>OX422218.1:312286755-312886755 GCA_949130495.1 Sambucus nigra | reverse complement strand
AGCTTAGCGATGAGAGTTGATACTTGGAGAAAAGCCTTAGAGTCTAAGGGTTTAAAAATCAGTAGAAATAAAATGAAATTTAACGAGTGCAAAGTTAATAATGAGGTGTAGAGTAACAAAATGTTAAGGATTGAAGAAAAAGTGATAAACCAAACCAATAAATTTCGTTATCTAGGTTCAATGTTACAAAGTAATGGGGATATTGATGAGAATGTTATGAGTAGAATATCAACTGGTTGAATGAAATGGAAGCAAGCGAGTGGAGTGTTATGCGATAAGAGGATAACAACAAATTAAAAGGAAAATTTTATAAAACATTTGTTAGTCCATCGATCTTGTATGGAGTGGAGTATTGTGCATTAAAGAAGAAACATAGACAAAGTCTTTATATTAGTGAGATGAGGATGCTCCGGTGGATGATAGGAATTACTATGAAGGATAAAATTAAAAACTAATATGTGAGAGAAAAGTTAGGAGTAAATCCCATTAACCATAAATTAAGAGAATGTATACTTAGGTGGTACGAACATATGTTGCATAGAACAGTAGATGCCCCGATAACAAGAGGATTTTTTTTGGAAATAGAGGGTTAAAAAAAAAGAGGCCATCCTAAGCTATCGTGGGAAGAAATTATTAGGATATACCTTAAGGAATTAAACTTGAATGATAATAATGCATATAATAGATTAGAATGGAAAATGATAATCTATGTGGCTGACCCCATATGATAGGATTAAGGGAAGGATGATGGGGATGATACACACACACACACACACACACACACACACACATATATATACATACTATTTTTAGAGCCGTGAATAAGAACCAGGCCACACATTCCATTAAAGGCCTAGAGAACAGCAGTACGTCCCTAGGATCAGCTGACATAGTCATTAAATTGACTCCTCCAGCCCTAGTAACTACCAGAGAGAAGCAGGTGGACCAAGTATCTCACGGTGACCAAAGTCTGGAGAACTAAATACTACCACCACCTCGCCCGGTGCTTTCCTCTAATGTACCCTGAGTATCGATAATCCAAGGTGTGGGGCTCTCACCAACTAACAAAGCTTCTAGAGATACCCTACGAGAGTTACCATTTTGTCTAAAAGTTATGGTTTATCCTATGCCATCAAACTTTAAGTAGCCCTGGATGGACACTTTTGATGGCAACACTAATCTAAGGGACCACATCTATCACAACGGGGGCATATGGATTTTATGGATATCCCCAACCCGATAAGGTGCAGGGAGTTCGCCACCACTTTGAAGGGATCAACAACGACATGGTTCAATTGACTACCCCACACTCTATTACCTATTTTAAGGAGATCTCTGAACGCTTTATTCGATATTTCATCGGGAGAATATTCCATTAGAAGACCAAAGAACACTTGTTTAACGTCCAACAAGAAGGGAAGAAAGCCTTAGGGAGTAAGTCAAGAGGTACAAGGAAGTTGCTTCGCATAGACCATCCTGACGAAAAGGCGGCCATTTTAGCCTTTTTGAGGAGACTGTCCAGCGATAACACCATTTACAAGCTGTCCAAGAATCCCTCGATTAACATAACTGAGCTCTTAAAGAAGGTAAAAAAGCAAATACATGTTGAGTACACCCTCAACAGTCGACAGTCAACCCCTATAGATACACAGGGGAAGAGAGGTACGTCGAAGAATGTGGGAAGAGAAAATGTGAAGAAGAACACGAAAAAAGGAGGTACGAAGAACAAAGGGAAGGTGAAGGAAACCAACGCTGAGGGGAGCCCAAAGATACATCAGACTCACACCAAGTAGTTCAACGCTCTCAACATCCATAGTGTTAGGTTCTTGAACATCATGGAACCCCGACCCGGACTTATGGGTTACCTGTAATCAACCTGGTCCGACCTGAACATTATATGTGAAGTGCAATGAAACAACCTTTATAATGTTGCTAGTCCAGTTTTATTTTAATTAATATTTCACTTGTTTAGCATGCGATTCCTATTTCAGAATAAACTACGTGAGGGACCCATGGGGAACACCTGAAGTCCAAGCATACAGAGTTACTAACGTAAAATAAAGAAAGTATTTACCTATATAACGCTCTTAAAATACAAATCCTCTCCCAACCTTCCGTAACAAAGCAAGAGTGTGAGCCGATGCTCAGTGGAAAATACACAAATGAATCATAGAATCGAATAATAGAAAGGAGACTCAAACATGTTATGCCTACGTGCATATTCAACCACATTGTTTACATACACACACACACACACACACACACACACACACACACACACACACACATATACATATACTCAATGCATGAAACGGTTTTTAACTTTCGAAAATTTGATTTATCCAGATTAATTTACCTTAATCTTATAAATACTTACTTTTTTTCTCATTTTATTTAGCACACCCGGTTCAACACTTGAAACCACTACATTTGATTTAATCAAAACCATTTCTTTACCTAATCATCTTCTTACTTCATCTAATGCATATTAGTACTTTCGTTGAAACACACTCTTTCAACGCACGCGAACACCCTGCTAGGAAATACTCATTTCATCTTTGAGAACCTTTTACAATACATTCTTGTGTTAATTATGCGTTTAACCGCTTAGGTTGCTTAATCACCCATTTACTCACTTACTTTGCCCTTTTCCTTATTTTTTGGACATTAATTAATTACGTATTTACTTGTCCATTTTAACCTTTACCAGAAAGTCTAATAATTCATTCAAGTTAAGTTGTATTAACACATTTCACCACACAACTCATTTCTTGACAATGTTCCTATTTCTTTTACCTTTTCTCGAAATCTTTCAAATACCGCATACTTTAACGGGCTCCACACCGTCGACTATGCGCACCATATGCTCTGGCCGGTGGTTTTGGGCTTTTCACCCTAGGACTTTGGGACCTTCTTAATTATCTTGGTGTCTTTCGAGTTTCTTTTAATGTGTTTTAACATTTTATAAATGTCCACATTACCTCACCTTTCTTTTTTACCCGGCCGAAACCAAAACCCGAGGTTATACCCCAACTTGTGTTACACTTTGAAATTTAACCATTTCATGTCCTTTACACTTTAACCTTGTTTTTATTTCAAAATCATAATTATTTAGGACAGCTTTGTGTAACAACTTTTTCAACATTTTTATTTCATAAAAATGTTCCACTTTAAGTAAAATTACCATTTTACCCATTTGTTTTCAAAAATCTCCTTTTACTCAATTTCCAGAAGTGTTAATTCTTACAAAACACTATTAAGTTACCCACCCTAACTTCTTAAGTATTTTAACACCTTAACACCCTTTTTAACCTTAGAGTAATATTCTTCTTAATTGGAAACACATTTATGTCTTTAATTCCCTTTCAATTTCACAACTGTTAATCTTTTACAACATTACTAAACTATATATACTATCTTTCCCATATTTACCCATTAACACTTATTCAATACCTTTATTACAATTTTCCACACCACACATTTCTTTACTTTTTTTATTTAAAAAACCCATTTACACTTAAAAGCAGTCTTTTGGATTCCAACTCTTGATTTCTTTGCATTATAAAAGGAATTCGTGGGCAACACTTTTAACATACTTTTGGCTCAAATTTTGGCAGTAAATATATTTTCCTCTTCTTTTTATATAAACATTGTCCCTTGAGATTTGTGAGTTCCAACCTTAGATTAGAGGTGTTCTTGGGGCTATTTTGTTGGAGGTTCTTGGAGGAGCTTTTGTATATCTTTTGAGTTGATCTTAAGGATGTGATCATTGTTTTCTCATCATGGTTTGAGGTATGGGGTTTTATACAATATGCTCCTTAAATCTCGCGAGTGTCATTCTCTTTGATTTCTTGTTAATTGAACTCATATTTGAATTGTTAAATTCATTGAAATCTGGAAAATAATTGTTGAAATTATTTTGATTCATGTGGTATCATTATATTGTTATTGAGCACGTTGTCATGAGATTTTAATATGACACGGATGTTGGGCACCCGCCAAAATTCCTGTTTCCCGGGCTATGTCTTGATAAAGCATATGCGGATGTGGTGAGGCCTGGTGACCCGGTTAAAGTGTTGTTCATAAATTATATTGATAAATGCTTTGAGATATGCATTTTGATTTGAATATTCGTACTTGTGTTGTTACGTTTTATTCGTTGCTAATCCGTATTTGTTGAGCATAATTCTTGTCGTATTGTGTACTTCCCCATATTTTCTTTTAGTTGGCAGGTTAGCGTGGATTTGGGCGCTATGGATTATTGGAGATTGATTTTAGCGAGGATTGTTTGGGAAAGATTTCTATTATTTTGATGTATAGAGCTTTGGAGATTTGTATTTTATTTTCGAGTTAGTTGTTGTATGTAATTCGAGAGATTTGGTATTTAACTACAAGACTACATATATGCAAACTAGTGTCTTAATACTACGAGTAAGGTTTCCCACCTCTAATAGATCTAATGATGGAAGAAATGTTGGTGTAGAAGGAGCAACCCCCACCTCCAAAGGTGGCCTCAAGGGGTCACCAAGTGCATCCTCCAAAATACTCCAAAATGTGATCCATCCAAGCTTCCAAGCAAGACCCACTACAAACTCCATAAAAACTCATCTTCATCTTCTCTAAATCCCCTAAAATCTTCTTCAAAATTCGTATCTCTTCTTCTACAATGGTGGAAAAGGATATTGTTGGCTTGAATATGGTGGAAAACTACATAAAATGGTGGTTTGTGGTAGGAGGGGGTGAAAAACCACCCACCTCTCTCTTTCTATCTTATTCCATTTTTTTCCTACAAATAATCCCAAACACACCCTTATAAAACCATATCAAAGCCTAAATTCCCATTTTACCCAATCTGGGCTGATCTGGGCTTGATAATATAATGATCTAATGGCAAAAAATGCGGTAACACACAAGGGCAATATGATCTAAACATTTTCGATTTACGTCGTTAAAACGATATGCCTGTGTCATTCGAACAACTTATCTGTCTCGTTCGAAGTTTGGTTCGCGCGACCCTTCGCACGACTTGCCACCATAAAGTAGTGGCATGTCATTTGAAACCCCGCATCTCGTGAGATCCATATCGCTTCTAACGACCCTGGGATATCGTTATAACGTCCCTGGAATGTCGTTAGAACGACCCCTTATAGTTGTTCTAACGACTGTCATTCCATAATTTTATTTATTAAATTCTTGTCCCACAATTCTTTCATAATCATCTTTACTCCTTTTGATATATAATTTAATTGAATTTCTAGAATAGGGTATTACATCCCAAGATGCTGAAATGGCTGGACAAGCTAATGAACTGCCTTATTAAGCCCGTGTCCAATATGTACTGCCAGTTCCACAGGGATTACGACCATGACACAAATGATAGCTTTCACCTCAAAAGTGAGATTTAAGCGCTTGTGCAAAAGGGATACCTTAGGGGATTTGTCTGAAGGGGGTCCCTTGGGAAGACGATCGAGGTGAAAATAAGCAAAATAAAAGGAGTAGGTCTAAAGAAAAAGATCCAAGGAGAGAGGATAATAAGGATACAACAGCTATTGAATAAGGGAGAAGGATTGGATGACACCCAAAGGGTTTTTAGCCGAAGGGGGTCAGCTTCGGCCAGAAAATCCTATAGAAGCTAGAAGAGGGAAGTACTGCTAGTATAAGTTAGGAGGCCCACAAATGACTGGGAATATATAGTTTTCACTCGTCAAGACTTTGGGGGTCTCATTACACCCCATGATGACCCGCTACTTATAGACAACAAAGATATTTAACTAGATAGTGGAAAGGATCAAGATCGACATCGAAAGTTGGCTCGATATGATTTACTAAGAATTATTTGCACAAATGAAGATAGGGACACTTGAAGCCAGTAATGGGTCCGTTATTGGGTTTCTCCAAGGAGAAAGTTTATCCGGAGGGGTCTGTGGAACTACCATTCACAATCGGTAAGGGTGAGCACTCCGTCACCCTCAAGTGGAATTTTTGGCGGCCAGTTTTCCCTCAACATATAACGTACTCATAGGGTGAACAACCCTTAGTCACTTTGATGCAGTACTATCAGTTAAGTCCCTAACCATTCGAAGTCCCACGCCAAACAAAATAAGGATGGTATGAGGGAGCCAACCACATGCTAAAAATTATTACTTTGCATCCTTAAAAAGAAGCAAAAGGCCTTCAATATCAACAGGCTGGATCCAAGGGAAAAGGTCACAAATAGGTCTCTAATAGAAGACTTAGTGCCTATTCTTATATACGCAGGCCGCCTGAAAAGAGTAGTGGACCTAAGTTCATCGCTGGAAGGAGATATGAGAGAAAAGTTGATCCAATTTTAAAAAAAATAACCATTTAACGTTTGCATGGATTCAATACATGTCGGCATCAATGCCTCGATATTGACCCTTCAAGTAATATAAAATTCAACCAATCATCTAGTCTGATAGAAGAAAAGTTCACTTGCACAGGAAAAGAACCAGGCAGTACGAGGAGGTGGGAAAGTTACTAGAGGCAAAGTTTATTCAGGAGGCCAAATGTCCCGAATGACTGTCCAATGTAGTAATGGTTAGAAAGATAAATAGGAAATGGAGGCTATGCATATATTACTCAGACTTGAACAAAGCCTGCCTAAAAGATTCATACTCTCTCCTAAGGATTGAGGATTTGGTGGATGCTACGATAGGTCATGAGATATTCTCCTTTATGGACTCATACTCCAGGTACAACCAAATCAGGATGCACTCGGGGATGTAGATAAGATACTGTTTGTTAATGATTGGTTGTCATAAGGTAATGCTATTTGGGTTGAAAAATACAGGGGTAACCTGCCACCAATTGGTCAACAGGATGTTCAAAGACAAAATAAGCAGGATAATAGAAGACTACATAGACAAAATGTTAGTAAAGAGTTTAAGGGAGAAGAGCACGTCACAAACCTGGAAGAAACCTTCAAGATTCTCAATAAATACCAAATAAAGTTGAACCCTGAGAAGTGCATGTTCGGTGTGGTATTGGGAAAATTCCTAGGATTCATGGTCATGTAAATGAGGATAGACAAAAACCCTGAGACAATCTAGGTCGTCCTAAATATGAGAAGCCCAAGGATAATAAAAGAGGTACAATCCCTAATGGAAAGGGTGGCCGCGTTGAATTGGTTTAAAAGTAAAGCCACAAACAAGTGCATTACCATTTTTAGAACACTAAAAAAGGCATTCGTCTGAATAGATGAGTGCGAATGTGCCTTTCAAGAACTGAAAGCCTACTTGGTAAAAGTCCCCCTACTTTTAAAACCAAGGCCATGGGAAACCCTTTATATTGATCTCATTGTCTCTTCTAAAGCGGTGATCTCCGTTCTAATTTGAGAAGATAAATATGAGTAGGTATTCAGGGGAGTAGAAGCAAGATACCCGATGTTGGAAATGTTTGCATTTATTTTGGTTGTCACGACCTGAAAATTACGACTATACATAATAGTAGTTCTTATATACTTCTCTCTGAGGAAGGTTTTTCATAATCCAGAAGTGGCTGTAAGACACATGAAATGGCTAGTTGATCTTGGGGAATTTGATATAAGGTACAAACCAGGAGTAGTAGTGAAAGGGAAATTCGTGGACGACTTCATCATAGATTTCTCAAACTTAAAAAATGAAGGGACGGACAGATAATGCAAGAAGATGAGCCAATTTGGACGTTCCATGTGGATGGATCTTCAAATAAAGAAGGATATGGCGTAGGACTAATAATCGAAACTCCGGAGGGTGCCAGCATAGAGTATGCATTAAGGTTCAACTTCACTGCTTCTACCAATAAAGCCAAATACTAAGTGTTGTTTATGGGAGCCCGCCTTTCCCTTGCCATCCATGCCACGCAGGTAGAATTCTTGAGAGCCTTTAATGTCAGGGTTCAACAAGTGATAGGTGAATATGAGGTGAAAGGTAGGAATATGATGGCGTATCTGAAGAAATTTTAGTAGATAGTAAGTCAATTCAAGGCATTAAACATCAATCACATTCCCAAAGCAGAGAATGTTAAAAATTGCCACCTCACGAAGCTAGCCTCTATCGATTATGGAAATACATTGGTAGAAATTCTGGATAAACCTTGCATCCAAGTTGAAGAAAAAAACATCATTGGCCTCGTGGATTGAGGCCCCTGTTGGATGGATAAGTACACGACGTTCATCTGGTAGGGGAAGCTTTTGGCCGATCCAATAAAGGCACTAAAGGTGCACATCAAAATTACAAAGTTCATAATGTATGAAGGTATAATATATCATTGGGGATAATCTCGATCAATCCACCGATGTGTCCACCCTGTCTAAGTAGAGACTATTTTAGCTAGATCACATGAAGGAGTCTGCAGGGGACACCCTTGAGGAAGGAGCCTCGTACATAGAGCTCTCACCCAAGGCTATGATGGGACAACAATTGAAAGGGATGTTGAAGACTACGTTATAACCTATAACAAATGCCAGAGAATAGCCAATGACATTTGTCAGTCAACGAAAGATCAATGCAATTTCTTGATGGTGGTAATAGATTATTTCACTAAGTGGGTGGAGACAGAACCACTAGCCAGAGTCACAGACCAAAGGTCAACTTTTTTTATGGAAATTTATCATAAGTTGATTTAGTGTGCCTAACTTATCATTACAGACAAAGGGAGACAGTTTGACAGCATCCGCATTGACAAATTATGTGTCCAGTTCAAGATTAATCATTGTTACTCATCCCTAAGACATCCGAGGTGTAATGATCATATCGAAGTCACAAACTGAATGCTACTCTATGGAATTAAAATCAACTTAAACAACTCTAAAGGCGTATGGGAAGATAAAATGACCTCAGTCTTGTGGGCATACTGAACAACGATAAGGGGGGCGATTGGATCTACCACATTCCCCCTTACATACGACACTAAGTCCATCATCCTTATAGAACTCAAAGTCCAGACACGAAGGGCACAATGCTTCCAAGAAAAGAAAATAAGGAGAAACTGCGGATGAATCTTGACCTTTTGGATGAGCAAAGGGTGGAAAAACCATTGAGGGTGGTAGCATCCCAGCAGAAAGTAACACAATACTATAAATCGAAGGCTCAAGAAAAGAATATTCCAAAATAGCGACCTAGTGCTTAGAAAAATAACTGAGTTAACAAGAATCCCATGTCATGGAAAATTGTCAGACAAATGGAAGGAACCATATGTGGTTGCTCGCATCATCTGAGCAGAAACCTATGGGCTCAGAGACCATAATGGTCGGACCCTCCCACATCCATGGAACGTCAAAAATCTAAAGCGGTACTATCAATAGGCGATTGAAAAGGTCGATCACTTGGAAACTGAGGCTTATATACTATCTCATATTTCATATCATATAATTTTCCTATTTGTAATTTTTATTTTATTATGCATCACCTTCCTTTTTCTTATGATCTCCCATGTAGCCATGAATAACAACATTGTCAATAAAAAGTACTTACCCCGAATGACTATTTCTCTATTTGTTCATATGTCCAGCAACATATCTCCTACCTGCCTAAGCATTCGGATCATACCAAATTACGAACCAACCACTATGCGAAATAAGGCTAATGTTAAATGGTGTTTCGGTACGCCTTTCCCAGGCTCATAACCTCCGGATATAAAAACTTGGTTGATCCCCAAGTTAACTCACGCCCCCAAATTTAATTCAATTTGCAAAGCAAGGTTGTTCGAGTATAATGGGATGAACTCTGATTCAAGAAGGGCAAGTATCGATCATTACGTTAATTCAAAATTAAAAAGTGGGAAGTTGGGGTGAATATGGAGGAAATAAGGCAAGAGTGATGTTATACGGTGAAAAAATTCATTTAAATTTTTGATTTTAAAAAACTAGTGATCGGAACAAAAATAGTAGTTCAAACCACCATTCGCCAATTGACTTTCGAAGCATAAACAACACAGTACACCAACTGTGTATAAACAATATAACACACGACAATCTGGTCATTCAAGACAACACGATTCACCAACCGTGTATAAACAAAATAACACAAGGAAATTCGATCGTTTAGGATAACATAGTTCATCAATCGTTTATAAGTAAAAGCATAAACAAAGTTTAAAACAATATGGTCGTATGAACGAATTAACTCAGTCTAGCAATCGAGTGCATACAAGATCATAAGCACACTATATCTTTGACTCACTCGAGTTTATATTATATAGGAGCTCATCTTGTTTGGAAAATAAGATAGGATTTTAGTCATCCCTGGTTCTTCCATTGCATCTTCAAACTCTTCAAGTCCGCATCAACAAGGATAAAAATGGTTCTCAAGGTAGTAAACCAACAACACTACACACCATGGGATTGCATTTCATTACATTTATGAGGTGTGTGTGTCAATTTGGTCTAAAATGATTTCTCTACATTTTTTAAGGATTTTTAAACATTTAAAATCTATTTTTATAAGAAATTAAAATTAAGGTTTTAAATTGTTTGGGTTCAATTTGCAAATATAAAACCTTCCTAAAAACTATCTTGGGTAGGAACCAAACGCCCTAGATAAAATTGGGGAAGGAAATGGGATTTTTTGAAATTCAAAAACACGCATGTGAGAATACATCTGAGCCTTACACATGTTGAGAATTTAGTGGATGGATTTGTGTTTCTTTACACTCACATATGTGATATTCATTTTACATTATTGGATTAAAATCTATCTACGTTCTACATGTATCTTAAACCAATCTATGTGCCAACTCATTGAACCAATCAACGACCATTTAAATGCGGTGCATTGTGAGCCGTGTGATTTACATCAACTGATGAGAGTTGATCTTAGTTGTTTATTTCGTTTGACATTCCAGAGCCTTCTAACCTCCCTACAAATAGAGACGATCGTTCTCACATTTACAATCTTTGGAGGGGGGAGGGGGGTGAATTGAGATTTGAGAGAAAAGAGAGAGAGAGAGAGAGAGAGAGAGAGAGAGAGAGAAATCGAGAGGAAATTTCAAAATCCAAACCAAACTCTGTCGAAATTGTTTAAAAAAAAGAGAGAGAGTTAGGTGTTGCCCAGAAAAATACTTAAGAGGGGGGAGGGGGGTGAATTGAGATTTTGCAAACTTTTTGGGTTAAAATAATATTTCAGAAAATATTTAATTTAAACCACTTAATACAAATTTCAGATTTAATAAATCTTAAATGATTAAACAATGCAACCAATTAATTTAAACAATTTAAATCAGAGATTATAACACACTAAATAAATTATCAAATAAATACTTCGAATTGATTAAACAAGAGATTACAACATCCAATAAATAAATAATCAAGTTTCGTATTTTATATTCTGGATTTAGTCTAAAGTGATTCACACGAGAATATCAAATTAATGAAACAAGTTATATTTCAAGATTATAAGACCCAATAAATTTATAAATAATTTTCGAGATTAATAAAAATTAATATTCTGAAATAAATTAATTATTACTAAAATAATTATTTTAATCTTCAAATAAATTTATCAAATTTTCGGATTTAAATAACTTGCAAGCATAAGTGCTTAAAAATAAAATTAAACAATCACAAGTATATAAATAAATTGAAATACTGAAAATAAATGACACCGTATTTTAACGTGGTTCGGCCAAATCCTGACCTACGTCCACGCGTCAAGAGAAACTTTCGTCTCCCGCGATTCAATACCGTGATCCACTAAGGCAAGATCAAACCTCCAACGTACAATCAAGTAGCTAAACCGAGCTACTTGTACGACCGAAGCTAATCACCGAGCTTCAAAATAAAATGGAGTTTTGAGTACAAAGTTTGGATGCCGGAACCTTCTAAAATACAAATTGATTCGAGTTTCTTCCTGAATGAGACTTTACAATAAATTTGATTTTTGGCACTAGTCTTCTTCTTGAAATTTTTTGTAGCAGAATAATAGTTTTGTGCTCTTGTTCTCTTCTTCAAAGGTAGCTGAATAAGACTTTGTAATAATCGCAAATCTGAGTAGAGCTGAATGATATTTTTGTTGCTCTCTGAACTGTGTATAAGCTGAGTTGTAACTTGTGTTGCTTTTGAGTAAATTTATGAGCTGAATAAATAATCTAGTTGCACTCTATTTTTCGTATCATGTCTGTTGAGTTTATCTTTCAAGTGATCTTGATCTTGTGTGTTTGTAGATGTAAAAAAACAATTGACCGTTGAAGCTTCTTCTTCAATTTGGAGAGAGTGGATTGAGAGAGCATTAAATGCTCACCATCTTTGAAATGAAGTTGTATTCATATTTGTCTATCAAAGAGAAGATAAGTCTAGAATGATAGACAAAGGAGTTAGTAGCAAAAAATGAGATATTCAATTTTGCCGAAACAGTGAAGTCTCAAGGACCATTCATGACATTTGTGGAGCCCAAGAAAAGTATCTATCATTTTTTCATACTTGATACAATCGGAAAAGAAAAAAAATTCTACACAACTTGACCAAGTATCTAAAGCTATTCAAGGGTAGAAAAAAATGAACAAAACAAGATATGATATTTAAGATTTGTTAATATAAAAAAACGTTTGCTTATATAAAAAAACGTTTAGCTATTTTAGGATAACAAAACGCAAATAAGAAAAGGAGCATATACCAAATAGTCCCTCGAACTTTTTCTAATACACGTTTTGTTCAACCCTTTTTATTTTGCACCAAAAAGTCCTTCACCATGCCAATAAGGCTTTACCATGTCGTTGACGCGGACTTTTAAAGATAAGAGAATAAGGGACTTTTTAATACAAAATAAAAGGCTTGGACTAAGTGTGTATTAAAAAATGTTTGAGGAATTTTTTGGTATTTGATCCATAAAAAAAAAAAATATTAAATATTTTTATCACCTCATTCTAACAAACAAAGTTCATCTTCCGTGTAAAAAAAATATTGTACGTAAATCATGACAAACCAACAAATAAGTTAACATCTAATCTTGTCCATCACCATCCTTTTCCATAAGTGGGTCCAAGGAAGAATACAAAATTTGACCAAAAATATTGACCTTATGATGCTTGCGTGCGTTGATAAAATACTCTAGCATGAGTAGGTACGTACATGCGTACATACTTATATATATAAAAGAGATCATGAGTTAACAAAAAGAATTTGCAAAAAAAACTTACGTCCCTTTTAAAAAAATCGGACAGGACAAAAACAAAAAAAAACTAAATAAAAATCTCAATTGCCATTGTATGGTCAACAATGATCAACAAAAAACACAAATATATATAAAATCATATTTAAATAATTTATAAAAAACTTTATATAATAAAAATACTCTTCGAGATAGTTTTTTCTTTTCTTTTTAAACGTTGAGGTATAAGGTTTGTATAAAACTCACATCATTTATTACTTAGATAAATATACATATATAAGTAAACATATAGTTAAAAAAAAGGGTTTTGGGGAAAGGTTCTCATAATTTTTAAAGTGTATAAAAATAGGACACTCCATATAATTTTATAAATTTATTCCCGAGACTAAAAACACTATGAAAAAATGGTGAAAAATGGTGCCGCTGGCGCGGACAAAAAAATTGAACTCCTAACTCTAAAGGGACCGCACAAATAAATGCTATTGTATCACATGGACTAGATTTATTAACTTAAAAAAGCATTATACTAAAAATTCAAATATAAAAAGAAACATGACATTTATCTTAATTCTCTATAAAAAATAATAATAATAGTAATAAACCTTTTATTTTATGCTTGGACAATCAATAAAAGACATGTGATGGAAAAGACCAAAACAACATGAGTCTACAAAACCTGTTTAATATCAACTTTCTAAGGCAGTAGGTGTGTAAGCCTAGGAGCTTTCAAAACATATCACATCTTTCTTTCTACTAGATGTAAGATTTGATAGGTACAAGATTCAACCAATTGTAATGCTTGCCAACTATAACTAATAAAATATATAAATGGTACACTACATATATAAAAAGTAAACTAAGAGTAATATTACTACTACCAAAGCAAGCGGGTATGAGAACAAAATAAAATCTTAATGATATATATGCTTAAGTGATAACAAACGTGTATAAGTATAAGCAACTATATAAAATGTATGGATACCTTAAAAAAATCTTTAAGCAAATAAGTTTGTTTGAATATATAATAATATATAAAATTATGTATATAATTACACACCTAATAAATCTAGTAGCTAGATAATAAAACATGCAAAGTACAGTTTTAACGTATATTAAAAATATATAAATATATAATCAGAATATATAACTATGTAAGTAATAACAATATCTGAGTATAAAAATGTATATATAAATATATAATAAGAAAAAAAATTCATTATCTGTATATATAAATACTTATATATATACTATACTATAAGTATGTTCTATGTTAACTGGAGGCGTGGCAAAAGTAAAAAAAATATTTCTTTTACTATGCATGATGTAACAATAGGTACAAAAGCTATAAAAAAAAGTTCTATGTTAACCGGAGGCGTGGCAAAAGTAAAAAAATATTTCTTTTACTATGCATGATGTAACAATAGGTACAAAAGCTATAAAAAAATACGGTGTATAGTAGTAGTTTATATATATATATATATATATATATATATATATATATATATATATATATATATATTAAGGTATGCCCGTGCGTGAAGGCACGCCGATAATCACAAAATGACAAAAAATTTCGTGTCTGAAGGCACAAAGAAATTTCCAATGTATGTAATCTCAAAATGACGAAACTTTCTAAAATACGTAATTGTAAAACGAAAAAATTTCATTACCCAACAAAACAATGTATAATTAAAAAAAATGGTCATAATTTTCAAAGTCGTTCGCGTGCTGAAAAGCACGACGATAATCATTCTATTGAAACAATAGTCCCCTTTATTTATATGACAATCCACTTGTTCAACAATAATGCTAATAGCCCATCACGAACAATTTGCAATTATTCAAAAACAGAATAATTATATGAGTACACATCAAGCCATTATTGGCAATTTAAGCAACATAGCGAAGTTATCATACAAACATAAATTTTTAATATAACTAAAAAGGTTGATTCATCAAACCACTCGTGGTTCAATTGTCATCTTCTATAGTACACCAACGCTTTCGCCACATTCCATGCATGTTGTCCTCAACCACAATTGTTGTCATATGAATAAATTACTTAATCCGAACTCACAAATTAAGCGTACCCCAGTCTTATCTTCCGTTGTAACTACACTTTCTGCAACCAAATAAAAGTATAAAAATTTAAAAGTTAAGATAAAATACAATAGATATCCAACAATTAATTTTAATTGTTATAGAGTAGTTGAGAATTTTAAACACGAAAGGAAAAATCAGCACATTAATTCTAAATTGATATTTCAAAAGATGTAGTTATGTCGGAATTTAATTATATGAACCTATTGTTGAGAACCTATTGTTGACGTGAGTACATGAGATTACCAATTTATCTAAGATTTAAGAAATTAAAAATAGTTACTTTTCTAAACTAAAAAAAAGAAAAGTCTCAAAACATGCTCCCATTACCAACTTATCAGATCACCAAAAAATTTACCAATTTATCAATCTCACATAATCTCTCTCTACACCAACTAAAATAGGTACCTCTATTTACACACTGAAAAAGAACTCTTTTATTTAAATGAACCAAATAGCTCACTGCTAAGAGCTTATATACCACAACCAACGTAACATCATTTTGTACAATTAACACAGGAAGAAGAAAAAAAGGTGTGATGTTGAAGGGACAATATAATGAAATATTCTAATTAAAACCCCAAAATCGAAACAAACAGGAAAAAAAGGTTAATTAAATTAAGGGGACAAATAAGATGGATGTTCTTTTCTTTGCGTA
The DNA here is from genome assembly GCA_949130495.1 of Sambucus nigra. NCBI lineage: Eukaryota > Viridiplantae > Streptophyta > Magnoliopsida > Dipsacales > Adoxaceae > Sambucus > Sambucus nigra. The sequence continues at coordinate 312,870,894 of OX422218.1, read as the reverse complement.
AAAATGGATATAAAAGAAAGAACCTTTAAATGACCCCCCTTCTACTTTATTAACACTCAATTAACAGAAAATATATAATAAACACCTTTTCATTGTGAACCTCTAGGACTACCAACTGGTGCTTGTTGTGAGACTTCCTTTTTTGTTCCTTTCTCTTTTTAGAAGATGACCTGTGACCAAACCAAAAAACTGAAAGCCAGAAAAAAATATTCCACTAAACGTGAGCAAACTCATTTATTCTTCTGGCTACAAAGTGACCACCATAAAACCATGAGTTTTAAGATAGAGAAAAAAATGATACCGACGGAAGTGAAGGTTCATATGCAAACTCATTTCCTCTTCTGACTAAACAGCGCATTTATTATTCTTCAACAACCTGTACTCCTAATATTGTTTCAACAACAACTTAATATCTTTGGTGGAGATGAATAATACCCGTATATGTAATCTTATCAAGCACAATACAGGGCCCCTATCAGTCATTTCTTCATTGGATCTCCTGATAGCCTGCAACAACATACTATGCAAAATCAGGCATACAGTAAGAAATCAGGCATACAGTAACCCGATATAGAAAGGAACGACTTCGGATTGGACTCACCTTCTCATTTTTGTGGATTGGCATCATCTCTGTTTTCCACAGAGCACTGATTGAATACTCATCTTCCTCATCAAAGCCCTAAAAATACCATCTACTTGGCGACAGATTTTCGACATGGATATTCAATGAGGATATTCCACTGCGGATTCCATCGACATGGATATCCCATAAAAAATAAGAGATAACACAAAAAACACCAAAACAAATATAATGTTACCTACTATTTCACCTTCAAATTCAAAAGCATCGAAAAAAAGATACCCAGTTAGTGAAAGCTTGGCAGCTCCAAAATACAAAAGAAAGTTCAAAACAGAAACTTAAAATAAACATCAACAAACCTAAATATGAGAGAGACAGAGAGAGATGGAATTGATCAATTTTAAACATCAAGTTAACATTGTAACTTATGAAATAATTGGGGTTAAATTTTCGTCTTACTTTTTTGTTATGAAGTAGGTGGTATTGGAAGTTGCAGTAAAATTACTTACGCTTTGGCTTTTCTTGTTGTTGGTATAACAACTAATCATGGCTACTGTTGAGATAACACCATCTTCCCTTGGTCCCCGTTATGCACCTGATTATCCAACTCTGCCATAACCTTAGAAGGGTTTAATTGATGGAAGCACAGGACTTTTACATTACTGGAGTCCCGAAACTAACATCACTCAATGTGAAAAACCATCCACTTTGCCTCTTCCATTGCCTCCAGGCTTCCCTCCTATACCCTCTGCACCTAACCTGTCCCCAATACCTGGCACTCAAACAATGCAACCAAGGTGTTTCGAGCCAACATAGGTAGCCAATGTCCCAAACATCACAACAACAGGGGACACAGATGACCCCTTCATCTCAACCAATACCACTACAGATGACCCCTTCATCTCAACCAATACCACATTGAATTCAATGCATCTATAGCAACTGCTCTTACAACATCATCGGGATCCTCCACCCGACTTATGCTCTTCTCTTCTCTACTTGTACCTAAAACATAACATCAACAGGATTACACAACTTGATACAAAATGAAAACTTGTATTTTCAAAATTTATTTTTTACCTCACCCCAAAAAATTAGAAATCAAATAAAACAAAAGCGATCAACAATCCACAATCTCATTTGTAGAAACATAGCTTAAAAAGAAATGAAACCAAGAGATTATACCTACAGACCTTGTTCGAATCCATCAAAACCCAGATAAAAGGATAGAAATGAAAATAAAGAAAACGAAAATAAGAAAAGCAATGGTTAGAAATGAAAAAAAAAATTAATACTTGCATATTTGATTCATTCCCCCCCAAACTAAAACCCAGATAAAACAAATGTAAAAGTTAATTATAGTACCTCGATAATGATAACCCCAAACAGATCTCAGACTAAAAATTGCAAGAACATCAAACGCTACCATACCTGCAAATAAACATTGAAGCTCCAAATAAAAATCCTTGAAGTACCAAATCAAAGGTGTGTGAGATCTACATCAAAACCAAAATGTTTCCAAATTGAAAACCAACAATCTAAACCTAAAAAATTCCACCTCAAATGCTACCATACCTGCAAATAAACATCGAAGGCCCCAAAAAATTCAAAATTAAAATGAGAGACACTTAATTGAAAGAGCAGGGGGGTTACCTTAAACAGAACATGGACCCAGGATCTGAGATCCAAGATAAAAAAGGGTGTCCCATTTGATTTTTGTATAAATCATCTAGGGTGTGCGTGAGAGAGAGGCCAAGGCGAAGTGTGTGAGAGAGAGGCAGGCGTGACTGATTGTATGAGTGAGAGGTAGAGGGAACGGATGGGGTTTAGTCAAATGAGGGTAAGGGAGAGAATGGTGGAAAGACTATTCCACCCTTATTTTTTGAATTTTGAAGAAAGGGGGAAATAAATTAGAGTGTGTCAAAAGAGGGGGAACTCAAATGTTTGGAGGGCAAAAGAGGTAGTCCATGAAAAGCTCATATAGATGACATCATGAGCCAAACTTGTGACATACATAAGTTTTATACTTTATTATATGGATATGGATATAATGACCATATGAAGATAAGGCTATATGGGAACAAGCTTCTCAAGGCTTAAAACATGGCAGTGTAAAGTTCCCCGATTATCAGCTAAGTTATATATATGCAAGGGATATAAGTCGGAATAAAAAAAATTACATCAATAAAATATATATATATATATATATATATATATATATTAATATAAATGACTAACTAAAATTATATACATACGCGGCACAAACAATATACAAAAATATTGACCAACTAAGTTTGAAGAACGAGTGTTAATAAGTCCAAAACTAAATATATACAAAAATTATATACATACTAATATAAATAATAAATAAATATATGAATCAAATATATATTATATAACTAAATAAATATTAAGACATATAATTATACAAATGATAACTAACTAAAAATTACATAATTAATAATAGTATACAAATAAAATAGAAATATTATATATAATATAAATTGAGAAATATTTACATATTACTTAAATAAAAGTTTGTTTGGCATCATCAAAATTAACATATTATATTAAATTAAAATGAACAGTAATTACAATTAAACCGATTAAATATTAATTAGAGGGTTAATTACATTTTCGTTTAACATTAGGGTTTTCTGGGTTTCCAGTTCGAAGTTACAAACCCTCTTTGGTCTTTATCTCTTAACTAACAACCTCATTTGAAAACGATCTAGTTTTTTATTTTGAAACTTTAATTCAACAATTGATACAATCACATAGTTGTTTAGGCTGATTTATGTTTAAGAAATCTTGTTAATGTTAGATCTGATTTTTACTCATATTATTTCGTTTATCCAACATCTCTCTATTTTTTCAAAATTGAAATAAAGGTTTATATATTTTAGATCTAAGTTTTTCATTCTGAAAAACTTGTAGATAAATAAGCCTCGAAGGATTTTTATTTTTGAAAGATTCTTGTGTGTGCAGATCTAAAAATAAGAGTTCAAAATCAAAACCTGATTTCAGTAGTGTGAAAAATCTCATTTCATATTTAGAAAGATTTCTGCAATTTGTAGGAAATTTCTTGTATAAGTGTGTATGAGTACATGCATGTGTATTAGGCATTTCACTCATAACACTGTCACACAACATCACTAAAGTAGTGTTGTTGGTTATGACATTTTGACCATTCTGAGTCGACGTAAAGAAGGACCTAAGGAGATCATTTAAATAACTCTAAAGACCACATCAGAGCCTTAAAGAATTCATAGAAACCTAATAGAGTTGGTATATCTTCTGAACTTAGAATAGGTATGTATTTGTGTGCATAATTTGTTAATTATTTGTAATCGAAATTCTATTCTAGTGGATTTTTGATTTGAGGTGTAGAGACCTCCGTGGATGTTTCTTCAATTGTGTGTGTGTGTGGGGGGGGGGGGGGGTGGGGGGGGTGGGGGGGGGGGTTCCACTTTAAAAAACTCACTTGCATGTTTTTTTGATTTCTTCATTCCTACTAAAACATAGATAGACTTAGTTGTTGGGATTTTAAAACCTGATTTCAGGTAACTGAAATATTTCGATCATAATAATCAAACACATCTCGTGTTCTTTTATTGGTTTAGAAAAGAGTTTCCTTAAGAAAATAACTCAGATCTTCCTTAACTGATTTAACTTTTGTTAAACGATTTAGTAAGAGTATTTTCAATTAGTATCAGAGCAGTGTACTTAGTTTTCAAAACTTTCTAAGATTCCGTATTTTTTGAAACTATTTTAAAAAATAACCAACTATGGACGAGAAATTTGAGAGACTGGAAAACTTGTCCAGGGCTTCCCTCTTCGATGCGACTAATTTTCCTTGCTGGAAAGTAAGGATGATAGCCTTCATCCAAGGGACCTTGGGAGATGATGCTTGGGATGCTATTGAAAATGGCTACACTCACTCAACTAAGACTACTGCAGATGGTAGTACTGCAAGAATTAAAAAACTCGTAAGAGAGTTTAATAGAGAAGAAAAAATTGCCTCCCTAAGTAATAACAAAGGAAAGAATGTTATATTTTTATGAGTGAATGAACATGAATTTAAAAGAATATCTATTTGTTCTACCTCCAAGGAATCCTGGGACACGTTGGTCGCTGCCCATGAAGGTGATACGCGTGTTAAGGCCGCTAAGACCCAAATGCTGATCCAACAGTATAACACTATGTTAATGGCTGGGTCTGAAACTTTTGATGAATTTTATATAATATTGATTGATATTGTTACAAAACTTCATTCCGATGGTATAATGTATGATAGACAAGAAATTGTATCTTAAATTATAAGATCACTTCCACCAAAATTTAACAACAAACCCTATGCAATTGAGGAGATGGAAGATCCCAATTTGACTCCAGAACTCCTAAGTACCAAGTTTCAAAATGTGGAAATGGAATTAGAATTTAAGAAACATCTCTCAAACAATCAAAAGAACCATACCAGTCCTAATGTTGTTTTTCAATCCAAAGTGACCAAACCACAGTTTGTTGTCCCTAATCTTGATTTGGACTTTGATAAGGAGCGTGACTTAGATAATTTGGAGAATCAACTTGCCCTCATGTCTAAAAAGTTTAAGAAAGTTCTTAAGTTTAGAAACAAATTTTCTTTTAAACAAGGAAATGGTGATTACCCAAATTTCTCTAACAAGAAACTTCATGAGAAAAGACAAGATAAAAATCATATTGAGGACAATAATAGACCAGACAGAAACCCTAAAAATATTGAGTGTTTTAGATGTGGCAACTTAGGTCATATTGCCAATAATTATAGGGTTAAGTTGAAACACAACCATAATAAGGCCAATCTTTGTAGACTTGGGATGATTCAAGCGACTCTGATGAAGATGGACCTAAATCATACAATGTCTTTGACCCATGCATGTATTTTTTGCAAAAATTTTATATACTTATGATGTGCCTACAAATCATACTGAACCTGAAATTAGAACGCTTGATTCCGTGATGTCCTGTGATAACTTGCTTATTCGTTTATCTGCACTATGTCTAGGTTATATTAATGATACTGTTAGTAATTCATCAACAGGGTGTGTGAGTCAAATGGAACATTTGAATGATGAATTGAATGTGTGTGTGAGTCCTAAAAATGAAGCGTTGGGGGATAATCAACACATCACACTTAATGACTCTGATAATGACGATCTCCCTGATATTCACACACTCTACACCAAAACTCTTAGGAATAGCACTAAACTTGAAAAAACAGTCAACGACCTTATTAAGAAAATAGAAGCCCTAAGTCTTATGGTAAAAAAGAGTGATGAGGATTAGACCACTCGATGTCTGGCTCATGAAAATAAAAATAAGTCTTTTATTGAAAAAATAAAAAATCTTCCAGAGTCAAATGAGATTTTGGAAAAGAAATACAAAGCTACTTTGCTGGAATCGAAACAATCTAAAGAGAACGTCTCAACAGTCTTTAAAAAATTCTCTATATTTGAAAATGGTGTTAATTATTTTAAGATTGTGTATCGTCAAGTAAAACCAATTTTGATAATAAAACTGGCATAGGATTTGAAAAAAACCTAAGGCACCAAATAAACCTTTTCAAAATGTGAAGTTTGTGCCTGGTGGAATAAGACCTAAAGACCTATGTCCAGATTTTCAAGCGTTGAAAAATGACTTTGATAAAAAATAGAAAGGACCAGACATTGTTATGGGAAATAGTTCTAAGCCAAATGCTGAGCCTAAAACTAATTATGTATGTCCCCCTATAAGGCAAGGATACCCCTTGTTTCAACCTGTTGCAGTTAGACATAAGGCCAAAGTCCAACAAATGGACACTACACCAAAAAAGGAGACTTGTAACTGCTATTAGCAGTTATAAATGACCTTTATAACTGGTCTTTGCGGTCACGATTTGGGGGGGGGGGGGGGGTCATAAAATAATAATTATCACTCCTAGCAACAGTCAAATTCTTTTATAACCCTTATGGGGGTTATGACTGATGACCCCAATTTGTAACTCCTGTCAGCAGTTACGAATATAATATTTATAACTGTTGCCAGCAGTTATAAAATTAGCAGTAGTGATAAAAGTTTAATATTTGTGACTGCTATAGCAGTTACGAATCTAATATTTGTGAGTCTTATTAGCGGTTACAAAAGTTGAATTTATTAAATATGGTAAAAGCTGTTACAAATATCTTTATATTTTCACAAAATGATGAGAGCATAATAAATATCATGAACACATAACAAGTCTTAAAAAATTCGATAACATTTCATTTATATTTCTAAGATTCCAAATATCTAGTACACATAAAACTTGTTTAAACATAATTTAACATCAAACAAACCCTTCTTATTCACCAAGTAAAAATGAACATAGAATAAAAAATAAACTAAAAAAATATAGACACAACACTTTGATAACATTAAAAGTCATGAACATGTAACATCGACTGCTTCACTCGAACGAAATTCAGATCTTCGAGCTCTTCAAAACTGCTCTTGAATGCATCCACTCCTCAAGTAGCATAGATCTTTTCTCATTCAGATCAGGAGCAGTTGTTCTGAAGTAGTTAATTGCAATATCAAAAATCCTTCTGGCACACTCAAGGAATTGCAGCTTCTGTTTGCGAAGAGATTCTTCTTCTATAGAAGATGCTTGGAACTTTACATAATTAATCGACACGTTCAAGTGCTCTGTGCGGTCTAAAATCTTCTCCTAAAGTTGTCTGGTTCTTTGATAATCACTCTATATCATCTCGAAGTTAATGTGTTCCCTAAAAACGAGGAGGTTCAAGTACATGAAATTAGAAAATAAAAGAGTTATGGTTAAACTATGAATAATTTACATTCATAAAATTATGTTGACATCAATAACTAATAGACAAATATAGGGAAACACATAAAAAAATTAGATAGAGTACTAACCATACCTATTAACAGAATCTTGGCACATACTCCTTAACCATACCTGTTAAAAAGTAAAAAAGCCTAACCAACGACTCTCAACTCATATCATAGAAAAAAGTATAAAACAGAGTATACCCGAGTACTGAAGTTCTTCTTAAAAATCCCAGGATGTATTTAGAACATTTTCACCAAGAAAACTTCTCATTCTCTCAAGCGAAACCCCTATTTTCCAGTGAAATCCCCAAAAACCAAGTGAATCTCCTCTCGGTAAAGCTCCGGAGGCTCTCTAAAGATCATCTGATCACTTCCCCAGTGGAGTTCTTTCAGCATCGAAATTGGTTGTTCCCCCTGCGAGGCCTCCTAAAAAAACAAATGCTTCCCCAGATATCAGCTCCCCAGCTCAGATCAATATCACAAGGCACTTTCTCCAGCAGAGTCAAAGTTCACTCTTAGGTCAGAATTGACCTCGGTCTTGGATCGTCACCCGAGTTAGGTCAGAATTGACCTTGGTCCTCGATCGTCACCACTCTTAGGTTAGAACTGACCTCGGTCTTGGATCGAACTCTTAACCAAACCTGTTAAAAAGTTTTAGTTATTTGTACTAAAGTCCAACTTGACATCCTCTAAAATAAAGACAAAAGCAATATCGCCACAATTTTTTTTTGTACCAACGATCTCATTAAGTGTTGCAGCTGTATCTATTTGTTTTTCTTCAATCTCGGTACGAGTTTCCCCATTAATTTTGGCCTATAAGTGTTTTCAACGAGTCCCTAGTCTTGTTCATTTTGCAAAATTTCTCCGTTTATAATTACCACGTCGCTGGAAGGTTTACCGTTATGTTCTTCTGTTGTAACTTCACATTAGTTCTCATCACCAAGTTTCAGGATTTAGAATCGGAAGAGATTCATCTGGACTAATAGGATATAAGTGTGTATCTGAAATACTAATCACAATAATCAAACCTAAATACTACCCATCATTGTAACTTAGGACCATAAACCAAGGGATAACATTACTGAAAAAATATATAATTACGTCTCCAAGTAGCAAACAACTTCATTCGAGTAATTACTCCCAAAGATTATGTATTAGTTCTTTCGGTGCCATCTTGGAGATCACATAGCCTTTGGAGCACCTCCATCTTCAACATTGGCAATGCATTTAATTCCCTCCCAATTGGGTAACTCTTCATTATCCATTGGTATAATCTTAACATAAATTGCAAGTAAGGGCCTCTCCAGGACCTCTTTTAGCGATATAATACCGCTCGTATAACTAGTGTACTGTACCAACCATAGTAACTGTTGTACTTGAACCAAAAATTACAGAATATAGTGTGAAGAATGGACTTGAATAAAAGTTATATTAAATGTGTAAAAAATGTTATGAAGCATTATATCGCTAAAAGAAAGAAAATAAGAATAAAAAGAAAAGTTTCAACTTGCAAAAATTTCAGCACTTCAGTAATTCAACCCCATCAATAATGTAAATTGAAACTTTTTATGGACATGGGTGCGCTCTTGTTACGCAGTTGATTCAGGACTCCACTATTACATCACTTAAATTTGTCTGTACTGTCTTTCCATGTGCTTTACTCTGAGCTAAGAGTACTTTTACACCATCTTGGAAATTAGTTAATTTAAGTATTTTGTCTCAATAACAATACGTGAAGAACCTAAAACTAAACCTACCGCTCTCTTGAAAGGCCTGCTTTCTCCATGGACACCTAACCGAAAATCTAAAAGCCTAACTATAGGCATCGCCAAGAGTACATATGATAAGATACATATTTTTTCATCATTACTATCATGCATCAGCAAATAGGAAATAACCAGATTGGCTAAACTCATCAAGACTAGTATTCTACTGACTCACTACTTGAATTCATACACTATTCATTATTTTGCAATTATTCTATCTTTTTTTATATAATCAAATGCATTGCATAAATATAAAAAACATATTATATATATTGAACTCTAGTTGGTGCTCAGATACTCGTATAACAAAGGGACTTCTATAACATCTACATTATTCTAAACAGTCTCAAGAATCTAATTGGTGCTCAAATATCCCATAATTGGCCGACTTCATCCCTGTAATCTACAATGTCAGGAATCTCTGATATCAGTTCATTAATAATCCCTTTTTGAGATAACAAACTTTGTATCTCAGATCTGTCCAATCCAAGATGTGCAAAACGGCAGGGATGGAACGTCAAAAGATTTTCGGCATGAATGCTATCACAGAGCTTTGGAACACAACCCTCAATCAAACAATTGAAGTCCGATATAGAGTTGTTATGGTGTTGAAGAGAGAAAATCCCGGAGATGGAAAGAACTAGGGACACAAATAATTAAGTCATGCTACTATTCTAGCACTGCCTCTTAGAATCAAAATGTCCATATTTTTCATTTCATGTGCAACCATGATATGTTGAGAAGCACCAAACCGTTTCATCCACTCCTTGTACGTAATCGCCATTGTGAGAGAGGATGGCCTCAAGTGAATGATACAATTCACCGACTTAGCCCCATCCAGCTATTGTTCCACAAAATCTGAATTGTAACGTGAGATATATTAAATATATAATAACTCCTACAAATGATATAATGTTGGACAGTCTACAATAAGTACAATAGGGCCAAGGATAGAAGGACCAAGTACGTCGCTCGGATCAATAGACGCCCCCTTTTCTCCCTCGCTAGGCAATGTTAACAAGATACTTGGAAGTCCCCCTACAGTTTATGATGAAATACGAGAATGAAATATGTGATCAATTTTTGATAACTTAATTTTATTCCCCCTGTAGTCACGTTGAAACCCCTCTCTTGCATTAAATATAATTCGTTGTTTGTCAAAAAAGAGGAAAACAAATGACGATGTATCTTATGTATCCATTCCATTCCCTAAAATCTTAATATAAGATATAGTAGTGGTGGGATTAAGCCTCAAGTATTTTAAAGGAAAGGTTTTGTGTGTGTCCCCCTCATCTTCCCCTTCTGCGCTTCTCTTGTTCAAGCTAAGAGAGATTTTAGTAGTCTTCTTCCCTATTACCTTATCATTGGTATAAGGGTTTTAAAGAGGTTTTTGAATTCAATTAGACACCCACGAAATTTTGTTTAATCTCTGTTTATACAAATCTCCGTCCCAATTTCTCCTCTCATATTACGTACTAACAACTTAAGCATTGGGAAAATGAGAGACATGTCGTTGGCTATAATGCATGCGGAGACTTTGAGGGCAGACATCGAGGGTGAAATTACCACCCTCCCTTTACAATTTTTTGAGCATAGGTCCGAGTCTCTGTAATTATTATAGCTGTTCGAAAGTTAATAAATAAATTTAATCCCTTCTAACTGCATATCAAATGAACCTAAGAAAATACTAAAAAATAAATTAAATGAAAAATAATTTCAATAACCGAACTCATTTGGTTTCAACATACGTTGGGAGTAGACCTGTCAAAAAATACGATAACCTGTTACCACAACATGACCTGACATGAAATTATAAGTTAATGGATTTACCTTTGTTAGGTTTGGGTCTTTAACGGAATAACACAGTAGATCCGCTAACACTAACGGTTTGGGTTTGGAAATTTACTTGTACCCGTTTTAACCCATTTCTACCCGTTAATACCCGTTGACACTAATGGGTACTATAAAGTCACCCAAGCCGTACCCGATAAGAATAACCATTAAAACCCATTATTTCTAAATCCCTTAGGACTAACGGGTACTATAGGGTCACCCAACCTATACCCGATAAGAATTACAATTAAAACCCATTATTTTTAAACTATTAAAGACTAATGAGTACTATAGGGTCACCCAACCTGTTATTCATTTAGACACAAACTGATTCATTAATATTAGTAGGTGGTAACGGTTTGGTTTGTGCACTCGTTAATATAAATGGTTCGTGTTTGGGTATTGTCATTAGACCCGTTAGCCTTAACGGGTCGTGTATGGGTTAGGGGTGTTTTGACCCGTAACCCGTACACGACCCAAATTGACCCGTTGACAGGTCTAGTTGGGAGTTACATTAATTGAACCTAAACGAAGAAAATACCCAAGATGGGGATAATAACTAAGAAAGGAAAGGGAAGTCAACAAAAATAATGTCTACAATCCACTTAAAAAAAAAACATAAACCCCTAGCTGAATAATGAATCTAAATCTATCCATCGAATCCATAGAGGGTCCTTTTCTAACTTTTGATGGAATACACCTACTCAATGATGACTAGGTCCATACATATCCAATAAATACACTTTCAACTAAATAAATCACCTCCTCATGGTTTATAAAAAAATAAGAATTAACAGAACCTAGACATTACATGCTAAGACCTTCATTGCTCGACCATAGTTAATGAAACTAAGAGTCTTATGCTTTCTATCGTAGTATATTCCTACAAGAAACATTACTCTTAGAGAAAGGAATTTTGAATCCATAGAATACACGTAAACTATGTGTTATCCGACTCACTTCCATCAACCATAACAAATGTTATCCCTCAAGAAATGATTTAATGTCACCTTCCTTGATATTTTAAAGCTGAAATAATAAAAAAAACTTGCTTTGCTAGGAGAAATTTAATACATCATATAGATACATGCATGATCAAAATCAAATCACAAGTAAAACCTATAATTATATGTTTTCTATAAATTTTTTAATAATCTGCATAGGGGATCCAATCGCATTATTTTTCCAGTTGTCCACATTTTTCGTTAAATTTTCATGCTTAATCCATACGTTTTGAAATTTGAACTAATAAAAATGTTTAGCCCACCCTAACAGACCAGTTCATCTGTCTAGTAAAATTCGACTAAACATCTCAAGATCCCTCCATGACAGTGAGGCTGTCAACAATAATCAACCAAGTGGAAAGATAAAACTACATACAAATAAATATGAAAGAGAGAACTTGTGTGTGTGTGTGGGGGGGGGGGAGGACTAATCAAGTTACAAATTCTGTTTACCTCAACCAAATTCTAAATTAGGGTAGAAATCCAATTTGCCAACTTATGATTCCAGATTCACATTCAACTGAAAAAAATAAAAAGAAAGAAACATATCATGTCAAAGTCAGTTCGTATGTAATAGTTACGTGATCATCAACAAATGCACGAAGCAGAGCTACAAGTTTATGGGATTTTAATGATGACATTAGATGAAAACATACAATTATAAAATCTATTACGTCCCTACAATCAATTCAAGCCCCTAAAAAATGAAACTATAAAAAAAAAGTATGGTTCACTGCTTAATAATAATTTATTCAAAACGTCATCTGCAAAGAACCAATTAGAAACAAATTAGAGATTAGATCAATGCATTCAATTGTTGATTATCGGTGAGCATGACACTATAACAAAACAAAGAGTAGAGAAAGAATGATGGTAATGATTTGAAAATTAATGGTCAAAACAGTGAATATAGCTACTGGATAATTACCTAAAGAAAGAAATAGAATAATATATCAACGAAAACAAAAGGAAATAAATACTCACCAGGTAACAAACCTAGTATAGTTTTGAATGATCAAGAAAATAAATACTCCAGCTGGTAAGATTCAATCTGATAAAAAAATCGAAACCAAAATCAGATAAAAAAAATTCCAATCCACCACAACACACAATAATAACTACTGGAGTATTAAAATTACCAACAAAAAATATTTTCTATTTAGTTATCAATAATTACCAACAATAAGAGCTTTTAGTTAAATAAAAACTCGAGTATTAAAATTACCAACAACAAAGATGTAAATAATAGCCACTCTCCCGTCAGAGTTCTAAAATTTGATGTCAAACAAAAAATAAAATAAATTTAATCTGACAACCTATAAGAAATACAACTCTTTAAAATGTTGGAAATTAACATGGTGAGGATATAATTTGGACAAACAATCAAAACTCTCATCAAAATGAGAGTATTATACTGAAAAAGTATTATAAATTAGTTAGAATTCTACCATAAGGAAAACATTCAGCATGTATATAAAAAAAACATAACCTAAGTCCACCCAGATTCTGAATTTATGAAAACATCACCACACATTCAACATGTAAGAAGAATATTATACCAACTACTAATGTATATAGAATACATAGATAAAATCAAACCTAAAAATTTACTAATATGAAGGTAATACCCCATTGATTATGATAATAGTATCCACAACACAAAAGATACCGATAATAAAAGACAGGAACCTAAATGCATAAGAAAAATACATCAACTTAATCTGCAAAATAAATCAAACATGTCACAAACTGCAGAAATTACCTACGACGATGAAGAGCTTGGAAAGAGGAGACATGAGAGAGAAGCGGGAATTGCAAATGATCGAAGAGGAGAGAGAAGAGGGAAATGAAATTGGGGTTAGACATTTGTGACCCTAATGCTAAAGGTTGTAACCGCTTCCAGTAGTTAAAAATTTGTGACAGATAAGGGTGGTCACACATTAAGCTTCATTCCAACATTTATAACTTCTTATAGAAATTATAAATTTGTGACTACTCATAGTAGTCATAAATTAGCCTAATAATAAAATTTGTGATTGTTAGTGGCAGTTACAAATTTGTGACTGCTCATATCAGCCACAAATTAATTATATGACAAGATTTGTGACTGCCATTAGTAGTGACAAACTAATTGCTAATTTTTTTTATTATCCCATGATTTTATCACTCCTAATGGCAGTTACAAATAATTTTGTGACTGCTCCCGACAGTAATAAAGTTTGTCACCCTCATTAGGAGTCCCAAGAAGGAAGTTACAAAATTAGTGTTTTGGTGTAGTGGGACAAGCCTATTCTCAAATATTTTCAACATGTTAATAAACCATCTAGCTATCTATACTACTCTTATCACGATGTTTATGGACACTGCTGTGGCCATCCCCGATCCTCGCAGCGCGGGCGGGTAGCGTGGAGGAAAGGATCCTTTGGGTCCCGCGCGTCCCTCTCGAAAAAACTCTTCGGCCGGCGTCGTTTGTGGTGTAAAAATATAGAGAGATTCAGAGTCCCCAGTCTATTTTACTCAAAACAGACAAAAGAAAAAAGGGAAGCCACCCCGAAGGATGGCATCCAAAGACATACTGGTGCGTGCGAAACTAAGATGATTCGAGAAGGGTTCAGAGGCTTAGTTACGATATGGGAAGGTGTTAGGTATCCATTTCGCCCTTTCGGTCTCTCATGAATATTTGTTATTTTCCTTTTATTTCCCCCCCCCCCCCCATGATATGTGTGCATGTGTATATATAGAATGGAGGTAGGAATCCTCGACTTGTATCATGGAAAAGATAAAGCGACTCATCCGTAGGAAGATATAAGAATAATATTTAAAAAATAAGATTTATGCGATTACCCCTACGTTGATCGTTATAATGGAACGATAACGCATGTGGGGTGATACGTCATTAAGGGAAAGTATATAGAATATAACAAGATTAGAGTAGATAGAAAGATGAGAGAAAAAGTGGGAAAAAGGGCTCGAGTCTCGGGTTTTACCCCAAGACGCCTACGTAGCTTATAAAGGCATCAAAGTCCACATAGTTCGCATACAAAACGAGGGGTGGGGTTTATCCCATAAATCCAAATAGGGGATCTCTTATTTGTAAGTGTGTGTGTGTGTGTAAAAAAAGTGTTTTAGTTGTGAGAAAAGTGTGGAAAAAGTGTGAGAATCCTTACTTGGAATTTATGAGCAAACCCAATTTTTCTTATTTTTTGGGTTTTATTTATATAAAAATAGGAGATGTGCAATAATAATAAATAAAAAAGTATATTAGGATGTGTGAGATGAGATGATAAAGGTGCTAAGTAAGAAAACAAGTTATTGAGAGTTTAAGAGAATTTAAGAGAAGGTAGAGAAAGTTAGACCTTCTTGAAGATCTTGAGCTTGATCTTGAACATTGGAGAGAAACCCTTGTGCTTGGTTGATGATGGAGAGTGGCTAATTCACCAAGTTTGATGAAAAGGATGATGAAAAGTGGAAGTAAAAAGGGGATTTGGATGTTGAAATCACGCTGCCTTTGAGAGAGGTTTATGGGATTCGTTGAGAGAGATTGCTATCAGATCTGGGCTCCCTTTGAAAATGAGGTGAAGGCCTCCTTTTATAGGCCCAGATGAGTGCCGATCGACATAGACCTGTTCCTGCCTATCTGCAGGTGCCGATAGGCAGGGTCTGGAACTTGCAATTTGGCAGTGCGCTTCAGGCTTTTTCGAAAAATTGGCCGTCGAGGGCAAATCGTCGATCAGAATCACTCATGGAGCATACCGTTGGAAAGGTAATTCAGAGACGTTTGAAAGTTCTATGGACCGCTCCCCGGTTTGGGAGTTAACTGTGGGTTAAATATGGCTCGGAAGCATTTGTCGGTCCATTGGACGGGGAATCGCTCGGACGCAAACGGATCATTCGTCCGCATGGTAAGTCCGAATTGCGCACGAGGCGAACCGTTGGAAAGGTTAGGAGATGTACTTCGACATTCCAAAGAGTTTGACCCTATTTGGGGAGTTGACTTTGGTTAACCGGGCTCGGGAAGCATTCTGTGACCTCCCGGAGTCAAACGGATCATTCGTCAGCATGGAAAGTCAGAATCGCGCTCGGGATGAACCGTTGGAAAGGGTATTCAGTGAAATTTGAAGATTCATTTAGCCTCGGTTGAGATGAAGAGTTGACTTAGGTCAAATAGAGCCCGAGAGTGCCCGATGGCCTCTAGGTCAGGTTTTGGACGCAAATGGATCGTTCGTCCGCATGGTAAGTCAGAATTGCACACGGGGCAGACCATTAGAAAGGGTATTCAGTGCCCTTCAAAGATTCATTCAGTCTTGATAGAGATGAAGAGTTTGACTTTTGGGTCAAATTGAGCCAGAGAGTGCCCGATGGCCTCCAGATCCATACTCGGGACATGACCTAGGTTTACGGTGATGAAGGGAGGTACTAGGGACCTAAGGAGAGTTAGGGGGTAACAGAATGGGATGTCTATAGAGCCCCTCGATGAGCGAGTTTGGAACAAATGATGACCGTCGAATAGACACCACATGATGCTCTTGAGGGAGTATGACCAATTCAGAGGGTCGAGGCCAATTATGAGAACCTAAGGAGTGTGCTGGGGGTGAATGACGATCGGAGGTTTAGGTCAATTCTGAGGACCTGAAGTAGTGTTGGGGAGGGTGACCAATTCTTCGGGTCAAAGCCAAATCTGTGGGCTTAAGGTGAAGATTTAATAATCGAGGTCAATTCTGACCTAAGAGTGGTGACGACCGAGGACCAAGGTCAATTCTGACCTAACTCAGGTGACGATCCAAGACCAGGGCCAATTCCAACCCAAGAGTGGCGACGACTGAGGATCGAGGTTAATTCTGACCTAACTCAGGTGACGATCCAAGATCGGGGCCAATTTTGACCCAAGAGTGGTGACGATCTAGGACCAAGGTCAGTTCTGACCTAACTCAGGTGACGATCTAAGATCGGGGCCAATTCTAACCCAAGAGTGGTGATGACCGAGGACCGAGGTTAATTCTGACCTAACTTAGGTGATGATCCAAGACCGGGGTCAATTCTGACCCAAGAATGGTGACGACCGAGGACCGAGGTCAATTCTGACCTAACTTAGGTGACGATCCAAGATTGGGGCCAATTCTGACCCAAGAGTGGTGACGACTGAGGACCGAGGTCAATTCTGACCTAACTCAGGTAACGATCTAAGATCGGGGCTAATTCTGACCCAAGAGTGGTGACGACCGAGGACTGAGGTCAATTCTAACCTAACTCAGGTGACGATCTAAGACCGGGGCCAATTCTGACCCAAGAGTGGTGACGATCGAGGATCGAGGTCAATTCTGACCTAACTCAGGTGACTATCCAAGACCGGGGCCAATTTTAGCCCAAGAGTGGTGACGATCGAGGACCGAGGTCAATTATAATCTAATCAGGTGACGATCCAAGACCGGGATCAATTTTGACCCAAGAGTGGTGATGACCGAGGAACGAGGTCAATTCTAACCTAACTCAGGTGACAATCCAAGACCGAGGCCAATTCTGACCCAAGAGTGGTGACGACCGAGGACCGAGATCAATTCTGACCTAACTCAAGTGACGATCCAAGATCGGGGCCAATTCTAACCAGGTGACAATCCAAGACCGGAGCTAATTCTGACCCAAGAGTGGTGACGATCGAGGATCGAGGTCAATTATGACCTAACTCAGGTGACGATCCAAGACCGGGGCCAATTCTGACCCAAGAGTGGTGACGACCGAGGATCGAGGTCAATTCTGACCTAACTCAGGTGACGATCCAAGACCGGGGCCAATTCTGACCCAAGAGTGGTGACGACCGAGGACTGAGGTCAATTCTGACCTAACTCAGGTGACGATCCAAGACCGGGGCCAATTCTGACCCAAGAGTAGTGACGATCGAACACCGAGGTCAATTCTGACCTAACTCAGGTGACGATCTAAGACCGGGGTCAATTCTGACCCAAGAGTGGATAAAGATTGGATTTTGATTCTGCTGGAGAAAGAGCTTTGTGATTTTGATCTGAGCTGGGGAGATGATAGCTGGGGAAGCTTTTAGGAGACCTCGCAGGGGGAATAACCTATTTTGGATGCTGTAAGAGAATTTCGCTGGGGAAGTGATAAGGTAATCCTTAGGGATCCTTCGGAGCTTTGCCGGGAGGAGTTTTCACTTGGTTTTTGAGGATTCCGTTGGGGAAGAGGGGTCCCGCTTGAGGGAACGCAAAGTTTTCTTGGTAAAAAGGCTTTAAATCCTACCTGGGATTTTTGGGAATTTTTCGGGGATTTTTTTAGGCTTTCTGGTATTTTTTTGGGAATTTCTGTACGAAATTTAAGGAGGTGCCAGTCGGCATAGTATGAAGGGTGCCATTCGGCAGTGGCACGAACTTTTGGGCTACCTCGGTAAGGCAAGGGGTCAGTTCCGATCGGTATGGTAGGGGGAGGTGCCGATCGGCATGGCACTTGGCATCCTATAAAAAGGGGGCAAATCCCCTCATTTTTTACAGCTTCTTTTGCTTTCTCTCTCTCTGCGATTCTTCTGCAAATCATTTTATCATTCCGATCTTCAAGAAATGGCCGCTTTCGTGAGCACTGTAGTCCACCGGGAGTGGTTGACCGTTGATGATTGGGCGAATGTGGAGTGGAGGGCTAGGGCGCCTCTTGCTTTGGGGAGTGAGAACTCCTTTGATGCATTTGAGCCTGTTGCGGATGAGCGGACCTTACTGCGGGAGCCATCGCGTCATCGCTCTTAGAGAGTGATCCCCGACGGTTATGTAAGTAACCCAACCTTTGGATTTCTTCTCTTTCTGGTGATTTTTTCTTTCTTGACTTTTGATGAGACTTCTCTTTTTGCCAGTCTGAAATTTCTTTAAAAAACATGCATGCCCGCGGGATAACGGGGCTCAAGGATGTCTGGGAGCATCTCCCACCTGTGGTGCGCTGGGTGGTCTCATCAGCGAGTTTTGGGGGGTTGGCATCGGCGCTGGATGAGACGCCTCGTTCGATAGCGATCCTGTGCGCTTTGAGACAGAGGTGGTGGGACACTACCCACACCTTTCATTTCAGCTTCGGGGAGATGACTGTGACTCCCATAGACGTGCAGCAACTGCTAGGGCTGGATTGTGATGGAGAGTAGATAGAGGTGGATCGCTCTTTATGGGTGAGACCGGAGGCAGTGCGTGCGGCACTGGGTGATGTAGGGAGGATAGTCTCTGGGGATTTATCCGGTTGTCCCTGCTGAAGGATGTTTTACTGGGTAGGGAGGTCGATATGGAGGACGGGCTGCAAGTGAGTCAGATGGCCTGGTTATTCATTCTGCTGGTATTGGGAGGTTTTATGGTGGCGTCGAGCGGCGACGTCGTTCATTTATGGTTTCTGCCGTACCTGAGGATGTTTTCGAACATCCCTTTCTATGATTGGGGGAGTCTGACCTTGGCGACCCTTTACTCTTCTCTGGATGCATTCAACCGGTGCTTCCGGTAGACTTCTACTAGGTCCATGTACCTTCTTGAGGTATTCTTTAGTTTGTGCATTTCTTTTCATGCATTCGCATTTTCCTTTAATGCATTCGCATTTTCCTTATGCGTCTCTTTTTGCTTGTGAATTCAGGCGTGGTTCTATGTGGTGATTGGGTGCAATACCCCGTTGATTTCTTTGAAGGACGACACTGTTGGGGACTTCTGTCAATTGTATCGATGGCGTAAGGCCAATTGACAGTCGAAGGGATCTCTTTCTCTGGAGGCAGTGCGTCAGGTCTTGAATGACCTGACCAGTGGTAGGGTAAGACTCTTTCCATTTCAGTCTTGATTTTTGTTCCTTCTGATCTTGTATTGATTCATGCTTGCTCGGAGATTTTCAGGTGACCTTTTACCCGTGGGGGACAACCATTCAGGATACGGGGGCGATCGGGGTGAATGCGCGGATGAGGTGCTTGCTGGCACATGAGTTCGGCCATTACTGGTACCTCGGGGAGAGGGTGGTTCGTCAGATTGCTGAGGAGGAGGTGGTGATGCCACCCGCACAGCCTCCTACGTCTATGAGATGGGAGCGACTGTTGTCAGAGGATAAGAGGATCGTGGCGATGATTGGCGAGTCCTATTTTCTATACACCGATACGGCTGCGCCGTATGACTATATGGATTTTGTGACGAGTTGGTTAATGGCGCCCATCATATATGATGTGCTGCCCTTCCCTCCAGCGGGTTCGAGTCGGGCGGTGGGATCTTCCCACAACGGTGGTGGTCCGTTGGCATCTGCAACGGTGGTGACCCCGGAGGTCCCTTTTGTGCGGTTGCACACTCATTCATACAACATTCGGCGGGCTGATGGAGGGATGGTGCCTATGCTGCACCGTCCTCATGCGATGGATCCGGAGGAGTTGGGTTTGACAGAGGAGGTCCTTCGACCTGCGGTATACCTTTTTATTCCTCTCTTTCTTTCTTTTCTGTTTTGGTCATTTTCGCTTTGATACTGATTTGGCCTTTCCTTGCAGCAAGTTCGGGTGTCGATCACTTGGCTAAGGGACATCAGAGACTGGATATCTTCGACAACTGCCCATATTCGGGATGCGGTTCCCGTTCCTTCTTGCTTGGTGCCGTCTACCTCGTCTGGAGAGGACTCGGGTTCGGGTGGTGGTGGTGCGTCGTCTCTCCGTAGGGGGAAGAGAGCAAGTCGCAGGGGTGGAAGCTCTTGAGAGAGAGAGAGAGAGAGAGAGAAATAATGTGGGTTCGGGATGAGTCCCGTTGTTTTTGCCTTTTCTTTTTATTTCCTGCCAAGATGATGTAACACAGAAAATAGGTATATGCAATGCAATGCAGTTTTTTTATTTATCTTTTATTTAATGATGAATGTATGCATATGCGCTTTTTACTTTGCTGCTGAGACCGTAAAAAGAAAATATTTTTGGAATTTTTTGAAGTAAAGTTTTTGATTAAAAAAGGAGAATTAAAGGGATTTTGAAATTCTGTTGAGAATATCAATTTATTTTTATTGAGTTTTCTGATTTGATAAAAGAGGAAAAAAAGGAAATTTCTAAAAATAGGGGGGTTGCCGATCGGCAAGCACCTTGACCTGTCTATCGGCAGTTCAGTCCAGTCCCATCAATTCAAAGCTTTGAATGGTACCCTTTTCAGCCTTTAGTACCTTGTGGGGTAGGGTTCCCTTCGATTTTTGCAGGGATTGTGTCTCTTGTGAGGATTTTCAAGTATAAAAAGGGGTAAGGGTGGAGTGTTTTCATCACACCTTTGCATTCTTACCTACTTGCCCCCCATCTCTTAGCCTTGCAAGATGGCTTTCCCTGGTAGCATTGGGTTTGACAACTACCTCGAAGGCTTGGAAGCTATGTGCTCTTATAATGTCGACTACGATGATTTCAACATGCGTCGAGTCTCCTTGTGGCGCAATCGGCCTATTGAGTGGAATATGCTGATGGTGGCGGTACAATGATGGTACCCCAAATACCATGTATTCCGCTTTGGGTTGGAAGAAGTTTGTCCTACCTACGAGGAATTTTCTACCATACTGGGTGTAAATCCCAGTGTTGCTGCGGCTTTTCCTGAATTTTCCCGTTCTCCTAGGGATTTGTTGGTCGGGCTTCTTTATATTTCTCTTTCGGCGGCCAGATCATTAGTTGCTGGAGGAATGATCTCCCTCTCGGCGGTGCTACAGTCCATGTATTTGCGGGAAGTAGGTGATGCTGGCTATACTGTAGCCATTGTTCTGGGTTTGGTTTCAAAATTATTGCTGGTGACTGGGGAATTGCAGGTGGACCCACAACTTGCAGCCATTACTTCATGGATGTCATACCGTCGGAATCCCGCGGCGGTGATATTGGTGGAGACTCTGAATGGCCTGGATGCCTAGAGAGAAGGCCGTTATGAATTTTTGAGGGGTAGCCCTGTGATGCTGTCCATGTGGTTGTCTGAAAGATTCTGCTTGTCGACTCCTCCAGAATATCCCTTGTCGACTGTACCCAACTTCTTTTCGTGCTACTTCATCCGCGTTGGCCTGTATGTTGAGAACTGGGAGAATTGGCTTGTGGAGCATGGGGCTTGTGGTTTGTATTGGCCAGTGCCTTGGTGGGGACAGTTGCAGTCTGTTCTGGAGCTAGGAGAGTATTCATATGTGCGGCTGGTTGGTCTCAGATAGACCTCTTTTTATTTCCCTTGGCGGCTTTTACGTCAATTCGGCTGGGAGCAGGTCGTTCCCCCTCAGTCCTCAAACTTCTTTTCGATAGAAGATTTGACTGAGCGCCTGCGTCTGTTGCTTGGGTCCCTGTTGGAAAATCGGCGTCCATCGACCCGTCCCTCTCAGTCTGTCGGGAAGGTTTGCCATGTTCCCAGAGATTATATGAAGTGGTTGTGGAGGAAAGTAGTCAGCAAGATGTTGGCAGTGGAGACTTGACAAAGATGGTTTATTTTATCTGACTCCATGGAAGGGGGTGTTGTGATCTTTTTTGAAGATGGTTAAGGCTCATCGATCCATGGAATGTTTACGGCACTCTATTCAGGCAGGGGAAACTGGGGGTCCTCAGGACGTAGATGATGAGGGTGCAATAGGACTTATGGGGAGTTTATTTGTGTGATAGGTGTGGGGATTTTATTTGGTTTTTTATGGTAGTGGGGAAGGGAGTTATCCGTTACTTTTTCTTATGTAATCCGTACTGTAATTTCTTGTTAATGAAATAAATAATTTTCTGATCATCCAGCTGTGCCTTTCGATGAATTTTGTATTTTGAATTATCTATACTGATCGCTAAGGCATACATAATCCTTTTGTTCAAATAATTATAGAATGAACCACCGTTCTCGAATGTATGAAAAGAATAGTATTTTGTGAAAAAGAAAGGGGCCGTACTCATGTGAGGTGGTTGATTGGACGAGCCATCTACTCCCCATCCAGGTCAGTGAGCATGGAGGCACTGCCGGATAATATTTTCTTCACAATGTAGGGGCCATTCCAATTGGGCTTGAATTTCCCTTTGGGGTCCCAGATGGGTTCTATTATCTCCTTGAGGGCTAAATCCGCCTCCCGGACACCGCGGTCCTTGACTCTCTTATTGAATGATTGCGCGGTGATGGTACCCCTGTATGTGGTAAAGATCTTTTAATCTTCTTTCATCTAAGAGGGCTAGTTTATCAAGACAGCTTTGGTACCAGTCTTCTTCACTAACCTTGCTTTCGAGCATGACGCGTAGCGAGGGTATTTCCAGCTCCACAGTTAGGATTGCGTCCATGTCGTAGACCAGGGAGTAAGGGGTAGCCCCAGTAGAGGTTCGGATTGAGGTTCGATAGCCCCAGAGGGCATATGGGATCTAGTCGGCCCAATCCCTACAACTTTCGGTCATCTTGCTGATGATGACTTTGAGGTTCTTGTTGGCGACTTC
Organism: Sambucus nigra; assembly: GCA_949130495.1. Classification (NCBI taxonomy): domain Eukaryota; kingdom Viridiplantae; phylum Streptophyta; class Magnoliopsida; order Dipsacales; family Adoxaceae; genus Sambucus; species Sambucus nigra. The sequence continues at coordinate 312,847,488 of OX422218.1, read as the reverse complement.
AACTACACCATTGGTCTGAGGTCAATAGGGAGAAGATTTTTGTCTCTGAATCCCATACTCGTTGACTACTTCTGTGACTTCTGCTTTGAAATGCAACCCATTATCTGATACCATCTCGTACGGGATCCCATATCGGCAGATGATATTTTTCTTGAGGAATTTAGCCACTTTCTTGGCATTCAATACTGCGTATGACTCAACCTCGACCCATTTGGTGAAGTAATCGATGGCAACCAGGATGAACTCATGTCCATTTAAAGCCTTTGGTGTAACCTTCCCTATGATGTCGATACCCCATGTGGAGAACGGACAGGGAGAGGTCATGTTGTATAATTCTCGCGAAGACAAGTGTTGAAGATTGGAGAATTATTGGCATTTGAGGCACCTCCGGACATAGGCGGTGCAATCCTGGATCATGGTGGTCCAGTAGTAGCCCTGTCGAACGATCTTCTTGGCGATCATGTGACCATTCATGTGGGATTCACATTCCTCGCTGTGGATTTTCTGTATTATTTTCTTAATCTCAGCCCCTGTGATGCAATGTAGATGAGTTCCATCGAAATTCCTCTTGAGTAGAGCCTTATGATAGATGATGTACTGGGCGGCCAGTCTTCGGAGGGTCATTCGATCTTTCTTGTTGGAACCCTTGGGTTACCTACCATGTTTGAGGAGGCACCAGATATCATAGTACCAGCAATCGACTGGTTCGGGATCTTCAGTGGAGACAAGCTCAATATGGTAGCAATGGGTCGGTTTGTCTTGCTTTTGAACCAGGAAGGGGGTTAGTGTTATTCCTTCGGGCATGTCGACCATGGAGGCCAAGGTGGAGACAACATTGGCTAGGTTATTCTTTGCTCGGGGTAGGTAATGGAAGGTGATATCTCAGAATTAGGAGGCTAACTCTTCTAATTGGGCATAAAAGGGTTGGAGCTTTTCGTCCTTGACTTTCCACTTTCTGAGCACTTGACCGATGATAAGGGCAGAATCCCCGTAGACATCAAGGTATTGAATACTTTCTTGAGAGAAACCTTGAGTCCCACTGTGCATGCCTCGTATTCCATCATGTTGTTCGTGCAAGGGAAATCTAATTTAATGGCGATGGGAGTGTGGGAGTCATCTGGGCGATCAGGAGTATCCCAATGCCATATCCCTTTTTGTTGGCAGCGCCGTCAAAGAACATTTTCCATCGAAGGCGGTCTTGAGTGGTGTAGAGGATATTTCCATCTAGAAATTCAAAAATCCGAACCTCCTCTTCTTCTTTGGGGTAATCGGCGAGGTAGTCAGAGATGGATCTTCCTTTAATAGCTTTCTATGTGACGTACACGATATCGAACTCGGTTAGGAGCATCAACCATCGGGCCATTCGACTGGATAAGGTAGGTTTCTCAAGAAGGTATTTGATGGGATCCATTCGGGACACAAGTTTGACGGGGAAGGCGAGCATGTAGTGTCACAACTTTTGGATGACCCATACAAGTGTGACACATGCATTTTCTAAAGTAGTATAGTTGACCTCGTACCTGACCAATTTGCGACTGGCGTAGTAGATGGCTCTTTCTTTATGGGAGTCTTCAAGGTATTAAGCTAGAAAAGCCCTGTCTGCCATGTCGGTTATGGTTAGGTATAGGAGTAATGGGAGACCAGACTGTGGTGGCATGAGAACTGGAGGTTGGGTTAGGTATTATTTGATTTGATCAAAAGCTTCTTGGCAGGCCTCATTCCAAACCTTGGTTAAATCCTTTCAGAGGACTTTGAAGATCGGTTCACAGATGGAGGTTAGCTGGCTGAAGAACCGAGTGATATATTGCAATTCCCCAAGAAAACCTCAAACTTCTTTCTCTGTTCGGGGCGGTGGCATCTCAAGTATGGCCTTCAGCTTTGCAGGATCTGCTTTTATCCCCTTTTCTCTGACCATAAATCCCAAGAGTTTTCCCTCTGTAGCTCCGAAGACACACTTATGTGGATTAAGTCGCATCTGATACCGTCGCAGTCGTTCTAAGAACTTACGGAGAGCGGGAACATGACCCTATCTAGTTTTGGACTTGATAATCATATCATCCACATAAACCTCGACCTCTTTGTGAATCAGATCGTGCAGGATGGTTGTGGCAGCCCTTTGGTAGGTAGGCCCAGCATTCTTGAGATCGAATGGCATAACGATGTAGCAAAAGGTTCCCTATGGGGTGATGAATGCGGTTTTTTCTTGGTGGTTGGGGTGCATCTTGATTTGGTTGTATCCGGCAAATTCGTCGATAAAAAACTTGAGAGCATGACTGGTTGTGTTGTCCACGATCATGTCGATATTGGGTAGCGGATAGTCATCCTTTGGAGAAGCTTTATTTAAATCTCGGTAGTCTACACACATTCGAACCTTCTCTCCTGATTTCGGCACATGTACTATGTTGGCTAGCCATATGGGATATTCGATCACCCTAATGAAACTCACGTTTAATTGTTCGACCACCTCTTCTTTGACCTTGAGCGACCATTCAGTGCGGAGTTTTCTTAATTTTTGTTTAACTGGATTGTAATCTGGGAGAGTGGGGATCTCGTGTTGAGCTATTTTAGGATCAATATCGAGCATATCATCACAGGACCATGCGAAGACATCTACGAACTCCTTCAATAATTCTTCGAGTTGTGCGCGCTCATGCTCGTCAAGGGTGGCCCCTATCCTAATCTCGCGCAGTTGGCTACTAGATACGATATTAGTAACAACAGTCTCTTCTTTATTAACTTAAACGCGGTTATGTTGTTTATTATTAACCTTATTTAGATCAGTTAAGAATTGTTCATTTGTAAAATCATCATCATCAAAAGTTTGATTAGAATTCAAGCAGTTAATGTAAGGCACAACAAGATACTCAAAATCTTCATTTATTTCATTGATAGGAAAAACAGCATTGAGAACCTCATCAAAAGAAGTCTTGATTACATTTGAGCAAGGATAGACAACAGAAGAAGAAATAGGGTAAATATTGGGGTCAGGGGAGATTTCACGAGGTAGAACTGGCGCAGCATGCCTGTTGAGGAGAGGTGTATTAGTAGCTTTAATCAGACGGGATGGGTCCATTGATGTAGTGCCTGTATGAACCATGCAGAGTGCCAGCCCCAGTATCTGTAAGTTGAAGGAATCTTCGGAATCACCTTCCTCAATCTCTTCGGCATCTTTGATGAGCGGTTGTACTTGTTGTGGGAAACTTTTGGCCCATGAGTAGCATTCTTGGAAAAAGATCTCCATTCCACGCTTCATCTTCTTGTCTATGTGGTCATACCATGATCTAGAAAACCGTAAAAGGGGAAGTCCTCGCCTTCTTTGAGGAATCGTCCATTTAAGGAGTCTCTTGAGATAGTTCGGATGCAGTCTGATCTTCTCTTTGGTCGAGACTGTTGGATCATTCTGAGCTCTTGTTCTGATGGTTAATACCCAAGCCACAAGGAGGGAAATCTTTCTTCAGTTTTATGGGCTCAAGTATCCCCTGCTGCCTTTGCCCTAGCCCCAATCCGGGCATAAAGTGCATGTTTCTGAACATCTGAATCACATTGACATTGCCATGAGGGTCATATTCTGGACAAACCCTTTCTTTGAAATCGTCCCCTATCGGGAGTAGGAGTGGTTCAACTCGAAATCCTGATAGGAGCATATCATTTGACCCGTGCTGTATCTCAAGAATTGGAGTGCTGGTGCTTGCACCCCCGATATTTTCGTCGTTGCCCAAAATGGTGATGACTCGCCTGTCGGCGAAGAACTTCAATTTCTAATGGAGTGAGGAAGACACACCCTTGATATTGTGGAGCCATGGTCGTCCGAGCAACAGGTTGAAATAAGCTGGGATGTCTATGACTTGAAATTCAACGACGGGGTTTATAGGGCCAACCCCCTATTGCAAGTTTTATGGACCCTATCACCTCACGATGGGTATTATCGTAGGCACGCACAACGGCGGAGGTTGGAGGGAGGTCGCTTTCTTTCAGGACTAAACACTTGAAGGTTCTCAGAGGGAAAACGTTTAAGGAGGATACGTTATCGACAAGGGAAAGTGGCACGACCTTCCCCATAACTTCGACAGAGATATTGAGTGCATGATTGTGATTCGGCCCAATTCTGGGGATTTCTTCTTCAGAAAATGATAGCATTCAGGTAGAGGTCAAGGATCTGACCAGATTTATCGCTTCTTCTGGTGTGGTAGAGGGAGGAACTATGGGTCCAGTGAGTAATTTGATTAAATCATTTATGTGCACCTGGGAAGACATGAAAATCCCCCATAGAGTGATGTTAGCTTTGGTTTTCTTCAGTTGATCGAGGATCTTTCTCTCCTCGATGGTCATCTCTGGCATAGGAAGGTTTTCAACGCCTTCCCTTTGTCATTTGATGGTAGTGATCTTGGACCCTGGTAATGTCTCCCTGATCTGGTCATGTGATTTACTGAAGAAGGGAAGAACATGAATCCCGTTTCTTCGTCAATCTCAGGTTGTGCTGCCACCCTATTTATTTTTTCGAGGAGTTATTCAAATGATATCATCCCACATATGTCGGCTACTGGGCCAGCTCTTCCTGAAGCTTGTTCTTCACTTGAATCTTCGAATTCTTCCCCCCATCCAGTGGTAGCAACTCTGTCTTTCCATGTAAAGTCGATGCATTCCACAACTTCAACGGCTTCTTTATACAAGTTCTTCCATTCTGTAGGGATATGTGTGATTGAAGGGAACAAACACCCTTGTAGCTTGAAAGTCTCAAGTAACTCGGTGATACTGCAAATGCTATTGGTTTGCCCGAATAATTCTGCCATAGTCTGGACAACATCATCTAGGCTGACTTCGTCGGTTGGTACCACCCACTTGTCTGAATCTCGGGCCCATTTTTGTGCCTCCAAGAACAGTGTGCTGAACTTCTGGCAATCGCTGACCATCTGTGCGGGCAATTTCAGCCCGAACTCTAGGAGTTGGTTTAACACCCCTGACAATTCCATACTTCCATTTTCAGAACGGGTACGGATAGCGATGCATTCTTTGGTAAGGAGTGACAGTGCCTGATCAGCAAGACTAGTGGGGCGTAGGAGGAAATATGGGCAAGTTTGAAGAGGTTTAGGAGAGTATATGGGCGTGATTTTAGTTGAGGGATCGAAATCTGGGTTTTCTTCCAAGAAGATGGCATTGACATGATTCAGAAGTGGATTGTGAGTAGTGTTTGGCTTAGGATTGGCTGGTGGGGTGATGGTACCCCGGTCAATGAGATCTTGGATTACGTTTTGGAGATGAAAGCATTGGTTGGTGGTATGGCCGACAGTTTGGTGGAAGGTGCAATGAGCACCGGCCTTGAAGTTTCTTGAGAGTGGATTTGGCAATGGACGGGGATCCAAGGGTTTGATGAGGTTTCAGCATAATAGGGCTTGGTAAACTTTGGAGAGGGGAGCATGGAGCTCAGTGTATTCCCTTCGGATGGGGGCAGGGCGGCTTTCTGGTGCCCATGATATGGCTGGTTGAGAGATATTATTGATGGTCGAAACGGTAGCACTGGCAGGCTTGTCATACTTTCTAGGGGTGAATTTTCTAGACACCTTCTTTGGTTCAACCTCTATTTTAACGAGGCTTTCCTCGATTTCCACTCCAGCCTCTCTGAGAGCTCGGAAGTGGGGATAGTATTGTCCTACCATCGTTTCTCGGACATGGGGCAAGAAGTTTTTCTTCACTATGTTGACCTGTTCTTCTTTGGATGGTCGATTGGTCATGATAGCTGCTTGCTCCCTCCACTGAGTTATAAAGTTACTGACTGATTCTCCAGGATTCTGTTTGAGCAGCTCTAAATCACGATGGGTGACCTCAATCTCTTCGTTGTATTTGTATCGCGACATGAATTCTCAGGCTACATCCTCCCAGCTACAGATTCTGGATTCCTCAAGAGATAAAAACCATCAGAGGGTACTATCCTTCAAAGTTTTCTGAAACAATTGGGTCATCACCTCTTCAAAAGCCCCTAGTAGATTCATGGAACGATGATAACTGCGAAGATAAATAATTGGGGGTCCACTCCCTCCGAACTTCTCGATATTTGGCATCTTGAACTTCTCGGGTAACCTTGCTTTAGGATAAGGAGACATGTGGGTGTAGTCCATGTAATTCCCAGAGATCCTGACTTGGTCAAACTTCTTGGTGAGCATATTGAGATCCTCTTTGACTTTACTCAACTCCTCCTCCTTTGGATCAACGACCACAGGCAGGTTAGCCATAGGCTGGACAATGTTTGGCATGAGAAGCTGGGCAGGCGGCGACCCATTGGCAGGAGGGGCACGTGGAGCGTGCCGATATTCTTTCGGAACCCAGATAGGCTCGGGTGGACCCATATCACGAGGGAATAGGTCCTCGGGCTCTTGAGGAATAGGAACTTGGTTTCGTTGTATCTCTCGGACCTCAGTTTGGAGGTTGTCAATCTTGGACACGAGCTGAGCTCGGACTGTCGTCAGATCCGACTGTATAACTAGTGCTTGATCTGTATTCTCCATGGAAGATGGATGGATTCTGGACTCAAAAGAAGTAGTGGAAGAACGGACGAAACTTCGGGGTGATTTGACTGAAGACTGAAGCCAATAGGGAGCCAGGCCAAGGGCTTGCGATCGACCTGAGAAGGCGTAAGATGAGATTTATTTTTGAGAAAAAAAGAAGAACTATTTTTGTATTTTCGATAAATAAGGGAGAAATGTTTTTGGAGATGGAACTCAGCATGATTATTATGATTATTATGTTTTCACTTGTATTTAATTCTCCTAAATGCAATGACGGACAGGACCCGAGCCTGGAGAAGTGGGGGTCTTAATATACGCAAAGCTACGGTTTGGACTTATAACCAGGCTCACGGACAGGGTCCCATTTTAATAATACGGGAAAAGTGGGCGGCAGACCGACCCAAAATTTCAGTAGAGTTTCGGGTTGAAACTAGCAATCTAAAGTGCGTGTCCTAGGTCTGACACCTATATGTGGGTATGCAGTTGGTTGGGTGAATCGGCATGGGTTCCCCCCTTTGGCGTGACTTCCACGATATACGTCTTGCTCTTGAGGGCAATCGGTACGTGTGGTCAAGCCATTTGTTAAACCTGAGTGTACGTGAATCGCCTCACCATATGCCTCGTGGAGACATTACGTGTGAGAGCGAATTCGATATACTCGACGTACGTGAACGAATTCCCTGCTATATACCTCCCGTCATGACTTCGGTCAAGTGGTACGATGCAGGGGAACCGTTCGATATACGTCGAAGGTACTTGGCCAATGGAAGGTGAGAGTCATATCGCTTAGGCTAACTGCGACCTGCCGGACCAGCGCCCATCACGAAGTGACCCTCTAGTTACTGGGTAAAATTTGGTCAATAGCAATGCTCTTTGGTGATGTTGTGTGAATCATGCATGATTCTCTTAATAGTATCTTATGATGATAATGCCTTTCTTGATTATGCCAAACAGGGAGAAAAGTACGAGTACCCCAAAAGGTACACCAAGTATGGATGGGTGATGTGTGCAACATGGGGATATACATGTGATCCTAAGTGCACGTGGTGTGAAGTGTACATGGAGAAATTTCTATAAGTGTGTGAATAAAAGCATAAGCATGGGATACACATGAGAAAGGGGAACACGCAGATATTGGGGGGGGGGGGGGGAACATAAGCAAATATAGAATTCATATAAATAGAGTCAAGCCCACAAACACATATCCCCAGCAGAGTCGCCACTGTGGCCATCCCCGATCCTCGCCGCATGGGCGGGTAGCGTGGAGGAAAGGATCCTTCGGGTCCCGCGTGTCCCTCTCGGGAGCGCTTCGGTCGGCGTCGTTTGTGGTGTAAAAATGTAGAGAGATTCAGAGTCGCTAGTGTATTTTACTCAAAAGAGACAAAAGAAAAAAGGAAAGCCACCCCGAAGGATGGCATCCAAAGACATACTGGTGCGTGCGAAACCAAGATGATTCGAGAAGGGTTCAGAGGCTTAGTTACGAAATGGGAAGGTGTTAGGTACCCATTCCGCCCTTTCGGTCTCTCATGAATATTTGCTATTTTCTTTTTATTTCCCCCCTGTGATATGTGTGCATGTGTATATATAGAATGGAGGTAGGAATTCTTAACTTGTATCATGGAAGAGATAAAGCGAGTCATCCGTAGGAAGATATAAAAATAATATTAGAAAAATAAGATTTACGCGATTACCCCTACGTTGATCGTTATAATGGAACGATAATGCATGTGGGGTAATACGTCACTAATGACAAGTATATAGAATATAAGAAGATTAGAGTAGATAGAAAGATGAGAGAAAAGTGGGAAAAAGGGCTCGAGTCTCGGGTTTTACCCCGAGACGCCTACGTAGCCTATAAAGGCATTAAAGTCCACGTAGTTCGCATACAAAACGAGGGGTGGAGTTTATCCCATAAATCCAAATAGAGGATCTCTTATTTGTAAGTGTGTGTGTGTGTGTAGAAAAAGTGTTTTAGTTGTGAGAAAAGTGTGAAAAAAGTGTGAGAATCTGATAAGCACCCAAAACTGTACAATTTATACCCCGAATAGACGTACTTTAGTTGCTAATTCTCGACAATATGAGTCTTATGTGCTTAAATGTTTATTTTGTAGGTCAATTGTGCATTGCAGTGTTCAAACGCTTAAATCAAGGAAATTGTGTGCAATTTGAAGCTAATTATACCCAACCTTGATCCTAGCCTACCCAAACCGAGCCTAAACCTAGCCTAAACCGTGTGTGTGTTGAGTTTGTTACCTTTTATTATTTTTTAGATTTTTAGTTTGAATCATTTTTATTTTTAGGATTTATTTTAGATTTATTTAGTATTTTGTAGGTTTTATTTTCTATTTTTCTATTTTATTTTTACTAGTAGAATTTTATTTTATTTTGATTTTTCTTAGTTTTATTAGGATTAGTTTTAGGAGTTTATTTTTAGTTTATTAGATTTTATATTTTATATTTAGGACTTTAGTTTTAATTTAGATTTTAAGTTTTTTTATTTCTTTTATTTCTTTTAGTTTTTATATAGCTTAGAATTTTATTTTTTTAGTTCTAATATTTGTATTATTTTTAGTTTGTTTTATTTTTAATTAGATTTTATTTTTTATTTTTATTTTTATTTTGAGTCTTAGTTTTATTTAGGGTCACAAATGACACACACACACACACACACACACACACACTTATCCTAGCATGCCCACATGAACCTACCTTTGAGGTTCCTACACCCTCACCCATCCTAACCTACACCCACACACACCAAATCAATCACCAATAACACTATTCATCATCATCTCACCATCTCAATCTCTCTCCTCTCTCTACCCCATTAACAAACACAAAACCCATCTCTGACTCACCCCCCTTACCCTCCTGCCGGCCGGACCTCTCCACACCTGTCCGCCGGCGACCTCGTCACTACACCCCCCGGCGGTGAACCCAACCCAACCGCCGGCGACCCTGATAAGCCCGACTCGCGACCGCTCCAAACCGCTGCTAAACCCGCCGGCGCAGCCACCTCAACCACCACCCCGACCCATCCCTCTTACCAGCCCATACCGGCCACGGTCCGGCCTGAACCAACCCCCTTCTCCGTCGGTCCCAGCACGCCAAACTCACCGGAGCTCCAACCCACTCGCCGGAGCGCCCGTCGCCGACTTACCCCCTGCTACCCCGCTGTCCCATTCCGACTTCTGCTCCGGCCCTTGCTCAACCCGCGCCCCTCCATCCACCTTCAAAACCCATGGCAACCCATATCATTTCCATACCCATTTTCTAACCCACAACCAATGTCCAAACCCACATCTCATCTCAAACCCATTCTTCCAATTCAAACACAATGTCACCCAAACCAAATAAGACCAACTAAAACCCATGTGCCAAATAAAACTCATTTATCCCATTTATCCATTTTACCCTCAACTAACCCTTATCCCCTTTTTTCCAAACTACTCCCATGTGCATACAAATCAGATTTTTATTATCATTTATATTACCTCACACCATTTTCACATGCACACTAATGTCCATTACCCACGATACCCATAACTTCATGCCTTGTATAAAAAGAAGATGAAGACCTCAATTTATAAAAAAAAGCATTTGGAGAGAAGAAGAATAGAGAGAGAAAATTGTAGAGAGAGTTAGAGTTTTTGAGTTAATTTTTTTTAGAGAGAAATTTTTGTTAGAGTGTGTGACTATAAAAAAATTGTTGAAGAATTGATGTCTAGTGATATTTCAAGAGGAATTTTGGTTTGATCATCTCTTCCTTAATTTTCATTACATGCTTTTAATTGGTTCTAATTTTTATTGGATGATGATTATGGAGGGGTAATCACCCCATTCAAGGGGGTGATTGAAACCCTCATGAATCCAAATCAAATTAGTTGTTAATTTTAATTTTGATAATTTCCTTTGAGTTGTATATTTGATCCCAACTTTATTTTCACATTGAGAAATGGAAAATCAACCTTGAGAAAGGTATGAAAATTTAATTAATATTTGAGTAAGTGAATTAATCTAGAGATAGACCTATCATTTGATTTTAATATTAATCTAATTTTCATCTACTCTTGATTTCATTAATTTCTTTCAATTTAAAATTAGTTGGACAAATTATTCCTAGGGGATAATTTGTTTGATTAATTTTAATTCAATTAGAGTAGTGCTTGTGGGAATTAAATTTGCTTTTCTTAAAGAGTGTTTAATTAATTCACTAGTTTAATGATAATTAGCTTTTGAATTAATTAAATATTTTGGAAATTGATGAAATTAAAATAATACAAGTTTAGTTGATTTGGGGAATTGAGGGTGGATTTCTCTTCCCTTGAATATTTTTCTCTCATTTAATTACACTCTCACTCATTTCCATCACTCACTAGTATTTTTGTCACACTTTATTTTAGTTTGATTACTCTTATTTTTGTTATTAAGTCTTAGTCATATTCACTCATCCTCAAAACTTGTTTTAATATTGAAAAAGTAAAAAAAAAATTAGAGAAACCCAAAAGTAAAAAAAAAGTGATCAAGTGAATAATATTCTGAATACTCTCATGTTTAGCATTTCACTCCTTAGATTAGGATTGCCATCCTTATTTACCGCTATGCTTGAGTTGTTATATTTATAGGTAATTTGAGGATTTTGATTAGAAGGAGCTTTTCAAGCAACGACAAAATATACACGCAAAAAGCAACTTTATCAAATGGCGCCGTTGCCGATCTTTGGAGTTTGACATGCTTGAGAGGATTTCCAAATTTTGAGATTCACTTGTATTGCATTTTTCAATTTTAGTACCATTATTTATTTATTTTAGAAGGCTTGTATTTAGCATTCTTTTATCCTTGGCTTGTATTGCGGTGCATAGAGACACCATTTTATTTTCATTTAAAATTTGTAATAATTAAAGAAAGCGTGATAGGGAAACCGAAAAAGGTAGAGAGAGGGCGTCCATTGGCGAGGATTTAGAAGCCTCTCTATCTTGGGTTGGTAGGACTCCCAGGGCCGACTGAGATTGGTGTTTTCTCCCCCCGATCGACTCAACATTTTCGGCACCCCACGGCCTAAAAACCGTGGGAGGTACATCTCTTATACCCTCGCGCCCTCTTGTTAGCGAGTTCATATCTTGTGTGCTCCTCCGTGCTCTTGTGTGAATTTAATTCTTGCAATTAATTTTGAATGGAATGATGAATTAAATTGACTAAGACCTACGCCTGGTCACTCATGAAAAGGGATTTCATCACCCAATTCAATCACTTATCCTTTGTGTACTACCCTAGCCATCACTAATTTAAAATCAATCAGCTAGATAGCCCCATAGGATACGGTGTTCGTAGGCCCCTTTTTGATCATTTTGACTTGTAGTATAACCCGTAGAGTCCTCTCCACCGGGCAAACCCTCGAATGGTTCGCTTTGCGGCACGACAGTGTCCAGGGAAACTGGGTTTTAAGTGAGGCCGCCCAATAAAACGGGTTTGTGCTGTCCCCAGCGTTGTACCGGCCGATCATTTCGTCGTAGTAGCCTTGTGGAGAGAATCTATGTGGCAAGCCTCTTGGCATCTTGTGATTAAAGAAGGAACACACATTTTGCAAAAGGCGATCACTCATATCAATTCCGTGATTTTTACTGCCCGCAGATTTCATTACAATTTGACTACCCCTCTCATTTATTTTCAAGATAAAAACTTGGTTATGTGCTAGTAGGGATTTTTCCTTTACTTGTGTGTGTCCAATTCTTTCTTTCGGTAGTCCGTTTTAGTGAATTCGTCCAAATTCTTCGAGTCCAAATTTCCCCCCACCCTTGTTTCTTCCACAAAAATCCAAAAATATTTTCTTATTTTTATAAAAAACTCAAAAACTCAAAAATATTTTCTTCTTCTTTTCCTCCTAAAAACAAAACTCCAAAAATATTTTCTTTTCCAAAAAATCCAAAAAACCAAAAAGAATCCCTATTTGCATGCCCACGTGGAACCGAGTTAATCGTCGATTAATTCGTTCACGTAGTCTTTCTCCCGTCTCTTCCACATTAGGAGAACCAAGTGTTCCCCTTACTTCTTCCATTCCACCGATCACTTTGAGTTGTCCCCGAGTTGACATCTCTAATCCCATCATTCATCCACCCACCATGGCTGAAGAGCGTGCCTTAAGGGACTATTTTGCCCCGATAATGGCCACCCCACCATCTTGCATAGTTCTTCCACCCACCCCGGTGGATCAATTCAAAATTCGTCCGGCGACCATTTCCATGTTGCCCAATTTCCATGGTCTTGAGCGTGAGTCTCCATACACTCACTTGCGAAAATTTCTCACGGTTTGCGCTACTTTCAAAAATCAAAACTTAGATGAAGAAAATGTTCGTCTTCGCTTGTTTCCATTTTCTCTCCATGATAAAGCATCCATGTGGCTACATTCCTTGTCACCGGATTCTATCCATATATGGGAACAACTTGTGAAGAAGTTCATGTCTAAGTTTTATCCCATAAGTAAGACCAATGAGGTGCGCCAATCCATTCAAGATTTTTGCCAAAAGACCACCGAGCAATTTTGTGAAGCATGGGGACGTTTTCAAGATTATATCAATAGTTGCCCACATCATGGTCTAGAGAAGAGTCGCCTCGTCCATGGTTTTTACAATAGTCTCATTCCTTCCACTCGCACCATGATTGAGTCCATGCACAAAGGCAAATTCATGCACTTAACTCCCACTGCCGCCTACAATTTTCTCCTTGAATTAGGCGATGACTCCCAAGATTGGGAGGGCACCAATGAATTTTCGAAATCCGAGCCACCACGAGTAGGTAGCACTTATGAGGTTAAAAATGATCCGGATTTTAAATCGTTGCTCCATGGCTTAAACACTTTGACTAAGACTATTGATGCTCTCAGTTGTTCTCTTTCTAAACAAGTGATGAATGTCAACGAATCTAGTCCTTCTTGTCATGTTTGTTTAAGTTAAGGTCATTTGTCTCATTTGTTCCCCCTTATTCAAGATGATCTTGAACCCACTCTAGCCCAAGCATGTGCCTTTGATACCACTCGAAAACCCGCACCACCGTCATTTACTTATAATCCGAATAATAAGAACCATCCCTATTTTTCTTATAAGTACGACAATCACCTTGCTCCATCACAACCACAACAACATGTTGGTGGTCCACCAGGGTTTCATCAAAACCCGCAAAGGCAACATCGCCCGCCTATCCAACACCACCATGATCCTTACCACCAACAAAACCATCCATCATCCTTTGTCCCCCAAGGAGGACCGTCCCACCCCAATCATCAAATTGTCCCTGTCCCACATTCGCCCTACGAGTATTCCCCGCCGCTTAGTTCTAACCGAGAGTTGGTCCCCCAACCTCCTTATGCCCCTCCACCTCCATCATCCACCTCCTCTATTGAGAATCTTCTCACTCAATTCATCACGACTCAACAAAAAACCACCCAAGTACAGATTCAAGCCATCCAACAGCTTGAGCAACGTCTTAATTAGTTTGAGTCTGAGCGAGAGAAAGGTCATTTTCCGAGTCAACCCATTCCTAACCCTAAGGGGAATGGAAAGGAGTCGGCTTATGAGATTGGATCCCCTTCCACTCCACCCACATACCAAGCGAACATTAAAGCGGTGAGTACTCTACGATCCGGTAAACAGATTGACAATGGTGTTGATGATCCCTGTGATGTTCCCATCCCACCCACCCAGATTTGCCCATTAGAACCACTCCCTAAGGTTCCACCTTCCCATAAAGCCACCGAAAAGAATGCTTCTAAACCTACTGAGGCCACCACTGCTTTTGTCCCTATAGCCCCCTTCCCTCACAGGTTGGCCCCAACAAAGAAAGCTCAACAATTTGATGAAATCAAGCAAGTTTTTCAGAATGTTCACATAAACATTCCATTCCTCACCGCGATCCAACAAGTTCCTTCTTATGCAAAATTCTTGAAGGACTTCTGCACTGTCAAGCGACGGACAAATGTTCCTTGTGATGCCTTTGTCACTGAAAACGCCACGTCCCTCATCCATGAGAATGGTATTGTGAAATATAAAGACCCTGGTCGTCCCACTGTCTCTTGCATGTTAGGAGATCAGTTCTCTACTCGGGCTTTGCTTGATCTTGGAGCTAGTGTTAATTTGCTACCTTACTCTCTCTACCTCGAGTTAGGTTTACAAAACATGAAACCTACACGGGGTACTCTTCAACTTGCAGACCGTTCTATGAAAGTGCCTAAAATAATCGTTGAAGATGTTTTGGTGAAAGTGTCTGACTTTTACTACCCTGTGGATTTCATCATCTTAGACACTCCTGCTCCCGACCCAACCAATATTCCTATCATTTTGGGTCGCCCCTTTTTGGCAACTGCCAATGCCATCATCAATTGTCGAGATGGGTCAATGAATCTTTCTTTTGGCAACATGACCGTCGAAGTCAATATTTTCCACCTCATGCAACAACCGTCCGATGTTTATTCCATTGATGAGGTATGCATGATTGACTCCTTAGTCCAAGAGATGTTGGATACCACCTACCCAGAAGATCATATCCACAAATGTTTGGCTCATTTTGGGTCCGACTTTGATATTTATTCTTCCATCTCCGAGGTCAATGCCTTGTTAGATTCCACACCACTGCTGGACACTTTCACTTGCGTTCCTCCATTTGAGCCTCTCCTTATCGATACTCTTCTTTCTGTGGATCACCCAGTCAACCCGTGTCCCGATATTCTCCCGGACTCTGTTTCTGCATCTGAGTCCCTATGACTCATCTGAGCCACCACCTAGTTTGGAGCTTAAGTCATTACCTGATGAGCTGAAATATACTTTCTTAGGCCCAAACCAACATCACCCCATCATTATTGCTTCTAACTTGACACCGGATCAAGAAGAGCAATTGGTCCACACTCTCACTCAACGTATCACTGCTTTAGGGTGGACCATTTCTGACATTCAAGGTGTCAGCCTCAATGTCTGTAGCCACCGTATTCATTTAGAAGAGAATGCCAAGACTTCTCGTGAGCCAAAACGCCGACTCAATCCGGCAATGAAAGAGGTCGTTAGAGCTGAAATTTTAAAATTGCTTAATGCTGGTATTATCTACCCCATTCATGTGGTGCCTAAAAAGTCTGGCGTCACCGTTGTAAAAAATAGTGATGATGAGCTTGTGCCTACCCGCATACAAATCAGCTGGCGTGTTTGTATTGATTATAGAAAGCTCAATGCTGTCACTCGTAAAGACCACTTCCCTCTCCGATACATTGACCAGATGCTTGAACGCTTGGCTGACCATGCTTACTACTTCTTCCTTGATGGATATTCAGGGTACAACCAAATACCCATTGCCCCTGAAGACCAAGAAAAAACTACCTTTACCTGTCCATTTGGCACATTTGTGTACTCTCGTATGCCCTTTGGCCTTTGCAATGCACCTGCGACTTTTCAAAGGTGTATGACTAGTATTTTCAGTGACATGGTAGAACATTTTCTCGAAGTCTTTATGGACAATTTTTCTGTGTTTGGTTCATCCTTTGAACAATGCCTATCTCACCTCACTATGGTCCTTCAGCGTTGTGAAGAAAATAAGTTGGTCCTCAATTGGGAAAAATGCCATTTCATGGTAAAAAGGGTATTGTTTTAGGTCATGTTGTCTCCAATTCCGACATTGAGGTCGATAAAGCAAAAGTCGACTTGATTTCCTCACTCCCCATTCCTAAGTCTGTTAAGGACATTCGCTCCTTCTTAGGACATGCGGGCTTCTACCGACGCTTCATTAAGGACTTTTCTAAAATCGCGCGACCTTTGACAACCCTTTTATCCAAGGATATCCCTTTTGTCTTTGATGAAGCATGTGTTACCTCTTTTTAGCGCCTAAAAGCTGACCTCACTTTCGCTCCTATCATGCAACCTCCCAATTGGTCTCTCCCCTTTGAGCTCATGTGTGATGCTTCTTATTTTTCACTTGGTGTCGTGCTTGGCCATAAAGTTGACAAGCGCCCACATGTCATCTCTTATGCTAGCAAAACCCTTCATGATGCTCAACTTAATTACACAACCACCGAAAAGGAGTTATTAACGGTTGTGTTTGCTCTTGATAAATTTCGCTCATATTTCATAGGTTCCCCTATCATCGTGTATACTGACCATGCTGCTCTTAAGCACCTTCTTCATAAGAAGGATTCCAAACCACGATTGATACGGTGGATTCTCTTACTCTAAGAGTTTAACCTTGAAATTCGCGATAAGAAAGGTTGTGAAAATGTTGTTGCTGACCACCTCTCTAGCATTACTATCACATCTGACTGTGATCATATCCCCATTTCTGAGTCATTTCCCGATGAACAACTCTTTTCCATCTCCACTTCGCCCTGGTATGCTGATATTGTCAATTTTCTTGTTACTGATCAACTTCTTAATCATTGGTCAAAATAGGATCGCTCCAAATTCATGGCGATTGTGAAGTTCTACTCTTGGGATGACCCATTTCTCTATAAGTATTGCCCCAATCAAATTATTCGTCGTTGTGTGACCGAGTGTGAACAACTCAGTATTCTGTCTTTTTGCCACAATAGTGCTTGTGGAGGCCACTTTGGTTCCAAGAAAACTGCTGCCAAAATTCTGCAAAGTGGTTTCTATTGGCCTACTCTTTTTCACGATGCCCATCAATATTTCCAGGCTTGTTCGAATTTCCAACACTCTGGGCGTCTCTCTCGTTGTCATATGATGCCTCTCACACCCATCCTCATTGTTGAAATTTTTTATATGTGAGGTATCGATTTCATGGGACCATTTCCCTCCTCTCATGGCTTTCAGTATATTCTTGTTGTTGTTGACTATGTTTCTAAATGGATCGAAGCAATTGCCTGCCGCACCAATGACCATCGAGTTGTGGTCCAATTTCTCAAAGAGCATGTCTTCACGCATTTTGGAACCCCCAAATCTATCATTAGTGATGGGGGTAAACATTTTTGTAATCGAGTCTTTGAACACCTTGTCAAAAAGTATGGTGTTACCCACAAGGTTGGTCTCTCTTACCACCCATAGACTAGTGGTCAAGTTGAGGTCTCCAACCGCGAGATCAAGCAAATTCTTGAAAAAACCATCAATCCTAATAGGAAAGATTGGTCCTTACGCTTGAACGATGCATTGTGGGCATACCGTACTGCTTACAAGACTCCAATTGGCATGTCTCCTTATCGTTTGGTCTTCGGCAAGCCTTGTCACCTTCCTGTTGAGCTTGAACATCATGCTTATTGGGCCGTCAAAGCCCTTAATATCGATATTGATGAGGCGGGTGTACATAGGAAGCTGCAACTTAATGGATTGGAGGAAATGAGAAATGATGCCTATGATTTGTCCAAAAAGTATAAGGACAAGATGAAGTGGATCCATGACCAAAGCATCATGCACAAAGAATTCCATCCTGATCAAAAAGTTCTGTTGTATAATTCTCGGTTGCATATCTTTCCTAGGAAATTGAAAACCAGGTGGTCTGGACCCTTCATTGTTGAGTCAGTTACCCCTTATGGTGCCATCACCGTGCAAAATCCTAAGAATGGTAGCCTCTTTCAGGTCAATGGTCAACGCTTGAAGCCCTTCTTGGATCTAGGCTCCACTCACATAGAACATATTGACCTTGTTGACTCCATTTATGAAGATTGACCATTCAGTCTTGTTTGGGGGTGATTCTCATCACCCGATTTTTCTGCCACCCTGTGCTTTCCTAGTTCCCATCTTTTGGGTGAGTTTCCATCGGTCTGGCTGAAGACGTTAAACTTAGCGCTACTGGGAGGTAACCCGCGTTTCTGGTATGAGTCTTATCCTGTTTGGGGGTGGTGTTTCACACCACCCAATGTTCTATCATGCTTATAGACTTGTCCATATTTGGCTATCTCACTCATTTATTCAGGTTTCATATTCGCTTCATCTGTCCACTTCATTAGCGGTTCATTCTGGTAAACTCTTTCCTACCTTATGCTCTCAATTTTAAAAATCATTTTATCTAACATCGAGGACGATGTTCCTTTTTGTTTGGGGGTGGGGAATTTGATCAAAATCGTGCCTCTTTTGAAAAATTTTGATTTTTAAACCTGATTTTTAAAATTTCGTGCAGTTCCTTTCATCTCACTCATTGATGTGAATTTTCAATCATCCATCTTTCAAAAGTCTAGGAATCAAGCTAGAGAATATTTTTTCTAATAGCTTATGTAATACGTAACAAGGCATTTTTGCATCATGAATTTCTAGACTCAACAAAAAATTTGCGCACTTATCATGTCACTATGGTTTAGAGTTGAAGAGTACTACAATTCTGAAGAGAACCTTAAGGATCACTAGTAGAGACTTTTTCCCGTGAGATTAGTGCCTTTTACCTTTCAGAGTGTTTGACGTAATCTCCGAGTCACAAGTTGATTCAACTTCGTTTGGGTCCGCACTTAAATTGTTGTATGATCTCATTATTCTTCACTAAATTTTGGCTTGATCACTGAGAATGACATCACTTTCGAGTTGTAAGAAGCACGTGTCTTGAAATTTGCCTCGAATACTAGATTTTCATCCATACACCTACCACTTTTCCATTTCGCATCCATTTTTCACCCATACACTTCACTCATTACATTCCCATGCTTTCCCATATTTCATATATATTCCCCTCACCATCCATATATTTCCCCACACCCCCACCTATCATCTCCATTTATATTTCATCCATCATTTTTGAGAAAAAGAGTGTTGTTCAAAATGTTAAATGTCTTCATTGTTGGTTTGAAAAGTGAGAGAAAAAGAAAAAAAAAGAAAAAAATAAATAAATAGAAAAATAGCAAATTATAGAAAAAAAAAAGAAAAAAAAAGAGAGAAAAAAGAGAGAAAAGAAAAGAAAGAGAGTTTGTAGTTAGTAATAAAGACATTTGTGCCTAAAGTGTAAACACTCTTCTATCACATACATCTTTTATGCATCATACATCCATCATTTCACACATCCATATTATCCTACCTCACCTCATCCCACATATCCACATTTCATTTTCCCCTCACCCATAATCATCCATATTTTTCCTAGGTGTTCGGGCAAATGAAAGTCGACGTGGTGAATAACTCAACGTTCTCACTATAGTGATTAGCATTTCTTTCATGAGATCAATTTTCTTTCTTATTGTTCATTCTTTCTTATATGTGTGTGAGACGTTTGAACTTGCTTACATTTACTCACCTCCCCACACACAAGAGCGATACACTTACCCAAATCTCGAGAGTTTGTTTGAGAGAGATATATTCGTGAGACTTGAAGTTGAAACGTTGATTCCGAAAAGGCAATCTAGGAATTACTTTGATGATACTTGACCCGTTTTGTCCGATTCACACTACACACGTTGAGTTCTAGGAAGGATGTGCCTTGTGTATTTACTTAGCTAATCTTTTTACACATTCTAGCTTGTATTTCTGAAATCATTTACTCATGTGATGGATTGTGCGACTATTCTATGTCTAATAAGAGATTGATTGCCTTTCATTAAAGTTTTGCAAAATAAGAATTTTGTGCGTATATTCCCTGCAAACCCTCAGGAGACACAACTCGTCCTGTAGGGCAACCTATAGGTTTAAAGACTTATTGCACATGCTAAGTGCAATCGCAAGTGCCCGCAAAAGTGGTACACTTTTGGTTTCTTATCTTTCTCTTTCTCTCTATCTTATTGGTCGAGGACTAGCAACACTCTGTTTGGGGGTGGTGTGATAAGCACCCAAAATTGTACAATTTATACCCTGAATAGACATACTTTAGTTGCTAATTCTCGACAATATGGGTCATATGTGCTTAAATGTTTATTTTGTAGGTCAATTGTGCATTGCAGTGTTCAAACGCTTAAATCAAGGAAATTGTCTGCAATTTGGAGTTAATTATACCCAACCCCGTATCCTAGCCTACCCAAATCGAGCCTAAACCTAGCCTGAACCGTGTGTGTGTTGAGTTTGTGCCCTTTTATTATTTTTTAGATTTTTAGTTTGAATCATTTTTATTTTTAGGATTTATTTAGTATTTTGTAGGTTTTATTTTCTATTTTTCTATTTTATTTTTATTAGTATAATTTTATTTTATTTTGATTTTTCTTAGTTTTAGGAGTTTATTTTTAGTTTATTAGATTTTATATTTTATATTTAGGACTTTAGTTTTAATTTAGATTTTAAGTTTATTTTATTTCTTTTATTTTATTTTAGTTTTTGTATAGCTTAGGATTTTATTTTTTTAGTTCTAATATTTGTATTATTTTTAGTTTGTTTTATTTTTAAATAGATTTTATTTTTTATTTTATTTTTATTTTTAATTTTTAATTTTTAATTTTTATTTTAATTTTTATTTTAATTTTTATATTTTGAGTCTTAGTTTTATTTAGGGTCACAAATGACACACACACACACACTTATCCTAGCATGCCCACATGAACCTACCTTTGAGGTTCCTACACCCTCACCCATCCTAACCTACACCCACACACACCAAATCAATCACCAATAACACTATTCATCATCATCTCACCATCTCAATCTCTCTCCTCTCTCTACCCCATTAACAAACACAAAACCCATCTCTGACTCACCCCCCTTACCCTCCTGCCGGCCGGACCTCTCCACACCTGTCCGCCGGCGACCTCGTTACTACACCCCCCCGGCGGTGAACCCAACCCAACCGCCGACGACCCTGATAAGTCCGACTCGCGACCGCTCCAAACCGCTGCTAAACCCGCCGGCGCAGCCACCTCAACCACCACCCCGACCCATCCCTCTTACTATCCCATACCGGCCACGCTCCGGCCTGAACCAACCCCCTTCTCCGTCGGTCCCAACACTTCAAACTCGCCGGAGCTCCAACCCACTCGCCGAAGCGCCCGTCGTCGACTTACCCCCTGCTACCCCGCTGTCCCATTCCGACTTCTGCTCCGGCCCTTGCTCAACCCGCGCACCTCCATCCACCTTCAAAACCCATGGCAACCCATCTCATTTCCATACCCATTTTCTAACCCACAACCAATGTCCAAACCCACATCTCATCTCAAACCCATTCTTCCAATTCAAACACGATGTCACCTGCTCAAAGACCAAACCAAATAAGACCAACTAAAACCCATGTGCTAAATAAAACTCATTTATCCCATTTACCCATTTTACCCCCCAACTAACCCTTATCCCCTTTTTCCCAAACTACCCCCATGTGCACACAAATCAGATTTTTATTATCATTTATATTACCTCACACCATTTCCACATGCACACTAATGTCCATTACCCACAATACCCCTAACTCCATGCCTTGTATAAAAAGAAGATGAAGACCTCATTTAAATAAAAAAAAGCTTTTGGAGAGAAGAAGAATAGAGAGAGATAAAATTGTAGAGAGAATTAGAGTTTTTGAGTTAATTTTTTTTAGAGAGAAATTTTTATTAGAGTGTGTAACTATAAAAAAATTGTTGAAGAATTGAAGTCTAGTGCTATTTCAAGAGGAATTTTGGTCTGATCATCTCTTCCTTAATTTTCATTACATGCTTTTAATTGGTTCTAATTTTTATTGGATGATGATTATGGAGGGGTAATCACCCCATTCAAGGGGTGATTGAAACCCTCATGAATCCAAATCAAATTAGTTGGTAATTTTAATTTTGATAATTTCCTTTGAGTTGTATATTTGATCCCCGCTTTATTTTCACATTGAGAAATGGAAAATCAACCTTGAGAAAGGTATGAAAATTTAATTAATATTTGATTAAGTGAATTAAGCTAGAGATAGACCTATCATTTGATTTTAATATTAATCTAATTTTCATCTACTCATGATTTCATTAATTTCTTTCAATTTAAAATTAGTTGGACAAATTATTCTTAGGGGATAATTTGTTTGATTAATTTTAATTCAATTAGAGTAGTGCTTGTGGGAATTAAATTTGCTTTTCTTAAAGAGTATTTAATTAATTCACTAGTTTAATGAGAATTAGCTTTTGAATTAATTAAATATTTTGGAAATTGATTGTTGATGTAAAAAACTAGATTACTCTAATAATTCAATCACAGATAAATATAAATGAGACAAAGATTTTTAAAGTGGTTCAGCCTTATATGAATGGCCTACGTCCACTGTTATGTTATTGCTGAGTGTTTGGGAATTCTCGATTACAAGAACTATCAAGAAATTCCGGTCCCCTTGAATGAGGGTAATACAATGTATATATAGCCTTGAGGCTATATTCTGAAAGGGTTATACATTAAATGATATACATATGAAAGGGTAATTCATTTAATGTTCTTCAAGTGTGTGCGCAAGATGATAAGCATTCAATGAATAGTTGAACTGTTGATTATCTGGCAATCAATGCTGTGGTCGAGATGCAGCTCGAACCGCCTTAGTTTCTCGTCGTCCAAGAGTTCCTCGGAGCACTGGAGTTCCTCGGAGGACTGGTGTTCCTCGGAGGACTGGTGTTCCTCAGAGCACACCTGTTGCTCGGAGCACACCTATTGCTCGGAGTGAGTATGACTAGGTCGGGAGAATGAACTTCCTCGTTGCTATTGTGCCTCGTAGATTGACACGTGTCTTCTTATTATTCCTCCACATCAGCATACTAATTTTGGTATCAACAGAAGCCCCCAATGTTTCATATTTCGAACTTTGAGGAGTATGGAACATTCTTTCTCGGTATATGGCAATATTAAATGACCTTCCTGGGTTTTAGGAGCCTTTTCTTCGTATTTGAATTTCCTTCCAAATTTGCAGAATCCGCCTTTTTGCATTTTTATAAGTGCTTCGATCTTTGTGCACTTTTTGTCCTTTTAGCCGCCGGTAGCGTAATAGTTTCCTTTTTGTAATCATTTCTTTCGCCGTTTCCCAAAGCAAAGTACTTAAACTTCATAGACAATATCACCGTCTTCTACCTTTTCCAATTTCTGCTTTCGAGTTTTCCATAGTCTTTCTTTCTCTTGTGCGTTCATCCTTGTTTTCGTTCGTCGTCAACAGATCTCCCTTTTTCCTGTAAGATCTTCTTCCTTCTTCTTCATTTATTTTATTCACCATGGTTTATATTATTGAATCTCTTGAGAAAATCCGTTCTGATTTCTCTATTCCATCTTGGGTAACTTTGGAGGATCTTTCTGAGCCTTCAAATTATTTTAATTTGGCTGAGGGACATTGGTTCCCCAGTCTCTTTATTGCTGAATGTGGATTTTCTTTTCCACCGAACCCTCTGTGCTTAGAGTTCTGTCAGTATTTCGATCTTGTTCCTGTAAAAATAGCCCCCAACACATGGAGAATAGTTAATGGGGTGCATAGGTTAAATCAAACTCATGGAACTCGTATAGGAATTCCTGAGATTATGTACTGTTATAGGTGGGCTGTTCTAGACAATGTTTATTATTTAAAAACTAGATTTTTGAATAGAGCTTCAGTAGTCAATCTCCCTGATGCTAATAGGGATTATTTTGAACATGGGATAGTTATCAAAAATTGGCAACATGCCCCTTTGGTTGGAGACGAAGTATATGAAGGTCCCAGATGCCCCCCATATGGCAATGGGATAGGTTATTTTCATCTTATTTTATTTCTGAAATTATGATTTCATTATGTTTGAATAAATGCATGATTGACATTTCAATATGTTTTTGTTTGCAGTTGACAGCAAGAGAAAAACTCCCAAAGAATCAGAAGTTAATATAAAGCATTTGAAACATATCTGGAGTTTGCATCAGAAAGTTGCAGACGAGCACGTCAGGTCTGCTTCATACTTGTTGCAGTATAGGAGCTATACATCATCCTTTACTGCTCGTCCTGTGGTCAGCATTAGTGAACCATTGCCAGCTTCTGAGGATTCTTCACCAGAATCTCACATTCCTTTAAGTCATAAGATGGGCAAAAGAAGATTTCCTGCTATCTTCGAAGAGACTTCCTCTGCTGGAGATGGAAAGAGAAACAAGGCTGATGTCCCAAAGGGGACAAAGAAAGTAGATGTTGCCCCTTCTGTTGCTCCTCAGAAGGCTGCCGAGAAGCCCCTAGTGGCTCCGAGCAAGAAAAGTGCTTCTGTGGAAGTGGTCACCATCTCCCCCACCAAAAGTTCTTTGGTTGAAACTGCTGAAGTGCCACTGAGGAGATTGAAGAAATCCTCCTCGGTCAGTTTTTCTGAAACCATTCCCCAGCTCCAAGCTAGTGGAGCTGGTGTTCCAACCATTATTCCCCCGAGTTCTGCAATGAGCTCGGTAAAGACTTGGACTATTCCTGAAGTCCAAGGAATTGAAGAAAACATGTCTAGGGATATGCTGACATCCCTAGCTACTCGTCACATTGCTTCAGTAAGTTTCTCTTATCCTGAATTTTTCTTTCTTTCAGTCAATAGATGTATCTCGGTACTGACTTATCATTACTTTATTTTTCAGCTGGTGAGTTGTTTTAACACCATAGTGAAGAAAGATGAAGCACTCAAGGCTTCTAGCTCCTCGTCTGGAGTGGAGGATGCTTTTCTGGGTTTGGCCCAGTCTTTGAAGGATTCCCGTCAAAAATATGACGAGGATAGGGGTGAATGGGAGAAGAAGTTGGCTGCATCTAAGGCAGAGAAGGTGCAGTTGGGAAATAAAGTGAAGGACTTGGAGAGAGATAATAAAAAATATGCCGAGAAGCTCACAAACTTTGGGGAGCTTAAAAATAAGTTGAAATCGGCTGAGGAAGAGCTAACCCTTATGCGAGAAGTAAATCGCCAGAAGGAGGAGGTGGAGGCCAAGTTGAAAGCCTCCGAGGATCTTCTATCCGAGAAGCTCTCCTCGGAGAAAATGAAAAGAAAAGTGGCTGTGAAAAAATCTTTCCGCACCGGTTGGGATAAAGGATGGGACAGGGGGGTAGCAGCAATGATGACCCAGGTCAAGTATGGGAGTTTGAAATACTTCCGAGATGGTTGGGTTGCTGCCCTGCAAGAACTGAAGGTTAGCGAAAACTCTTAACTATTTCAACAACATCTTCCTGGCCCCCCTCCTGTAATTGAAGATGAGGAAGAAGACGAAGCTGCGTCCGAGGAGTCTTCAATGATAGTAGGTGATCAAGTCCTTGCTCCACAACCCAATCAGACAGCCACCGAGGAGATCTCGTCTTTGCCTGCTCCTCCTGAACAAGTCTCAACTTCTGCCAATCGACTCATTGTTCCCACCGAGCAACCAAGCTCCTCGTCCCAGCCTCCCGAGAAAGTCTTGGGAGACAAGGAAAAGGTGTGAAGTTGTTCGGTATTCTCTTTCTGTTTTTCTTTTACTTGTACTCTGTATTCTGAACGCTGTACTCCTTTTGATGATGTAATAAAATTACCTTTTTTGTTCCTCTGCGTTGTTGATGTTCTGTCTTCTTCTTTTATTAACTCTTGCCTTCTTTTCTTTACTAGTTTGTGGCTAGAATGGAATTATTATCTACCAATGATACAAAGTTGATGCAGCAATGCCATGAATATTATAAGGCTAGTCACATAAAATTGAGTGTATCAGAAGTTGCTGACATCCTCGGTCATGATGCTTCAGAGTAGGCTGTCGAAGCTTATTAATACCTGAAGGTCTTACTTGATCGAGTTGTGGCCAATAACGTGGCTTACTATGAGATGATCGATGAGCTTCAATATACTTTAGAAGATCTTCAGACTCAGTATAAGGAATCAACTGCCCTTTTGCACGAGGGGTATGAAAAGAGGTATCAACAGCTTTCTGCCGAGACAGGCCACAAAAAGATCCTTGCTGGGTACGATGTCAGGGAGAAAACCCTAAGGGGTGAAGTTGAAGCATGTAGAAAGATTGCCGAGCTGCTGGAGCAAGAGAATAACAATTTGCAGAAAGAGCTAGCACAGTATAAGTCTGCAGCTTCTTCTTCAACAGCTGTAATCCCAGTGACCGACGAGGGATTTTCATTTTTAGAGGTTGAGAATGCCAAATTAAGGCAAGAGTTGGATACCTTGAGAAGATCTGGTACTTCTACTGCTACTCGGGGGCAAGGAAGAGGTTCTCGTGGACGAGGAAGAGCTGCTCAGAATGTTGTCGAGGAACCAAGTTCTCGACCTGCTCGGGGAGGATCAAGAGCTCTTAGTCGTAATGTTGAAGAAGCTCGTACTCGATCAACGTTGGAAACTCAAGCGTTCCAATTGAATGCAAAAGATCGGGCTTTGTCTGAAATGTCTAAGAAAATCCAAACTCTGGAGGATCAACTTGCTTCGACAAAGTCTGCTCTGAATAATAAGGATGTTTTTGCCAGGAACCTTCATGAGCAGTTAGAGAGAATAACTTTCCAATTCCACAAACAACCTCGTGAGTTCTGGATGGCAGGCTACAATGAGGCCCTTTGTCACTTGGATGCTCGCCTTGAAAATGCCAATAATGAAGGTTATAAACAGGGATGGTTGAACGCCCTGGGTGTATTAAAACTAGAGCAGGGCCATTATTTATGGGATTATCATGCTCCTGGGCTACTAGACTTGCCTGTGCCACCTTATAAATTGGACATGGAATGGATCCCAGCTCGTGCCATTCCTCGGAGCTTAATTGCAAAATACCTCGGTGACTACAATCTTCATTCTCAGATCGAGGTATCTCATCCCGAGCATCTACTGGACACACCTTCTGTGATGAACGTTAGGATGCTGAAGGACTTGAACTTCATTAACTCTCCTCGGACTTTAAATGATCCGCCTGCTGGCGAGGAACCTATTTCAAAAGCAGAGGGAAAGAAACCAATAGAGTAGGGATCTCAATGTAATAGTTAGTACACATATGTAACTTGTAATTCGTTTTGAATTTTAATGAAAGACTTTCATTTTCTGTTTGCAAATCTGTATTGCTATTATCTTGTGCTTGTCAAACACTTTATATTTGTGCTTGCATAACAATATTGTGTGGTTCACCGACCAACTTAGTAATAAAAAGTTACAAGTATCAGTAATGTTGCTCGATCACTTAATAATAAAGTAATGAGTATAAAAATGTTTAAAAATTTTTCCAACCAACCAAGGTTGTTAAATTGTGCTCGTCGACCAATTATAGTTAGGGAGAGTTTTTATCTCCGACTAACCATACTTGGTAGGTTTTTGTCTTTTTCATAAATTGTGCCCGACCAACCAAGATCGATGAATTTTCCTCATCGACCAACTACAGTTAGTGGGTTTTTATCCCCGACTAACTATACTTGGTTCAGTTTGGAATATTTGTTCTTCGAGGAACTTTTATGTAATAAACTTACTTCCCGACCAACATAAGTTGGCATTTTGAGATAATCTTACTTCCCGACCAACATAAGTTGGCATTTGAGAGCATGTCTTGTTTCCTAACCAACCGAGATTGGACTTTCGTCGATCATCTCGTGTTCTCGCTCTTTTACCAACCGGAGTTGGTCTGAGTTCGAACTATCGTGTTCTCGCTCTTTTACCAACCGGAGTTGGTCTGAGTTCGAACTATCATGTCCACTAGTTCTTTTACCAACCTGAGTTGGTCACGCTAGTGTACGCCTCCTAACCAAAGGAGTATAGTTTGTTCTCGCCCTTTTACCAACCGGAGTTGGTCGTGGGTTTGAACTATCATGTCCACTAGCTCTTTTACCAACCTGAGTTGGTCACGCTAGTGTACGCCTCCTAACCAAAGGAGTATAGTTTGTTCTCACCCTTTTACCAACCGGAGTTGGTCGTGGGTTTGAACTATCATGTCCACTAGCTCTTTTACCAACCTGAGTTGGTCACGCTAGTGTACGCCTCCTAACCAAAGGAGTATAGTTTATTCTCGCCCTTTTACCAACCGGAGTTGGTCGTGGGTTTGAACTATCAGTGTTGCTTTTATTGCTGAACAACGTAGTGTTGTACACTAGTATTCCCCGAAAAGCTTTCGATAAAAAGGAAGAAGATGGAGAAACATCATCGTTTTATTCATATTGATGAAATTGCTTTACATTTTACATCACTGATAATACTTGCGTAGGTGTTCAGCATTCCATGCATTCTTAAATTCCTCTCCTTCTAGAGTCGCTATTCGGTAAGTTCCTGGTCGGACAACTGCAGTAACTCGGTAAGGTCCATGCCAGCATATATGGTGATTCTCCAGTTGCTGCTCGGGGAGTTGTTCGGTAAGCCCACAATACTGACTGTAGCTCATTAATCCAATTAGCTTTAGCCTCACTTAGCCTCTTCTTCAAACCATTTAGTATTGTTCTGTTCGTCACTTCAGTCTGTCCATTGCTTTGAGGATGGCCTGGTGCTGAATGAACCTTCAAAATGTTTGACTGATGATAATAGGCGGCAAACTCCTCGTTATCAAATTGTGTTCCATGGTCCGTGATGAAGGCATGAGGGAGACCATATCGGCAGATGATGTTCTTCCAAACGCATTGGTACACCTTCTCGTATATCATATCAATCAGAGGCTCAACTTCTACCCACTTAGTAAAATAATCCACTGCGACGACGAGGTACTTGAATCTTCCTCGGGTCGTTGGCAGTGGTCCAACCAAATCCATTCCCCACATGGTGAAAGGCCAAGGGGAAGTTATGGGTGTCAACAATGCTTGTGGAGTTCGTCGGATGGAAGAAAAAACGTTGGCATTTATCACATCTCTTAGCATAGGCTATACAATCAGCCCTCATCGTTGGCCAGTAGTATCCCTGCGTCATCACCCTTTGCAAAAGTGTCCGACCTGCTACATGGGCTCCACAAGACCCTTCATGGATCTCTTCAATCAATTCCTTCACCTCGGAGGGATGTACACATCTTTGTAAACCTTCCATAATTCCTCGTCTATACAAAACACCATTAGTTAGTACATATCGAGCAGCTTTAAACTTCAATTTCTTGGCGGCGATCTTATCCTCCGGTAATTCTCCTTCCTCAACATATGCCCTGATGGGATCCATCCAAGATGGTCCTAAA
This sequence comes from Sambucus nigra, assembly GCA_949130495.1. Classification (NCBI taxonomy): domain Eukaryota; kingdom Viridiplantae; phylum Streptophyta; class Magnoliopsida; order Dipsacales; family Adoxaceae; genus Sambucus; species Sambucus nigra. The sequence continues at coordinate 312,818,102 of OX422218.1, read as the reverse complement.
TCAAGAGTAATAATATTCATTGTCAGGTCTTCATCTATGCTTCGACTTTCTAATACCTCAATTGGTATCGTTCTTCGTAGCTCGGTACGAGTAGCTGATGCTAGTCGGGCCAGTGCATCTGCTTGTGCATTCTCCATTCTTGGTATTCTGATCAACTGAATGGCATCAAATTCTGCCAACAACTCCATCGCCTTTGCATGATACTTGACCATTAATTCTCCTTTAACTGCATATATTCCCATCATCTGATTCACAATTAATTGAGAATCACTGAATACCATCACTTGTTGCGCTTCCATAATCTTTGCTAAATTAAGACCTGCTATCAAGGCTTCATACTCAACCTCATTATTAGAAGCTTTGAATTGGAATCGCAAGGCATATTCCACGTCAATCTCGTCTGGGGTGTTCAAAACAATCCCTGCTCCACAACCCGTTGTGCAAGATGATCCATCTACATATAATCTCCATGTAGGTAACTCGTTTTCAAATTTCTTATCTGATAGAGTTCCTCGGTGAAATATCTGTTGTTTCCTTTCATCCTCCCCTGGTATTTTTCGCTCTTCGTCGACCATCTCTTCTCGCCCTTTTACCAACCGGAGTTGGTCTGGGTTTGAATTTGATGAGCTTTCTACATCCACAAGCCCTTTTACCAACCGGAGTTGATCTGGACTTATGTCTGTTGATCCTGTAACATCCACAGGTTGGTCAGCGAGCAACTTTTGTTCCTCGGGGGTATCAGGATATGTAAATTCTGCTATAAAGTCTGCTACAGCCTGCCCTTTTAGTGATGATCTGGGTTCATACACAATATCATATTCACCGAGCTCTATTGCCCAATACATGAGTCTCCCTGATTTTTCTGGCTTATGAAGGGCTTGTCTCAATGGCATGTCGGTATACACGACGATGGTATAGGCCTGGAAATATGGCCTCATTCTTCTACTTGCCTCAATTAATGCCAATGCCAATTTTTCCAGCTTTGGGTACCTGATCTCTGCACCTCGGAAAGCCTTACTTGTGTAATAAATCGGCTTCTGGACTCTATTCTCCATTCTGATCAATGCCGAGCTGACTGCATTCTCTGATACTGCCAGGTACAAGTACAAATTTTCTCCCATTACTGGCCTGGACAACAGTGGAGGTGCTCCCAAATATTTCTTCAAGTCTTAAAAGGCTTTCTCACATTCATCATTCCACTCGAAAGTTTTTCGAAGCGTTTTGAAGAATGGGAGGCATCTATCAGTTGCTCAGGATACAAATCTGTTGAGCGCTGCAACTCGTCCTGTAAGACTCTGCACCTTTTTCTTCGTCGTTGGGGATCGCAACCCTAAAAGAGCTTTGATCTTTGCTGGATTTGCCTCAATGCCTCGCTGGTTGACGATGTACCCGAGGAACATTCCTTCTCATACTCCAAAGGTGCACTTCGTCGGGTTGATCTTCATTTGGTATTTATCCAGTTGATCAAAGGTCTGACCTAAGTCAACTAGATGATTAGCAGCTTTCTTGCTCTTTGTCAGTATATCGTCGACATAGACTTCCATATTGCAACTGATTTGTTCGGAAAAAACCTTGCTCATCAGCCGCTGGTATGTCGCTCCTGCATTTTTCAAACCAAAAGGCATAACATTATAACAATAAGTTCCCCTAGGGGTAATAAAAGAAGTGCTTTCCCTGTCTTCAGGTTTCATTTTGATCTGGTTGTAGCCAGAGTAAGCGTCCATGAAGCTGAGCAGCTCGTGTCCCGAGGTAGCATCTACTAGTTGGTCAATTCTGGGCAATGGAAAGTGATCCTTTGGGCATGCCTTATTGAGATCGGTGAAATCAACACACATTCTCCATTTATTGTTTTTCTTCTTTACCATCACCACATTTGCTAACCAGTCTGGATATTTCACATCTTCAATGAATTGGGCCTTCTGGAGCTTCTCGACCTCCTTTTGTATGGCTTGATTCTTCTCAGGACTAAACACTCTTCTTCTCTGTTTTACAGGCTTGATCTCCTTATTCACATTGAGCTCATGGCATAAGAAGTTGGGATCTATTCCTGGCATGTCTTCATGACTCCATGCAAAAGTTTTCTTTCTGTCTCTCAACAAAGTTATCAACTCCTGTTTTATCGAAGCATCCAACGTCGAACCTATCTGGGTTATTCGTTCAGTGTGCTCGTCGTCCAGAATAACATTTTCTGTAGATTCCACCACCTGCCCTTTTACAAGTTGGGATTCGTCTCTGGGATCCACTGTTTCAATTTCTGTACCTTCATCCACCTGGTAGGTAGTAGTCTTTTTCCTTGATTCTTCAAGCTCCTCTTGCTCGGAAGACGAATAATAGCATTCCCGAGCTACTTTCTGATCACCTTTCACAACTCCTACTCCAAAGTTTGTAGGGAATTTTAAACACTGATGTACTGTAGATGGGACTGCTTCGAACTTCTTCAAACCAACTCTTCCCATGATGATGTTGTAAGCTGACTGCACATTTTTATCCATCACAAAGAAGCGTATTCTTTCTGTTCGACAAGCAGGCCAAGTTCCAATGAATATATCCAACTTGATCGTCCCAAGTGGAAAAACCTTCTCGCCAGCAAAACCCAGGAGAGGTCTGTGATAAGGTTCCAATTGAGACAATTTTAAATTTAAACTGTCAAAACATGAGTAGAACATGATGTCTGCCGAACTACCATTATCTACCAGAACCCTTGAAATCACTACTTCTTTCATCCTCATTTTGATCACCAAAGGTTCGTCGTGAGGGTAAAGAACACCTGCAAGGTCGTTTTTTGAAAAATCGATGACCAGCTTCTCTTTGTTTACCTTCCTCGGGCGATCCTCTTCAGCCAAATTTATTCGTTGAATGTATGAGCAAGCCTGAGCCTCACCGAGGTAAGCTTTTCTTTCTGCAGTAAGGTGTCCTCCTCCTGCATCTCCTCCTGTAATGACATTACAATCAAATGACCCAAAGTGTATTGAAAATACCTCTCGTTCTGGCTGCCTTAGTTTCTTGGGAAGATCGGGGTCATCCTATGTATCATCTTCATGATCCCTTTTCTTTTTCTCCTCTGCTCGACGAGGAGATCTAGACCTTTCTCTAGTTCGGTCATTATTTCTTCTTTCGCCTCCCCGATCAACATACTTTGCTAGCTTCCCTCTTCGGATGAGTGTTTCAATTTCGTTCTGAAGAGCTATGCAATTTTTGGTCATATGTCCGTGATCCTTATGGAACTCGTAATATTTCTCCCTATTCCTCATGTCAGGGTCTTACCTCAGTTTCTTTGGCCACTTTACTTCCTCGTTATTCTTGATTTCTTCCAAGACATGATTAATACCCATTTTCAAAGGAGTATAATTATCGAATTTCTTCAGGACTTCCCATGACGATTTATTATTCTTGGAATGCTTGTCACCGCCATTGCCCTTATGCTCTTTCTTCTTGGATTTGTCGTCTTCCACCTTGGTTTCTTTATCCATATTCTTCTTCGCAGCCATAGCCTCCTCGGCATTCATGATTTTGGCCGCTTTTGCCATCAACTCTGACATAGTTGTAGGTGGATCTTTGGACCAAGTGTAATACAACTTGTTAGGCAACAACCCACTCATCAAGGCGGTGATTGCTGTCTTTTCTTCATAATCTATGACTTCCAGCTTCTCGTTATTGAAACGAGTTATGTAATCTCTAGTACTCTCACCAGATTTTTGTCTAACACTTAACAAGTGTGCTACTCTTTTTACTGGCTTTGCTCCAAAACAGAAATTGCCGATGAACAACTCGGCCAATTGAAAGAAAGTTGAAATCTTACCCCGAGGAAGATTGTTGTACCATATCTGGGCAGATCCAGTAAGAGTTCCCGAGAATGCCCTGCATCTCATCTCGTCGGGGACAACATAGATGTCGGCGGCAGCTTGATATTGCTCTATGTGTAGAACAGGATCTGTCTTTCCATCATATTTGGGGGTCACCATAGGTGCTTTAAACTTTGACGGGGTAGGAAAACCCACAATGGCCTGGACAAAAGGTGCCCCTTGAACAAAAGTTCGTTGTAAGGGATTCTTCGCCTTAGCCATTTCTCCCAATCTATCCTCCAACCGCTGAACGAAACCCTTCCACGCATCATTTCCTTCCTCGGGCTTGTTCGTTCGAGCAATTGATTGCTCTGAAGTGGCCTCCTGAGATATATCTTGACGAGCAAGTGGTCGTGATTGTGCTGATCCTTCTCTTAGATCTGATGGTTGTCGAAAACTCCTCGACATGGTCTTAGGTGGACTCCTATTCCTCCTAGGGCCCAATCGACTGAAAGGAGACGCCCTACTCAGTCTTTCCAAGGCACTGGGTCTTTCTGGAGAGAGAGTGATACGTTGATCAGTATCTGTAGCCCTTATTGACGAAGTTCGCCCAGGTTGATAAGAGAAATCATCAGATTCCTCATTACGATATGACTCAGTACGCCTGGATCGTGAAGAAAGTAAATAGGTTTGCCTTTGACCACTTCGCTGTCCCGAACGTGCAGGTGCACCGCCATGAAGGGTCTGTATGAATTGCCGCATTATTTCTTGCATGGCGGTTTGTCCTTGAGCCAGATTCGTCATAATCCCAACCAGATCTGGAGGTGCAGAGGGATTTGGAGGATTTCCAGCATTTCCAGCATTTCGATTGCTGGATTCCGGATTATCTGCCATTGATGATGAATGATTTTTGGTGAGAAACGATAATAACAGTCGTTCCCACAGACGACGCCAATCTGTTGATGTAAAAAACTAGATTACTCTAATAATTCAATCACGGATAAATATAAATGAGACAAAGATTTTTAAAGTGGTTCAGCCTTATATGAATGGCCTACGTCCACTGTTATGTTATTGCTGAGTGTTTGGGAATTCTCGATTACAAGAACTATCAAGAAATTACGGTCCCCTTGAATGAGGGTAATACAATGTATTTATAGCCTTGAGGCTATATTCTGAAAGGGTTATACATTAAATGATATACATATGAAAGGGTAATTCATTTAATGTTCTTCAAGCGTGTGCGTCAAGATGATAAGCATTCAATGAATAGTTGAACTGTTGATTATCTGGCAATCAATGCTGTGGTCGAGATGCAGCTCGAACCGCCTTAGTTGCTCGTCGTCCAAGAGTTCCTCGGAGCACTGGAGTTCCTCGGAGAACTGGTGTTCCTCGGAGGACTGGTGTTCCTCGGAGCACACCTGTTGCTCGGAGTGAGTATGACTAGGTCGGGGGAATGAACTTCCTCGTTGCTATTGTGCCACGTAGATTGACACGTGTCTTCTTATTATTCGTCCACATCAGCATACTAATTTTGGTATCAACATTGGTGAAATTAAAATAATACAAATTTAGTTGATTTGGGGAATTGAGGATGGATTTCTCTTCCCTTGAATATTTTTCTCTCATTTAATTACGCTCTCACTCATTTCCATCACTCACTAGTATTTTTGTCACACTTTATTTTAGTTTGATTACTCTTATTTTGTTATTAAGTCTTAGTCATATTCACTCATCCTCAAAACTTGTTTTAATGTTGAAAAAGTAAAAAAAAATTAGAAAAACCCAAAAGTAAAAAAAAAAGTGATCAAGTGAATAATATTCTGAATACTCTCATGTTTAGCATTTCACTCCTTAGATTAGGATTGACATCTTTATTTACCACTATGCTTGAGTTGTTATATTTGTAGGTAATTTGAGGATTTTGATTAGAAGAATCTTTTCAAGCAACGACAAAATATACACGCAAAAAAGCAACTTTATCAGAATCCCTACTTGGAATTTATGAGAAAACCCTATTTTTCTTATTTTTTGGGTTTTATTTATATGAAAATAGGAGATGTGCAATAATAATAAATAAAAAAGTTTATTAGGATGTGTGAGATGAGATGATAAAAGCGCTAAGTAAGAAAACAAGTTATTGAGAGTTTAAGAGAATTTAAGAGAAAGTAGAGACAGTTGGACCTTCTTGAAGATCTTGAGCTTGATCTTGAATGTTGGAGAGAAGCCCTTGTGCTTGGATGATGATGGAGAGTGGCTAATTCACCAAGCTTGATGAAAAGGATGATGAAAAGTGGAAGTAAAAAGGGGATTTGGATGTTGAAATCACGCTGCCTTCGAGAGAGGTTTCTGGGATTCGTTGAGAGAGATTTCTATCAGATCTGGGCTCCCTTTTCAAATGAGGTGAAGGCCTCCTTTTATAGGCCCAGGTGAGTGACGATCGGCATAGACCTGCTCCTGTCTATCGGCAGGTGCCGATAGGCAGGGTCTGGAACCTGCCATTTGGCAGTGCGCTTCAGGCCTTTTCGGAAAATCGGCCCCCGAGGGCAAACCGTCTGTCAGAATCGCACATACAGCATACCGTTGGAAAGGTAATTCAGAGACCTTTGAAAGTCCTTTGGACCTCTCCCGGGTTTGGGAGTTGATTTTGGGTCAAATATGGCTTGGAAGCATTTATCGGTCCATTGGACGGGGAATCGCTCGGACGCAAACGGATCGTTCGTCCGCATGGTAAGTCCGAATCGTGCACGGGGTGGACTGTTGGAAATGTTAGGAGATTTACTTAAACATTCCACAGAGTTTGACCCAATTTGGGGAGTTGGCTTTGGTCAATCGGTCCCGAGAAGCATTCGGTGACCTCCCGGAGTCAAACGGATCGTTCGTCCGCATGGAAAGTCGGAATCACGCACGGGATGGACCATTGGAAAGGGTATTCAGTGCCCTTTTAAGATTCATTCAGCCTCGATTGAGCTGAAGAGTTAACTTAGGTCAAATAGATCCCGGGAGCGCCCGGTGGCCTCTAGGTCAAGTTTCGGACGCAAACGGATCGTTCGTCCGCATGTTAAGTCGGAATCGCGCATGGGGCGGACCGTTGGAAACGGTATTCAGTGGCCTTCGAAGATTCATTCAGTCTCGATTGAGATGAATAGTTTGACGTTTGCATCAAACTGAGCCGAGGAGTGCCTAATGTCCTCCAGGTCAGTACTCGGGACATGATATGGGCTTACGGTGATGAAGGGAGGTACTAGGGACCTAAGGAGAGTTAGGGGGTAACAAAATGGGGTGTCTACAACTGCTTTGAAGAATATTTTCAAAAATATCTGAATAAGCCTGTATTTAATTCACCAGTTTATAAAATTTTTAACTATTCTAGACAGAACAGAAATAACTACGTCCTTCCTAGGCAGCCTGACAAGAACTCTAACTATAAAAATAGGAAGAAACGATCTAATGCTAAAAATAAGTCCAAGAGAAAGAGTCCCAGATTCATGACTAAACCAAGTGCTCACAAACCCTTCAAAATTCAAGAAAATGTGCACAACCCTTTTAAAAAACAAGCTAATGCTCACAAATGTTTTAAGATTCTCTCAAATGTGCACAACCATTTTAAAATAAGAGCAATTTTTGTTAGAAAAGATGATCTAATACCCCAGATGAAGTGTAACATTGTGATTAGCGCTTTAAAAGATAAACACACTGCTTTTGGATGGTATTTAGAATATGGTTGTTCCAAACATATGACCGGAGATGATACTAAACTAAGAGTATCATCTTAGATCATAGGTAAAGGGACACTCCAAGAAAAGGGACTACGTATTCTCAAAGATGACCTTTTAATAAAAGGTCTTAAAGCAAACTTATTAAGTATGTCGACTCCAACCACACAGTTACATTCTCAAAAACAAACTGTAAGATTTTAAATTAGAATGGAGTCTGCATTATTATAGGTCTCAGGACTCCTGGTAATTATTACACAGTAAATCCAGGTATTGAGATTTATAATATAGCTAGGATGGAAGATAATGAATTCTTGCACAACAGGTTGGATCACATAAATTATCACAGCCTTGGCAAATTAAGCTCCCAAGAAATAGTTAGAGGTCTGCCCAAAATAAAATCTATTTCAAACATTGTTTGTGGGCCCCGCCAAGAAGGAAAGATAGTTAAAACTGCTCACAAGAAAGTTAAAGACACCTTATCAACAAAACCTCTAGAGCTTATCCACATGAACCTAATGGGTCCTTCACGAACTGTAAGCCTTTGTGGTAACAGTTGCATTTTGGTAATAGTCGATGATTTCACTCGATTCACTTGGGTAGCTTTCCTTAAACAAAAATTCGTGACATTTTGTGCATTTTCAAAAATTCTTTTACGCATTGAAAATGAAAAGGATACACAAGTACATCGAATTTGTAGCGATAGAGGAGATGAATTTAAAGACTTGGGCATAACAGAATATTGTGACTATAATGGTTACAAATAGGAATTAAATGCCCCTAAAACACCACAACAAAATGGTATAGTCGAATGTAATATTCACACAATCTAAGAGATGACTAGGATAATGATACATGCTAAGAAATTGCCAAAATACTTTTGGGTTGAGGTAGTTCAGACAACATGTCAAATAATCAATAGGGTTTATCTTAGGAAAAATACTAAACAGACTCCTTATGAATTCTGGTATGGCAAAAAGTCCAATTTAAAATATTTTCGAACATTTGGGAGTATAAATTTAACCCTCATTATCCTCATTACCCAAACCATGTCTATTGGGAGTATAGATTGAAAAAGACGTTATATGGTTTAAATCAAGCCACAGGGCCTAGTATGAATGCCTATAGACCTTTCTTACCAATAAATGTTTTCGATGAGATGGCAATAACCAGATATTATTCGTTAAATATATTAACAAACATGTCTTAATCGATCAGGTTTACGTAGATGACATTATCTTTGGATCAATATCCCCTACTGAAACTTTTTAAATATTATGCATGGGGAGTTCCAAATATCATTAATGGGGGAGCTATAATATTTCTTAGGTATCCAAGTCAAATAAATGTCTGATGGATTATTTATTTTGCAATCCAAATACGTGATAGAGTTAGTAAAGATATTTAGACTAGAAAATGCCAAAGACGCTAGGACACCGATGAGTACCTCAGTCAAATTATCGAAAGATGAACATAGGAAACCTATTGATCCTACCTTGTATAGAAGTATGATAGGTAGCCTATTATATCTCACCGCCTCGCGTTCAGATATAATGCATGTTGTATGTGTATGTGCCCACAATCAAAGCGCTCATAAATAAAGTCACTTACTATGTGTCAAACGGATTATAAAATATGTCAAATGGACTATCAATCTAGTAATTTGGTACACAAACGACACATCTAGCACGATATTAGGATACACCGACGCTGATTGGGCTGGTTGTTCCGATGACGAAAATAGCACATTAGAATCATGTTATTACATAGGTAATAACTTGGTAGGATGTAATAGTAAAAAACAAAATTTCACTTCGCTTTCCACAACCGAATCAAAATATATAGTCGTTGTTGTGATCAATTGATGTGGATTAAGCAAATGTTAAGTGACTATGGCATTAATGAAGATAAATTACATATTTATTGCGATAATCAAAGGGCGATTAATATTTCCAAAAATCTGGTTCAACATTCGCGCACTAAACACATAAAGATTTGATATCACTTTATACATGAATTAGTAGAATCTAAGGAATTGGAAATCACTTCAATTAGTAAATTTGTTCACTAGGCTTCTAGATCACTCAAAATTTGAATCTTTAAGGAAGTCTATTGGTATGATACATCCTGAATAGTATTTATCTTCATTTAATATATCCTCCAATCATACTCATGCTTATAGTTTATCTTTGAGGGTATAGGACAAGGTCGTTTAAAAAATGACAAAAGACGCCACCTATATCTATTTTTTGTAGGAGATCCGTAATGTGACCCGTTGATTATTATAAATTGATAGATATATATTCCATTTGTTCTTTAGACATGATTTCTTTGATTTTTTCAGCCTTTGTCCATTTGAGACAAAATGAGGGAGAGATATTTGAGTCCATCTTGGACATTTTGTTGTATAATTCAACTAAAATCCTTGATCTTTGCCTTGAGATTTTTTTATTTTTCAGGAATCCAGTACCACTACTTTCATTGGATATATTTAGGGTATTAGCCAGTAAATAGTTGAGTTATGTACTTTTTTATTTCTAGGATCTGGGGTAGATAGAATTTTGTATAGGAATAGGTTTTTTAATTCTTCGTTATCCCTACGAGTCCTAGATGACTCAAAGGAGATTTTGTCTCTCATTCCCAAAGGGGGAGATTGAAGCACACTATATCTTTGAATCACTTGTGTCTATATTATATAGGAGCTCATTTAATTTGGAAAAGAAGATAAATTTTGAGTCATCCCTGGTTCTTCCATTGCATCTTCAAACTCTTTAAGTCTACATCAACAAGGATAAAATGGTTCTCAAGGTAGTAAACCAACAACACTACACACTCTAGGATTGAAGATCATTACATTTATGAGGTGTGTGTGTTAATTTGGCCTAAAATGATTTTTCATTTTTAAGGATTTTTAGGAATTTTTAAACATTTAAAATCTATTTTTGTTAAGAAATTAAAATTAAGGTTTTAAAATGTGTGGGTTCAATTTGCAAATATAAAACCTTCCTAAAAACTGCCTTGGGTAGGAACCAAACGCCCTAGATAATATTGGGGGTAGGAAATGGGATTATCTGGAATTAAAAAACACGCATGTGAGAATGCATCTGAGCCTTACACATGTTGAGAATTTAGCGGATGGATTTGTGTTTCTTTACACTCACATATCTTATATTCATTTTACATCGTTGGCTTAAAAGCTAACAATGTTCTGCATGTATCTTAAACTAATCCATGTACCAACCCTTTGAACCAATCAACGACCATTTAAATGTGGTGCATTATGAGCCGTGTGATTTACATCAACTGATGAGAGTTGATCTTAGTCGTTAATTTCATTCGACATTCCAGAGCCTTATAACCTCCTTATAAATAAATACCATTGTTCCCACATTTACAATCCTTGGGAGACTTTATGTTCGAGAGAGAGAGAGAGAGAGAGAGAGAGAGAGAGAGAGAGAGAGAAATTGAGAGGAAATTTCAAAATCCAAACCAAACTCTATCAAAATTATTTCAGAAAAATGAGAGAGAGTTAGGGTTTTCTGGGTTTCTGGTTCAAAGTTACAAACTCTTTTTGGTCTTTATCTCTTAACCAATAACCCCACTTGAAAACAATATAGTTTCTTATTTTGAAACTTTTATTTAATTTAACAAGTGATATAGTCACATAGTCCTTTAGGCTGATATATGTTCAAGAAATCTTGTTAATATTGGATCTGATTTTTACTCATATTATTTCGTTTATTAAACATCTCTCTATTTTTTCATAACTGAAATAAAGGTTTACATATTTCAGATCTAAGTTTTTCATTTTGAAAAACTTATAAATAAATAATCTTCGAAGGATTTTTATTTTTGAAAGATTCTTGTGTATGCAGATTTAATCTAAAAATGAGAGTTCAAAATCAAAACTTGATTTCAGTAGTGTGAAAAATCTCATTTCAAACTTAGAAATATCTTTATAATTTGTTGGAAATTTCTTGTATAAGTGTGTGTGAGTACATTCATGTGTATTAGTCACTTCACTTACAACATTGTCACACAACATCACAAAATAGTTTTGTTGGTTATGAGATTTTGACCATTTCGAGTCGACGTAAAGAAGGAGCTAAGGAGACAAACTAAAGAACGCTAAAGACCACAGAGCCTTACAGAAGTCATATTAATCTAACGGAACTAGTATATCTTCTAAACTTAGAATAAGACTGTATTTATGTGTATAATTCGTTAATTGTTTGTAACCTAAACTCTGTTCTATAGGATTTTTATTTTGAGGTGTAGAGACCTCCGTGGATGTTTCCCCAATTGGGTGGGATTTTACCACGTTAAAAAACTCTCTTGCATGTGTGTTTTTTATTTCTTCATTCCTACTATTGCATAAATAAACATAGTTGTTGGGATTTTAAAACCCGATTTCAAGTAACTAAAATATCTCGTTCATAATAATCAAACACATCTTATGTTCTCATATTGTTTTAGAAAAGAGTTTCCTCAAGAAAACAACTCGAATCTTACTTAACTGATTTAACTTTTGTTAAACGATTTAGTAAGAGTATTTTCAAGATCTTCATCTTCATACAGAATACTGATAACACGAGCTAAGCTCTAGATACAAATAAATGTCTCAACAGACATAAAGAGGAATTTCAAGATCACTCACCCACAAGCATGCACTATGAATGAAGCAAAACATAAATTATATATAAGTGCATATAAAAAAAGGGCCAACACCAATTGTTCAAAGGCTGAAGATAATACAAATATTATTATAAGGCTGAAGACAATACAAAATGTTATTAGGCGGAAGCCAACATTACAAGATCAATTTTTATTGAGCAGGGGGAGATAAAGGAGGATAGTTAGTAAGAATTCAACCCATTTCTTCCAGCATGGAGGTCCAGAGATCCACACCCTCAAAATCTATTAGAGGCTAAGGTGAAAACATCAACTCTCTATAATGAACATAGCCTGCTTTGTTTAGATAGGCAAGAGAGGGCATCGACTCCTATTCGGTTTCCACATCATTGGGGTTGAAGGCAAAGAGGTCCCAGTCAGGATGAACAACATTCATATGATCGACCAATTCCTTGTAACTGTTAAGAAAAGATTGGCTCTTTATCAACCCATAATAGTCCAATATGATATATCAAAATATGGCCTCATCTCCATACGAGACCTCCTCACCCCGAACAATCGAGCTACTAGAAGGAGCTCACAGGATGGTTCCAGGACTCATCAAGAACCAGGGTCGGCCTCGTTCACAGTAACATCGGCCATCTGGTGGGCTGATACTTTAGGGGAAACACTTCAGCAAGAAGGGCGCCTCTCGTCTACTCATACAGCTAATACTAGGACTCGATCGATTAATCAACCTCGGCCGACACCCCATAGCAGAGATCACACTTGACAGTTTCCCACATTAGGCCATGCGTTATGTCGGTGACATCGTACTTAGACAGGATGAGACTCCTTTAAATGACATCTACTGTACGAGCAGTACGAGGTTCCAGTATAGAAGATCTCATGTGGGCAAAATCCTTATAACAAGATCATTCCCCCCATATGAGGGAATATTACATCATTATTACACACATGTGTCGGGGAAAGGTGTCTTCATCTTAGTGGGAGCCTCACCATGCACATGCTGATTACATGCTTGGGGGTAAATTACACCCCCAAGCCCTATATATACAATTCATCTTCTCCGTGAGAAGGATACTGAAGTCATAACCTTAATAGAACTCTGTCCAATTGCATACAAAAGAGAGAGAGAGCTTTGAGTGTTGTATCCATGGCCATTAGTGCCCTTGTTTAGTGGATTTCTCACACACTCACATAGTGGATGTAGGCCTAACTAGATGAACCACTTTAAATCATCGAGTTCATCTTCTTATCCTCATCTCCTTCTCTCATATATACATATATCCATCTCCATTGTTGTGCTGTGATTGATCTTAAGCTATTCGTAATCCCATCTTGATCAGGTGGTGCTGATTATAACATCATCAATCTGGCACCGTCTGTGGGAACGAAGATAGCCATCTTGTCCCTATTTTAGCTTATATTCACCAGAGTATCTGGTGGTGAACCAGTCCTCCCTCTTTGTGGAAGTTGTTTTACCATTAAATGTGCTCTTATTGATCATTTAAGCTCTCCTTCTCCAGCTCATAGCTCAAACGGCCTACACCAATGGCAATGGATCCACCTCCTCCTCTAGAGAATTAACTGGCACCACCACATGGAGGTAGTTAAAGCTCCATTTAGGTACCGCCCTAGTCGGAGATGGTAGGGGTGGATATTGCACTCCCACTACACCAAATCTTACGAATGGTCACGCCCAGTGGGTCACGGCCCAAGTCCGCGACTAGCTGGTCGCGGACTTGGGCCGTGACCATATCAATTTTTGACGTGGCCATATTCATTGCCACACTGAGTCATGGATGCTTCGGAAGTGGTCACGGCCCAAAACCCTGACTACTGTGGGTCACGACCCAAATCCGTGACCAGGGCGTGACCATATTGGCGCCAAATTCGCGCTAAAATTCCCTCAAAGCTTGGTCGCGGATGGGTCACGGACTTGGACCGTGACCACTTCCGGGAAAAAAAATTGGTCACGCAGTTGGGGTCACGGCTAGGGGCCGAAACCAAATTTTGAAGAGGGTCACGGCTTGGGGCCGTGACCATACCTCATTCGAAGGGTTGTTGGTCGCGCAGGTGGGACTGCTGTTGGTCGCGCATGGTGGGTCACGGCCTAGAGCCGTGACCACTTCCAGGGTAAAAAATTGCTCGCACAAATGGGGTCACGGCTAGGGGCCGAAACCAAATTTTAAAGTGGATCACGGCTTCGGACCGTGACCATACCTCATTCGAAGGGATGTTGGTCACGCATGGTGGATTGCTGTTGGTTGAAAATGGTGGGTCACGACCTATAGCCGTGACCAGTGCTCATGGGGATAACTAATTGGTCGCGGAGGTTAGGTCGCGGCTCTAGGCCGTGACCAGGTCAATATTAATATACGATTTACTGACAAAGCACTCAAATTTTTTCCATTCGCGGTTTAGCTTGGACGATTTGGGCGATTTGGGGTTTTTGTTGATTTCATCTAAGATTCGTGAAAGGTATGTGTGTGCATTTCGATTTGTTTTGATTTGTGTCATCTATGGGTGTATGTGAGTGTATGTGTGTGTGTGTGTGTATGTATATGTGTGTGTATGTGTGTATGCATTTCGATTTGTTTTGATTTGTGGCAGCTATTTGTGTGTATATGGGTGTGTGTGTATAGATTAGGACAATAAACCCTAGATTGTATGTGTGTGTGTATTTTTTTTACAAAATAGTATTCAAAACTCTAGACATTATGTATGTATATGTGTGTGCATGTGTGTATGTATTGATTATGTCAATAAACCCTAGATTGTATGTGTGTGTATTTTTTTTGACAAAATATTATTCAAAACTCTAGACATTATATTTTTTTGACAAAATATAATTAAATGTATTTATAATAAGTAAAAAAAATTACAACCGCCTTGTTGTTGGTTATATGTATGCATAGATTTATGTCAAAAAAATATTAGGGTTTAAGTAAACCCTAGATTGTATGTATGTGTATGTATAGATTATGTCAATAAATCCTAGATTGTATGTGTGTGTATCTTTTTGACAAAATATGCTTGTCTTGTTTTTTTTTGACAAAATATAATTAAATGAATTTTTTTGACATAGGAGTCGTAAACACGTGTGCACATTACTATAGTGAGATATTGTTGGCTTGGTTGTTGGATACTATGTTGTATTTATTGAATTTATACTAGTGTCAATAAATGTACATGTTATTAAATTTGTTGGGTGTGTTCTTGATTTGCATGTGAAAAAGTATATCACATATCTTGCGATTAATGTGCATTTTTTGACGTTTACGTCAAGATATTATGAGGCTACAACTTGACATGGAACAAATACACCACGGCCGGCTGATCTCTGCTCCACCGCCGGTTGAATCTCCACTCCACCGACCACTATAGCAGGTTCCTATATTTACCTCTCCCACACGAATTAATATTTAAGGGGGTGAATTTGTCGAGTATTTTTTTAAGGGGTGTCCCATAACTCTTATGGTCCTTATTACCTTTTATGTTGTTTTATGCGCTTTTAAGATTCTGACATCTAAATGTGCAATGTTTACTAGTTCAAGTTATTTAGAAATGTTTCTCCTCAAATTATTAAAGATGAAATTGATTATTTACGATTAAGTCGTAAATGTTGTCTCCTAAGTAACAAGAATTCAATTGTTTAATAAAATATGAAATGATAATAATTTTAAGAAACATTCACAACATTACATTGTTATGCTTAATGTGTAGATGATGAGAGAAAACATTTATTGTTTCAGGTGTTTGTTTTCTTTGCTTCCAGAAACTTCTCGAGAAAATGCCATGGTTAAAGTGTGAGGTGCACTGTCAACTCAATTCTTTTGGTGGATGCTCAAGGTTTGATTTGTTGGCTTAATTCTTCAATTATACATTACATATATATTTACTCTCTTTGTTTTTAAACTGTTCGCTGGTTTGTTATTTTATTTTCAAAAAGTTAGACTTAGGCATAAAAAACATGCCATCAAAGGGTGTACAATGGGGATCCCGATTTGAGTGTACGACGTAAATTTGAGTGTACGACGGGGATCCAGATTTGAGTGTACGATGGGAATCCCGGTTTGAGTGTACGATCACGTAGTGACGGGGATCCGGATTTGAGTGTACGACGTAAATTTGTAAAAAAAAAGACTTAAGCATAAAAAATGCATTCAATGGGTGAAAACGTAAAACAACCACAAAATGGTTCTGTAAGTGTCACGAACACCTCTCACGGGACCAATGTGACTCGTAGGAACCGGCCGCGTAGTCACGGGGCTCCCGATTTGAGTGTACGACATAAATTTGTAAAATGTTAGAATTAAGCACAAAAACATGCCATCGAAGGGTGAAAACGTAAAACAAACACAAAACGGTCTTGTAAGAGTCACGAGCACCTCGTAGGGGACCAATGTGACTCGTAGGAACCGACCGCGTAGTCACGGGGCTCCCGGTTTGAGTGTACGATGTAAATTTACAAAAAATTCGACTTAAGCATAAAAATATGCCATCGAATGGTGAAAATATAAAACAACCATAAAACGGTCCCGTAAGAGTCACGAGCACCTCACACGAGACCAATATGACTTGTAGAAACCGACTGCGTAGTCACGGGGCTCCCGATTAGAGTATTCGACTTAAATTTGCAAAAAAATAGACTTAAGCATAAAAACTTGCCATTGAAGGGTGAAAACGTAAAACAGTGACAAAACGTTCTCGTAAGAGTCACGAACACCTCGTACGGGATCGATGTAACTCGTAGGAACCGGTCGCGTAGTCACGACGTTCTCGGTTTGAGTGTACGACGTAAATTTGCAAAAAAATAGACTTAAGCATAAAAACTTGACATTGAAGGGTGAAAATGTAAAACAGTGACAAAACGGTCCCTTAAGAGTCACGAACACCTCACATGGGACCAATGTGACTCGTAAGAACCGATCGCGTAGTCACGGAGATCCCGGTTTGAGTGTACAACGTAAATTTGCAAAAAAAATAGATTTAAGCATAAAAAATTGCAATCGATGGCTGAAAGCGTAAAACAGCCACAAAACGGTCCCGTAAGTGTCACTAACACCTCTCACGGGACCAATGTGACTCGTAGGAATCGACCGCGTAGTCACAGGGCTCCCGGTTTGAGTGTACGACGTAAATTTGTAAAAAGTTAGACTTAAGCATGAAAACATGTCATCGAATGGTGAAAATGTAAAACAACCATAAAACGGTCCGGTAAGAGTCACGAGCACCTCATACGAGACCAATGTGACTCGTAGGAACCGACCGCGTAGTCACGGGACTCCCGGTTTGAGTGTACGACGTAAATTTGCAAAAAATAAGACTTAAGCATAAAAACAAGTCATTGAAGGGTGAAAATGTAAAACAACCATAAAACGGTCCCGTAAGAGTCACGAACGTCTCGCACTGGACCAATGTGACTCGTAGGTACCGACCGGTTAGTCACAGGACTCCCGGTTTGAGTGTACGACGTAAATTTGTAAAATGTTAGACTTAAGCATAAAAACATGTCATCAAAGAGTGAAAACGTAAAACAACCACAAAACGGTCTCGTAAGAGTCACGAGCACCTCGTACGGGACCAATGTGACTCTTAGGAACCGATTGCGTAGTCACGGGGCTCACGGTTTGAGTGTACGGCTTAAATTTGCAAAAAATTAGACTTAAGCATAAAAAAATGTCATCGAAGGGTGAAAACGTAAAACAACGACAAAACGGTCCGATAAGAGTCACGAACACCTCGTACGGGACCAATGTGACTCGTAGAAACCGATCGCATAGTCACGGGACTCCCGGTTTGAGTGTACGATGTAAATTTACAAAAAATAGACGTAAGCATAAAAACTTGCCATCGAGTTACGAAAATGTAAAACATCCACAAAACAGTCCCGTAAGAGTCACGAACACCTCTCAAGGGACCAATGTGACTCGTAGGAATCGACCGCGTAGTCACGGGGCTCTCGATTAGAGTGTACGACGTAAATTTGCAAAAAAATAGACTTAAGCATAAAAACTTGACATTGAAGGGTGAAAACTTAAAACAGTGACAAAACGGTCCCGTAAGAGTCACGAACACCTCACATGGGACCAATGTGACTCGTAGGAACCGATCGCATAGTCACGGGGATCCCAGTTTGAGTGTACGACGTAAATTTGCAAAAAAAAAGTAGACTTAAGCATAAAAAATTGCAATCGATGGCTGAAAGCGTAAAACAGCCACAAAACGGTCCCGTAAGTGTCACTAACACCTCTCACGGGACCAATGTGACTCGTAGGAATCGACCGCGTAGTCACGGGGCTCCCGATTTGAGTGTACGACGTAAATTTGTAAAAAGTTAGATTTAAGCATGAAAACATGCCATCGAAGGGTAAAAACGTAAAACAAACACAAAACGGTCCCGTAAGAGTCACGAGCACCTCGCACGGGACCAATATGACTCGTAGGAACCGATCGCGTAGTCACGGGGCTCCCGGTTTGAGTGTACGATGTAAATTTACAAATAATTCGACTTAAGCATAAAAACATGCCATCGAATGGTGAAAACGTAAAACAACCATAAAACGGTCCGGTAAGAGTCACGAGCACCTCATACGGGACCAATGTGACTCGTAGGAACTGACCGCGTAGTCACGGGACTCCCGGTTTGAGTGTACGACGTAAATTTACAAATAATTTAGACTTAAGCATAAAAACATGCCTTTAAGGGGTGAAAATGTAAAACAAACACAAAATGGTCCGGTAAGAGTCACGAACACCTCGCACGGGACCAATGTGACTCGTAGGAACTGACCGCGTAGTCAAGGCACTCCCGCTTTGAGCATACGACGTAAATTTGTCAAAAGTTAGACTTAGGCATACAAACATACTTTTATAGGGTAAAAATGTTAAAACAACCATAAAACGGTCCCGTAAGAGTCACGAACACCTCTCACGGGATCGAAGTAACTCGTAGGAATCGGTCGCGTAGTCACGGCGTTCCCAATTTGAGTGTACGACGTAAATTTGCAAAAAATTACACTCAATAAAAAAATATGCCATCGAAGGGTGAAAACGTAAAACAACAACAAAACGGTCCCGTAAGAGTCACGAACACCTCGCACGGGACCAATGTGACTCGTAGGAACCGACCGCGTAGTCACGGGGCTCCCGGGTGAGTGTACGACGTAAATTTGCAAAAATTAGGCTTAAGCATAAAAATATGCCATCAAAGGGTGAAAACGTAAAACAGCCACAAAACGGTCCCGTAAGAGTCACGAACACCTCGCACGAGATCAATGTGACTCGTAGGAACCGATCGCGTAGTCACGGGGCTACCGATTTGAGTGTACGACTTAAATTTACAAAAAATTAGATTTAAGCATAAAAACATGCCATCGATGGGTGAAAACGTAAAATAGCGACAAAACGGTCCAGTGAGTGTCACGAACACGTCGCACGGGACCAATGTGACTTATAGAAACCGATCGCATAGTCACGGAGCTACAAAAATGGACTGTGAGGTCATTAGAGTAACAAAAATGTTATGTGAGATGTAATGACACCAAGGAAAGCTATTGCGATAATAGGTTTACTCATGGGGTCTACACCAGCAGTCCTCGTCATGAGCTGTGAGTTCATTAGAGTAACCAAAATCAATCATAAGGTGATGATCAGTCATTGATCAAGTGTACGTGGCAAACTTTTAGTCTGGCAATCAAACTTAGCACAATATGGTGGTCTTGTACAAGCACAAGTACACAATGATATTCTTGACAGTATATAATGTCAACAAGTTCAACTGTTCGACAATCAATACTAACTGTTAATTTGAAATACTCGAGAAATTCTCCCATGAAGGAGCTCGCAAAATGGGTAAGGTGTACTAATGAAAGGGAGTATTAAGACTGTTAACTGGAACAAATCGAAAAACATATTTCACAGTGGCTTTAAAATATCCTCAGGATCATTGTTATCATGTATTTTTTCAACTTCTGTATGTTTATTTATATTGGATGAATTCAATGTTTAGAAAATAAATGTGCAACCTTCACTCATTCATTTGGAAAATGGAGACACGCGTATAGTAAATAGAGACACGTATATTTGATTTCATAGAGCATGATACGTTCTAGAAATCATACATACTGGTACAGGTCCTACACGCGGTTGTGCATCAATAAGTCAAGACCAAATTATGATATTAATTAAGATAGTGTTTTTCTATTGGACATACATACTGGTACAGGTCCTACTTGCTGCCACACTACTGCACATGCTACTGCCACGCTACTAAATACATATAATACACTAGATGGAGGACAGCAACGGCTACTGCCTCGTTGCCACAACAGCATCACCTGCTACTGTCCCAATCCCCCTACTAGTGCTACTGCCCCAACCCCAAACCCCCTGCTCCTCTTGCTTATGTTGCTTCTACTACCTAAACACCTGCTTCTAAGATTTAAACACCTGCTCCTTTTACTTATATGATGCTTGAGAAAGTGATACCAAGAATTTCAAGTTACTCTAGAGTTCGACATAAAGTGATTCAACATAATGTAAAGATGGAAAGACAAATATATATATATATATATATATATATATATATATATATATATATATATATATATATATATATATATGATGTTATATATAACAGTTATTATAACAGTATATAACTGTTATATATATAACAGTATATAACCGTTATATATAACTGTTATATGTATATATATATAACTGTTGTATATATTATATACTAGGATGTACCCGTGCCGATGGCACGGTTGTTAAAACGTTCCAAATATTTTGGACCCTAATAAGTTAATGTGTGGATATTAGATATATGTTCTCCATATTCAATTTCAACTGTTGGATAGGAACGACCAAAACTCCTTGTACGCAACAGATACAAATACAAAACTTTAATGATTTAAACAATTATCTATTTTTAGAACATTTACATTTTTACACGTTCACGATTATTCTTAAAATAGTAGAAGTCACCCACAAAAAATTACAGAAAATATTTTTAGATCCTTTAAATTTTCACATGGGCAAATTTAGGGTGTATCCGTGAAGATGGCACGATAATGTTAGGGCTACCCATTTTTGTTACCCTTGACTTCAAAGTGTTGTACCTTGCTTTATTTTTACTTGTATGGGTCCCACCAAGGCAAAAATGACAAAGAAAAGTACAACACTTTGAAACCGGGGGTAACAAAAAAAAGGTAACAAAAAGGGATAGCCCTAGTGTTACTGTAAATTTATTCAATGCAATATGTCTACATAATTTATTCAGTGCAATATGTCTACATCTCTTTATTACTCCAACAATACAGGTAAAAAAAATCATGCATCACACTAAGTGCATTTGGGCTAATTATGGTTACAATATTTCCCTAATTAGTATAAAAAAATGTTAAAAAACATAATAAAAAATATAAACAAAAAATGAAAACACTACTCTTTTTATTTCGATATTAAATGCACCCAACTTTTCACCACTAACCATGTAATTGTATTAAGGAACTTGGAACACAACATTGGTAAAAAAAATATACATGTCAAATTTTGTTTTATTTGTTTATTGAAATAAACAAATATAAAACGGGCTAGATTCGTTGTGCATTTGAAAGTTATTAAAAAACTTTAAATATAAAACTATAAAAATGTACAAATCCTATTATAGTCAATTAAGTCATGCTTTGTGTTAATCTCGTCCTTCATACTTCAAATGCACCTAGTATCCACTTGTTCTCATAGCCTAGACTTATTAGGTGAGAGTCAATTTTGTGCTCTCAATACAATTTTTTGGGCATTCCCTTCATTGGAGATTTTTTCTTCAAAATTTTTGTGTCTCGAGGAGAAGCTAGCAGCACCAATTTGGACTTATCCAATAAGAAGAAAAAGAGTTAGTAAATACAGATGGCTTGAGATTGTAATGAAAAGAAAAGTAACCTCCCAAAAAAATATTAACATCCGAATTATATTAAATTTATAATAAAATACATTTCTTATTAAAACTTATAATTAAAATAAGATGCCCACTTTAATGAAAAAAATATTAAAATCCAAATATTGAAGTACTAAAATTTATAATAAATATATTTATTATTAGAACTTATGTCTACAATATGATGCCCACTTTGACAAAATTTTGACTACTTGTTTAACAATTGAAAGTAAAAAAAGAAACGTACACTCTTACTCTTACTCTTACTAACTGCTGTCTCCAGCCATGTGTTCAAAACTTACAATGTATTTACTTTAAGAGATGAGTTGTCTAATCACACTATGATGGCATGAAAATCTATTATGTACAGTGATGTAGCCAAATTTCCGATACCATCAACATAAACTTGTCAGATTTTATTGACATCAATACCCAAAAATTATAATATAAAACTAATCGGTTTTATTGAAATTAATAAATGTAATTTTAAGAATTACTTTGCTACTTAATAAAATTGATGACAATATGCGGTCAGTTCACGGATAATATGACTTTATAGTATTGTACCGTGTTCGAAATATAACATAATACCCTTGAGTAATACCCAGTAAAAAATATAACATAAAATCCCCCAACAGATACCCCCACAATAAATACCTAAATACACCCCAATAAATTTGGATTTAGTGATAAAACTATGTAAAACAGGAAACGGCATATAAGCATGTCCTTTTCGTCTTCCCCTGCTTCTTCTTTTCTATAGAAAAATAAGAAACAACGTATTAAATGAGAGAGAGGGTAATAAATTAGAGATTTGAATACCTCTAGATAGAGAAAGAGGGAGACTCTTCTTCTGGAACGAAAACGTCAATCTACTAATCCACACTCACAAACATGGAACCATAACTTGTCCACCAACTAAATCAGAGTGATATGAAAATATTAAAGAGACAAAGAGAGAAAATATAAAGAGCAGGGTAAAAATCATTAATAGATTGGTTAAAGGGGAAAAATAAATTGAAATAAAAATGGATCTTCACCAAAATAACTGGTCCAAAGTTTTGTTCACTATTCAAGGTTAATATGAATAGTACACTGAGGTGTTCATAGACGGAGGTGTTTATAGATGGAGATGTCCACCAAAATAATTGGTCCAAAGTAGTACAAAGTGAAAGCCATAGGTTTACACAAATATTTTGTTGTTCATAGACGGAGATGTCCACCAGTTCGGAAAGGAAAAAAATCTGTAAAAAAACACGAATACCCCCCCAAAAATTCTCAAATCCATATACGAATCAATAAAAACCTTAAACCCAAACCTCCTTGTAAACGACAAAAAGCTTATTCTGAACGGTGGAGAGGGGAAGAAGAGAGTGAAAAAAAATTCCAACACCAACTCTGAACGATCATTGGCGATTTCTAAACAAAAGAATATCAAACAAATATAATGAGATAGAATGGAGAGGGGAAGAAGATAGTGAAAAAAAAAGAGACAGATAAAAGAACTTTGTGTCTTTGCAAGTCTGATAGGTATGATTTTGTCAGTATCAATATATAGATCTATTAAGGGTTAATTTGTACCAATATTCACACCTCGGAACGTAAATCGTAGGATAGGATGCTTTTCGACCGTCATATGTATTTTTGCAACTTTAAACCTAATCCATCAGTTGGCTGAGACCACCATCGGAGAGAGATCTTCTCGTATCCTCCCTGTTTCCACCATGGATTTTTGGTTTGTTGATGTGGTGGTCGCATCCAAACAAACAGCTTTAAAAGCCTTGCGTCAACCATCAACGCCCAAGGCAGAAAATAGAAAATACCTTTAAAAGCCTTGCATAAAAAACATAATATATTGTTGTGAACTACCTTTAAAATATAAATAGAAGAAATGATGAAGTGAATACTACTTTTAAAATCCTTGCGTCAAAAAATTGTGAGCTACCTTCGCCAACAACTTCGAGTTATTGCAGAAAAATGGACAAAAACATACTTTGAAATCCTGCATATTTTGAAAGCCACCAGAAATGGGTAGAGAGAGAATTACATACAAAATGGGTTTGAAAGCCCTATTTTGAGGTCGAGGGTTGAAAGCTCTATTTTGAAACCCAATTCGAAGTGAGAAATGACTTGAGTGTTTGATAGGTGGTCTGGGTTTGATGGAGAGGCAAGAGAGTGGTGTGTAAGACAAAGTCAGGGATGACAGATTTGAGACGCTCGAGGTAATGGAAAGATTTTAGGGAATTGTGGGTTCAAAGGCAGCATGGGTTTAAAGATTGCGCATAACACGTTGGTTTAAAAACCTATAGATACAAAATCTGTTTATATAATTTTTGTGTATAAACTTATATGATGTGGCAATAATAAAGGAGGAGGGCAAAAGTTGTATGACGTGGCTATATGATGTGGCAAAATTTGTATGATGTGGCAAAACACCCTCCTGCTTTATTATATAGATATGCATATATATATAACGCAGCCACGGGACCAATGTATTTTTTTTAATTTTTTTTTCTCCAAAAACAATATTATCTGAACAAAAATAAAATTATCAAAATGTGACTCGTCTTTTGCTATTTTGTTCACTGAAATTACACTGGGAAAGACAAATCAGTGGTGGAACTGCGATATAATTTGTCAAGTGAAATCCCAATTCTCTTCATAATCAATCATTTCATCTGAACAATCCCTGAACTGATCAATTTCTGGATCTTATTCATCACAGAGGGGTTCTTCATGTGCTCTTGTGCAGCTATAGGATTCTCCTACAAATCAACCAAAACCTGTCTCATAATAGGATCTGTAAGGATGTTCTGAATTTCTGGATCCTGCATTCCCTTAGCCTGTCTCTCCTTTAGTTCATCAGGGCTCAAGTCCCCGCGACTAGCCTTGTTAATTTGTTCTATACATCTCCTACAGCCATCTAGCAATTCCTGGTTGCGGGAATCATGTTTCAACCCCTCCAGGTATGTTTCCAAAGCTTTGTCATCCTCTTTCATGAAAAATTGGACAACACCTTTCCTCGTATACCCCTTAGCGAATGTGGGGTCCAACTCAATGCACTTCTCCGCATCCTTGAGTCCCTTAGGTAAGGCCCCAAGTTTTGTGTAGCAAGCAGCCCTGTTACTATATGTCTTTGGGTCTTCGGGTTCCTCCTCAAGGATTCTGTATAGTTCTTTATAGCCTCTGGGTATTTTTGCTCTTTAAAATACTCATTTCCTTTCTCACGCTCTTCATCGGCTAGTTTAGGATCAAAATATTCTTGTTGAACAAGTTCTTTCTTTGCTTTTTCAGCGTCATTGAGCTTCTTCAATGTGTCTGGGTTATGATGCTCCGCAAGGGCTTTCTGGAAGGCCTCAATAGCAGGTTCATAATCCCTTGAGGTTTTATCCATCTTCACTAAGGCTGTTCCTTTTCTTGTCAGGGCCCTCGCGACCATCTTATAATCTGACCTAAGCTCTCCTCCCCTTTCGACAGCTTTATCACAATCTTTTATGCATTCCTCGTACTTTTTCAACTCCAAGTAGACAGCAGTCCGGTTAGTTAAAAATGAAACATCCTCATCATCCAATTCAATCGCTTTTGTATAATGCCCAATCGCCGTATCAAAATCCTTCTTTAAATAAGCCGCATTCCCAGCCTCTTTCTCCTTCTGCGCCTCCGCTTTCCTCTCTCTAATTTCCCTCTCCTCATCCGGTACTTGTTCCGGTTCCGACTCAGGTTCAGGCTCAGCATAAAACATGGCATTAGAGAGTGAAAACTCGAAATAGCCCTCGAACGGCCCCTAGGGTGGCACAAACACCTCCCACAGGACCAATATAACTCGTAGGAATTGACCCCGCAGCCGCGGGTCTCCCGATTTGAGAATACGATTGTAATTTGCATATTTCTAGACTTAAGCAAAACATGGCGTTAGAGGGTGAAAATTCGAAACAGCCCCCGAACGTCCCCATGAGTGGCACCAATACCTCCCACGGGACCAATGTAACTCTTAGGAACTGTAACCGCAGCCGCGGGACTTTCGGTTTGAGAATACGACGATAATTTGCATATTTATTGACTTAGGCTTAAAAACATGGCGTTAGAGGGTGAAAACTCGAAACAACCCCCGAACGTCCCCGTGGGTGGCACCAACACCTCCCACGGGACCAATGTAACTCGTAGGAACTGACCCCACAGTCGCGAGTCTCCCGATTTGAGAGTACGACAGTAATTTGCAAAATTTCTAGACTTAGGCTTAAAAACATGACGTTAGAGGGTGAAAACTCGAAACAACCCCCGAACGTCCTCGTGGGTGGCACCAACACCTCCCACGGGACCAATGTAACTCGTAGAAACTGACCCCGCAGCCGCGAGTCTCCCGATTGGCTGCGGGGTCTCCCGATTTGAGAATACGACGATAATTTGCATATTTCTAGACTTAAGCAAAACATGGCGTTAGAGGGTGAAAACTCGAAATAGCCCCCGAACGGTCCCGTGGGTGGCACCAACACGTCCCACGGGACCAATGTAACTCGTAAGAACTGACCCCGCAACCGCGGGACTCCCAGTTTGAGAATACGATGATAATATGCATATTTCTTGACTTAGGCTTAAAAACATGGCGTTAGAGGGTGAAAACTCGAAACAGCCCCCGAACGTCCCCGTGGGTGGCACCAACACCTCCCACTGGACCAATGTAACTCGTAGGAACTGACCCCACAGCCGCGGGTCTCCCGGTTTGAGAGTACGACGGTAATTTGCATATTTATAGACTTAGGCTTAAAAAGATGACGTTAGAGGGTGAAAACTCAAAACAACCCCCGAACGTCCTCGTGGGTGGCACCAACACCTCCCACGGGACCAATGTAACTCGTAGAAACTGACCCCGCAGCCGCGGGTCTCCTGGTTCACTGCGGGGTCTCCCGGTTTGAGAATACGACGGTAATTTGCATATTTCTATACTTAAGCAAAACATGGCGTTAGAGGGTGAAAACTCGAAATAGCCCCCGAATGGCCCCGTGGGTGGCACCAACACATCCCATGGGACCAATGTAACTCGTAGGAACTGACCCCGTAGCCGCGGGACTCCCGGTTTGAGAATACGATGAAAATATGCATATTTCTTGACTTAGGCTTAAAAACATGGCGTTAGAGCGTGAAAACTCGAAACAGCCCCGGAACGTCCCCGTGGGTGGCACCAACAGCTCCCACGAGGCCAATGTAACTCGTAGGAACTGACCCCGCAGCCGCGGGTCTCCCGATTTGAGTGTACGATGGTAATTTACATATTTCTAGACTTAGGCTTAAAAACATGACGTTAGAGGGTGAAAACTCAAAACAGCCCCCGAACGTCCCCGTGGGTGGCACCAACACCTCCCACGGGACCAATGTAACTCGTAGGAACTGACCCCGCAGCCGCGACCATTTCCGGTTTGAGAATATGACGGTAATTTGCATATTTCTAGACTTAAGCAAAATATGGCGTTAGAGGGAGAAAATCCGAAACAGTCCCCGAACGGCCCCGTGGGTGGCACCAACACCTCCCACGGGACTAATGTAGCTCGTAGGAACTGACCCCAGAGCCGTGGGAGTCCCAGTTTGAGAATTCGATGATAATTTGCATATTTCTAGACTTAGGCTTAAAAACATGGTGTTAATGAATGAAAACTCGAAACAACCCTTTAACGGCCCCGTGGGTGGCACCAACACCTCCCACGGGACCAATGTAACTCGTAGGAACTGATCCCGCAATCGCGGGACTCTCGGTTTGAGAATACGACGGTATTTTGCATATTTCTAGACTTAGGCTTAAAAACATGACGTTTGAGGATGAAAACTCGAAACAGCCCCCGAACGTCCCCGTGGGAGGCACCAACACCTCCCACGGGGCCAATGTCACTGGTAGGAACTGACCACGCAGCCGCGGGTCTCCCGGTGTGAGAGTACGCCGTAATTTCCATATTACTAGACTTAGGCTTAAAAACATGATGTTAGAGGGTGAAAACTCGAAACAACCCCCGAACGGCCCCGTGGGTGGCACCAGCACCTCCCACGAGGCCAATGTAACTCGTAGGAACTGACCCGACAGCCGTGCGACTCCCGATTTGAGAGTACGATGGTAATTTGCATATTTCTATACTTAGGCTTAAAAACATGGCGTTAAAGGGTGAAAACTGGAAACAACCCCCGAACGTCCCCGTGGGTGGCACCAACACCTCCCACAGGACCAATGTAACTCGTAGGAACTGACCCCGCAGCCACGGGAGTTTCGGTTTGAGAATACGATGGTAATTTGCATATTTCTAGACTTAAGCAAAACATGGCGTTAGAGGGTGAAAATCCGAAACAGTCCTCGAACGGCCCCATGGGTGGCACCAACACCTCCCACTGGACCAATGTAACTCGTAAGAACTGACCCCAGAGCCGCGGGACTCCCGGTTTGAGAATTTGACGATAATTTGCATATTTCCAGACTTAGGCTTAAAAACATGGCGTTAGAGGGTGAAAACTCGAAATAACCCTCTAACGGCCCCGTGGGTGGCACCAACACCTCCCACGGGAACAATGTAACTCGTAAGAACTGACCCCGCAGCCGCGGGACTCCCGGTTTGAGAATACGACGGTAATTTTCATATTTGTAGACTTAGGCTTAAAAACATGACGTTAGAGGGTGAAAACTCGAAACAGCCCCTGAACGTCCCCGTGGGTGGCACCAACACCTCCCGCGGGGCCAATGTAACTCGTAGGAACTGACCACGCAGCCGCGGGCCTCCCGGTATGAGAGTACGGAGGTAATTTTTATATTTCTAGACTTAGGCTTAAATACATGATGTTAGAGGGTGAAAACTTGAAACAACCCCCGAACGGCCCCGTGGGTGGCACCAACACCTCTCACGGGGCCAATGTAACTCGTAGGAACTGACCCACAACCGCGAGACCCCCGGTTTGAGAATACGACGATAATTTTCATATTTCTGGACTTATTCTTAAAAACATGGCGTTAGAGGGTGAGAACTCGAAACATCCCCCGAACGTCCCCGTGGGTGGCAATAACACTTCCCACGGGGCCAATGTAACTCGTAGGAGCTGACCACGCAGCCGCGGGTCTCCCGGTATGAGTGTACGACGGTAATTTGCATATTTCTAGACTTATTCTTAAAAACATGGCGTTAGAGGGTGAGAACTCGAAACATCCCCCGAACGTCCCCGTGGGTGGCAACAACACTTCCCGTGGGGCCAATGTAACTCGTAGGAACTGACCACGCAGCCGCGGGTCTCCCGGTATGAGAGTACGACGGTAATTTGCATCTTTCTAGACTTAGGCTTAAAAACATGGCGTTAGAGGGTGAGAACTCGAAACAGCCCTCTAATGGAACCGTGGGTGGCACCAACACCTCCCACGGGACCAATGTAACTCGTAGGAACTGACCCCGCAGCCGCGGGTCTTTCGGTTTGAGAATACGACGGTAATTTGCATATTTCTAGACTTAGACTTAAAAACATGACGTTAGAGGGTGAAAATTCGAAATAGCCCCCGAACGGCCCCGTGGGTGGCACCAACAGCTCCCACGCGGCCAATGTAACTCGTAGGAACTGACCTCGCAGCCGCGGGACTCCCGGTTTGAGAGTACGACGGTAATTTGCATATTTCTACACCTAGGCTTAAAAACATGGCGTTAAAGGGTGAAAACTGAAAACAACCCCCGAACGGCCCCGTGGGTGGCACCAACACCTCCCACGGGACCAATGTAACTAGTAGGAACTGACCCCGCAGCCGCGGGAGTTTCGGTTTGAGAATACGATGGTAATTTGCATATTTCTAGACTTAAGCAAAATATGGCGTCAGAGGGTGAAAATCCGAAACAGTCCCCGAACGGCCCCGTGGGTGGCACCAACACCTCCCACGGGACCAATGTAACTCGTAGGAACTGACCCCAGATCCGCGGGACTCCCGGTTTGAGAATTTGACGATAATTTGTATATTTCTAGACTTAGGCTTAAAAACATGGCGTTAGAGGGTGAAAACTCGAAACAACCCTCTAACGGCCCCGTGGGTGGCACCAACACCTCCCACGGGAACAATGTAACTCGTAAGAACTGACCCCGCAGCCGCGAGAATCCCGGTTTGAGAATACGACGGTAATTTACATATTTCTATACTTAGGCTTAAAAACATGACGTTAGAGTGTGAAAACTCGAAACAGCCCCCGAACGTCCCCGTGGGTGGCACCAACACCTCCCACGGGGCCAATGTAACTCGTAGGAACTGACCACGCAGCCGCGGGCCTCCCGGTATGAGAGTACGGCGGTAATTTGCATATTTCTAGACTTAGGCTTAAAAACATGATGTTAGAGAGTGAAAACTCGAAACAACCCCCGAACGGCCCCGTGGGTGGCACCAACACCTCCCACGGGGCCAATGTAACTCGTAGGAACTGACCCCGCAGCCGCGGGACTCCTAGTTTGAGAGTACGACGGTAATTTGCATATTTCTACACTTAGGCTTAAAAACATGACGTTAAAGGGTGAAAACTGAAAACAACCCCCGAACGGCCCCGTGGGTGGCACCAATACCTCCCATGGGACCAATGTAACTCGTAGGAACTGACCCTGCAGCCGCGGGAGTTCCGGTTTGAGAATACGACTGTAATTTGCATATTTCTAGACTTAGGCTTAAAAACATGGCGTTAGAGGGTGAGAACTCGAAACAGCCCCCGAACGTCCCCGTGGGTGGCACCAACAGCTCCCACGGGACCAAGGTAACTCGTAGGAACTGACCCTACAGCCGCGGGTCTCCCGGTTTGATAATACGACGGTAATTTGCATATTTCTAGACTTAGGCTTAAAAACATGGCGTTAGAGGGTGAAAACTCGAAACAAGCCCCGAACGGCCCCGTGGGTGGCACCAACACCTCCCACGGGGCCAATGTAACTCGTAGGAACTGACCACGTATCCGCGGGTCTCCCGGTATGAGAGTACGATGGTAATTTGCATCTTTCTAGACTTAGGCTTAAAAACATGGCGTTAGAGGGTGAGAACTCGAAACAGCCCTCTAACGGAACCGTGGGTGGCACCAACACCTCCCACGGGACCAGTGTAACTCGTAGGAACTGACCCAGCACCCTCGGGTCTCCCGGTTTGAGAATACGACAGTAATTTGTATATTTCTTCTTGGTTACTGATAATTTTAACTCATATATGCAATTTTTCAGGTTGATTAAATTTTTTGTAAAACTACTTGGTTACAGATATTTTTTTTTATGTATCCTATCATTTGTAGGATTTTTGCACTCGGATCAAACGAAGGAGGCAATGGTCTACAACATGAAGATTGTTTATATGTTGTGGAAAATCAGGATTTTGTCATCCATGCGGGCTTTTATTGTTTAGTTTTATGGCCGTGCAGGCTTTTATAATTTGATTGTTGAATTTTATGGCCGTGCAGGCTTTATAATAAGTAGGTTTTACATTTACAGGTTTTGGAATGTCAAGAAAATAGAGGAAACTCTGCCCAATTTTTTTTTTTGGTCTGTGAATTATTAAGACGTGTAATATTTATAAGTTTGTATATATATTTGTTTATTAACAACGTTCTCGATTCGCAATTTGTGATTTTTTTATTGCTTTGCCAATAATAAATATTTGTAACACCTCGTACGCGTCAAACGTTACACGTAGCAACTGATGGTGCACTCGCAGGACCCCCAGTTTTAGGATTGGACCAAAAAAATACATTTTTTTTAAATTATAGTTAAATATGGTCATGGACTTTGTCCATGAACTTTTTTATTTTTTCGTCACGCATAAAAATGGTCGCGGCCAAAGTCCGCGACCATTTTTTTTATTTTTTTTGTCACGGTTGTGGGTCGCGAACTTTGGCCGCGACCAATTTGTTACGGTTGTGGGTCGCGGATTAGGACCGCCATCAATTTTTTTTATATTTTTTTGTCACGGTAATGAGTCGCGGACTTTGGCCGCGACCAATTTGTCACGGTTGTGGGTCATGGATCAGAGCCGCGACCAATTTTTTTTTAATTTTTTTGTCACGGTCGTGGGTCGCGGACTTTGGCCGCGACCAATTTACCACGGTTATAGGTCACAGATAAGGGACGCGACCCGTCACGACATGGGTCACGGCCTAAGTCCCCGACCATCTGCCGTGACCCCTATCGGCCGTGACCATTTTTTGGTCACGGACTTGGGCCGCGACCCACGAAAATGGTCACGCCCGAAATGGTCATGGCCCAAGTCCGCGACCCACAACTTTGGTCAGGGATTTTGGCCGTGCCCAATCGCCAGTTTTGGTGTAGTGTCCGCTCCTTCATAGCTAGCCAACAACAAATGCAAAACCAATTTTCTATGTTCAGGCAGAATTTTATGGCCAGGACTGGCGGAGCTAGAGCAAAATTTGTAACTCCGGTCGCTAGGGAAGGCAAACTAGGTCAGCAAGCCAAGGTACCACCCCAGGCTCAAGAAAAATACCTTCCACTGTATCAGAGACGGAGAGATGCTACCGACCCTAGGCGCTTACGCCCGGGGAAGCAAGGTTAAGAACTTCGCGATGACTTAGTCGGGGACGACCTTGACGAGGAAGAGGGAGAGTTCGAATGTTAGGAACCTCATGAGATATCCAGAGGAACTGTGTGACCTATTCGGGAGAGCAGGACCAGGGTCAGGGGCCCATCCGAGATCTCAAGCCCAGTCGGGACTCTGGACCAAGGCAATCATCCTTAGATAGGCTAAGCAGAGGGTCAGCCTTTGATAGGCTCGGCCCTCAGGGAGATCTAAGGGGAAGGATAGCAAGAAAAGGCCGATAGACGACAAGTTTGCGGATGATACGCCTCTAACATTTAGCTATGAGCATATTCTGAATGAGATAAAAAATGACTGGTTTCTAAGGTGGCCGAAAAAGTTGAAGACAGTTCCTCACAAGAGAAATAGAAATCTTTGGTGCGAATTTCACCAAGTTCATAAGCACATCACCGATAAATTCTTTGTCCTCAAAGATGATAATGAAAAAATGCTAAAATTTGATAAGTTGAGGAAATATGTTGATAAGGGAAGTTTAGGCCGAGGCCGATACGACCCTAGAAAGAGGAGAAATGATAGGTGCAAAGAGGACGCTCCAACTAAGTAAGATGACCCTTCGGATGATGATAGTGATGATTCAGATCTCCCACCAAAGGACGATAACATACCCGTGAAGAGGCTCAACATGATCTTATTTGGTGTGGGCATGATTTGTGGAGGCCTAGTAGGAGGAGGCTCTGAGGTGGCCGATTGCAAGGCGCACGTTGCCAAGGCTAAGGCAATAACCAAGGCCAAGGTTGTAAACTCAGCCACTATTGATGTTAAGCCCGAGAAGAGGAAGAACGTGGATATGGAAACCCTCATAGTTAGCTTTTCAAGACTAGATTTCAAGGGTATCTTAGCTCCTCATGATGACCCACTCGTTATTACCACCAGAGTAAATGGATGTAAGGTACCGAGAATCTTAGTTAATGGAGGAAGCTCTGCAGATGTCATGTTTTGGCCGTGCTTCAAAGGCTTGGGGCTTAGTTGGGCCAGGCTCATTTGTACCATCATCCTCTAATAGGATTCCGTGGATAAAAGGTTCACCCTCCGAGGACGTGCAAAATGGATGTGAGAATGGGAGATGAGTGTCTAAAGAGGTTGACCAAGAAAATCAACTTTTTTATGATGGATGAGAACATCTTCTCAACTTACAACCTCATATTGGGACGTGTAGCTCTCAAAGAATTTAAGGCTATGCCTTTGATGGTTCACCAAATGATAAAATTCCTAACTCCTTGCGGAGGTAAGGGAAGTTCAAGGTGACCAAATGTCAGCATGAGAGTGCTACTTTAACTCTACAGAGGAGACATAATTATACAAGAAAGCAACAACCACATATAACATTGACACCCTAGATCCCAGAGATGAGACAAAACTTAATAAAGGGGAGGTCATCAAGGAGGTAGAATCCATCGTCCTCAATAAGAATGAGCCGCAAAAAATCATCCAGATAGGCAAAGTCCAAAAATAAGAGATCAAGGATGAGCTGATCGAATTTCCGAGAGAGAGACAAAGCATCTTTGCGTGGAGTCATGACAACATGCCTGGGATTGATCCAAAAATAATGTCTCACAAGTTGAATGTCGTCGATGGAGCAAAGTCGATAAAATAGAGAAGGAGAATATACTCAAGGGAGAAGTACGAGGTCATCAGAGACGAGGTTAAAAATATGGAGAAGACTGAGTTCATTAGAGATGTGATATACCCTGAATGGATTTCAAATGTTGTCACAGTACCTAAAGACAATGGCAAATGGATAATGTGCCTGAACTTCACTGATTTGAATAAGTCTTGTCCTAAAGACAACTTCCCTCTCCCTTGAATTGATCAAATGGTAGATCCTATGGAAGGGCATGAATTGATGAGCTTCAAATATGCATACTATGGCTACAACCAAATTTTTATGGACCCGACTGCCGAAGAGAAGACAACCTTTATTATCGATAAGGGGACCTATTGCTATAAGGTTACACCCTTCAGCTTGAAGAACTTTGGGGATACATATCAACGGTTGGTGAACAAGATGTTTGAAGACCAGATTGGAAAGTTTATAGAAGTTTATGTTGACGATATGTTGACTAAGATCCTGAAGGCTGACACTCATTTGGCCGACCTTGAAAAAAATTTCAACACCATGGATGAGTACAAGATGAAGCTAAATCTAGCCAAGTGGGTCTTCGACATCAGAGCTGGTAAGTTCTTGGGTTTCATTATCAATCATAGGGGTATAGATGCCAACCCAGAGAATTTAAAATCCCTGTTAGAGATGAAGACAGTGAGGAACATAACGGAAGTTCAGAGGCTGACTGGACGAGTACCCCCACTAAATAAGTTTGTTTTAAGAGCCACTGATAAATGTATTAAATTTTTTAAGATTCTTAGAAAATATTTTGAGTGGGACGAGGAAAGCGATAAATCTTTTATGGAGCTAAAGTCTTATCTCATCTCTCCCCTGTTACTGTCTCGTTCTATCCAAGGAGAGAGACTTTACCTATACTTGGCCGTGTCTGAGTTGGCTATTAGTGCGACAATAGTATGAGATGATGTGGGTGTACAGAGGTATCCTAAGATGGAAAAATTGGCCTATGCACTCATCCACTCTTTAAGAAAGATGAAGCCTTCTTTTTAAGCTCATAGAATGGTTGTCATGATGGACTCTCCTCTTAGGCAAGTCATCCATAAACCTAAGAAATCAGGTAGGTTAATGGACTGGGCCATTGAGCTAGGAGAATACAACATAGTATATGAGATGAGGGTGGCAATCAAGGGACAAGCCCAAGCAGACTTTGTGTATGTGTTCACCTAGGTTGAAACCGATAGCGAAGAACCAAACAGTCTTGAAAGGTCGGCCAAAACCCATACCGGATCGACAGAGGCCGATACAAGCATGGCTAGACCTCTAAAAGTTGAGACTAACATATTTTTTCTCAAAAAGGGAGTTATTGAAGAAGGACCATTTTTAGAAGGGGAGGTGTGGAACTTGTTTGTTGATGGTTGATCCTGTGAAAATGGGAGTGGATCTGGCCTGATTGTGTCGGCCTCGGCCAGAACAAATATAGAGTACGTGCTGAGGTTTATTTTTAAGGCTTTGAATAATGAGTCAGAGTATGAGGCCCTCATAGACGGAATCTCCCTTGCCAGAGCTCTCAATGTCGGCCAACTTTTAGTCCATAGCGACTCTCAACTTGTAGTCAATTAGGTCTTGGGGATTTTTAAAGCCTAAGACGACATATGGCAAGGTACCTAGCAAAGGTAAGGAAAATAATGAAGGACTTTAGGGAGATCAAAGTCAAAAGGATGCCTCGGTTGAATAATAGACGAGTCGACGCTCTAGCAAGGCTAGCCTCGGCCACACGGACAGAGACGTGGAGATCGGTGCTAATAGAAATCCTTCCTCAACTTACAATAGAAGGAGATGACACGAAGCTAAATTTTTTCTTCAATTTAAACCTGGGACCATCTTATATGGACCCCCTTATTCAGTATATCAAAGAGGGTAGTTTGTTAGAGTCTAAGGCCGAAAGAAGAAAGTTAAGATACAAAGCCGCTAAGTTCTCTATCTTAGGGGACGTGATATACAAGAAGGGGTTTATTTTACCTCTGTTCATATGTGTCCACCCAACCGAGGTAGATTATATTTTGAAGGATTTTCACGAAGGTTCTTGTTCAAGCCATATTGGGGGAAGATCATTAGTAAAGAGGATCCATACTCAAGGGTATTGGTGGTCGGCCCTGGCCAAAGACTCGATCGAGTATGTAAAGAGGTGCGACAAATGCTAGAGATTTGCCGCCATCCCTCATAAACGCCATCAACCTCTGATGTCTATCACCTCACCATGGCCATTTGCAGTATGGGGGATTGATTTGGTTGGACCTCTGCCAAGGGCCATGGGTAAGTACAAATATTTATTCGTGGTAGTAAACTCCTTCTCAAAGTGGGTAGAGGCCGAGGCTATGATCAAGATCACATAAAAGAAGACCTTTCAGTTCATGTGGAAGAACATCATTTGAAGATAAGGCTTGCCTAATACACTAATCTCAGATAATGGTACCGAGTTCAAAAACATCTCCTTAAAAAAATATTATAAAAGGGTCGGCATCAAGCAATTATTCTCAATACCAGGACAACCTCAAGCTAATGTCCAGACTGAAGTCACGAATAGAACTATTCTTGATGGAATCAAGAAAAGGTTGGAAGATTCTAAGGGAAAATGGACTGAAGAGGTACATGCAGTACTATGGGCTTACCGGACGATAATGAAAATGCCGACAGGGGAGACCCCCTTCATGTTAGCTTATAGATCAGACGCTATGGTGCCGACAGAGATTGGTCTCACCACTCACAGAGTTCAGATGTATGACCCTAAGGGGGTATGATAGAGAGAAGACTTGACCTAGATATGATTGAATAAAGAAGAGAGGATGATGAGGTCATAGTGGCTGCCTATCAGTAGAGGATAACCAAATTCTACAATAAGAGGATAAAACCAAGGCCGATAGTAGTGGGAGACCTAGTTCTGAAGAAGACTTAGCAGAAACTAAATAAGTTTCATGCCAACTGGCATGGTCCTTATAGGGTTACATATGAGGTAGTCCCCGGCACCTATTGGCTAGAGAACCTATAGGGGGGACCATTCTCCAACCCTTGGAACACCGACCACTTAAAAAGGTACCAGCAATTGATGATTGTATAGGAGATTTTCATTATGAATCATTGTATAAAGGACTTATTATGAATGAGAAAAATAAAATGGAGTGTTCCCTCATATTTCATATACTTTCTTTTGAATGATTTGTTTCAAGTACCCTTAAAAGATATAAAACATCATTTGTGGTGAGATAGCAATAACCCAACCTTACTGAAATGATAACCTAGAAAGGGGCTGACCCCATCCATGGACTTTCAAATAACACTAAGAAGTGTTAACTTAATTATTTAAACATCATTAACTTGGTGAAAAAACCTCTCTCGGCTGAGATGACAGTGCATGGACGAGACGATGCTCAACCATGCACTCTCAAAACGACGAGAGGGGGTATGTCATAACACCATAATTTGGTGGGTCCAAATTGAAAATCACTTGAGTGTGGTTCATTACTTAAACATCATTAATTTGGTGAATATGAGATGAAACATCATTAGTTTGGTGATCTCAGACCTCAAACATCATTAATTTGAATATATCATTAGTTTGGTGATCTAAGAACTTAAACATCATTAATTTGGTGAATATTTGGTGAAAAAACCTCTCTTAGCCGAGACGACAGTGCATGGACGAGATGATGCTCAACCATGTAATCTCAAAATGACGAGAGGGGGTATGTCATAACACCATAATTTGGTGAGTTCAAATTTAAAATCACTTGCTGGTTATCCTTATCTTGCGTCATAGACGATACTAGATTTTCAAGCATTATGAAATTTGGTGTTGAAATTACTACCAACATAAAACATATAGTATAGAAAACAAATAGAGGAAGAAAGCAAATATTTATGTTCCAAAGATTAAAAAAAAAGAAAAAAATTTCAAAGTGTTACATCAGATAAAGGGCAATAGGTCACAGACGACCGCCCAGACAAAAATGAAAAACATTAAGAAAATTCTAACTTCACAGGTCCTCTAGTGTAACATCAGCATCTCCAAGGGCCGAACAATCAGTAGTAGAAACCTTGGACGCATCAACAACCTTGGTCTTACCAGCATTAGCCTGAAACGTGACTGTATCCATCTCAGCTCTAAAAGTGTCAGGGGTAACTTCAGCACCCCCACCTGGCATTTCAACATCAACGAGAGCTATCTTAAGGAGCGGGTCACTAAAGTCAAGAGCCATAAAGTCTCGAGAGGTTAAGGCCCCAATTTTAACCTACCTCAGAGAAACCCATCGGTAAGTAGTACTTATGCCCTTCTCTAAGTACTCAAAGGCATGGTTATTCTACGCATCTAACTCCTTATAGCCATCCACGGTAGCCTGGACTACAACATCAATCTCGGCTTTCTTGTCATTAGAGAGATTTTTCAAAGTTTTGGCATGTTTTTCCTTAAGGTTGGTTACCTCGTCCTGAGACTTCTTAAGATCCTTCTGGGAATCCTCAATCTCCTTCCTTAGATTCCTCTTAGTGGTCTCAGCCTCTCTCCCCTTTTGGATCAAAGGTATCTTCTTATTAATCCAATCCCCCAGCCGATAGAGGGAAATAAGACCCTGCAACCAAAGAAGAGCTAATCAATATCTGAAGGGAAGTACGAGACTACACTTGACAATTTTTAACAGAATTTTAGCAAAGGTACCTGAACGGTTCTGTGAATGGAAAACTCAGCGAGAAGGGATATGTCCATGGCTTGCAAGAAACGCTTATCTGCCTTGGCTATCAAAGAGCCGACACCGTCACAAGCCTTCCTGGGATTATCGATGACGCTTTCATCATCTAGATTCAGCTGCGATAGACAAATCGCAAGACCTTGTTCGTGGATATGGGGATGGCCTGATCAGACTAATTCTATTTTGGGAGACGTGAAGAGATTTTTTCTTCCTCTCGTATTTTCCTCTTCTTCATGGTCTCAGTAGTTCGTTCAGGGCCTCCAGTAGTGGTCTTAGCGATAATAGTGGCAGAGGGGTCGTCTCCCTTGCCATGTTTGCCGATAAGTTTGTTTAAATTTTTGGACATCATCTCCCAAAGGTAATCTGACATGTTTTTTTAGACGATCTGCAAAAAGAAGACGAGGTTAGCATTAAAAAATTGAAAAAAATACGACACATCAGTTCAACAAGAGAAGTCAGTCATGTATCTCGGTTAAGGGGTCAACCCCTAAACCTGTCTGAGATAAGTAGTAAGGAATCATCAACTGCTCAAATTTCATGAGACGACCTTGGTCGCCTTGATCCCTAAGATTCTCAACTTTTTCAGCAGCATCAGGGTTCAAGCCCGAATCAAGCTTGGCCGACGCAGAGACTTTGGCCCACCTCTGAGTCACCCTGGGCTCAGAGGTACCACAAGATTCACTAGGACCAAATTCTTAAGCTCCCGAAGCAAAGAAATAGTTTGGTTTTCAATTATTATTGGAAATCTGGGTAACTGACAAGACCTTCTTAGAAGACTTTCGGGCTACAACATGATAGTAGCCATACTGAGTTTTAGGGTATGACAGGGTATAACAAGCCATAAAGATATTAACTGGAAGGTCGGTTTGATGAACTATATTCCGTAAAAAAATAAACACTACACCACAACTGGGATAATGGTCACAAACTTTATCCATGACCAGGAAGGGTGGGTCACGAATTTTGTTCGTGACCAAATCGGGCGTGACCAATTCCGATGGTCACGGGGCCATTTGGGGAGGGGGCTACGACACCTTTTCAAGATTAAGTGTGGATATTCTGAAATATGGACCATGCTCTCAAACCGAGGGTCTCGTGCGAGGTGTTGGTGCCGCTCACGGGGACGTTAGGAGGGCGCTAAGGGGTTTCGTCCCCCGATGAATCCTTTTCAAGCCTAAGTGTGGATATTCTAAAATATGGACCGTGCTCTCAAATA
This sequence comes from Sambucus nigra, assembly GCA_949130495.1. NCBI lineage: Eukaryota > Viridiplantae > Streptophyta > Magnoliopsida > Dipsacales > Adoxaceae > Sambucus > Sambucus nigra. Next base: position 312,777,937 of record OX422218.1, on the reverse strand, counting down.
GGGGGTCCCGTGGTCATGAGATCGGCTCGTGTAGGCTATGTTGGTCTCATACGAGGTGTTGACGCTGCTCACGGAGCCGTTTGGGGGGCGCTAAGGGGTTTCACCCCTCGACGGCACCTTTTCAAGCCTAAGTGTGGATATTATTAAATATGGGTCGTGGTTTCAAACCGTGGGTCCCGTGGCCACGCGATCGGCTCGTGCAGGCTATGTTGATCCCATGTGAGGTGTTGGCACCACTCACAGGGCCGTTTGGTGTGTGCTATGGGGTTTCGCCACCACCCCCCCCCCCCACGATACCTTTTCAAGCCTAAGTGTGGATATTCTGAAATATGGGCCGTGGTCTCAAACCGGGGGTCCCGTGGCCACGCGGTCTTCTTGTACGGGCTACGTTGGTCCCATGCGAGGTGTTGGCGCTGCTCATGGGGCCGTTTGGGGGAATCTAAGGGGTTTGTCCCCCCGACGACAATTTTTCAAGCCTAAGTGTGGATATTATGAAATATGGGCCGTGCTCTCAAACCGGGAGTCCGGTGGCCACGCGGTCGACTCATGCGGGCTACGTTGTTCCTGTGCGAGGTGTTGGCGCCACTCACAGGGCCATTTGGAGGGCGTTAAGGGGTTTCTCCCCCTCCGCCGATGGCACCTTTTCAAGCCTAAGTGTGGATATTCTGAAATATGGGTTGTGCTCTCAAATTGGGGGTCCCGTGGTCTCGCGGTCGACTCGTGCGGGCTAGGCTAGTCCCGTGCGAGGTGTTGGGACCGCTCATGGGGCCGTTTGGGGGGCGCTAAGGGGTTTCTCCCTCCGACGGCACCTTTTCGAACCTAAATGTTGATATTATGAAATATGGGCCGTGCTCTCAAACCGAGGGTCCTATGCGAGGTGTTGACGCCGCTCACGAGGACGTTTGGGGGGTGCTAAGGGGTTTCTCCCCCCGACGACACCTTTTCAAGCCTAAGTGTGGATATTATAAAATATGGGTCGTTCTCTCAAACCAAGGGTCCCGTGGCCATGCGGTCGGCTCGTGCGGGTTACGTTGGTCCCGTGTGAGGTGTTGGCACCACTCACGGGGCCGTTTGGGGGGCGCTAAGGGGTTTCGCCCCCGATGGCACCTTTTTAAGTCTAAGTGTGGATATTTCAAAATATGGGTCGTGCTCTCAAACTGGGGGTCCCGTGGCCACACGGTCGACTCATGCGGGCTACATTGGTCCCATGCGAGGTGTTGGCACCGCTCATGGGGCCGTTTGGGGGGTGCTAAGGGGTTCCCCCTCCCCCCCTCGACGACACCTTTTCAATCCTAAGTGTGGATATTCTAAAATATGGGTTGTGCTCTCAAACCGGGGTCCCGTGGCCACGCGATCAGCTCGTGGGGGCTACGTTGGTCCCGTGCGAGGTATTGGCACTGCTCATGGGGCCGTTTGGGGGGCTCTAAGGGGTTTCGCCCCCCAACGGCACCTTTTCAAGCTTAAGTGTGGATATTTTGAAAAATGGACCATGCTCTCAAACCGGGGGTCCCGTGGCCACACAATCGGCTTATTCGGGCTACGTTGGTCATGTGCGAGGTGTTAGCACCGCTCACGGGGCCATTTGGCAAGGTTAACAGAATATTTTGATACTCAATCTTCCTTTAAATAAAGAAAAGATCCTTCAAATTAGGGTTGTCATCAAGAGCTGACTAGAAGTATTTTGGAGCCTTCAATGCAACCACTTCAGTAGTCATACCCTTTGGTGCATGCAAAACAATAGAATAATTACCCTCGTATACGAATTTTGGAGAAAAATACCTTCTTTACGTTCTAAAAGGCACAAATAAAAGGCTCGTTGACTATGCGATCTTTACTCTTCATCTTTGATAAATCTTCCATAATAAGTTTGGAGTCAAGATCCACTTTGCAGGCATTCGTAGTATCCTCCACCTTTACCCAATCATAATAGAATAGGATTTCTGTGAATTCTAAGTAATCAAGTTCTAGGATTTGTTAGACTATCCCATAATAGGTTAGCACCGTATTCTTTGGATTTTTATCGCTTTTGCTAGCGATACAGTTGGTCAAGGAAGAAATTTATATTCCACTATTTTGCGTCAAAAGTTTTTCCAATATGAATATGAAATGAAATCAAAACCGTTGCTACAGAATTTCTTAAATTCTTTCGCACGAAAATTAGGACCTTTTGCTAGGCAAACAAGCCTGGAAGAGATATCATCTCTTTTTAGAAGCTGCATTTATTAATGAGTTCGTATTAAGGCATGTTTTTATCACACATGAATAAATAATCGCACACATAAGATGTGAAGTTTACCTCTTTTGATACCCATGCCCTGAAATCAGTTGTCGTGCAATTTCACCTTTGATTTTGAGGAATTTCATTCTCGTACTTCCTATGGGTAAATTGTAGAGTTTAGATCATAAAATATAAAATACATATAATTAAAGAAGAAGAATTCAATATATACTCACTCTCTCCATTCTTCGACTTCATCTTGCGATTCGAAGACATAACGAGTTGCTTGCTCGTATTGTATATTTGTGAGTTTTACCTCTTTAGGGTTCCCAAACGGTATTGCGTCCTTAAACTCTTTAGGTTCCTCGATCACTCCTCCTCTACGAGGATTGAACCTCCTCACCTCATGTTCTGGCATATATTCCCTAGCGTATAACGATGATTCCACAGTTACGTATTCTTCAGCAATTGACCCTCCAATATACCGTGTATTCTTTACGTAATCTTTGAAAGTTTTCATCAAGTGCTCAAAAGGATACATCCAATGATACCTAACGGAACCACATAATAAAGCTTCATTGCATAAATGCACAAGCAAGTGGATGCTGATATCGAAGAACGATGCAGGAAAATATTTCTCTAATACACAAACTGCCTCAGCTGATGTTGATTTTGCAGATTTAATGTGCCTTTTGTTTACCACTTTTGCAAAAACTAGGGTAAAACACAAACTGATTTGCATAATTTCCCAACAGAGATCTTTGTGTTCAGAGAAGCAATGCCGAAATAACAGAAGGATTAATTGGATGATTACATGCCAGTCATGAGACTTGAACTATTTTAAGTCATTTACTTGGTAGTTAACGACCTTATGTAAATTCCTAGAATAACCATTTGGAGTCTTCAAGTTGAACAATGTGTCTAAGAGGATATTCTACTCACTAGTAGTCAAAGTGAAAGCAGTCGAAAGGGTAGAAATTCTTCCTGTTGTATGATCATTTTTTAACCAGAGTTTCTTCTTTAGCTTCATATCCTGTAGATCTTAGTCGACCCGCTCTCCATCTTTGGAATGAGATCCACCGAGACATGTTCCTATCAGATGTTCTGCAACATTCATCTTTGTGTTCATCACATCAATTACACGCCTTACATGATGATCTTTCCAATACGACAAATAAAAAAATATTTATCGCCTGGACCATGGTTTTAATTTAGTAGTGTTGGTAGGATCTACCCTTGATTTACGCTTCAGGTTTACAAACTTGGGGTGTTTGCCTGCATACTTATTCCCCGTAGTCACAGACGTTGCCTTCTCCTCGATCTGCTAACTAGAAAGCTGAGCAGGTTGCATCCGATGCTCGTGACCAATAGGATAAAAGTTAGACTTGTCATTCCTAAAAGGGTGACTGGTCGGTAGAAATCTACGATGACCCGTGTAACTCATCTAACTACTATGTTGTAGCCAAATGGCTTCATTTTCCTCCCCACATATGGGACATCCAAAATAACCATGAACATTAAAACCGGACAAGGTCCCATAAGCAGGAAGGTCATGGATCGCCCACATCACCATTGCTTTAAGTGTGAACTCTTCACCCTTGTTAGAATCAAATGCCGTCATGCCTTTATCCCATAACTCTTTAAGCTCTTCAATTAATGGGAATAAGATTATATCAATATCATCACCCGGAGCCTTCGGCCCGAGTATTAATAAAGATAATAATGTGAACTCCTTACTCATGCACAGTGTCGAAGGGAGACTTAAAGGCACCATTAGAACTAGCCAATAGCTTTGACTAGTACTTAAATTACCAAAAGGGTTAAACCCATCAGTTGAGATTGCAAGACGAACGTTGCATGGTTCTTTTGCAAATTCATGGTGTCGTGCATTTGAAATTTTGCCAGACGAGTGAATCAACCGGATGACGCATCATATTCCCACCCACCTTGCATCGAGCGTGTCATGGCCTCCGCTATCCACTGAACACTAAAAATCGTTTTAACCGTGGCCCAAGTGCAAAATACTTAAAAACTTTATGTGGCACTTGCGAGATCTTTTGATATTTTGTAGGTTTGTCATTTACGTTCTCACAAACGACATATCTAGGCTCACCGCATACTGGACATTCATCCTTCTCTCCCTGTTCATTGAGATACAATATGCAATCATACTTGCATGCATGAATAGATTTGTATTTTAATCCCAAACCCTTCAAGCTCTTCTTCATGGTAGGATAATTGTCTGGTAATGTGTTTTCTTTAGGGAGAATTTCTTTAAAACACTTAAGAATTCCAGTTACGCCGTTCCCAGACAAGCCAAATTGACTCTTCAAGTTATGCAAACCAATCATTGCATATAATACCGATTGATCTTCATCGTAATATTTATACAACGGTCTAGACGCATCGGCTTTCAACCGTATATATTTTCGGTCTCCTGGTAGTTCAGTATCAAATTATTCATTGTGCGCATTATCTGTCTCCATAGGTTGGTGGTTTTACTCGTGGTGGACTCCGTAAGCATCGTCAATTAGGTCGGTAAATGGATGATGTGTGGGAGAATCATTTATCACTTCCACTCGTTGGTGTTCTATTACGTGGTCGGTTACTGGTAATTCTTCGGGAACATAAGGTATATGTTTTTCACCGTGGTATGTCCATTTGTTATAATCTTGACAAATTCCCCACATTATTAAATATAACTCAACATCTTCTAAAGATTTATATTTTTCGTTTGTACAACGGGTGCATGGACACAAAATCTTCTCACTTTTAAGGTTCTTAAAAGCGTATCTAATAAATTCTTGAATGCCTTTAACATAACTATTAGCTATTCGGCCAGTCCCCTCCATCCACTCTTTGTATTGTGGAAAATTCCTTTAATAATCTTCAAATTGCAAATCTTGTGGTAACATGATAAAATAAATATAATGTTGCATAAATATCATATTGCATAGTAAAGCACTAATATAGTCAACAATGCACCAATCAATCAAACTATGCAATAACTTAAATACAAGAACACGCCAACCAACGATACTACAAAACCACTTAAACTTAAATTAAATAAATTTGTCTAATGATATTTTTACAACATAAGAAAAATGTTACTACATCTTCATCAAGCGATAAACTAGCAAAGTGGTAACAGAGTCTACAAAATTTTTCAAAAAATTCCCTTCTCCATTGTTGACTTGCACTGGATTAGTTTCACAACCCTCATATATTGTATCAACCACGATCTGACACTCACTGATAAGAAGCTTTTAAAGTGGTCGTTGCCTTCAAAAGCCAATCTCAAAATTCCCTTGAATACCTACAAAACTTGTTTAAAATAACTCGTATTGCGATAAGTACGGGTATCAATCCAACTTTCAAGCTGAAACAATTAATGTGAAACTTACAATTCAATTTTTTTATTAAAATATTTTTTGAATTTTATTTTTATTTTTTATTTTTTATTTTTTTAAAACAATTTCAAGGGAAAAATTAACTACTAAATGCTAAAAATTATGAAATGACTAAATAAGGAAAAATAATGTGCAATCGAGTGTGAAAAATGTGAGAATGTCAAGAGATGGGATTACACCACATTTTTAATTATTTTAATTTCTCAATTTATTAATTTGAAATATTTCGAGATAATATTAAATTTATAATCTAAATCTCAATATAATTATAAATTTCATAAAATCTTTTTCAGAAAATTAATTTAAAAATGTCACACAATGAAAAATTAGGAATTATAGTATTTTCAGAAAATTACCCGCTATGATCAATTTAGCGAAAATAATATCAATCCTCAAAATTCAACACCGAATTAATATTCAAATATCGAAAAAGCCTATCTCTTGTTCGATTCCTAAATTCAAACATTAATTTGTTCAATTAATTTACTAACTCTCGTTACAAAAATTAATTGGTGACAGTTAAAAATAATTTTTTCTAGAATTATAGCATTAATGAAATTGATTAATTAAACTAACATCATTCGCAGTGCATCCCACCCGTTGAACGTGGTGTTTAGCCAAACATTCTCATATGTGCATAAACAACAATCAATAATATGTCAAGAAGGATATAAATTGAAAAGAGAAGGAAAAAATACAATACGCATTTTTTTCCACAAATTTTTCTTGAAATGCCCCTTGACATGCGTCCAACTTCTTCACAATTTTCAGCACTTGATTACAAAAAGAAGACTACAAACTAAACCTAAGAATTATTCTAAAGCTAAACTAATTTGTTTTTGTATTTTTCTGATTTTTTTTCTAATCTAAACTGTACATAATATAGAGTCTCTCTCTATTTTTTTGCAGTCTCTTGTTGTGTATCTGTGAGAGTCCCCTGAAATGAGATGCCTTCTTTGTTTAAATAACCCACAAAGTTTGTTTGGAGATATTTTATGGGATTTAGTTTCAACCAAGTAAAAGGCAATTTATTTCTTTTTTCTTTTTTTGGCAGCTAATTGGTTGGTGAAAGTTCCGATTTTTGTGGGATAAGGTTGGTGGGTCAAGGCGTTAAGAAAATCGGGTTTGGAGTTCTTGGTTTGAAATGGTGGCCGGGTTCAGCAGAGAATTGGGTTAAGGGTTGAGGTTTATTGGAGGACAAGCATGTGGGCATGGGATTCGGACAGAAGTGGGTAAAAGAAGGAGGTTGTCGCCGGATTTGGTGGTTCCGGCCGGAGCTAGTCTAGACCAGGTCGGATTGGACGAGGGGAGTTATCGTCGGCGGGTATAGGGCGAACAAAATGGAGGGTCTCGATTTTTCAACAGGTGGCTCGCTGGTGTGTGTGTGTGTTTGGTAATGGAGGGATGAGAGAGATTGGGGTGATTGTGTGGGGAAGATGAAGTGGGCTTTCTTTGGTGTGGTGAGGGTGTAGGTGTTATGATGTGGGGGTGAGCGTGGATGTGTGTGTATATAATTTGCACCCTAAAAAAATTAAAAATTAAAATAACTAAAAATATAAAATCTATAAAAACAAAAATTAAAATAAAATAAAATTTCTAATTTATAAAATAAAACTAAAATAAAAGAAATAAAATAAAAAATAAAAAAAATAAAATAAAAACTAAAGATCTAATATATATATATAAAATCTAATGAAACTAAAAATAAAAAAACTAAAAACTAATCCTAATAAATAAAATAAAATAAAGATAAAGATAAAAAACTAATAAAAATCAAAATCAAAATAAAACATAGTAATAAAAAAATAAGAAAAATAGAAAATAAAACCTAGAAAATTCCAAAATAAATCCTAAAAATAGAAACGACACAAAATAAAAAATCTAAAAACTAATAAAGGCAGAAGCTTAACACACACTGGGCTCAGATGATGGACTGGGCCCGGTGTAGGCTTAGGTTTGGTTCGAGCATGGTTTGGGACATCAGACCACATCGGTGCAAACTTAAATAGGGACTCTGACTTCGCAGCTACATTGATTTCTTCGTTTCATGATTTTAACTGCTTCTGTGTCGTAATTGACGGAATTTAGCATCTTTTAACACCGCAACTGCTTATTGACCTGCAAAGTGATAGAATACGAACATAGGGCCAATTTTAATTAAAATGAGTGACTAAAATGCATCTATTTGGAGTATAAAACCAACACTTCTGGGTGCTTATCACACCACCCCCAAACATAACATTGCTAGTCCTCAAGCAAAAATTAGAGAGAAAAGAGAGTTAAGTAACCAAAAGTGTGCCACTTTCGCAGGCATTGGCGATTGCACTTAGCATGTGCAATAAGCCGTTAAACCTATAGGTTGCCCTATAGGACGAGTGGTGTCTCGTGAGGGTTTGCAGTGAATGTACCCACAAAATTGGAAAATTTATTTAAATGTTGTATCTGAGTAGATGATGAAACGCTATATAACCCAACTTAAAGCACGTCAAGGAATACCGTATTCAACTATCAAAATAAGATATAAAATTACTTAATACCAAAAGCGTAATCCTTCCTAAAACTCAGCATGTGTTAATGTGAAACAATCTTAAATGTCACGAGAGTAATTCTTAGATCGACTTTATAGAATCAAAGCTTTGACTTCAATTCTCACTAGATATATCTCTCTGAATCGAACTCTTTCAGAATTGGGTAAGTGTATCTCTCTAGTGTGTGGGGAGGTGAGTAAATATAAAAAAGTTCAAACGTCTTACACACTTTATAGAAAATGACAGATACATGAAAAAAAATTTGATCTCATGAAGGATTGCTAACCACTATGTTGAGAATGTCGAGTTATTCACCATATAATCTTCTCGTTTGCTCGAACACTTTACCAAGGCTGAAAATGAGGTTTATGTAAGGCATAAGGGGAAAATGAAATGGAGAAGATGGATGATAGGGTTTTTGAGAAGAGTGAAACACATTTTGACTAATGTCTTCATCTTTTGAATTTTTGATCGCTTGCTTTCTTTTTCTTTTTTAATTTTTTTTCTCTTTTTTTATTGCGATACATTTTTCTTTTCATACAAAAATGTAGACAATTACATGAAAAATTTCAAACACTCTTTTTCTAAGAAACGATGGCAATAATGGATGGTACTTGGGACATTTGGATAAGGGTAATATGAAAAATAATAATGGGTGGATGATAAGATGGTAAAAATTAGTTTAGTGCTCGGGACAAATTACAAGACACATGTTTCTTACAACTCGAAAGTACTGTCATTCTTAGTGATTAAGCCAAATTTGAAAAAAATAATGAGACCATGCAACGACTAAGTGCGATATCCAAATAATTTTGAGTCAACTTGTGACCCGGAGATACGTAAAAACCCTCAAAAAGGTGAAAAGCTCAAATCTCACGAGTTTAAGTCGCCACTAGTGATCTTGTAAGGCTCTCTTAAGAATATAGTTACTCTTCAACTTTTGATTATAAACGTGATAATGCAAATTGCCGAGTTTAGGAATTCATAGTGCAAGTATTCTTTTAAGAGGTATTATTTAATTTTATGAAAAATCGTAATTTTAGGGTTGAATGCGGGCATTCCGAGATTTCTAAAAGAGGGATGATAGACAATTTATTTTTAACTGCAAAAAAGTTTAAAATGATTTGTTTCTTGATTTTTTTTCAAAAGAGGTACGATTTTGATAAATTTCCCACCCCTAAACAAAAGAGAACATCGTCCTCGATGTTTAAAACTATATATATAAAATGGAGAATCACAAGGGAGGAAAGATATTACCATAATGAACCATGAATGAAAATGTACCGCATTAGGGAGCATTTATGAAACCTGAAGAACAGATGCGACACAAAAATATGGACAAGTCTATAAAGCATGTGAAAATCATTGGGTGGTGTGAAACACCATCCCCAAATAGGATAAGACTCATACTCAGAAATAATAAACGACGGGTTGCCTGCCGGTAGCGCTAAGTTTAATGTTTTCAGCTAGACTGAACCATTCTCACCCTAAAGACATGATCTAGGAAAGTGCGTGGTGGCAGAAAAATCGGGTGAGGATAATTACCCCCAAGTAAGACTTAAGCCTTAGTCTTGTTGGATAAAGGCGAAAACGGGTCAATGCACTTGTATGGCAAAGTGCATCACACGATGCAAGGAATCGATGGACCATGGGTGGGTGGATATTATGGTAAGGAAAAGTGAACAGACACCCGTCACAGGCCTTATTGAGCGTAAATGTGAGGGCAACTAGGGCCTGTAAACATGATGCTCAAATTGTATAGGGGGGCAAAATCGTTTTGCATTAGTTAAGGGGTGGGCCTCGTAGATAGGGCACGACCGTTATATAAATGGAGGATGATAGTGGTCGTGCCGTGATATGACAAGGAGCTCTAAATGGAAAAAATCAACACCACAAGGAAGTGGCAAGCATAGAGTAACAAGCTCGGTGTCACGGATAGGGAGAGTAGCATGAATACTCACACAAATGGTGGGGTCAATGAAAAGTGCACAAATGGGATCATGGAGCACTAGGGTGGGGGGTGGGTGTAGGTTAGGACCTAAATTCTTAGATGTGAACAAGTGAGGTGCAATAACAAGGTCCAAACCAAGTGGTGGTGTGGTATGGACAATAGGTGGGTCGGGTGGGATAAAGGGTGGGGGAAGATGATCTAACTCGAGAGTAGGAGAGACACACTCCTCACGAGGCTCGGAATGATCCTCAAAGGCACTCGTAGGAGAAGGTGTAAAAGGGAATGAGGGAGCGATCAACTTAGCCACCCGAAAGTCACCATCCAAAGTGGTGGAAAAATCGAACGAGGCATCCAAATCCGAGATAGAAGAATCAACATTAATATATGACTCAACGGGAGCCAAGCATGGTGGGACAAGATCCATATCCAGAGCGATAGAAACTGTAAGGACACAAATTTTCAATTAAGTCCCTGTATTGTTTTGACTTAATTCCGTGAACAAAACTTTGTGTGTTTGTAATATATCATAGGGAGAATTTCATTCTGTCACGATCCCACTTGGTCTATGACGTATTGAAAAAAATTAAAGACATTGCGGCAAAGCTTCAAAGAATTTATCATGCCGATGTTTAATTGGTGCAAGTTTAATCGTCTTCAAAGTTAATTGCATTCCGAGATCACTCGGGTATGAATGCGTATAATTAATGGTGCTCGAAATTGTTTTTATAAAAAGATAAGGATGTATTTTTTATAAAGAAAAATATTTTAAAATGTTTTAATAGTGTTTAAAAGGTTTACACTACGTTTTTATTCTGATAACTTCGAATAGGAGTTTGACTTATTTAAATCTCTCTTTGAAGAGAAGTTTTGATCAAAAAGTCAAAAAGTTAACTCTGTCGCTCGAACGACATGCTTAAGTCGTTCGAACGACACGTTTTTTGAGGCGGCATTTAAATCCTATTTAAATAGTGTTTGCATCAGAATTTTGTAAGAGTGATTTCTGGAAAACAGTTTTACGAACCAGAACCTTATTTGCACATGTTTTCTAAGGTTTAAAAGTCTTAAACACATCCTTAGAGTTTGCAAAGATCCGAGTTATCATTCTTATATGTTTAAGTGATCTTGCTGCACCAAAGTTGTTTGTTCTACACATTGAACATCAAAGGCTTTTGCGGTGAAGAAGTGACAGACATCGTGTTTGACATCGTAGATGAATCAAAGCCATATCGGTGGACACCGAGACATACGTGGACACATGTGGTGTGGACAGGTATCGTGGAAGGCGAAATTTCTGCGTGGGCACTATTGATGAACGGTGAAGATCAGATGGAGCGTCAAGACCCGTGGGGATCAAGTCTTAGTGTAAGGCAAATCTGTCTTTGTAAAACCATTATTCATAGTGATTGTCTGGCTTGGGCCATCCGAGGTTATTTTCCCGTTTTGGGTTTTTTCCTCGTACATCCAACGTTGTGAGTATTCTTTACTTTACCTTACTTGCTTTAATCACTAGATGCATGTTTAGGATTAATCAAGATAATATTGGTTTAAAGTAAGAATTGGGTTTTTCATAACTTGGTTTGGTGCATAATTAAAAGTTGGATCTTTTTTGGAGAAAAAATGGTTTTGTTTAAAACACACATATCGGGCCACTCACTCTTCAAAAACCATCTCAGATTAAATCTCAGGACAGTGGGTAGCACTCATAGCCGGAGATAACCTATAGATAATGGGTTCCTCAGGAACACACAAGAAAGGATCAAAAGGTGTAGACTCGGGCATAATGAAGGAATCAGTGGAAGGGGAAATGTGAACCTCAATGGTGGGTTCGAGAGGGTAGGGCAGTGTGGGATATGTCTCATAGTCAATGGATATATCAACACAATGGTCAACTTGGGGCCTGGACCATAGAGTGATCTCAACTTCAAGATTCTCAGGAGGATGGGGTTGGTCACACCCAAATTAGTGGCACAAGACGACACATCATTGTCCCACGCAGGGGCAAAAATGGGTGGACTTAGGGTGAAATCTGACTCGTGCGCACACTCAAAATCATTTAATCGTTGTTCAAGCCTTTGAATGGATTCATTTTGGGAGTGAAGAGTGTGCACGAACTTTTGCAAGAGGCTCTCCAGAGCGAATATGCAAGGTGGTGGTGAATGAATAGTGGGAGGGGGTTGAGGTGGACACAACTCGCTAGAAACACTGGAATGTCGAGAATACTCATATAAAGTGTGGGGAATGGGGTCGAGTTGGTCATACATGGGAGGAGTGTCCTCGTGAGAGACAAAATGTTAATCAACATGAGGATCATAGTAAGGGGACTGATAGGGATGATGTGCACGAGGTTGCGATGACGACTGTTAAAAACTATAAGGATCCACAACATGTTGTTGGGATTCATATTGCATGGAAGGGTGATTAGGCCGCCGTGAATAGCTGGGGTACGCATACCCCTTGACATTAGATATGTCATGACAATACGCCGAGGTTGAGTCCAAAACAGTGTCATAGGGATACACATGCTCCATAGTGGGTTTAGAAGGAGTGAAAATAAATGGACACTCATGGGACAAATGATCGACAAGAAAACAGTGTGTGCACGGTGAAGTATGGGATGGGTTAACACTCATCACCGGAGGCGGTGGAGTAGGAGATGTGTGCATAGACGACACACGAGTATCAACAATGGGCGTTTGAGAGTTAAAGCCATGAATTAATGAATGAATGTTCAATTTGGGCTTATCATCAAACAAACTTCGAGAGAATGTGAAATGGCCAAAGTATTCCTGTAAACGACGTTCTTCAGCCATGACAAGAGGAGTATTTTTGGGTTTTTAAATATTTGTCAAAAGAAAATAAAATATTTTTGTGATTTTTGAAAATAAGAAAAGGAAAAACTTTTTAGCATTTTAAATGTGGAAAAAAATTTGTTTAGGATTTTTGAAAATATTTTAAAAAAAGAAGGAAAATATTTTTGGGATTTTTCGAAAAGGGGGGAAAAGGGACTTGTTATTTGGACGAACTAATTAAAACCGACTACGTAAAGAATTGAATTGGACACAAATGAGTCAAGAAAAAATTTGAACGAGCACGTAGCCAATTATTATCTTTAAAATTAGTGAAATGGGTAGTCAAATTTGAATTAAGTCCCCGGACGACAAAAATCACGGAATTTATCTTTGTGACCGCCTATTGTAAAAATGTGTACCTACTAGGTTAACTAGTTGATTGATTTAAATTTAATGATAGCTAGGGTAGCACACAATGGATAATCGAGTGAGTCGGGTGATGAAATCTCTTCTCGTTTTAATGACCGGGTCTAAGTCTTAAGCAGATTAACTCATCAAACCATTCAATTTAAGTGTGATGCAGAAATTAAAAGCGCACATGAGAAAATAATGGCATAAAAATTGAACTCACTCGCAGGAGATTCGCGAGTGATAAAGAAATTACCTCCCACTGCTTTTACACACGTGGGGTGAAGACCGAGTTGAGTCGATCGGAGGGAGATCTCACCTATCTCAGTCGTCCCTGTGAGTCCTACCGACCCAAAGTAGAGAGGCTTCAAAAATCCTCGTCGTTGGACGCCCTCTCTCTACCTTGTCCGGTTTTCCTTTTCACGTTTTATTTATGGAATAATTATTACAAAAATAAATCTGTGTCAAAATGCACCCAAATAAATTACAATGCTTGAAAAATCCAATACAACTAGTCTAAGGAGGAGGGAGGAGGAATAATATTTACAAAAAAAAAAAAATTACATGTCTTCAATTTTGTCACCACATCAAGAAAGCAACAATGATGCCATTTGATAAGTAGATTTTTTTTTGTGTCGTCGTTGTCTTAATAAGCCACTCTCAAAATCCCTTGAATTACCTACAAAACTTGTCTAAAATAACTCGTATTGCGGTAAGTACGGCTATCAATCCAACTTTCAAGGTGAAACAATTAACGTGAAAACTTGTAATTCAATTTTTTTATTAAAATATTTTTTAAAATTTTATTTTGAATTTTTTAAAAATAATTTCAAGGAAAAAATTAACTACTAAATGCTAAAAATTATGAAATGACTAAATAAAGAAAAATAATGTGCAAACGAGTGTGAAAAATGTGAGAATTTCAAGAGATGGGATGACACCGCATTATCAATTATTTTAATTTCTCAATTTATTAATTTGAAATATTTCGAGATAATATTAAATCGATAATCTAACTCTCGTTGAAATTATAAATTTAATTAAATCTTTTTTAGAAAATTAATTTAAAAATATCACACAATGAAAAATTAGGAATTATACTATTTTCAGAAAATTACCCGCTATGATCAATTTAACGAAAACAATATCAATCCTCAAAATTCAATACCGAATTAATATTCAAATATCGGAAAAACCTATCTCTTGTTCGATTCCTAAATTAAAACATTAATTTGTTCAATTAATGTACTAACTCTTGTTACATAAATTAATTGGTGACAACTAAAAATAAATTTTTCTAGAATTATAGCATTAATGAAATTGATTAATTAAACTAACATCATTCGCAGTGCATCCCACTCCTTGAACGGGGTGTTTAGCCAAACATTCTCAGGTGTGCATAAACAACAATCAATAATATGTCAAGAAGGATATAAATTGAAAAGAGAAGGAAGAAATACAATACACAATTTTTTTTCACAATTTGTCTTGAAATGCGCCTTGACATGCGTCCAACTTCATCACAATTTTTAGCACTTGATTACAAAAAGAAGACTAAAAACTAAACCCAAAATTATTCTAAAGCTAAACTAATTTGTTTTTGTATTTTTCTAATTTTTTTTGTAATCTAAACTGTACATAATATACAGTTTCTCTCTATTTTTTTTGCAGCCTCTCGTTGTGTATCTATGAGAGTCCCCTGAAATGAGATGCCATCTGTGTTTAAATAACCCACGAAGTTTGTTTGGAGAGATTTTGTGGGATTTAGTTTCAACCAAGTCAAAGGAAATTTTGTTCTTTTTTCTTTTTTTGGCAGCTAATGGGGTGGTGAAGGTTCTGATTTTTGGGAAATAAGGTTGGTGGGTCAAGGCGTTAAGAAAATCGGGTTTGGAGTTCTTGGTTTGAAATGGTGGCCAGGTTCAGTAGAGAATCGGGTTAAGGGTTGAGGTTGATTGGAGGACAGGTATGCGGGCATAGGATTCGGACAGAAGCGGGTAAAAGAAGGAGGTTGTCACCAGATTTGGTGGTTCCGACCGGAGTTAGTCTAGGCGAGGTCGGATTGGACGAGGGGGGCTGTCGCCGGCGGGTATGGGGCGGACAGAACGGAGGGTCTCGATTTTTCAACAGGTGGGTCGCTGGTGTGTGTGTGTTTGGTAATGGAGGGATGGGAGAGAGTGGGGTGTTTGTGTGGGGAAGATGAAGTGGGATTTTTTTAGTGTGGTGAGGGTGTAGGTGTTATAATGTGGGGGTGAGTGTGGATGTGTCTGTATATAATTTGCACCCTCAAAAAATTGAAAATTAAAATAACTAAAACCCTAAAAAATATGAAATCTATAAAAACAAAAAAAACTAAAATTAAAATAAAATAAAATTTCTAATTTATAAAATAAAACTAAAATAAAAGAAATAAAATAAAAACTAAAGACCTAAAAAGTGTATATATATATATATAATCTAATGAAACTAAAGATAAAACACCTAAAAACTAATCCTAGTAGATAAAATAAAATAAAGATAAAGATAAAAAAAAATTAAAAACTAATAAAAATTAAAATCAAAATAAAACACACTAATAAAAAAGAAAATAAATAAAATAAAAAATTAGAAAAAAAAACTTAGAAAATTCTAAAATAAATCCTAAAAATAAAAAAGACACAAAATAAAAAATCTAAAAACTAATAAAGGCACAAACTTAACACACACCGGGCTCGGGTGATGGACTGGGCTAGGTGTAGGCTTAGGTTTGGTTCGGGTGTGGTTCGGGACATCGAACCACCTCGGTGCAACCTCAAATAGGGACTCTGACTTCGCAACTACATTGATTTCTTCGTTTCATGCTTTTAACTGCTTCTGTGTCGCAATTGACTGAATTTAGCATCATTTAACACTGCAACTGCGTATTGACCTGCAAAGTGATAGAATACAAACATAAGGCCAATTTTAATTAAAACGAGTGACTAAAATGCATCTATTTGGGTATAAAGCCAACACTTTTGGGTGCTTATCACTTACCCTCCTGCAAAGGTCATTTATGTACTAAAGTTCCTGTGATAGTGAACATGAGCGTGCAGATCCCAATGACAAATTTACCACTCAGGTCCTGTATATAATATTTCTCGCTATAGTTACCGAGGGTTGTTGACGATGATCCAAGACCTGTGCCATTATAGGCGCTGAGAAAGGGAATGTTGAAGGTGGAACCCGAATGTGTGGGGGGAATGGAGAACGAGGAAAATTTTGAGGAATCCTTGGCATCTCTAGAGGGAAATCGAGATGCATTAGGGGTTGCGGGGGCATACGATCGGTTAAAAGGGACACAATCTGTGCAAGTTTATCATTCACACCTCTTAATTCATTTTGAAGCCCCACTATATCCCCTTTAGTCCTAGATTGGCGATCATCGCTGGATGCAAAATACTTATTAACCGAAGAAAGCTCGTCCACGAGAGGTGCAATGTGTTTGAATATAATTTTTGACATATCCGACCCCAAACCTCTTGTTCTCCCTCTGTTGTCCTTCTCAAAGGTTTGTACGATGGCATCATTGTCAATTTCCTCGACCGAGCTTGAATCTGACTGACTACTGATAAACTCTATTGATTCTAGAGTCTTGGCCAAGTGAGGAGGGAATTTATTATCTTTGTCCCATCTAGCATGCACGTACAAGTTGGCCCTATTCGGTGTCTTTCCTTCATTCAGGATACCTTTCATAATGACCGTCCCATCGTTCTTCAAATCTTCATAAGATTTCGAGCCAAGCCGATGGACGTCAGTTTTTTTGGCCACATTCTGCTTATTTTTCTCCCTTTGCAGCATTTTGGAGTCCTTCACCTCATTCTCCAGAAAATCATTCCATTGAGAGACTGGCATCTCAATGGTCGAAGGACTCCCTTAGGGAAATGCTTCTGCCTAAGGTTTCTCTGATATGTTCGGAGTTGTTTAGCAACCCAAGAAAGCACCTTATTTTTTGAGTTGGAGGAAAATGAAAATCGTTTGCTGAGTTGCTCGTAGATGTCATCTTTAATATCTTTATCTACAAAGTTCCAATTGTCAGCTCCTCCCACTCCCACATTCATTTTTTCCAAGGACAAACACTGGGCTTTAAACTGTTGAACGTGATTCTTATCCCCCGTGGGGTTATTTTCCAAAAGAGATAACCCAATAGGCTTCTTTAACTGACCCGATAGTTTCAGGAGCGTTGGGCATATCTATTGGATTAGTGGGATAAGTACCTTTCCTACTACAACTCGGAGTAGGGGAGTGAACAGTTTGTGGATTAGGGGAGTGAACAGTTGGTGGAGTTAAGTATTGCTCACCAATTGGTGATGATAATTCTCCTTGTGATTGTTGGTTATTGTTGGTTAGAGTGTTGGTTCGATTACCGCCCGACATTATCTAAAAAATAATAAAAGTTAAATGTGTATCTATAATAATAGATGCATAATTTTAAAGTTCAATATGAAAATATAAATAACAAAGTGTGTTTTTTGACCATATATTATAATCTACCTGTTCATGGCAATAATTTAACAAAAGTTCAATTTTTCTGATCTCCTTCCATTATGGATTTGTGTTTAAAAACCTATGAATTTTTGCATGTGGACAATTAGGAGGAAACGTATCTATAATGGATGCATAGATGTCGGCGACATGAACTCTAAATCTCATCCTCTTCAGCCTATTGGAAAGATCAAGTTTGACGTGTATATGTTGTGAGACATCACAGTCTTCGTCAATGTTGTTTGTACGTAATTTTATCCACAATGGATGATTTTTTTTGCCTTCTCTAACAGCGTAAGCAAGGTCAGTGCTCTATCGTGATTATGTATGCAATACATATATTGTACAACTTCATCCCAACATTGTGGCATGGAAAACAGAATACGATCGAACAAGTACTCTTGATGGAAATGAACTCCAAGGTTTACAAGGTAGTTAAATTGTTCAATTTTCCTATTTCCATACCAATAAACCGGAGTACCCACTTTATGAGGATCATTAATGAAAGAGGTACGAGTGCAGACCAATTGTAACCTTTCATACTCTTGTGGCTATCGATTATCACCGTGACTCATTTTTCCTGAGAATAATGAACGAGGGCGTGAATATGATTCCTAAAAATAATAGCTCTAATGAATCATTAACTTGTTGTTGTGTACGAGGGCGTGGATATGATTCCTATAAATAATGGCTCTAATGAATCATCAACTGTTAATTTATTATGTTTTGAATACCTACTTTTGTCATTTAACCCAAAAATCCCTAAAATTAGCCCTTATGTTTGGTATTTTTTTAATGGTCCGATATTTTTTTAATGAAGAGGTATTTTTTTATATTTTAGCCCCAAACGTAAACCAACAATATCTATAAAATTAAAATTTGCCGTAGTTTGAAAATTAAACCAACAATATCCATTAAATTAAACTTAAACCAACATTAATCATATATATGTATTTTTTTCCTAGAATACAGGCACAATACACAATGATAATTTATACACACCTACAAACATAATATACATACGTATACACACACACATACACATAGAAATACACACACGTTTACACACACACACACATATATACACACACATATAAATACACACACAATGAAATAAATAACAAGGGTTTGGAAATACACACACACAATGAAATAATTAATAAGGGTTTGAGATTATATACACACGTATACACACACACACACAGAAATACACACATGTATACACACAGATATACACACGTATACATATACACACACACACACACATATACATAAATACATATAGAAACACACACAATGAAATAAATAACAATGAAATAACTAGGGTTCAGATTACCTTTGAGATTGAGAGAATGAGAGAGCTTGAAATAACTAGGGTTTAAGTTTAGGGAAACGAAATCGTCGGAGAGAGGGAGGGAAAAGTGTTTAGAAGTTTTCGAGGGAAATGAAAACCCGTTATGTGTTATTGAGTATAAAGACCATGGTCACAGCTTAGGGTCGTGACCCCATGACGTGACCCCTTTATTTTTAACACGTCAGAGTGGAAATAAGACCATGGTCACGGTCATAAGCCGTGACTCAATCCTTAGAATGGTCACGGTCCTAAGTCGTGACTATAGTTGTGTGTATTTGGTAACATGGTCATGATCATAAGCCATGACCCCATCCATGACCACACTTGGCGGGAAACTTGGCACCATAATGGTCACGACTGGGTCATGGTTGATAACCGTGACCCATACGAGTCACGGTTAGAGTCCGTGACCACCTACAAGTTGATCCATGACCACAATGGGTCTTGGAATTGGTCACACTCATTTTGCATGTAGTCACGACTTTGGGCCGTAACCAGCCGATCATGGCTCTTGGCCGTGACTCTATTTTTGTGACCATTTTTGATTTTTGGTGTAGTGAAAGCCGAGAATAACTCTCCATGCGTTGGGAGAAAGTTGGGATGGGGAAACTCCTAGACGGGCTAATATGACACGTACGACGGGGTGAATAGGTAATCAAAAGCCAACCTTGAACATCTTCTCATAGACACATAATTTGCCCTCTCTCCCGTCAAAATATCTCTCATCCGTAGATGGTTTACTCATAGAAACAGAGGGCCCAATGCCATATAAATGTCTCCAAGTCAGCAATTTAACCTCAGTCACCGAACTCTCGTACGACTCAGCTATGGATAGGTCAAGATCGCTCTTTTCATTATCATTCCGACTCTTTAGCCTGGGGTTGGTTTGGATCACCACATGGAAAATATTGCATAAACTCCTCCCTTGTAGCAGCCGACATGGGAACGGCATCCAGTGGGGGATGGATGTAAACATTAGGCTCATCAATCTCAATAGATGCATCAGACCAATTAGATGACTCGACCCTCTGTGAAGATGAGGCACGAGAAGAGACCTCATCTGCCTTAGACCCATCATCATGGTATGAAGAATGGCCCATAGACTCATCAGAAGGGTCATTACTATCAGATGGTTAAAAAATGGACATACTTTCATTTTCATAAGAAACCGACTCAGGTATGTTATCACTTGGTTTGGCAGTTGTAGGGAGGACGACAACTAATGGGGGTGGAAATATAGGTCGGAGGGGAAAGCCTCGGCCATTCTTCTCTCGGCTTCCTCAAGCTCAATCTTCCTAATATCTTGAAAATACCTCTCCCTAAGGTTTGGAAATTCCTCAGCTAGTTCGTACAAATGTTTTAACATGAACAAGTCGAGGCTACACTTAACGAAATAGTGAAGGGGGACAAACAAATTAAAGGGATGAATTTTTTTCACCAAAAGATCAAAGGCTAGAATCTCAACCGTTCCTAATGAAGAACAACCAAGAACAATCCAACAAAACCCACTAGAGAAAGTGATCGGAGGTCACCTAAAATATCTCAAGTGTTGATTAAACACCCAAACCCACTAAAAACCACATGTACAATACTACTAAGTTTGTAGACACGAAACAAGGGGATTCAAAGCCCTAAGGTCACCCCATAGTCTCACCACAATACCAAAACTTGCTGGAAAATACAAATGTAGCAAATAAGAACTAAGAACAGAAGAAAAGTTACAGGAAAAGGGGTTACCTGGAGAAGATGAGCCACTGAAAGAGAAGGGCTCAAAATAACTTAGAAAATGAAGGAGTTATAAAATTCTTGAGGGATGGCTATAGCGGTTTAGCAGAAGAATGTGAAGTGGGAATGAGTTTTTACAAATGAGGAAAGAGAAGAAAGTAAAGATTTTGTGGTTTAAATATCTCCAAATGATTAAGAGCGCTTCCCCGCACTCATCATCACCTAAGGCACAAAGACCAAAGTGTTCAGCCGCCAGATTATGTTTGGGGCAGATGCTATCCAATCAGAATTGGGACGAGTCACACGCGTGGTCCCTTCAGCCGACTCATATCCCTAAGTCATCTCTTTACCTAGATGGTTGAGGTCTAGGGGTGATTGATATATCAAAATTTAGCCTCATCTCCATATGAGACCTCCTCACCCCGAACAGTCGAGCTACCAGAAGGAGCTCACATGTGGCTTCCAGGACTCGTCAAGAACTAGGGATGGCCTCGTTCATAGTAACGTCGACCATCTGGTGGATCGATACTTCAGGGGAAGCGCTTCAACAATAAGGGCGCCTCTCGCCTACTCATACAGCCGATACTAGGACTCGATCGATTAATCAACCTCGACCGACACTCCATAATAGAGATCACACTTGATAATTTCCTATATTAGGCCATGCGCTGTGTCGGCGACATCGTACTCGGTCAAGCCGAGACTCCTTCAAATGACATCTACTGTACGAGTAGTAAAAGGTTCCAGCATGGTGAATCTCATTTGGTAAAATCGTTATAACAAAATCATTCCCCCCACTTGAGGGAATATTACATCATTATTACACACATGTACCGGGGACATGTGTCCTCATCTTAGTGGGAGCCTCACCATGCACATGCAGATTACATGCTTGGGGGGTACATTACACCCCCAAGACCTATATATACACTTCGTATTCTCCATCAGAAGGATCCTGAGTTCATAACCCTAACAGAACTCTGTCCAATTGTACACAGAAGAGAGAGAGAGAGAGAGCGAGAGAGAGAGAGAGAGAGAGAAAGAGAAAGAGAGAGAGAGCTTTGAGTGTTGTATCCATGGCCATTAGTGCCCTTATTTAGTGGATTTCTCACACTCACACAATGGATGTAGGCCTAACTAGTTGAACCACTTTAAATCATCGAGTTCATCTTCTTATACTCATCTCTTTCTCTTATATATACATATATCCATCTCCATTGTTGTGTTGTGATTGAGCTTAAGCTATTCATAATCTCATCTTGACTAGTGGTGCTGATTAGGGCATCATCAATCTGGTGCCATTTTGGGAGCGAAATAGCCATCTTTTCTTAATTTTAGCTTATACTCACCAGAGTCTATGGTGGTGAACCAGTCCTCCCTCTTTGTGGAAGTTGTTTCACCTTTGAAGGAGCTCTTCTTGAGTAGTTAATCTCTCCTTCTCCAGATCATAGCTCAAAGAGCCTACACCAATGGAATTGGATCCACTTCCTCCTCCTGAGAATTAACTTGCACCACCACATGGAGGTGTTGAAAGATTTAGTTAGGCACTGCCCCAGTCGAAGATGGTTGAGTTGGTGATTGCACTTCGCTCCTTCAAAGCTATCCAACAGCAAATGCAAAACCAATTTACTATGTTCAGCCAAAATTTCGCGGCCAGGACTGGCAGCGCTGGAGCAAAATTTGTAACTCCGACCTCTAGGGAAGGCGAATTAGGTCAGCAAGCCAGGGTACTACCCCAAGCTCTAGAGAAAGACCTTCTAATGTGTTAAAGACGGAGATACGTTACCGACCTTAGGCATTTACGCCTGGGGAGGTAAGGTCAAGAACTTCGCGATGACTTAGTCGGGGACAACCTTGACGAGAAAGAGGGAGAGTTCGAATGTTGGGAACCTCATGAGATATCCAGAGGAACTGTGCACCCTATTTGGAAGAATAAATACCAGGGTCAAAGTCCCATCCGAGACACAGGTCCATCCGGGACTGCGGACCAATGCAATCATCCTTAGACAGGCTAAGCAAAGGGTCGGCCTTTGATAGGCTTGGCCCTCGGGGAGATCTGAGGAATCATCTGTCCTAATCAAGGAGTGGTATTCCAAAGTATGATGGGAGCATGAATCCAGTGCATCATGTGGAGATGTATCCATCGGCCTCCGACATCTATTCATTATCAGATGAGATAAGATGCCGAGCATTCTCAAACACGTTGACAGAGGTAACCCGCATATGGTTCACCTCCCTTCCTAAGAATTCTATAGGGAATTTTAGGCAGCTGGCCGATAGTTTTATCCACAACTTTTTCTTTAGGGTAAAACCTAGGAAGCAGGCGATCCACCTGTTGTACATCAAATAGGGGAAAGACGAGACTGTGAGGGAATATATAGCCCGTTTTAACAAGGAAAAGATGGAAGTCGAAGATTATGAGGAAAGTATCGCAATGACATACTTTATGAGAGGTCTTTAGAAATTAAAGATACTCTGGAAGCTGGTCGGGGACCCTCTAAAGTCCATGGCTGAACTCCTGGCTATGGTCGAGAGAGTCATGAGCGCAGAGGAGGCAATGGACGCAAAAAAGATGATAAAAAGAGACCCACAGGGATGGAAAAGGGTAAGAATTCTAAGGGGAAGGATAGCATGAAAAGGCCGATAGACGACAAGTTTGCGGACTATATGCCTCTAACATTTAGCTGTGAGCACATTCTGAATGAGATAAAAAAATGACTGGTTTCTTAGGTGGCCGAAAAAGTTAAAGATATCTCCTCACAAGAGAAATATAAATCTTTGGTGCTAATTTCACCAAGATCATGGGCACATCATCGATAAATGCTTCACCTTCAAAGATGAGATAAAAAAATGCTCAAATCTGGTAAGTTGAGGAAATATGTTGATAAGGGAGGTTCAGGACCGAGATGACAAAGGTCGAGACGACCTCAGAAAGAGGAGAAATAATAGGTGCAAAAAGGACGCTCCAACCAAGAGGGATGACCCTTTGAATGATGACAGTGATGATCTGGATCTCCAACCAAAAGATGATAACATCCCCGTGAAGAGGCTCAACATGATCTCATTTGGCGTGGGCATGATTTGTGGAGGCCTAGAAGGAGGAGGCTCTGAGGTGGCTGACTAAAAGGTGCACGTTGGCGAGGCTAAGATAATAACCAAGGCTAAGGTTGTAAACTCAGCCTCAATTCATGTTAAGCCCGAGAAGAGGAAGAAATTGGATATGAAAACCCTCATAGTTGGATTCTCAAGACTAGATTTCAAGGGTATCTTAGCTCCTCATAATGACCCACTCGTTATTACCACCAGAGTACGTGGCTGTGAGGTACCGAAAATCTTGGTTGATGGAGGAAGCTCTGCAGATGTCATATTCTGGCCATGCTTTAAAGGCTTAGGACTTAGTCGGGCCAGGCTCATTCCGTACCATCATCCTCTGATAGGATTCAGTTATGAAAAGGTTCAGCCCTCCGAAGATGTACGAAATGGATGTCAGAATGGGAGATGAGTGGCCAAAGAGGCTGACCAAGAAGATTAATTTTTTTGTGATGGATGAGAACGTCTTCTCAGCTTACAACCTCATATTGGGATGAGTAAATCTCAAATAATTTGAGGTTGTACCTTCGATGGTTCACCAAAAGATAAAATTCTCGACTCCTTACGGAGTAAGGGAAGTTCAAAGTGACCAAACATCGGCACGAGAATGTTACTTTAACTTAGCAGAGTAGAGAGAAGCACACAAGAAATCAACAGCCACATACAACATTGACACCCTTGATCCTAGAGACAAGACAAAACTTAAGAAAGGGGAGGCCGTGAAGGAGGTAAAATCCATCGTCTTCAATAAGTACGAGCCAGAAAAAACCATTCAGATTGGCAAAGACCTAAAATAAGAGATCAAGGATAAGATGATTGGATTTCTAGGAGAGAAACAGAGCATCTTTACGTGGAGTCACGATGACATGCCTTGGATTGATCCAAAAATATTGTCTCACAAGTTGAATGTTATCGATGGATCAAAGCTGATAAAACAGAGAATGAGAATCTACTCAAGGGAGAAGTGCGAGGTCATCAGAGACGAGGTTAAAAAGCTGGAGAAGGATGAGTTCATCAGATATGTGATATACCCTGGATGGATTTAAAATGTTATCATAGCACCTAAATCCAATGAAAAATGGAGAATGTGTGTGGACTTCACTAATTTGAATAAGTCTTATCCTAAAGACAACTTCCCTCTCCCTCGAATTGATCAGATGGTAGATGCTATGATAGGTCATGAATTGATGATCTTCATGGATGCATACTCCGACTACGACCAAATTTTTATTGACCCGATCGATAAAGAGAAGATAACCTTCATTACCGATAAGGGGACCTATTATTATAAGGTTATGCCTTTCGGATTGAAGAACGTTGGGGCTATATATCAATGTTTAGTGAAGAAGATGTTTGAAGACCAGATTGGAAAGTTTATGGAAGTTTATATAGACGATATGTTGACTAAGAGCCTGAAGGTCGACACTCATGTGTCCAACCTTGAAAAACTTTCAACACCATGGACGAGTAAAAGATGAAGCTCAATCCAGCTAAGTGTGTCTTTGGAATCGGATTTGGCAAGTTCTTAGGTTTCATTGTCAATCAGAGGGGTATAAAAGCCAACCCAAATAAGTTAAAAGCCATGTTAGAGATGAAGACATCGAGGAACATCAAACAAGTTCAGAGGCTGACCAGACAAGTAGCCGCACTAAACAGGTTTATCTCAAGAGCCACTGATAAATGTATTCCATTTTTTAAGATTCTTAGAAAAGCTTTTGAGTGGGACGGGGAATGAGATAAATCTTTTATGGAGCTAAAGTCTTATCTCGGGTCTCCACTGTTACTGTCTCGTCCTATCCAAGGAGAGAGACTTTACCTATACTTGGTCGTGTATGAGTTGGCTATCAGTGCAGTGATAGTACGAGATGATGAGGGTGTACAAAGACCAGTGTATTTTAATAGCAAGGCCCTCCAGGGGATGAATAGAGGTATCCTAAGATGGAAAAAGCTGGCCTATGCCCTCATCCACTCTTCAAGGAAGATGAATCCTTATTTTCAAGCTCATACAATAGTTATCTTAACGGACTCTCCCATTAGGAAAGTCATCCCTAAACATGAGAAATCAGGTAGGTTGATGGCCTGGGCCATTGTACTACGAGAATATGACATAGTCTATCAATCGAGGGTGGTAATCAAGGGGCCGAGATCGATAGCGAAGAAATAAACAATCTTGAAAGGTCGATCGAAACCTGTACCGAACCGATAGTGGCCGAGACAAGCATAGCAAGACCTCCAACAATCGAGATTGATAAGTTTTTGCACAGGAATGGAGTTATTGAAGAAGGGACATATTCATAAGGGGCAGTGTGGAACTTATTTTTTTATGGTTCATCTTGTGAAAATGGGAGTGGAGCCGGACTGATCATGTCAGCCCTAGATAGAACATATATAGAGTACGCATTGAGGTTCAGTTTTAAGGCTTCCAATAATGAGTCAGAGTATATGGCCCTCATAGTCGAAATCTCCCTTGCCGGAGCTCTCAATGTCAACCAACTTTTAGTCCATAATGACTCTTAACTTGTACTCAATCAGGTCTTGGGGATTTATGAAGCCAAATATGACATAATGGCAAGGTACCTAGCAAAGGTAATTTATGAAGCCAAATACGACATAATGGCAAGGTACCTAGCAAAGGTAAGGAAAATGATGAAGGACTTTAGGGAGATCAAAGTCAGAAGGGTGCCTCGGCTGAATAATAGCCAAGTCGATGCTCTGGCAAGGCTAACCTCGGCCACACGGATAGAGACCAGGAGATCAGTGCTAATAGAAATCCTTCCCCAGTTGACCATAGAAGGAGATGACATGAAGCTAAATTTTTTCTTCAATTTAAACCTAGGACTATCTTGGATGGACCCCCTTATTCAGTATATCAGAGAGGGTAGTTTACCGTAGTCTAAGGCAGAAAGAAGAAAGTTGAGATACAAAGTCGCTAAGTTTTCTATCTTAGGGGACGTGCTATACAAGAATGGGTTTCCTTTACCTCTGCTTCGATGTGTCCACCTAGCCGAGGTAAATTATATTTTGAAGGATGTTCACGAATGTTCTTATTCAAGCCATATTGGGGGAAGATCATTGGTAAAGAGGATCGTCACTCAAGGGTATTGGTGGTCGACCCTGGCCTAAGACTCGACCGAGTACATAAAGAAGTGCGACAAGTGCTAGTGGTTTTGCCTCCATCCCTCATCAACCCCAGAAACCTCTGACGTCTATGACCTCACCATAGCCATTTGCAGTGTGTGGGATTGATTTGGTTAGACCTCTAACAAGGGCTATGGGCAAGGAAAAATATTGGTTTGTGGTAATAAAGTACTTCTCAAAGTGGGTAGAGGCCGAGGCTACGATCAAGATCACAAAAAAGAAGACCTTTCAATTCATGTGGAAGAACATCATTTGCAGATACGGCTTGCCTAATACACTGATCTCATACAATGGTACCTAGTTAAAAAACATCTCCCTTGAAAAATGTTATAAAAGGGTCGGCATTAAGAATTCTTCTCAACACCAGGACGACCTCATGCCAATGGCCAGACTGAAGTCATAATTAGAATTATTCTTGATGGAATCAAGAAAAGGTTGGAAGATGCTAAGGGAAAATGGACTGAAGAGGTACATGCAGTACTATGGGTTATCATACAATAGTGAAAATGCCGACAGGGGAGGCCCCTTCATGTTAGCTTATGGATCAGAAGTTGTGGTGCCAACAAAGATTGGTCTCCTCACCCACAGAGTTCAGACGTATGACCCTGAGGGAAGTATCATAGAGAGAATACTTGAGTTAGATATGATTAAAGAAAGAAAAGAGGATGATGAGGTCAGAATGGCGGCCTATTAGTGGAGGACGGCCAAGTTCTTTAATAAGAGGATAAAATCGAGGCCGATAGCAGTGGGAGATATAGTTATGAAGAAGACTTGGCAAAAACCAAACAAGCTTCATGCCAACTGGTATGGTCCTTATAGGGTTACAGATGAGGTAGTCCAAGGCACCTATTGTCCGGAGAACTTAGAAGGGGAACCATTATCCAACCCTTGGAACGTCGACCACTTAAAAAGGTACTACCAATAGATGATTGCATATGAGCTTTTCATTATGAATCATTGTATAAAGGACTTATTATGAATGAGAAAAATAAAATGGAGTGTTCCCTCATATCTTATATACTTTATTTTGAATGATTTGTTTCAAGTACCCTTAAAAGTGATAAAACATCATTCGTGGTGAGATAACAATAACCCAACCTTGGTGAAATGATAACCTGGAAAGGGGATGACCCCATCCATAGACTTTCAATAACACCAAGGAGGGTTAATTTAATTATTAAAACATCATTAACTTGGTGAAAAAACCTCTCTCGACTGAGACGATAGTGTATGGATGAGACAATGCTCAACCATGCACTCTCAAAACGACGAGAGGGGGTATGGCATAACACCATAATTTGGTGAGTCCAAATTGAAAATTACTTGGTTGTGGTTCATTACTTAAACATCATTAATTTGGTGAATATGACATGAAACATCATTAGTTTGGTGATCTCAGACCTTAAACATCATTAATTTGGTGAATATGAGATGAAACATCATTGGTTTAGTGATCTCAGACCTTAAACATCATTAATTTGGTGAATACTTGGTGAAAAACCTCTCTCGGCTGAGATGACAGTGCATGGACGAGACGATGCTCAACCATGCACTCTCAAAATGACGAGAGGGGGTATGGCATAACACCATAATTTGGTGAGTTCAAATTCAAAATCACTTACTGGTTATCCTTGTCTTGACTCATATACGAGATAAGATTTTCAAGCATTATGAAATTTGGTGTTCAAATTACTACCAACATAAAACATATAGTATAGGAAACACATAGAGGAAGCAAGTAAATATCTATATTCCAAATATCAAAACAAAAGAAAAAATGTTCAAAGTGTTACATCAAATAAAGGGAAATATGTCACAGGCGACCGCCCTGACAAATATGAAAAACATTAAGAAAATTCTAAGTTCACTAGTCCTCTAGTGTAGCATCGACATCTCTAAGGGTCAGACCATCAGTAGCATAAACCTTGGGCGCATCAACAACCTCAGTCTTTTCAGCATTAGCCTCAAACACGGTTGTATCCTCCTCTGATCTAAAAGTGTGAGGGAAGACCTCAGCACCCCCATAAGGCATTTTAATATCAGCGAAAGCTGTCTGAAGGAGAGGGTCACTGAAGTTAAGATCCATGAATTTATGAAAGGTCAAGTTCCCAGTTTTAGCCTGCCTCAGAGTAGCTCATCGGTAAGCATTCCTTATTCCCCTCTCCAAGTACTTAAAGGCATGGTCATTGTACTTATCTGACTCCTTATAGCCATCCACAACAGCTGGGACTACATCACTAATCTCGGATTTCTTATCATTAGAGAGCTTCTTCAAAGTTTTGGCATGTTCTGCCTTGAGGTTGGTTACCTCATCCTAAGACTGCTTCATATCCTTATGGGAATCCTCAATCTCCTTCTTTAGATTCCTTTCAGTGGTCTCAGCCTCTCTTACCTTTTGGATAAAAGGTATCTTCGTATTAATCTAATCCCCCAATCGATAGAGGGAAATAATACTCTGAAACCAAAGAAAAGTTAATCAGTATCTGAAAGGAAGTACGGGACTACACTTTATAATTTTTAACTGAACTTTAGCAAATGTACCTGAACGGTCTTGTGAATGGAAAAATCAGTGAGAAGGGATGTATCCATGGCTTACAAGAATTGCTTGTCAGCCTCGGCTATCAAAGAGCCGAAGGACGAGCCACAAGAACCTCGTCCATGGATATGGGGATGGCTTGATCAGATCGACTCTATTTTGGGTGACACAAAGATATTATTTCTTCCTCTCAGACTTTCCTCTTATTCGTGGCCTTAGTAGTTTGGTCAGGGATGCCAGCAGTGGTCTTAGCGGTAGTAGTAGCATAGGGGTTGACTCCCGTGCCATGCTTATCAATAAGTTTGCTTAAATTCTAGGTAACCATCTACCAAAGGTAATCTGACATGTTTTTTGGATGATCTGCAAAAATAAGACGAGGTTATCAGTGAAAATTGAAAAAAAACATGACACATCAGTTCAACAAGAGAAGCCACTCACGTAGCTCGGTTAAGGGGTCAACCCCTAAACCTGTCTGAGATAAGTAGTGTGGGGTCATCAATTGCTAAAATTTCAGGAGACGACCTTGGTCTCCTTGATCCCTAAGATTCTTAACTTTTTCAACAACATCAGGGTTCAAGCCCTGATCAAGTTTGGCCGACGCAGAGACTTTGGCCCACCTCTGAGGGACCCTGGGCTCAAAGGTACCACAAGCTTCATTGGGACAAAATTCCTAAGCTCCCAAAACAAAGAAATAGCAGGGTTTCCAATTATGGTTGGAAGTCTGGGTAATTGGCAAGACCTTCTTGGAAGACTTCTTGGCTACGAGATGATAGTAGTCAGGCTGAGTTTTAGGTAATAACATGGTGTAATAAGACATAAAGATATTAACTGGAAGGACGGTTTGATGAACTATCTTCCATAGAGAAACAAAGACGAGAATAACTCTCCAAGAATTAGGAGAAAGGATGGATGGGGAAAATCCTAGATGGGCTAATATTGCGCGTACAACGGGATGAATAGGAAGTTAAAAGCCAACCTTGAACATCTGCTCATAGACACATATTTCTCCCTCTCGATCGTCAAAAGATCTCTCGTCTGTAGATGGTTTCCTCATAGAAATAGAGGGCTCGACGCCATATAAATGTCTTCAAGTCAGCAAATTGACCTCAGTCAATGAACTCTTGTACGACTCAGCTATGGATAGGTCAAGATATCTCTCTTCCCTATCATTATCTGACTCTTCAGCCTGGGGTTGATTTGGATCACCATTTAGAAAATATTGCATAAACTCCTCCCTCTTAGCAGCCGAAAGGGGAATGGCATCAAGTGGGGGTGGGATGGCAACATTAGGCTCATCAATATCAATAAAGGCATCCGACTGATTAGATGACTCAGCCCTCTAAGATGAAATTGACTAAGGTATGGGATCCCTTAGTTCAGTAGTTGTAGGGAGGACGATAACTAATGGGGGTGTAAATATAGGTCGGAGGGGGAAGTCCTCGGCCTTTCTTCACTCGGCTTCCTCAAGCTCAATCTTCCTAATCTCCTGAAAATACCTCTCCCTAAGGTTTGGAAATTCCTCAGGTAGTTCATACAAACGTTTTAACATGAACAAGACGAGTCTACACTTAACTAAATAGTGGAGGGGGACAAACAAATTAAAGGGATGACTTTTGTTGACCAAAAGATCAAAGGCTAGGATATCAACCATTCCTAATGAAGAACAAGTCAATAAAACCCACCAGAGAAGGTGACCGGAGGTCACCTGAAATCTCTTAAGTGTTGATTAAACACCCAAACCCATTCAAAACCACCTCTACCATTACCACAAAGTCTGTGGACATGAAACAAGGGGATTCAAAGCCCTAAGGTCACCCCACAGTCTCATAGGAAAACCAAAACTCACAAAAAAAATGCAAATGGAGAAAATAAGAACTAAGAATAGAAGAAAGTTGCAAGAAAAGGGGTTACCTGGAGAAGACGAGCCACTGAAAGAGAAGGACTAAAAGAACTTAGAAAATAAAGGAGTTATAAAACGCTTGAGGGATGACTATGTCAGTTTAGCAGAAGAATGTGAAGCGGGAATGAGTTTTACAAATGAGGAAAGAGAAGAAAGTAAATATTTTATGGTTTAAATATCTCCAAATGATTAAGAACGCTTCCCCACACATCATCACATAAGGCACAAAGACAAAATGTCCAACCACCATATTATGGTTGGGGCAGATGCTATCCAATCAGAATTGGGACGAGTGACGCGCATGGTCCCTTCAAAAGACTCAGTCGACTTATATCCCTAAGTCATATCCTCACGTAGATGGTCGAGGGCTAGGGGTGATTGATATATCAAAATATGGCCTCATCTCCATATGTGATCTCCTCACCCTGAACAACCGAGCTACCAGACGGAGCTCATAGGATGCTTCTAGGACTTATAAAGAACCAGGGTCAGCCTCATTCACTCTAACGTCATCTATCTGGTGGGTCTATACTTCAGGGGAAGCGCTTCATAAATAAGGGCACCTCTCGTCTACTCATACAGCTGATACTAGGAATCTGTCGATTAATCAACCTCGACTAACACTCCATAGTAGAGATCACACTTGACAGTTTCTTGCATTAGTCCATGCGCTATGTCGGTAACATTATACTCGGCCAGGTCTAGACTCGTTCAAACGACATCTATTTTACGAGAAGTACAAGGTTCCAGGATGATAGATCTCATGTGGGTAACACCGTTATAACAAGATCATTCCCCCCACATGAGGGAATATTACATAATTATTACCCATATGTGTCGGGGATAGGTGCCTTCATCTGAGTGGGAGCCTCACCATGCACATGCTAATTACATGCTTGGGGGGTATATTACACACCCCAAGCCCAATATATAAACTTCATCTTCTCCATGAGAAGGATCCTGAATTCATAACTTTATCCAATTGTATACAGAAGAGAGAGAGAGCTTTGAGTGTTGTATACATGGCCATTAGTGCCCTTATTTAGTGGATTTCTCACACACTCACACAATAGATGTAGGCCTAACTGACTGAACCACTTTAAATCATCGAGTTCATCTTCTTATCCTCATCTCTTTCTCTCATATATACATATATCCATCTCCATTGTTATGCTGTGATTGAGCTTAAACTATTCATAATCTCATCTTGAACTGGTGGTGCTGATTACAACATCAGTACAATAGAAGGAAGGACTTTAGGTATCCGAACTTGGCCATCGGATATAGGTTCCTCTTGGCCTTAATAGCGTCCTTATTTTACTTGATTCGAAGATACAGAAGCCTCCGCAGATCATAAACTTCAGGAATCATCTGAGTCTTGATAATTTCCACCTCTTTTTCAGCAGCCTTCTCAACATCCCGCTCATTTCAAGAAGTTTCCAAGGTAGTAATAACTTTGACCTTGTCTTTATTCAGGGCCTCCAGCTTGGCCTTTAGCCCAGGGATTGTCCTGGCTTCATTTGTTTGATCCTGTAACTTCTAGGACATATATACTCCTAAAAAGCTCACTTGCATGCATATAAGCAGGATCCGAGTTAAAGTGATTGACAAAATAGAACCATAATGGGGAAGATCAAAGTAAATTTACCTTTTTAGCCAACTGGATGAGATCATATTCCCCACCAATCGTCCCCCGCCTAACCGATCAAGATCTTTGGGGAGATAAGCATTTTAAAAAGCTAGATAGCTTTTATCAGGGTCGTTGTATCCTAGATAAGGGGCGATGGTTACTTTTTCAACTTGAGGGATCCTTTCCCTTTCATTATCAGCATCCTCGTCGTCGACGATCAACCACCAATGAGCATAAGTAGGAGTACTGCCACCTTCTAAGGGCTTCTTCTTGCGTATTCTCTATAAGTCCCCTACTCCATCGGCTAAACGGAGGATGTTTTCTCCTCTATGATGTTAAGGAAGATGACTGTTTCATCAACCCTATCCCCATCAGCTGAAGGGTTAACTTCGATTGTTTAGGGGACCTATGGAGGAAGGGAGAAGGGGGCAACACGTGGGTTTTGAGAAAGCTTTAGAGGGTGACTCGTGATAACGTGACTTTTGTGTATGTCGTTGTTGTTGAAAGCCAAGTTAGTCAAAAATCCTCAATTACCTATAAAATATAATAAACTCAAGTGTAGAGGTAAGTAAGGGTATCAATCCACATCCTAGGGAGTAAGCTAGAGACAAATTCAATTGTAATTCACTTTTTATTTTCTTTTTGTGCTTTTTCACTTTTCTAATTTTTTTAGCTTTTTCAATATTAAAACAATAGGGTGAGGTGATGATTTAAACTAAACTAAATTAAAGTGTGAGATGAAAACAACTAACTAGAAATTTACTAAAATGAAAATTAAAGTCTAAACTAAAAATAAGAGATAAGTGAGGTAAATAATTGTGAGAACAATCAAGGAGTGGGATTACACCACAAACTTTAGCTATTCTAATTAATTAATTTAATTAATTGAATTCTCCCAAATTAATATCAAAACTACAAATCAACTCTCATTGCAAGTGTAATTTTAATAATAACATTTTAGAATATTAAGTTTAACACCTCACAACTCTAGAAAATTAGATCTACACTCCTTTTAATTAATCACCCGCTAGGATCGATTAATTAAAATTTATGTAAATTTTAGGAAATAATTTTAGAGTTGAAATTCAAGTGATAATACCCCACTTAAGAAACCCCTATCTCTAGTTCGAATCTAAAATGGGTATTGTCACTAGAATTTCGATTTTCTCTTGAAAATCATTTACCCTCTCTCGATGCGTAAATTTAAGGGTGAGGGATCAAAATTAACATTCAAAGGGAAATTTCAAGTAATTAAACTAATTAAAATAAAATAACATCAAATAAGGATTTTACCCCACCCCTTGAAAAGGGTTTTAGACTAACATGGTATAAAATATGACGAATTAATAATCAAAGGCATATATAATAAAAGAGTAGAGAAAGAGAACAAATCTTCAACAAGTCTCCTTGAAATTGGAAATTTGAACTTTATCATCTTCCATTCAATTCAATTACTCACAATTAATTCTCAACAAATATCTCAAAAAAATAAAAGGAAAAACTATTTACAAATTGGTGTGTATCTCTCTACAATTCTCTCTCTAGAATTTTCCTATCTAAAAGGTTTTTTTCATGGGGTCTTCTATCTTCTTTTTATACAAGGCATGGAGCTAGGGGTATATAGGGTAATTGATATAAGTGTGCATGGAATTGGGGTGTGAAGTCATGTGGGAAGTGGGGGAATGAGGTAATGGGTTAAAACATATCAGATTTGTTGAAAGGGTATTTTTGTGTAAGAGGTTTTAGTGATATGGTTGGGGGCATTTTGGGAAAATGGGTTTAAAGGGGGAATAAGTGGCACATGGGTTTTATTTTGGCTTGGTTTTGGTCTTGTTGGCATTTGTTTTTGGCAGGTGGTTTAATCGTGCAAAGGGAGAATGGGGTTTGAAATGGGTATATGGGTGGAATGGATGGGTACTGCCCCGGGTTGAACCGATTTCAGATCCGGTTGTTGTGTTTGCAGCGGGTATGGAGCAGCCGGAATGGGTCAGAATGCGAGTTAGGGACGGACGACAGTTTAAGGGCTACGCCGGCGTTGGTGGTTGTCGGAGGCTGGGGTAGGGTTGGTAAGAGGGTATAGGGATAGGAGGTGAAGTGGGTCACGATCGTCGCCGGAAGGGGTCCTCGGTCGACGACAGCCCACCGGAGCTGGGGGTATTTGGATGTGGGTTCGATTGGATCGGACTGAGGTTCTTGGGTTGATGGAGGTTAGGGAAGGAGCGGTTCTGATTTAGGTCGCCGGCCGGAATCGCAGGGACGGGGTAGGTGCGGGTTGCACAGGGGGGGTGGGGTCGGTTTGTGGGCGGAGATGATGAGGTGAGGAAGAAAGAGGTGGGTTAGAGTTTTGTTAATGGAGGTGAGAGGGTGAGATGAGAGAGAGAGAGAGGTGTTGTAGGTGGAGAAGATGAAGTGGTAGGTATGTGGTGTGGTGAGAGTGTAGGGTAAGAAAGGTGAGGATGAGGGGTTGTTTTGGTGTGCGTGGGTATATGTTAGTAGGATGTTGATGAGGGTTAAGGGGTTGGTTATATTAGGGTGTAAGAGTGTGTATAGAAGTAGTGTGTGTGTGTGTGTAATTTGGACCCTAAAAATGACACTAACTAACTAAAAATAAAACAATTAAAACACAAAAACTAAAAATCTAAAAATAAATAAATTTATACTCTAAAAATAACATAAAGACTCAATTGAACTTAATAAAACTAAAAAAATAAAATCTAACTAATAGTAAAACAAACTAAAAAAATGAAAATATCAAACTTAAAAAAAAATCCTAAGCTATATAAAAACTAAAATAAAATAAAAGAAATAAAAACTTAAAATTTAAATGAAAACTAAAGTCCTAAAAAATATAAAATATAATAAACTAATAATAAACTCCTAAAAACTAATCCTAATAAAATTAAAAACTAATAAATATCAAAATAAAATAAAATAAAATTATACTAATAAAAATAGAAAATAAAACTTAGAAAATAACAAATAAATCTAAAATAAATCCTAAAAATCAAAATGACACAAACTAAAAATGTAAAAAATATTAAAAAGGACACAAACTAAACACACAGAGGGTCTGGGACAGTTTAGGCTAGGTTTGGGTAGGCTAGGTTACGGGATAAGGGTATTTAGCTCCATTTTACTACATGTTGCCTCGAATTATAGCTTTTGACACTGCAACTGCAACTGTAATTAAGCATGCATATTGAACAATTAAGTGCATAAGACCCAAATTGCCGAGAGTTAGCAACTAAAATACATCTATTCGTGGTATAAAATGTATATTTTTGGGTGCTTATCAACTCGGTATCCTCGATGGTCCATCGTTTTAGAAGTTGTAGAAAGAAAAAAATTATAATCACAAGTCCATGTAACCGAACTAAAAAGTTAGGTCGACCATCATAGAAAAATAATACTTGAAGAATGGAGGAAATATTAACATTGAAAATGCACAAGTAGGAGGCGAGCTTACTTAGTATCAGCATAGAACCGATGGGTATCCTAATTGCAATCCTCACCTCTTGCTATGAACCGAAAATCCCCTAGACTCTTCAGATTGAAAAGTTATTTGAAGGGTTGTGCCTTCCTAAGATCTTCCTCCACCCATATTTTCCGATCGATTAAAATATCTAGTAGCTTCTTGAAAATTCCTATAAAAATGGTAGGTGACAGTCAGTTAACACTCAGATTAAAAATAAAATCATAAATTAACCAAGGAAAATAAAGTTCTCACTCAGATCGGGCTTATTCTAGGTCTGTGGACCGTAAACAGATGACCCGTAAGGCCAGTCTGTTCGTCGTGTTTGCACCCCCTTTTAAAGAAAAAATGATGTCTCCAGTCATGATTGGATGAAGGGAGAGAGGTGACAAAACCTTTTCCTTTGCTCATATAGACAAGGGTATACAAATCCTCTTGGGAGGCCGCCAATTGGTAAAGGGTCAGCAGCTCACTGACCATCAGTGGTGATTAACACCAAACAAATTATATAAATTTACTATGGAGCCGATTAAAATTCTCCATGTGTTCAATATCAACTGAAAGGGGAAAGATTAAGGAAGGCTGGGACTTCTCGAACAGGTATCGGTAGTGGAATGCCAAAACTGGCTTTGAATTAGTGCTAATGAAAAAAAAACTTCCCCTTCAAGGGAAATTGGGGCCCGATCAGTCTCATCAGTAATTCAAATGGACAAAGCCTTAAAAAGATCTAATAACCCCACCCATTCATTGGTTGTCTCTTTAAAAAGATCACTGACAACCTCATGGGGGCCTTGTTAGTTGTCCTTAGTAGGAATAGCAACCAAAGCCCTCAAAGGGCTTGCATTGGAGGGTCATCGGGCTAGAGGGTTACGAACCCTATAAGGATGGTCGGGTATTAGAGAGTGGGATAAAGAGGCCCCCCGAATTTAGGCCCTCTATTGATTATGTTCAGGGCCAAAGGCCTCCATTATATCCCCTATGTTTTATAAGGTTCTTTAGCGTTGAAGTCTATCTTGAGAAGCTTAGTGTAAAGATTGACTGAATGGTTGCATCTACTCTAAATACTAGAACAACGGTGATTGGAGGGATACAAAGTTTGAAAGTGGGGATAACCCTCTGGGAATTGAGAAATGAAATTACTAATCCCAGTAAGTGGAAAACAAGACCCATACTAAAGTAAGCAAAAGACAAATGGCGGGACACAGGAATTGAAATGAAACAGAAGAAGAAATGGAGGATAAGAGCGTACTCGGTGAAGAAACATAGGAGTAGAAGCATTCAAGGGTTTGAAAAATGGCAAAAAAATCTCAAAGCTCATGAAATATGCTCTAGCTGGCAGAAATTACAAAAAATGAAAATGAAGAAGGAAAAGCCCTTTTTATATCAAATTAAAAAGACCATCTGAATTCAACTGTCAGATATCAACTAATCAAATGAACCAAATACAGTGATGGTGCCATACGCTTTGTAATATTCATAAACTAGGAGAGTGGGTCGATTAAATCTTAGAAACACATAAAAAATTAAAAAGTGATGGTTAGAGTTCTATATAGGTGATGTTTTTTTCATGACGGCTCAGACGCCGATGAGGGTAATGATGGTTTATAGGTGTCACACCCATATTGAGGTCGCATTAATTGATGACCAAGTGATAAGGAAGGTGTTCGTCCATTATCAAGCCTCTTCGATTTGGCTCATCAAACACAAAAAGTCTGCAGGGTTACTAGTGAGGAGGATTTCTAAACGATGTCCAAACAAATTGATAAGGGAGATCCAAGTGACATACGAATAGTATGTGATCACCAATTTGGCAAAAGCCAAAGGACTCAACCCCTTGGAAGGATAGACAAGTGGTATGCCTTAGCTAATCCGTAACAATAAGATCATAATGATTCGTACATTAAGATTTTAGCAATCCAAAAGGTCCCCTAGTTCTAGCCGAACTCCCCCTCCACGACGTCATGAAAGTTCAAATCCTAGAAGACTTGATCAAATACCGGGTACTCAACGGTTAGCACGGGCCCTATTATCGTGGACAAATATTTCGAAGAATCCGAACATGTGTCCTACCTAAATTTAAATGTATCAAACGGGTATGCTAAGAAATAGGATAACGTTATACTACGTTGTGTATATAGAGTCTCTTGTAATAGAAGAAAAGGGAGGCAATAATAGATATCCATAACTTTATATTGACTTTCTCCCCATTAATAAACATAACATCCCCCATTTCCGTGGACGTAGGTCAAGCCCGACTGAACCATGTATATGCTTTGTTCTCTTCTGTCTCTCACTCCTTCTTTGTCATCAAATTTATAAATTTATTATGTTGTGAAATTTTTTGCATCAACACGAAGATATAGGCAACGACCTATATTTATAATCCTAATTAATGGACCTCCCAAACAATCGTAGTTCATTTGGATATTTTAATCATCTCCCTGATTTTTCTCGATTTTTATGATGTAAGAAATATCTAAATACAAGTAAATTCCAAATCATCTCAGTATCACCTAATTTAACATACAATATTGAGTTTTATGCACTAAGTGAAGGAAACTAGAATATCAAAGTAATAATAGATTGGTCAAAGAATGATTATTTTATTGGATTGCAAAGGTAAAACATTGAATAATTTAGAGAGAGCAAAACCTAAAATATCAATTAACTTATGAAATCAAATCGAACGTTGCAAATTTTAATTTTAGTTTCAACTAAATAATAAGTACAAGTAATAAGAAATGTCATCAGTTCAATTAACACATGGACAAGTAAATTTCAATAGAAATTTGATTAATGAAGCCTAAATATTCATGACAATATAGTTGAAAAGTTATTAGAGCATATAAAAATATCAATTTTGATTTCACATACATATACATATAAATATACATATACATATACATATACATATACATATACATATACATATACATATACATATACATATACATATACATATACATATACATATACATATACATATACATATACATATACATATACATATACACATGCCCATACATACACACATATACACACACACATATATAAATACATATACATATACAGTACACACATAGTGTACACATATTTCATTAGAAAACAAGTGTGTAGAGAGAATATTTAAACAATGTAGTCTACAGAGAGACAGAGGGTCACAGGAGGAGAGAGGGTTACCAAAGCAGTGTGTAGAGAGAGAGAGGGGAAAAAGTGTGTGTAGAGAAAGAAAGATATCATGAGAAATGAATTCCTTACCACCTTGCCATGACCTTTTATTTTTTACATGTCAACATCATGGTCACGATCATGGATCGTGATCATGTTACGTGGCGTGTAAAAAATGCATGCTCGTGGCAGGGTGGTCACGGACTAGGGCCATGACCACCACCTTGAATATTTCAAAATGTTACTGGCCCAAGGCCATGACCACATTTAACTGAAACCCTTAAACTTTTCATGCATCTGTTCATGGTTTGGGGCCGTGACCCCGTGACCCACTTTGACGGGTGTTTTGGCACGAGTTTGGCACCCATTTGGTCAAAGGTTGGTAACGAACCACGGTTGTGACCCCCATGGTCACGATCTAAGGTTGTGACCATATCCATTGGATGTCACCCTTTGGATTGGTCATAGCATGTGTCATGCGAGGTTAATTTAGGGTCATGGTCCTAGGCCCTGACCACCTGGTCACGGTCCTAGGCTGTAACCCTTATGTCATGACCACTCTCAGTTTGTGGTGCAGTGTAACTTACAAATTCCCACTCACCAAACCCATTCTACACTCATGTTTACTCTCGAATGCCAAATCCTCCATTTAACCCCTTTAAATCAAAGATTTTCCCAAATAGTCAAATACCCCAAAATTAATTTACAACAATTCGAATTATAAGAATATATATAGAGAGAGTCCCTCTCCTGTAAGGACTCCTTAAGTGCAGACCTCAATACATACCATTTTTTTAAAATAGCAAAAAAATGAATTTTTTGATGAAACTTCATGAATATGATCTCCACGGTGGAAAATCATCTTCGATGTTTTTCATCAAAAAATTCAATAAAAAACCGTTGAGATGAGGTGATATGTAAACAAATGGTATAAATATGCATTTTCTACCGTTGAAATGTTAGCGATCATCTAACCCACTTTTTGATTGAATTTTTTGATGAAACTTCATGGATATGATCTCGATAGTGAGAAGATCATATTCATGAAGTTTCATCAAAAAATTCAATCAATAATGCGGTTGGCGCTGACCCAACATTTCAATGGTTGAAAATGCATATTTATACCATTTTTTTACATATCACCCCATCTCAATAGTTTTTTACTGAATTTTTTGACGAAAAAAATTCGAGATGATCTTCTGACCGTAGAGATCATATCCATGAAGTTTTACCCCAAAATTCACTTTTTTACTATTTAAAAAAAATAGTATGTATCGGGGTCTGCACCATAGGATTTCCTTAGAGGAGACTTTCTCTCCCTCTCTCTCTCTCTCTCTCTATATATATATATATATATATATATATATATATATATATATATATATATATATATATATATATATATATATTCTTGTGAGTTTATAAAAATTATAGGCTAACAAATCCTAGCCTTAGGGCCTAAAATCAAAATTCCCAGCTAATACACAAAATCCTAACCTAGGCAATATCTGTTACCACCGGTCGATTGGTGCCGTGGGATCTATTAATCGGTCAACACAAAAACCTCATAATTTCCCTTTGTTATGGTATTCTTC
Organism: Sambucus nigra; assembly: GCA_949130495.1. NCBI lineage: Eukaryota > Viridiplantae > Streptophyta > Magnoliopsida > Dipsacales > Adoxaceae > Sambucus > Sambucus nigra. The sequence continues at coordinate 312,736,525 of OX422218.1, read as the reverse complement.
ATCTTCAAACCCCATTTTTCTCTCTCAATCCTCCATTAATGAACCCAAGTACCCGAACAATATTCAAATGATAAAAATACATCACTTACAGAATTGTAACCCTTTTCCATCAGCGAATCTCAAATCTACCACAAGGTTTAACAAAAACCCAATTCATAACCTAAGAACACTAACTTGAATAAAATTCATTGATCAATTAATAATTTTGAAGGATTAATTCACATAATCAGTGGCTTTTAACTAATTGGCAATAGAAAACATGTTATAATCATATTCTAACAATTTTTGTTCCAAATAATGAAAGAATCAATCATATCAGTTATGAAAACAACCCAATTCATATCCAAACAAGGTTAATCTTGAAATTAATCAAATTACTCATTCTAATTAGATTTAGGTCATGATTAAATTCAGAATAAAATGAGTAACCACAATATTAACACACATATAATCGTAATCACATTCTATATAAACTTGCCTCATGATTTGTGATGAAAAAACAAGCCAAATCTCCTAATTTTTTCTCTTCTCTTCATGTGCCTTCTATTTAGCCCCCAAAGTTGATTCCCAATTGTATTTTATGATAAATGAGGTTTCTAAGGACCCCTTACAACCCTAAACCCATGAAATTAGGGTTGGGCCCCAAATGGGCCACTAACAAAAGGGTCCCAAATAGTCTCGGAATGGTCTAAAAATCCACCTAGGTTCTATATGATACTAGTTAGACTAAATTACACCATTTTAAACTAAAAAGGGACATGTTACATGTCCCACTATTCTGATACAAAAATATACCAAACCAAATAACTAACAATTCAGTTATTTACCAATTTTCCAATACGAGTCCAAATATTAATTAATTTAATTAATTAATCATTGTATCTTAAACCCAATTTCAAATCCGAATTAAATAACACATAAAGATATAAATAGTGACATCACCAGTCACAGCAAGTAAACATATTTGATCTTATTCAATTATTAATTCACAAAAAATATGGGGTATTATCCCCCCCCCCCCCCCCCCCCCAAACAAGGAATTTTGTCCTCGAAAATTAAATTAATTATATTCCTAGTCTGAAATCTAATAATATCTCACCAATAGCGTCCTCCCATTACTATAAATGAAACTATCCACTACAACCTAATATGCATCTAGGTCTCTCTCATCATAAATCGTTTTCGATTATACTCTAAACTGACTAGTCTAATCATTGAACACCAACTGGTCCCTTCGAAACTCTCTCCATCCTTACCCAAAAAATCCTACACACTAACGATGATAAGGTGAGGTCAAATAACACATGCCTCCCCCTATCTATGCCTTATGGAGGAACTTCAAATTGGGTTTCCTACTTTTTATTGGACCCGAATTCCATAATTTCCACAATATGCATGTAGCCTAAAACCACGTCTCTGCCGATTTTTCTAAAAATATGGGGTATTATCCCCCCCCCCCCCCCCTAAACAAGGAATTTTGTCCTCGAAATTTAAATTCATTATATTCCTAGTCTGAAATCTAATAATATCTCACCCATATCGTCCTCCCATTACTATAAATGAATCTATCCACTACAACCTAATATGCATCTAGGTTTCTCTCATCATAAATCGTGTTTGATTATACTCTAAACCGACTAGTCTAATCATTGAACACCAACTGGTCCCTTTGAAACTCTCTCCATCCTTACCCAAAAACATCCTACACATTAACGATGATAAGTTGAGGTCAAACAACACATGCCTCCCCCTATTTATGCCTTATGGAGGAACTTCTAATCGGGTTGCCTACTTTCTATTAGAACCCGAATTCCATAATTTCCACAATATGCATGTAGCCTAAAACCACGTCTCTGCCGATTTTTCTAAATTTCACCCGCTTGAATAAGGACACGTTATCCTCCAAGGTATTCCTAAGAACCCACACACTATTAGATTTCTAAATCATACCTCAAATCAATGTAACTAATCAAATCCGACATCCACAAATGGTCCCATGCCCTCCCGGGAACCATGAGACCTCATAACAATCAAATGACAAAATCTTTTATACTCCCGTACTTCTAATTATCTCTAGAATTTATAGTGAATCATTAAACAAGTGCCTTGGTCAATGTTACCCCTCGTAGTTAGGACCCCTTCTAGAAAAAAAATTCTCGATAAATGTAACCCTCTTGGATAATTGATGGAGAAAGGAACCTACTCTCAATACTATCTGTATACCCGACTCTCGGTAAACTTCAATGTTGGGAATAAACTACCACTAATTAAAGATTTAGATGTAGCAAACACCATTACCAAACCACTCCCTCTTCATCAAAACACCATTGAAAATCAAAGTGAACTATCACTTCGCGCGGTCAAAATCCACTAACGACGCGTCCATTCCATATTGTGCTAAAAAGTTGCCTATGGGATATCTTCCTTCGAATGTCACCAATAATGATAACTCACCCCCATTTCAATCATTAGGAGGAACACTCTCCCCCACTGATTCGACAGGTCATTAATACGTAACAACAAACACTAGTCCAATATCCCCCTTAGTGAACCATCCCTATTTTAGATCTCCCTAAAAGTAAAGCCATCCCCGAATGCTCAATCGGCTTAGAAAATTATGTTGTTTACTCCCATAACCCTCAGATATCTCTGACAAGGACAATCCCATATAAATTCCCTCGCAGTTGACCTAAAGCTAGTGTTAATATATAAGGTAAAAATTTATCTCTCACATAGGTGATAACTCAAAACATATCTAAATAAAATTGGAAGAACCTTGGACTATCGGTGACAACTCTACAACCATAATCCCCTCTTATGTACTCACATTCGTATATAAACAAGTGTGATCATACTCTAAGCACAACAACTCATCGTAAAAAATTTCCGCAAAACGACATATAAAAGCCTATCCATGGTAGTCGATATAAGAGTAAAACATACCTATACACACAAGCTTACTAATAATGGGATGATATCTCATCTAAAAGTCAACAAAACGACTGAAACCAAGTTGACCAAAAAAATTAACACATTTCTAAAATCACGAGGTAAAGTATCCCCCTCCTGGCCTCGGATAACCATAAATATGTAAAGCTCAAAAGGAATCCATATACCTCATAATAATAGTAAACACACTACTAATAAAGAATGAAAAATCCTCTATGTCTAAGACAGACTCATGCGCACGATCCATGTACGTGCCCATATCCATCCCCCTTATGTAACCCAAAAATTTGGTTTCCACTACGACACCTAATAACTACATGGCCTCATTCGCCACGAGTGTAACATCTTCCTTTAAAGGATCTATCGAAATGGAGGCTCAAATGGAGGCCATGCTGACCTTTTTTCTTTAGTCATCTATGTTAACATTTTCATTATTTGTCCAGTTCTCATAGGTTGTGGCCCCACTAGCCATAATTCCTCTTGCCCTACTGGAAAAAATAGATCACATCGTCCACTATTGGAAACCTATTGTGGTTAGCTCCCTTATTGTAGTTCCTAATATTGGTGAGACCCTTTAATCGGGTCCACACTGCACCATCTTTATTAATTGGCCTACTTTGGCCTCAGTCTTAAAAATCTTAGGGACTCTATCCCCATAATATTTATACTACTCCTACTGATGTAGGAGAGTAACTTCAACCACCCGAGCGCAAGTGGTGAATAACGGGTTACTTAGTAACACCAGTCAAACCATTTACGTAAGGTTTCTGCGAACTTAAAATGCTTTTCTCATACTAGTTGATATCGCAAACATCCTCCTTTGCTTTCGTGTCAATCTCCCTCGATGCGTAGAAAGGAATATAGTTAAATTCCTTTTCATACTAACCACAACATGGTTTCACATACGAGGTCTTTGAAAATTACTTTTAATGTTGTTATGGATGGAGAGTGAAAATATTTCCCCTCGATCCATATGCTAAGAACTTGATAAAGGTCTCACATCCAAAAGCACTTAAATCCTGGCCGAAGTTGACCTCATGTGTGGGACGTCTCATAAGCAAAACCCAAACAACGAACCCTCCCGATACACTTGTTCTAATCTAGTCGTTCGTTAAGAAATAATGGCTCGAAACCTCCTAAACGGTCGTCTTTATAGAGAATACAACCCCTAAATGGTAAAGTTCAAAAGTAACCAAATAACTAAATGCCAAAAAATTATATTTGCACTTAAGATCCCTAGGACACTAGAACTTGGAATTCTTTGATACCAAATATGACACCTTGCAAAATCCATAAATAGATTAATCAAGTCTAATACAAAAATCAAAGTAATAAAAATTTTTTGATAACATTTCAACATAAGAAAATAATTAAAACTGAATGAATAATGATAAGATAATGAAATATGGATCAACACAAAACCTACCCTTATACCAATCATGCCAATACAATGCAAGCCATTGATGAATATAAAATGTGTCCATACAAAAGTCTAGCTCTAAATATAAGTACAAATGTATGACCAAACTAAAAATAAAAGAGTACAATAAAAGAATGATCCGTACTTTCACGAATCCTACAATCCTAGGATTAAAGAATGGGACATCGCTAGAGATGCTCCTCCAATGAACCCGCATCTACATAAACTACCACAACAAGGACCTATATAAATAGTTTTTTAAACGAAAACATATATAAAAAGCCAATGTATAATAGGATTATAATTAAATCTGGGCCACATTATAACTACACATCTTCCTCTCATGTTTTAACATATTTTAAGTTATTAGTTACCCAACTCAAGAACCTAAAATATCACGCGCTTCTAAATACCGAACCCATATGTAACTCATGTGATTAAATTCTTACAAAATCATTCTTTAATCTTCACTGTTAACTATAATAGGTAAATCTCTTTCAATAAAAGTCAGATAATGTACTAAAGTCTCAAACCCTAAAGTACTTCTTACAAAATAACCACGATACCACTAAAAGTATCATATCTCAAATCTATACAAATTTGATCATCCCATGTCAATAATACATTATACACATCTCTAGTATATATAATACACAAATCCACATCATAAGTATTAGGTAGACATCCATATTATAGGTTATCTACATCTAGTATAACACATAAATTGGTAAACTATCTCGAGTACCGCCACACCATAATCACATAAGTTAGGAGAAAGACTTTACTCACGTGTAACATCCATACAAAGGTACAAACCCCAACATGTACAAATAAATGATCATCCTTCAATCCCACATATAACGAGGGCTTACTCTTATTGCCTTCAGGGATCTCTCTCGTGTACTAGTATAGTTTTAGGTCATCCTAAACCTAAGACCTCATCACGATAAGGGATAAATCAAAATGTCTACCCATTAGTCATAAAACCTACCATACCCTAGACTTATGAAAGAAATATCATCATAAACAATCTCAGTCGCAGGAATCTAGACGTGTGACCTAAGGATAAATATGACCAAAGAAGATACCGGGGCACCATCATGGTCTGCATCGCACACGGTATGCATTGCACATAAAATACACAAGTAATGAGAACTCACACACAGTATGCATTCCACATAAAATACACAAGTAATCACAACCCTCACTAACGGGTTAAAACAAACACATATATAACCCCCTTTAATGGGTTAAGGTAAATCACATACACATACTGACCCTAACGCTATCGGGCCATATGATCGAGGCAAAACTGAGTTTTTGTGTATATTCGTTAATCGTTGTTATTGGCTTCCAACCACAATACGAAAAAAAACTTAACTTTAACTACACTCTTATGGAGTATAGCGGCTAATCTAGGTATCGAATCCACAGGGAATGTTTGATGGATTTTAATTGATTTATTACTTCAAAAATAAAGTGTAAAAGATTATGATGGGGTAAGAAAGGAAAAATGAAAAAACTAAAGAAGTTAACTAAACCTAATTAAAACTAACAAAATACTGATTAATTAATATAAATGAGAGATAAGGTTGGAATATGATCCCCTAAACCCTAGTACATTTACCATATATAAAACTAGCTTGAATTAGACAATTAATTAAATCCAGTCTTTATTAATTTCAAGCATTACGTATATGAGGGTACAAGCCCCCATCATACATAATCAAGAGCAAAAATGAAGCGGTGTTGAAATAGATAACACGCGTGTCGCACTCTTAAACACCCCGGGTACCTAGGGCAAACGAGTTAAAAAGCCCTACGATGGTTGTGACAACTAATCAACATGATTCAATCATTTATTTAATTTAGAGGACTAATTTTATATCCGTGCAAACCACATGGGGGTGGGTTCATGAATCCCAACCTCTAAAAACCTCGCCGGGCATGATTGGTTAATAAAAAGCATGTTATCTACGTTGAATGTAATCAAAACCATCATGAAACTATAATAAAAGTGTTGTAATTTAAGGTTACCAAGATTGAAGAACATAAACATGGAAGAAGAAATCAAATCTTGAAGAAAAACTGGAAAAGCTATTGAATAAAAGGTGCAAAATATGTCAGTTGTTCCCCTAGATATTTCTCCTTGATTGAGAGCTTTTACATGAATGAAATATGAATAAAAAGAGTCCTAATGACTAAGTATAAAACTCGTTTGGCTAAAAGATAAGGACAAAATAAAAATCCGGTATCTAGCATTTTGTCAAACTTAGAAAGCGGGACTAATTTTGTAACGGTTCTGGAGCGTGAGTAATGGACATACCAGTCCCCTACCAGATCGGTTTGGTTTATGCAGAGAATTTGGTAGCACCGGACCAGTTCTTTTTTCCATTTCACCAGATCGGTTTTGCCTTAATAGTTTTGCCTTGGATTTCTTTCTCAACTTTAAATGGGCATAACTTCTTGTTCGTAGATCAGATTGAGGTGCCATTTTTTCCAGTGTTCTTGTAATTTCGAGATATTCAACTTTCTAGCTATCCCACCTCCAGACACAAGCTGCAGAATTACAAAAATTCCCTTGAACACTCCACTTCTTGGGTTTTCTTTGTTCTTTCGAGATCTCTTTCGCACTAACTTACATAAAATAGCTGTAAAATACATAAGAGATACAACAAACATGAAATAATCGCCAAAAGGGGTTAGTAGCATCAATTCGAGACAAATCAAGGCTATTTACGCCGCACGGGATAATAAAAATACCTAAATTACGGAGATAAATGTGAAGAATTTATGCCTAATCAAGCCCCCCTAACTTAGAACTTTGTGCGTCCCGAGCAATGTAAAAGAATGAGAGTATGAGTTAAGCACCCTTCAATAACTTTATTGGGATATAATACCTTATTGCGGGCAAGCGATTGCATTTAGCGTATGCAACAAGACTTTAAACTCCTAGGTTACCCTAGTAGGATGAGTGTTGTCTCATGAGGGTTTGCACTGAATATACCCACAAAATTCGGCTTCGACTCAAGAAAAATCAAAATACTTAAAAATTGTACAATTTAAACTCCCCAAATATCGTCACTGTAAATTTATATTCAATAGTCTTAATTTTTAGTGTGTGTGTGCAAAGATGAAAATTAAACCGCAAATTTTCACCAACTGATCATTACGTTACTTTTCAAAAATTCGTTTCGATGTCAAAATCTCATGGGATAATCTCACAAACGAATCACTCGAAATGTGGCTATTTTCTATTGATGTTCGTGATTTAAAGAGTAAATGCAAAGGAGCACAAATTCACGCACACAAATTTGAAAGACGAAAATTTTATGGAGAAAAGATCTCTTCATCGGAATATAGTCATTGAAAAACGGGAACATTGCCTATTATTCACACCAATTAATCTCTATTATTATCTTTTTGTGTCTTAGCCGTCCAAGTTGTAATTACTTTCTCAATTAGGACTTTTTTGGGTTATAAGGTGTATTGGGTAAAAATTGGGATTGGTTGGGCATTTCGAAATTGGAAAAACTTCTTATGATGTCCATTAGTGCTTTTTCGGGCTTTTGCTCATTTTCTTTTCTTTTTCTATTTTTCACAATTTTCTTTTTTTGCTATTTTTTTTGGAATTACTCTATTTTTTTCTTCCTTGCCCCTTTTCATTGCACTTTTTGGACTTTTCAATCTTTCACAATTCCGGGCTAAATGGTTTTTCAGGTTATCAAACGAAAAGAAAAAACTTTATTAGGCTCAAATTGGGTTGCAAAGGGAAAAAATTTCACAACTTTTTATGGCTAATATTGTTGGTTAACAAATGACGGCCTAGTTCATTGTCCGAATTGCTAATTATATTACCATATGCGTCTCGAGATTAATTTAGTTTAGATATATTTTAGCGCACTTTTTAAGATAACATCTCACACATTTCCTGTAACCGCTCAAAATAAAGGAATTGAGATCTATATCGACTTGTTAAAATGCTGAAAAGAACTTTGAGTTGACCATTAACTCGGATTGATTTAATAACTCACAAAAAGTGATAGGCTCTAAATCTCACCGGATTGATTAATTTCCACACTTATTCGTAAAGTCATCAACTTTCTTTCAATTTTTATCTTTGGCCAATTTCGGCTTAGTGCATTTGAATTTTACAAATTTCAGAAAATTTCGTGACATTTTTGAAAATTTTAAATCCCAATTTTTTATTTATTGTAAAGAAAAATATTTTTGGCTTTTTCAAAAATTTTCAATTTTTTTTGGAAATTTTTGAAATTTAAAAAAAATACTTGGAACGAAATGTGATCAAATCAATGAATCTAAACAAAAAACGGGAAGAATATCCCACACCCCCTAACTTAAATGTTGCATTGTCCTCAATGCGAATCAAGAACACAACATAAAGAGAGGAAAATAAAGATATTACTCAAATGGAGCGATCCCCGATAAGTACGTGACCATTGAATCTACAAAACATATTAAAACCAAGCATAACAAAGAAAAGAATAACAAACTTTAACTAATCACACTAGACTATAAAAAAAGAGAAAAGGGAATAAATAAATAAAACTACTATTTACAACCTACAATTTGAACTTCTAATAAATCATTTACTAGAAGTCAAAAATTTGAGGGTCCACCCAAAATACAATTTGACTTTGAGGGATAATCGGTGTACCCTCAGTTTCATGCATGCCTTCCGAAAAGTAAGAATTTCGTTTGAATAACGGAAGGCATGTGTGAGGTGGAAGAAATGAACCATCACCAATTAAATTTTTTAAAGGGATGATGGGGGATTTGGATGTTAAGGGGGACAAGTACAATTGGTTTCTAAGAAAAATAGAATCACCTCTCAAAGAATTTTCAAGTAGTATAGGAAGTGGGGCACACAAAAAGGAAGGGTCCATCTTGGAAAATAATTCAAGCAAATAGTCCTTATAGGTAAAAGGTTTAAACGTTTCAAAAGTTTCAACCGAATCATAGGAATCTAGCGGTACTTGTAATGGTTGAATAACGGAGAATAAAAATGAGGATGAAATAAATTCAATCTCAAGTGATTCATCGTCACTTATAGGTTGAATTTCAAGGGATCAAGACTCACTTTCAATGATATGTTCTTAAAAAAGTTGAGGTGACACACAAATCTCAACGTCCTCTTTATTTTCCAAAGAAGAAATAGTCTCCTTGCAAATTGTTTCAATTTCCCAATCATCACCAATGATCTTCTTCATGCCTTGCATGTAAACATGGAAGGTTTCTTCCAAAATAGGTTTCCTTGGTTCTAGTACCTCAGAGTCCTCATTTGTTAGAAAACTTTCTTCAATTTCAGAAATATCGGAAGAATAATCGTCATTGGATTCAAATAATGCATCCAACTATTGCTCCCCAAAACCATTTGTTTCCCAATATTCATTTTAAATCTTTTCATTCTCTAGAAGTCGAATGGCCTCACCAATGTTTTTAGTTTGAGCCGCGACTTCTTGCACATAAAAAGCTAGAGAACTACTCCCATACAAACGTAAGTTTTCAAGCCTTTCCGTTTGAATAATTCGAATATCCTCACCAATGGGAATATGTCGAGGCGCGAATTCTTGAGAATAAAAAGTTTGAGAACTATTCCTATATGAACCATTATAATTACCGAATTCATTAGAAAAGGACATGATTACCGAATAGTTTGTAAACGGACAATCCACATAGAGATGTATGCGACTGAGGATTCAACGTTTCTTGGCACTCGATTGTGCATGCCTACCAAAAAAGGTTAAAATAAAAAATAAAAATCTTACAAAATAGTAAATCAATTATAATCTACAACAAAAGACTCCCCGACAACAATGCCATTTTGATCGAGGCAAAACTGAGCGTCCATATAAATACGCTAATCGTTGTTATCGGCTTCCGACCACAATACAAAAAAAAACTAAACTTTAACTACACTCTAATGGAGTATAGCGGCTAGTCTGGGTATCGAATCCACATGGAATGTTTGATGGATTTTAATTGATTTATTACTTCAAAAATAAAGTGTAAAAGATGATGATGGGGTGCGAAAGGAAAAAAAGGGAAAAACTAAAGAAGCCTGTGATGGTTGTGACAACCAATAAAAGCGATTCAATCATTTATTTAATTTAGAGGACTAATTTTATATCCATGCAAACCACATCGGGGTGGGTTCATGCATCCCAACCTTTAAAAACCTAGCTGGACATGACTTGATTAATAAAAAGCATGTTATCTACGTTGCATGTAATCAAAACTATCATGAAACTGTAATAAAAGTGATGTAATTTAAGGTTACCAAGATTGAAGAACATAAACATGGAAGAAGAAATCAAATCTTGAAGAAAAACTGGAAAAGCTCTTGAATTAAAGGTGCAAAAAATGTAAATTGTTCCCCTAGATGTTTCTCCTTGATTAGGAGATTTTACATGAATGAAATCTGAATAAAAAAACTCCTGATGACTAAATATATAGGGTAGAGGAAGTTTGGAAGAGTCCCCAAAATATAAAACTCTTTTGGCTAAAAGATAAGGGCAAAATAAAAATCCTGTATCTTATGAAGCATGACTAATTTTGAAACGGTTTTGGAGCGTGACTAATATTCAAATCGGTTCTTTTTTCCACTTCACCGGATTGGTTCTTCCTTAACAATTTTGCCTTGGATTTCTTTCTCAACTTCAAATGGGCATAACTTCTTCACCGTAGCTCGGATTGCGGTGCTGTTTTTTCCAGTGTTATTGTAATTTTGAGATATTCAACCTTATAGTTGTCCCAACTCCGGACTCAGGCTGAAAAATTATCAAAATGCCCTTGAACACTCTATTTCTTGGGTTTTCTTTGTTCTTTCGAGTTCTCTTTCCCACTAACTTGCATGAAATACCCGTAAAACACATAAGAGATCCCCAAAACACGGAATACTAGCCAAAAGGGTTAGTAGCATAAATATGAGACAAATCCAAGATATTTACACTGCGCAGGATAATAAAAATGTCTAAATTAGGGGGTAAATGTGAAGAATTTATGCCTAATCACCATACTAGCATTTCTATCATTGAAAGGTATATCACATCTATACTTATATTCGTCTTATAATATAATAATCCTAACACTCTAGGTTACCAAACCTAGAGTGTAGTCACTCCTTACTATACACTAAATCATGCACATCAACTATATTAAATCTCAATTAGCCTTAGTCTATTATCCTAAGGCAATGCATTTAGCTATAATCTCACACTAATTTTAATGAAACCATGGGGCATAATAACTACCTCACTCGAGGAAGTTACAACCCAATCCTAATCTCACCCAAAGGATATTCATCCCCATCACTACAATTCAAATCAATCTTGAGCAGCAAGACCAATACTCTAACTTACAAATTCGCACTCAGCAAACCCCTTCTACACTCCTTTCAACCCTCAAATGCCAAATCCTCTATTTAACCCCTTTAAATAAAAGATTTTTCCAAATATCCAAACACCCCAAAATCAATTTTCAACAATTCGAATCCTAAGAATATATCTCTATTCCACGAGTACATAAAAAACTATAGGCCAAAAAATTCTAGATCTAGGTCCCAAAATCAAAATTCCCAACTAATAACAGAAAATCCTAACTTAGGCCATATTTATCACCATCGATCGATCGGTGCTCTGGGACTCGTCGATCGGTTAATATAGAAACATCACAAATTCCTTCTGTTACAGGATTCTTCACCTTTAACCCTCATTTTTCTCTCCCAATCCTCCTTTAATGAACATAAAAACTTCACCCAATCACCTAAACAATATTCAAATGATAGAAATACTTCATTTACACAATTGTAACCGATTTTCGTCGCCAAATCCCAAATCTATGATAAGGTATAACAAAATCCCAATTTATGATTTAGGAACCCTAACTTGAACAAAATTCATCAATCAACTTAACTAATTGACACTTGAAAACATGTTATGATCATCTTCTAACAATTTTATTTCCAAATAATCAGAGAATCAATCAAATTAGTAACGAAAAATAATCCAATTCATATATAAACTAGGTTAATCTTGAAATTAATCTAATTAATAATTATAATAAGATTTAGGTTATGATTATATTCCTATCTCAATGAATAATCACAATATTAACACACATATAATCATAATCATATTCTATATAAACTTGCCTCATGATTGGTGGAGAAAAACCAAGCCAAATCTCCCAATTTTTTAATTCTCTTCATCTTCATTCTCTGTAGCCCCTAAAGTTGTTTCTCAATGTGTTTTATGATAAATGAGGTTTCTAATGACCCCTTACAACCCTTAGCCCATGAAATTAGTGTTGGGCCCTAAATGGGCCACTAACAAAAAGGTCCTAAATAGTCTCTAAATGGTCTAAAAACCCACTCGGGTCCTATATGAATCTAATAGGACTAAATTACACCACTTTAAACTAAAACAGACATTCTACACATCCCACTAGTCCAAAACAAAATATACCAAACTAAATATCTAACAACTCATTTATTTACTAACTATCCGGTATGAGTCCAAATATTAATTAATTTAATTAATTAATCATCATGTCTGTAATCCAATTTCAAAGTCGAATTAAATAACACACAAAGACATAAATAGTGACATCACCGGTCACAACAAGCATACATAATTAATTTTCTTCAATTTATTAATTCATAGAAAATAAGGGTTTTATAGATCCATCTCCCGGATCAATGGGAGGAATACAAGTAACCTATTTATTTACAAACTTCATTTGTGGAACAACAACTTCTACTTTCTTTCTTGGTGTATTCCTAGTCAATTCCCTACCAACTTTTGGAATCCATCTCTCATTCCTCTAAGGTTTATTATGCACAGTCCATGAATTTGAGCATATGGTCTTGGTCTAGGTGTAAAAAACTATTTTCTAGCCTCACCTCCATCATCGTTTAGAAAATCCATCAAACAATCAAGTTTACCACAGAGTTCATTAATAGGATTCCTATGAAAAACTTGCCTTCTATTTCCCTTGAATATATTATTTCTCTCTCTCATGCACATACAAGCTTGATTTGTGTGGCCTTATACCATACAATAAAAAAAGATAATTTTTTTCTTACAACATTATTTCTTTCAAAACTTATATCATTCCTTGTCAAGTCTTTCTTCTCAAATTGTGCCCTTTGACCAACTCTTTCAAGTCTTTTTGTTTTGAAGCAAAAATTCACAACATGAGTTGACTTACCATAGAAAGTACAACCAAATCCAGTTTTATCAATCTTGAATATTCAACCTAGTTCTTTTGAAGCGTAGGAGTTTGTATTTTATCCTCCTTTTGAGCATTTCAACTTTCAACATTCAATTTTATTTTTCCAATATTTTTCTCAAGTTTTGAATCATTGAAACCAATCCCATGATTATTAGTAGGGTTGGGTTAAAAATTCCAATTTTTTCGGAAATAAAATATTTGTTCCAATTTCCTATCCAATTTTTTCAAAAAATCAAAAAAGTTTTCGAATTCGGAAAAAGCGGAAAAATATCGGAAAAATTCGGAAATTCAAAAAATATACTAAAAATTCAGAAACTTTGGAAATTCCAAAATTTCAAAAAAATTAATATAGGATTTTCGATTACTCGAAATTCTCATTTTAAAGAAATCGAAAAAAAGATTTAACCCAACATGTAAATATGTAAGGATTTAGCCATTTTTTTCATTTGTGTAGAGGATAGAGGGATATTCTCCTTTTATAGAGGATTTTTTTGGGCCTCTTTTCCTCTCCTAGCCGATGTGGGACATATGAAAATGTTTAAAAAAAATAGAAAATTAGAAATCTGAAAATATTTCGAAAAAAATCAGAAATAATTCGAAAAAATCGGATCGGCATAGTTTCGGAAAAATGGGATCGAAAAAATCGGAAATTCAGAATTATTTCCAATTTTCGATCCGATTTTTTTCGAAAAAATCAGAAATCGAAAACCTTATATACGTTCCAAAATCGGAAAATATCGGATCGGATATCGAAAAAATCAGAATGTTCGGAAAAAAACACATCCCTAATTATTAGGCTTCCATTTAGCATTACTCAATAAAAACTATCAAGAACAGGTGATAAATCATGTATTTTAATTTGCAAATCCTTAGCATGCTCAAGTTCAAGTTTCAGCTTTTCAATGTCAACTCTTAAAATTGAATTCTCAAGCTCAAGTTCTTAATTTTCTTTTGAAATGATTAAATTTTGTGATTTCAAAGACTCACATACTTAGACAAAACATGAATAACTTTTTCAAAGATCAAAACACTATGATTGAACATTTTCAAACTTTTTTTCTTTCTCATTAAGTTAATTTTATAAAACTTTCATTTTGCTCAAAGTTTTGATGTTTAATTCTTTAAGGTTTAGATATTATTGAAAAAGATCATTAAAACCTTTTTTAAGGTAATTAATATCATTGTGTCACTACCATCTTGTGACCTAGGGATAAAGGTGTGTGAATCCTCACTACTATATGACGAAGAATCATTAAGTGATCTATTTATAGAAGTTTTGATTATATTCTTGTTCATTACACACTCTAAAGACACCTTATCATATTTCTTTCGCATTAAAGCAAACTTGCTTCCATTTCCCTAAAAATTAAAGAATCGATTTCCTTTGAATCATGTGATGAACATTCACTCAATGAGTCAACTTGAGAAGAAAATGACTTGTTTTCCAAATTTTTGAATAAGTCAAATTCATTTTTCAAAGACTCAAATCTCTTATCAAGTTAACTTCTAGAACTTTCATAAACAAGAAGTTTGTCCTTCATTTTTTTAAGTTCAAGAGTGAAATCATTTTTCTCTTGCTCAAAAACTTTGAGTTATTTGAAATCAATATTTTTTAAACTTAACAATCTTCTTAAATCCGAATTTTGTAATCTAAAAGATTGGCTATCTTCTTTCAAACCACAAGTCAATTAAATCAACTCGACCTTCTCTTTTTCAATAAATGTTAACTTTTCATTTATAAGTTGACTAGTCATTTCAAACTTTTTAGAAACTTATTTTATTTGTTCATAGAGTTTGACTTGATTAATCAATTTAATATTCATATTTTTCGTTTTGAGAAGTTGAGTATTTAACGCATCTTTGTTTTGCTTCGAGAATTTGACATTTTCATTTTGATCAAGTTCAATAAAATCGACATCATTAGATTTCTATTTATTTCGATAATGAGATGATTTCACCACATTCTTTCCGAAGTAAGCTTTCAAATGATCTAACCTTTCACAATGACTCAAAATCATAAATCTAACATCACAAGAGTTAATACTAGAATGTAAATCAAAATCTAGTACATAAAACCCATAGTCACAAAAGAAAAATAATTACCAACTATTCACTCAAACAACACACTAGCAAAAGCAAACTATGTCAATGATAAAAAAAAACTCAATAGACAAACAACATGACAAGGATCAACTCAATCACATTAATTTTAAAATAAGAGCACCAAGATCTGATACCAATTGGGAATGTGTGTTATTTACGAGAGTAAAATATCTACACCAAACCTATAGGGGTGAATATGTTTGGAGACATCTCATGACTAATTTTTTATTTTAAATTATTTTACTTGCACATTCAAGTTACATAACATAGTTTTATCAAACTGATTACTCAATGACTTGATTAATTCACACAATAATGTAATTAGGTGAATCTATGTGAACAAAACTAAATCTAACACAAATAGAATTCACTAGATTCAGATTAGATCTAAGTGACGTGTGTGTGTGTGTGTTAAAATTTGTGCACATGGGCAGAGACCATTCACAAACAACTATAAGACAAGGTTAATGAGGAACACCCCTCCCCCCCCACACACTAAGGGGTAAAAAACCTCGACGCACTGCAAATCTTATTTCTACTTGAAAAGAAATTTTACAAAAGACAAGAAGTCACCTCTCACACAATATTTATTATGTAATTACAAATGAACCTTTCAACTTTCCCCCATAGTCAATTAGAATTCGCATCGAGCTCCATGCCACGAACGAAGAAGCATTCTCTTCCTTGGAATCATGCCTCACTCCAAATTCTCTAATAATTCGTAATGTCTCCAATTTTAGATTTAGGTAGATCATATTAATTCAGTAAATGTAGAATGCATTGATAAAGGCCATCTTAATCTGAGCCAAAAAACTCTCAATTCTCTCTCAAAAGCATAAATCAAGTATAGATCTAAGTTTTATCAGGAGGGAACAAGTGAAATTGGAAAGAGAACCAAAGGAATAATGCCCTTAACCTCAAAATTACTCTCAAAAATGTGTTTGAGTTATGAGGTTTTCACATTTAAACAAATGGGAGTGAAAATGACCTATTTATAGCACTACACCAAAATGGGCAAATTGTCACCTTTCAGCCGGCCAGCCTTGTCAAGGTCATTGACCGTGACAAAAAACACGCGTTTTATGTCACGGTCATTGACCTTGACACGACCGTGACAACTAATTGTCACGGTCAATGACCGTGACAAGTCCGTGACAAATTTACTTGTCACGGTCATTGACCGTGACAATTCTTTAAATACTTGTCACGGTCAATGACCTTGACACGACCGTGACAATATTTGCAGCAAAAACCCTATCCCCTTCTTTTTTCCCTACCGTCGTTCCCTCCCTCTCTCTCTCTCTCTCTCGACGCTGCTCTCTCTCTCTCTCTCTCTCTCTCTTCCATATATATATATGTTTGTGTGTATATTTATGTGTGTATGTGTATATACATATGTGTGTATGTGTGTGCATGTGTGGGGGGTGGGGTAGGGTGGGGGTAGGGGTGGGGCGAGGTGGGGCAGGGTGGGGGAAGGGAGGGGTGTGTGCGTGTGTATATGTATGTGTATGTATGTGTATATGTGTGTGGTGGTGTGTGGTGGGGGAGGGGGTGGTGGAGGGGGGCAGGGGGTGGGGTGGTGTGTGTGTGTATGTGTGTGCGTATGTGTGTGGCGGGGGGAGGGGGGCAGGGGCTGCTTCATCACCGACACGTTCGTACTTCGATGATCCACTTCCCTATTTGCCGCCCTTCAACCGACCATTGTCGACACTTGGTTGGCCGAGCGTGTTCATATTGGACGTATTTGATGGCCAGCGGATAGGACGGGGATTGAGGGACCCGAATATCGTCGAGGGTGGAATAGTCCATGGACGTGTGCTTCAAGAGATGGAGTCCAGGGTGCTCGTCACGCATGTCATACCCGGGAAGGAGAACTCCCTATTGTGGTTGTGCGAACAATGCGGCACGACGTATATTAGTGGGTGCGTCAATTCGTATGTCGTGTGGCCTACTCACCTCCTCAGTTTTATCCAAGACATGTAGTAACATTATTTTTAAGTTTGTCCATTTTAATTATATTTGGATTATATCGTCATGTATATTATTTTTACTTTGAATATTTGGATTATATCGTCATGAATATATATTTGCATTATCTTTAGTTTGTGTTGGATATATGATGTTTGGAACAGGTACAACGTTGCTATAGCAGGTACAAATATACTGCTGGGCAGTGGCAGTGGCCATACTGCCCAGCAGATTTTTTTTAAATTCTGCCCAGAATTGTCACGGTCATTGACCGTGACACGTCCGTGACAAAATTGTCACGGACGTGTCACAGTCAATAACCGTGACAATTCTGGGCAAGAGGGGTCACGGCTTTGTCACGGTTTATAACCGTGACAAACGTGTCGCGGTCATTGACCTTGACACGACCGTGACACAAAACGCGAGTTTTGTGTCAAGGTCAATGATCGTGACAAAAAAATTTGTCTCGCCTCGAAATGCCACGGTCATTGACCTTGACAAGTTGGATTTGTCAAGGTCAATGACCTTGACAAATCGGCAGATTTGGTGTAGTGTACAGACTTTTCAAAATCTGATGCCATCGTGCGCCTGATGCACATTTTCGTGCGCATGATTTTATGCAGTATGGAGTCTTAACCTTGGATGTGAACAGGGGCATGTTTTGGTGAAATGAGAATTTCTACATGTGCATGGGCTCAATATGGATATTGTTTCAACGTATGAAGCTAAGAGATAGACTTGGATGTGAACAGGGGCATGATTTAGCGCATGATTTTTTATGAGTAAGGCAATTGTTTCAACGTAATCTAGACTACTAATATTAATACAAAATAGTCCTAATAATTTTAAATCATATTATTTCTAGGGTTTCTCTCAACACTTCAAGTCTAACACTAATCTATCTCTTAGCTTCATACATTGAAACAATATTATTTACAAATAAAATGCACTACCACATCTCATAATGTATTTGTTCAGCCAAAGGACTTAGCGCTAAATCTCGATGCATACCTACAGTCAATGAAAATTCACTACTTTATTCAACTGTCGTTCTTATTATATTCATATCCCCATCACACATATCCCTAATCACATCAATATATCTACTAAAATCTTATTTTTTTACTTAAAACCCAATATTCTCCTTCAAATCTATAAACACACTATGAAAATCATTCTTTTTCACTTTATACCTTTTCACTGATCTCCTCTTTATATATATAGCCTATATTGTTAACGTCCTAGACATAAACCTAAATTAATCCTTAAATAATGTTATTTTCAATCGTAGTATATTTTTATCACTCTCTCGTAAATATTTCATTGCATGACTCATTAACTTAATAGAATGATAATTTGAACAACTTTTTATATCAATTTTATTTTGTTAAATTAGTACTAAAATACTCTTTATTCATTCATCGGGCATGTTTTTAAGCCATTATAATTATAATGAGCAATTTCATAAACCAAAAGACTCATTCCTCCCCTAAACACATCCTCGATTACCAATCCATCCCCATTAACATCATTTAATAACCTCTCAAATATAACTTTTCCATATTTCCTTAATCTATTCATTCTAAGAGTCTCCAATGATACCTCTTAAAACACTTAATGTTATTTTTGAATTTTTTCTATCCCTATTCAACAAGCCTATAAATACCCTTTTTTCCATTCTTGAGGTCCTAGGTTTATCTAAAGATCATCATGTACCTTAAACTTAGCGGCTTTACAAGTACAAATCTATGGCATTTCTTAATTATTATTACGATATCTTTCATAAGGTTCGTATTACTATTATTCCAACTTCGTTATATTTGGCAAACCGACCCATTTAATTTCCTTATAAACATGATATGTTATCATTTTATCATGTTGTGAGGGAAATGACCTGACCGCGCGTGTGAGGAGGGCATATGCCCCTTGATCCATTCAAGATCACATCCATGAAGATAATGACTATTGGAAATAGCTGATATGCGAGAATCCAAGAATAAGATAAAACCGATTCAAGATAGGATAATTACCACAGTTAATAGAATCATCCATGACTCAATGATCTCTTTTCTTATAAATATAATTCTATCGCCCGGGAGAAAGGGGAATGTAATCATAATCATTTGAACCAAACTACTAGAAAAGATAAACCTCTCGTGAACGTAAACACGTTAGCGAACCACGTAAATATTGTTCTTGTGTGATTGTGCATGATTTACTTTATGTTTTCCCATAACCATAACTAGAAGGACTTTTACCACCTACAATTGGTCTCGCTTGTGGTAAATGAGTTTCCTCTTTAAATTATACAATACAAAACACTCATGTCTCATTCGCACAGTGAGTATTCATCGCCAAGATAACCACAACAAATATGCATCTCGTAGGATCACATTTGTGATCGAACCCAAAAGGAGTCATAATATTCCCAGCTCCCATTACCATTCATTGGAGGATAAAACAATGGAGAATAGTGAGCCACCATGATCCAACCAGATATTTCAGCTCGTGGATACTCATAAGAACTACCTTCATGAATATTAGGCAGCCACATGCCACCGATAGGAGGATACTTTTCGCCTTTAACTTTGTTTGGAGAGGATGAAGTAAGAGTTACACGAAGACAAATGTAAGCTCCATGAATTATCCTGCACCCATATCCCTTATGGGAGCAAGACTCGCAGCCGAAGAAGGAGTTCACAACATGAACAAAAATTTTCCTACTAAAGGGGATGACTAGATAAAAGAGATCACCACAGTAGTTATCGTGACAAGAAGGTTCTTGCAACTTCATATGGAGGGAAATGAATGAACATTATTCCCATCAAGGATCCAGATCCATTAAGGAATTGACTAGAAGGAAACTCATCTGCTAAATAAAATCTCCATTCACCCGATCAATAGAGGACTTTGAACGGTCCAAGAAGTTCAGCGCCCCTAAATTTAATATTTGCAATGGGAAAACTGATCCCACCAAACATGTCCACCAGTACCTCCAGACCGTGATGCTTTGGAATAATAAAAAGGTCCTCATGTGTCGGATCTTTCCTTCCATTTTAAGGGATGTAGCATAAAAGTGGTTTTAGAAACTACCACTCCAATCCATATCCAACATTAAACAATTCGCAGAGGCCTTTACCATAAGATTTATCACTAATAATTCCCATATAAAGAGGATGGACTCCCTTATCTTGTTGATATAGATGTCCCAAGAAACCTTAAGTGAGTATGCTTGGTGACATTGGGAAATCCATAATCAGGAGAAAGACTTCTCCAAAAAGGCGATACTAGCCTCATTAAATATAGGTTGTGCGAACAACTCCATGTTATACCAATACCTCACCAGGAGGGAGGCAACCATTATAGACAACCCAATGTCTCATATTGAGAATTATGCAAAAGTGGAGATGTGGTAGCAGACACACAATCGGATAATGGTAAAAAAATTACAAACAAAAATGGAGTTAATGGGAATTATCCTAAAGGTAAAGGGGGAAAGAAGAAGAATGGTGGACCTAAGGGCGAAGAGAAATTGAACCCCAGTATTATCAACATTATTTTTAGATAGATAATATATTAGGTCCTTAGAAAGATTAAATGCCATTAGTGTTTTTGGTGGACGAAGAAGATGGCAAGGGACCCTTTAAAAAGTAACACAACCTTAATATGCTCCTACCATAAGGCTCACAAGCATAAGACAAAGAATTGCAAAGTGTTCAATTCGCATCTAAAAGATCTCACCCAACCAGGCCATCTAGATGAATACATAGAGAAAAAGAATGGAAAAGGTATTATTAAGGGCGATCAAAATCCAGACAACATCTTAGACGATGAGGATATAGGATATGAGTTCGCAATTATTCACAGAGCCTCAAGCCCTAACCAGATCCAAGGTAACGCTAACAGAATGAAGTTAAAGTAAATCACTACGATGGTGGAAGTTTTATAGATCCACCCAACTAAACCTATTATCTACAAACGTCATCGATGATAGGATATTGACTATGTTAAGCACATTGTTTTCACCAAAGAAGACTTGATTGGAGTCAGAGCACCAGATCAGGATGTGCTAGAAATCACACTCAGAATTTCCAACTAGCATATGGATAAGCTACTATTGGACTAGGAAAGTTATTCGTAGGTTATTTACCTCAAGATATATGAGAAGCATAACTTAAAAATGGAAGACTTAAAGGAAGAGACCATGCCACTTGGATTGTTTCACATGAAGAATGACGATGACATTTGGAAATGTTGTGCAAATTAGGAGCATATAAAAATTGATCAAACTCCTAGTGGTAGACATTTAATCGCTCATATAATGCAATTCTTAGATGAGGATTGCTCCATGTAATGAAGGAAGTTACCTCTACCCATCACTAGAAACTCAAATGCATTATCGACTGGGGGATAATGAAGATACGGGGGAATCAAGATTCTACTTGATAATGATTTATTGTGACCACCAGATCTAATTACGAACACAAGAAGGAGAAGGTGGAAAACACGAAGGGAACCACCCCTCCGAATAGTAACTGAAGTATGGGAGACGGGTGCAGAAGACACAAGAGTGGTCCCCAACGATGGAGTCATAGAACCATTTCAAGAATTTATGTTCGACAAGTCGCAGCAGATAAGACATTTATAATCAGAAGCTTGCTTGTTGATGTAAGACCAAGTTTTATAATTGCTCCGCTTTATTTTTGTATTTTGTCTTATCCCATTACACATACACTGCTCTTAGACTTCTCTAGATTTGAAGGCAATGTTGAAGACCTAAGGAAGATGAAAGAATCATATGTCTCCACAACCTTAAAAAAACTTATGGATTTATATGTTAAAGAGTTACTTTATATTTTTAAGGATTAAAGAATTGTTAAAGAAGTTGTTTTTCAAACTGGCTTTAAAATATTTTTTTGAAGATTTTTTTAAAAAAAATTTATCACCTCGCAAGAACGTGTTAACTATCTAATTCGAATGAGAATATCAGGGTCGTTAGAATGAGTTACTTAAAAGATTGAACGAACCACTTTCCATCATTCTTTGGAATTTAATTCGAAGCCTCGTTAAATACCTGTTCGAATGAAAATAGGTTGTTGTTCGAATGACCGGGCGAGATTTTATTTTTTAATTAGTTCTACTACCAATCTTTCATGTTTATCCTTTTATAATAAACCTTCTTATAAATAGGATGCATGGGATTAGATTTCTTAATAACTCCATTTACCATCTTGTAAGAGGGTAGTTAGACTAGGGTCTATGAATAACTGGAAAAGGTGAGGCATGACCCACTCCAATGGACGCTGTCTGCAAGGTTCTTAAGAACTTTTGGAGCATATTCTGATGAAACCTTCTCCTTTTGGTAAAAATGGAGCTTAAGTTGGAACTCCCTCCCTACAAGAAGATGAACTTCCACAACAATAGTAGTAATTTTCTAGAAGAAGAACTCCTGAGAATGATGGTTGTCAGTGAGGAGTGAAAGAATAAGGCACTTAGCAATAGAGAGAGAGAAGGGAGATAATACTAGAAAGTTCTGGTGTGATTTTGACAGAGTAACAGTGCTATTGAGTTTTTCAATCTTCTCTTGACCTTGTCCAGGGGTCCTATTTATACTTGGGCACTAGGGCTGAGTTGACACTTTTGGCTCTAAAAACTTAGAGGGTTGGTGAGGGACAAGGTTTGTAGTGTACCATTTGTCCCTACCTGTGTGCAGCAGCCTGTCCCCTCAGACAAGTGCCACCTGGTGCAAACCAAAGTCAAAAAGAAAATATATCTCCTAATGGAGACAAAATATCTAATTTGATAAATATCTTTTGAAACGGTAACTTTTGGTACAAACTTCGTAAACTTGAGGGGGTCTTGAGGACCCCCTTCTAAAGTCATTTTTCTTGAGAGGGGCCTAGATGAGCCTCTCCTTTAAAATCATTTTACAAATAATTCTTTTCTTATGAGTAACCCTTTGGCTGCTCACACTGGTTGTGTCTGACTGTGAGGTGTGTGAGGATTGGGTGACCCTAGGGTCTTTCTACTAGTATTATCTCAATCCTAAAGTGATAAGTGGTTGATATTTTTCAACAAATCATGTTCTTCAGCCGCCAAACCAAAACTCCCAAGATATCCTAGTTGGCCTATTTGAGCCCTTCCTGCTCAACTAGGCTACCTATACAAGAAAGCAAAGTGTTAATACAGTTGTTCTTTAAAAGAATGACTTTTCATGATGATGGGTTGCTCATGGTAGCCACTCCCTCATCTTGGGGTCTCTACCCCAAGTTTTGGTTTAGGGACCTTGGAGGTTCCTTCACCACTATGACTTTTTTGTATTTGAGAGACCCTGAGTGATTTTTCACTGATTATCCATTTTCTACAGTCAGGAGGCCTAGGTTCCCATGCCAATATGAATTCTCTGCGATGAGGGGCCTTGGATGCCCTTTCACTAGTTATGCATTTTCTGCGGTCAGGGGTCCTAGGTTCCCGCACTAATATGGATTCTCTGCGGTCGAGGAACCTTGGGTGAACTTTCACCAATTATGCATTTTATGCGGTCAAGGGGCCTGCACCAATATGAATTTCTGTCGAGACCTTGGGTGGGGTTCCTTCTCAATATGAATTTCTACCGAGACACTGGGGGTTCCTTCACAATATGAATTTCTGGTGGGTGGGGTTCCTTCTCAACATGAATTTATGTCGGGACCCTGGGGGTTCCTTCTTAATATGAATTTCTGCCAGGACCTGGGTGGGGTTCCTTTTCAATATGAATTCATGCTGGGACCTTGGGTGGTGTTCCTTCTCAATATGAATTTCTGTCGGGACCCAGGGGTTCCTTCTCAATATGAGTCTCTTTCGGGACCTTGGGGATTCCTTCTCATTATGAATCTCTGTCGGGGCCCTAGGGGTTTCCCGACCTTTTCTTTGCTGTAGGATAAAAAGGAGGTATTTAAGGCACCCTCACCTTAAAATATAATATCTAAATTTGAGGCACCCTTCTACATTATCCCCTCGTGCAAAGTATTTTGTGTTGGACAAACCAAAAGTCTTTGTACGCTATAAACTCAATTTTCAATTTAAAAAAATTTTGAGGGACCCCAGGGGCTCTTTAATCCTATCCTTAGGGTCATTAAATGCACTGTCCCTTCATCCTAGTTTTTTCTATTTTTGAGACTCCACGCGTCAGTGTGGGAACTATCATCTCATATTTTGGGAAAAGGTTTTATAACCTTTCAGAATTCCTGCACGTTTTCCTATTTTCATGTAAAATATAAAGCTCCTTATTTTTGAATAAAAGCTTTCATCTTCTTCAAAACACTCATAGAGATTTTAAAGATTATATATATATATATATATATATATATATATATATATATATATATATATATATATATATATAGATAGATAGATAGATAGATAGATAGATAGATAGATAGAGAGAGAGAGAGAGAGAGAGAGAGAATACACCATAACCACCATTTTTTTCTCCAAGTTCTCTACAAATACACCATTAATGGCTTCAACACCATCAAACACTTCTTCCAACATTTCCCCCACTATTGTTCTTCTTATTTTTGGTTCCATACCTTCTTCTATCGCCATTTTTTCTCCAAATGCTGCCACTATGTCCACAGTCCCAGACAGTTTCATCAGCTCGTCAAGTGTTACTAGCGAAATCCCTTTTGATACTGAGATTTTCGAGCCTTCCTCGTCAGTGCCGATCGTTTGCATCGGCGACTCATCTCCGGTCATTATTGGCGAGGGTTCCTCGCAACCTGCTAATTCGTCTGTTGTTATTAGCGAGATATAGCTGATTTCCTAGCGCGTCATTCTAGAAATGGGTTCCTCATTGAGAAGTTCATCAGGCCCTCATCTTTCGACAAGTTGTTCCTCGTATATCTGATGATTTGAGATTTATTTCAAATGAGGGTGCCTCAACTAGGTTTTACACGGATTTGGGTTTCGTTTAGGGTTTCTCTCCTGTTGGGTTCCTCACCTATACCTACTCTATTTATACTTAGGGGTTCCTCGCCTTCGACAGATTTGGGTAGTTTTGCTAGCGAGGGTCCCTCGCCAATACCTATTCCATCTTCAATAGACTTGGGTTCCTCGTGCGCGAATGATTCGGGACTGAGTGGTTGCTCTCCCCATAGAATTTCAACTATGGGACCCACTGCCAAGGGTCCCTCCTCGATAAATGTTGCTGCCGCAGGTTCCTCGTGTGACTCTTTAAGCACGAATAATTTTTTGTCTGCTGCTTTGTCTTCGAGGAGTTCCTCACCCACTTCTATGGGTTCCTTGTCGCGCATTTCTTTTGTCAAGGGCTTGGTACTTATGGGTTCCTCACCAAAAAATATTTTTTATGAGGGGTCCTTGCGTGTCACTATTGGTGAGGAGGTACACTTTCTATGTAAGGGTTCTTTGCCAGCTACTAGTTCTGTGCGACGTCAAAAGGTTGACGAGGGTTCCTCATCCGGGGCATCAGGTGTGAGGGGTCTCTGTCCGAGTTTTCTTTGATGGTGGGTTCCTCACTTGAACTTATAGCTATTGGTAGTTCTTCCGCCACTGCATCTTCTTCCGAAGCTTGGGAGGATTACATGCGCACTCGCAAAGGGAGAGACTTTGGCATCTATCGCCACGTACCTTTCTTTGGACCCTCGAATAACTTAATGGCTTCCCTTGATCAATTCAAATAGAAATTTTTCGTCACTATTCTTGAGCAACCCCATGTGGCATTAGGTGTGTCTACTGATTCTCCCGTTATTTTCCAGATTCTATCCTCAGGATCACGATCGATCGCGGTGATTTTCCTTTTTCCAACATTGAAATCAAGGCTGCGGGGGGTGCCACGGAGGAATGGGCTAATTGGGTTGATTATATTTTGAGTATTACTGCTTATATGGCTACCTTTAGGGAGGTGGGTCTTCTTACTTCCATCGACATCCTAAGGTCTTGCACTATTTCTAAACACAATTCCTCTCTCAATCTTTTATTATCTCGGTGGAGTAGGGATTCTCACACATTCGTGATGGGCTGGGGCAAATTTACTATCACTTTATAGGATGTTTGTGAATTATATGCCCTTCGTTTATTTGGGCAACATGTATTTACTGATGACTATGAAGATTATTCGGAGCAGGAGATGGTGGAGGAGTTACAGGTAGCCCTCGCAGATTGTTCAAAATATATGGCTATAAACTTAACATGTTCTACCAAGCACTCCTTTACCAAGTGGCAGAGGTACTCGTTTAGGGATTTTGAGCGACCGCAGAAAGGGGAGACTTCCAGCGTAGCCCCCAAGAGCCAGGATAGTCCTAAGCTCCACTTTCCTTCACACTTAACTGCTTTTCTGGTTACTTTTCTGACTCGATTCTTACTACCGAGTAAGCCCGAAGATTCCCCTTGTGAGATCTTCTTCAAATTGGCTGTAAGACTATCTCGCATTAGGTCAGTCCCTATAGCCTCTCTAACTCTTGGTTCCCTTTATACTTGGATGGATCGGGCACATGTAGATGTAGAGAGATCCTGTAATTGCTATGATGTTGCTATTTTTGTAAATGTTGTCCTTTTGATGGCCTTTTTATTTGAGCATTTCCCCCACCTTACTTCTGAGGCTCAATCTTGCCATAATAATGCGGTCTGGCTCTTGAGATGGCACAGAAAAGACCCTATAAAGCCCCATAGGGGCCTTGATTGACAATATTAAAGAGTTTCAATTTCAGCCTTACAGCAAACGTCCTAGAAGCATTTTTAGCTGGCTTTCTTTTCTCGATGACGGTAAAACCTTCCATTGCCCTTCTAATGTAGAGTCTCTTTCTACTTGTCCTCATATTAATGTAGTAATGATGTCGTTACCTGGACTCCTTCCTTATTGGATAGAGTTAGGCCAATGTGCCGAGTTTTATCATTTTGAGAGGGTAAGAAGGAAATTTGGCTATGATTAGGGCATTCACACCACTCATCCCCCTTCATGCACCGATCCTTTCGAGCTATTTTCAAAGGAATGTACCAACTTCACTCTCCAGGGATCATTCCACAGAGTAAATGGATTGGAGGGGCTTTACATGCCTCCTCGTGATTATCGACCATCATTCACTACTTCTTAGTTCCTGTTCTGGCAGCGAAAGGTTCTTCTAATCCAAGGTTGTGTAATCGGTCCTCCTCATGAGACCAACCCTGTTAAGTATGCTAAAGTCCAATTTTTAATTAGGCGGACGCAGAAGGATACTTGGTTTCTCAACACCACTTCTAGGCCACCTCTTGAGCAGACCACCCTTATTTTAGTGATGCCCCTTCTTGATAAGTCCCCTCAGCTCCAATCGATTGAGTCATCATCTGCGAAGTCTAAAGGCCAATCTAAGAGTAAAGGAAAAGAGAAAGCCATTACAGCAGGCAAGAGGAAGTACCCTGACATGGATGCATCCAATTTCATTCTTTCTACCATCGTTTCTCCACCTTCTTCTCCCCCAGCTACGAAGAAGATAAAGGGGAGTAATGATTTCGTTGCTACTCCCTCCTTGCTGGACCAGAAGTCTGATACCGATGATCTCGAAGTGGAGGAGACTTATAGAACTGTGAAGGAGGGGGTTATGAAGCATTGGTACTTTTCTCTCGGGAGGCACAAGTCATATATATCCCTATTGCAGAAGGTACTATATCCCAATATTATTTGCTTAGTGGAACTCGTTCTCTCGAAGTTTCACTTATCGGTTCCCCTCCCCCTCATTGGAAGAGGAACTAGTTCACTATGGAAGCACTCCTTCCTACGATGATCATAGTTCTTCATCGAGTGATGTGGATGGCTTGGATCTCCGTAGTGAAAGAACTACTGACACTTATGCTTTGTTATCAATTTTAAAGGAGTCTTCCGATGATGATGAGGTACCCCATTCTCCTGAGGGGGTTAGCTCCGCTACCTGACCCCTTCCTTATTGTCAAACTATGCATCCCGTTGCTGTAAGTCTTTCTTTTAGCGAAAGTTTTATGCATGTGATATTCATGCCCTTTCATCATTGGTTTATTTATAAATAATAAAAAAATTGCCATATTTTTGCAGGTTATTTCCACAAAGGTGAGTAGTCCTACACTACCCCCATTATGATAGACACCTTTTCAGTGAGAGAGGAACTCTATGCTCATTTCTTCTCGGGGTATCTTCAGAGAGGTTTGCTACTCCTTCCTTTTTTTCATATTAAATGTAATTTACTGGCCACCAATTACATTTTGATTATATGTTATACATTGGCACTTTGTTGCATCTTTCATCCACGCATCCTACTAGTACCAGGACCGCTTATGTGGTTTAGTGTTCTATTTAGGTATGCTTTATGATTTTTTCAATTTTCATTATTCTCTTTTCTTCTTTCTTTCTTCTTTTTCCTTATCTATTTATGATTGTAGGGGGTTGTGCCTTCTAGCCCTTCCACTTCATCTTCTCTTGCTTCAGTGATAGGCACTTCTACAGTTGATCCCCTAGTTACCCCATCATCTAAAGTATTTATCTCAGAGGTTCTCTTGCTTCAGCAGTAAGCGCTTTATGCCCTTTGACATTTTCATCTCTCAGGGTCTGGCACCTTTTAACTTTTCTTCCATGGGAGGGACTCTTCCCTTTCCCGATGTTACTATCCCAGGGTTATCCTCTTCAGGGAGGATCTCTGTTCCTCGAGTTCGCATATCTATGGATGGTAGGACTTTGATTCAGGCTATCTCTCACAACCCATTATTTACTGTGTCCGTAACTATTGAGCCCACGCTTCAGCCTTCTTCCTCTACTTTAGTGTCAGTAAATTCTTTTTCTAGGGTTATGATAATAACATGCTTTAATATTTGCAGGCCATCAGCACAGTCCTGTAGCATCGGTTATCACTTTTCACTTTTTCTCTTTGGATGGAGCCCATTTACTTTATTGTCTTCTTATTGGTCATTTCTCTACCCATCTTGAACTGAATAAATCCCTTTCTTCTTAATTTGCAGTTGTCCCTGGGTGCTATTTCATCGGCGGCTCTTGTTTACACTTCTTTGGTAGCCCCTGCTACATGTGGGCCACCTTGCCTTGTTACCGTGTCCTTCCAGGTAACCATATTTGTCACATAATTTTGAGTTTTCTCCCATACACTTTGCCTTCGTGAGGTAGGTGATTTACTGATTCCTACCCCCTTTTTATTTATAGGCTAGCTATGCGGAGGCTCTGTTATCCACTGCGACCATCATTATTGAGGTAGCTCCTTTAGGAGCACCTGCTGCTGAGACAGTCCCTTTCGGAGAACCTGTTGTTGAGACAACCCCTTTAGGAGAACCTGAAGCTGAGACAGCCCCTTTAGGAGCACCTGTAACTGAGACAGGCCCTTTACGAGAACATGCAGCTCTTCCCTTGTCTACTATGGAGGGCGTTACTCTGGTATCATATATGAGAGTAGTCATTTTCTTTATGTCATTCTTCGATCCCTATGTCATTCAATTGTTTATCAGTACTTACCTGTTTCTTCTGTTCTCAGGTTAGTGTTGATATCGTCTAGTGACGACGGAACGCATAGGAGGGATATCGGCAGGAGAGGTTTTACACTTGCATACCTTTTTTTTGTTTTCTCTTATTTTTTTTCATTATTTCTTATCGCGTATATTGTCCAAATGTTCTCATATCCACCTTTGTTTCATTGTCTCTAGGTGAGTGAGGTTGTTCCGGTAGCTGTGGAGTCTGTAGGCGAGGTGACTGTGAGAGAGGTATTAAACTGGCATACCCCTCTCTTTTTCTTCTTATGTATATCGTTCAAGTGTTCTCATTTTCACCTTCGTTTCATTGTGTCTAGGTGAAGGATATTTCTCCAGTGACTGTGGAGTCTGAAGGTGGGGTGGATGCGAGAGAGGTATTAAACTGGCATACCCCCTCTTTTTACCGTTCCCCTTTTTCTTCTTGGTTACACTGTGCAACTCTTCTCATTTTCACCTTTGTTTCATTGTTTCTAGGTGAATGAGGTTGCTCCATTGACTGTGAAGTTTGATGGTGGGGTAGCTGCGAGAGAGGTATTAAACTCACATTCCCCTTATTTTTACTGTTCCCCTTTTTCTTATTGCGTATACTGTGCAAGTGTTCTCATTTTCACCTTTGTTTCATTGTTTTTAGGTGAATGAGGTTGCTCCAATGACTATGGATTTCGATGCTGGGGTGGATGCGATAGAGGTATTAAATTGGCATACCCCCTCTTTTACTGTTTCCCTTTTTCTTCTTGCGTATACTGTGAAAGTGTTCTCATTTTCACCTTTGTTTCATTGTTTCCAGGTGAATGAGGTTGCTCCAGTGGCTGTGGAGTTCGATAGTGGGGTGGCTGCGAGAGAGGTATTAAACTGGCATACCCCATCTTTTTACTGTTCCCCTTTTTCTTCTTGCGTATATTGTGCAAGTGTTCTCATTTTCACCTTTGTTTCATTGTTTCCAGGTGAATGAGATTACTCCTCCAACGATATCTGTGGAGAAAGAAAAGAGTGCCAATTTGCACACTTCTCAGGTATTTGACTATCACATCCACATTACTATTCATTGATTGTTGATTTGTGTATTGTGTTCATAGTCTTTATTAATATTCCTTATGTTTAGCCTGGTACCCCAACTTTGGCTGAACCCCTTCAGACTGGTGACAGCACAGTCACCCCCTTAGGTTTTGGGGTAATATTTCTATCATAGTCATTGCTAGGGCCTAATCCGTAATTGCCTTTATTTTCTTTTTTAACTTATTATAAATTCTTCCTTTCAAGCTTTTATTGACGGGTTCGTCGGGGTAGATACCGAGGGAGGTCGTAGTTGTGAGGCCACTCCTACGGTCGATAATGCTGATTATAGTTGGGAATCTTCTTTCCTTCCCTCTGAGATAGGTTCACACCATTCTGACGGTGATGCTGAAGTAGAGGCTCCTACGACCTTCATGAGTAGGCTGTGGCGTGAAGAGCGACCAGGACACTTTCGGACACATGAGCGTCAGGTCTTGGATCTGATATTGGAGATTCATCCTGAGATATTTACGCCTCAAAGTGTACTTCATATTGATACCCTCACAATGTTCAACCTGAAGGCTCTTTCTAGTGGCCCTACCTTGTTATTTTTGGATGCTCTCTGTGACTTGCAGCAGTTCTATCATTTTCATTTGGATTGGCTTGATGCTGGAGGTCATCATTTTCTGAGCATTCCCTTCTGGAAGATGGTGATATTTTACACCTCCAGACAGTCTAGGATCGAGCAACGGCAAGCTGAGGATGAGAGGATTCAGGGTCAGATTACATCACTTCAGTATCATATTACGTCACTTCAGTCCCGACTTGGCAGGCATGAGTCAGGTGATCAGGAAGATAACGCCAAGCTAACTAGGTTGGAGGAGGAGTTCTTGTAGGAGGTTGGTCCCTCATATGTCGGTGCCCTCACCCGTGACGACTTATTTTTTGTTATTTCTAGCGGATAGGCTAGTTCTTTCTTTGTGGTATCTTAGCTTCTATGTATACAACACTGATCATCCATCAATGAGAAAAATGATATTTAGTTTCTCCGGCACTTTCCTTTTCTCTTGCTCCCCATCTATACTTTTGACATTTATTTAGTAAGATCTGCTCTAATTTCTGTGAGCATTTGATCAACTTAGAATGCCCCATATACTGTGGGGTACTTGCATTAATCTGAGCAAGTTATGTATACGTATGCATTATTGTTTTAAACGCACCTCTTATGACTGCGAGGTGTTTTCATGTTACGTTTTTGGATCACCCCCTCCTGTCTGTGGGGGTGCTCCTGCACATTATCGCTTGTGTTCATAAGAAATAGGTTGTAGGAGGGGGGGTGATCCTATCTCCTTCTTTTAAGTTGTAAGGAGATTTTCTCATGTTCGATATCTTACATTTGTGTATGTCGTACGCCGCTACAAAAGGCACGTCACTTCAAGATCTCACATGACGGCCTCTATTCGAATTCTGGGAATCAAGCATTCAACATCTCCATCAAGTGTCCCACATCTGCCTCAACGACTTCACGTTCCACAATTATAGGGACTTTATGCAAGTGGTACGCAAGATAAGTCAAAATAATGAAAGAAGGCAAGATAGGAAAGTTCAAGGGAGTTTTGGTAATTTCACATCCACCGTCCGGAGGTCCAGTCAACTGGAAAGTTAAAGAGCTCGATGCCGAAGACACTAGAAGAAACGTCACCTCACTTCGAGCTACGGTGAAGAAGTTATGGCCCTTTGAAAATGGAGAAAATCTCGATAAAATCCTTATGTAGAATACTATAAGCCCCAAAACCAGTGAACTATCACGAACCGAAGGCCAAACTAGTTCGGGGGCGATTATCTATCTTTTTCTATTAAGGTAATTATCTATCCTTTGCGATTAAGCCACCATTAAAATGGACCTAAAAAATTGAGGAATTTTATTATCCGGGGTCCAAGAGGTTAAAAGAGCCCGAAAAAATTTAAAGGCAATAAAAAGAAATTCATGCCAAATATGGGCCATTAGGTTTCACCATCAATTCTCCAAAGTTTGAGAATTTAGATCACCTCTATTCAAAATATATATCCGGGGGAGTTTGGTTGGAGTATTTAAACAGGTTTGCACTTCCTTGAAAGTCCTGAAAACCATTAAATTGTTTTGGACGTTATTGGTGTGGAAATCACTTTGAGCTTTGATTTGTTGATTTGATTGATTCAATGTCTCATATTTCCATTTTTTTAACCTAAGGAAGATGTTGAGTTTATTCGTTAGGAGTATCCAATATTCATCGTGCACATGTCATGTTTGTATGCATTGATTTTCCTATCGAATTTGATCACACCCCTACATTTACGCTATCATCAACTTGATTGTTTTGTGTTCTTTCATGGTGTGATTATTTGTTTGTATATTTTGTGTGAAAAATTTTGAAAAATTCAAAAATACTAGTTTCTTACCTTGTGATATTCCCCATTTGCATTTATTTTTTCTTTTCTTATCTGTCTATTTGGGGACATAATAAAAAGGGGGAGAAATAATTATCATATTATGGGAGAGTTTTGAGATTTGATATTTATTTTATGTTGGTATCTATGTTTATCTCATTTCAAACTCGATACGTCACTTGGCATTTTCTTTATCTCATGTGCGTAGGTACTACATTGATGATCCCGAATTTGCACACCCTGATGAGAAAATATTTGAAGAACAAACGATAACGACTTATTCATTTGTATCTTTCTAGTTTTGGGTTCATAGGAGGGTAGATTTGTATAGGTCAATTGAATGATAATAATTCGAATTTTTTATTTTGTACCGGCATAGACATAGGGCGAGATTTGTAAGGACATTTTTCTTATGTCTGATATCTTACATTTGTGTATATTGTACGCCGTTACAAAAGGCACGTCACTTCATGATCTCACATGACGAACTCTATTTGAATTCTGGGAATCAAGCATTCAACATCTCCATTAACATCTCCATCAAGCATTCATGATCTCAACGACTTCATGTTCCATAATTTTAGGGACTTTATGCAAGTGGTACGCAAGAGAAGTCAAAACAATGAAAGAAGGCAAGATAGGAAAGTTCAAGGGCATTTTGGGAATTTCACAACCATCGTCCGGAGGTTCGGTCAATTGGAAAATTGAATAGCTCGATGCCACGAAGACACTAGAAGAAATGACACCTCAATCTGAGCTACGGTGAAGAAGTTATGGCCCTCTGAAAATGGAGAAAATCCCGATAAAATCCTTATATAGAATGCTATTTGCTTAAGCCCCAAAACCAATGAACTATTGCGAACCGAAGGCCAAACCGGTTCGGGGGGCGAATCGGTTTGAGGTAGAAGCCAAATCAGTTCAGGGTACCCGATGCTGCCAAGAGTTCCAAAGTTTTAAAATTCCTTTTGGTTTACTATAAAAGCCAACTTCGGGGGAGTTATTTTGCAAGACTTGGAGAGACGATTTTGAGAGTTCTATTAGCTCAAGTATTCATATTTTTGAGTCCCAAAACTCATGTTTTGATTCACACATCATTACCATACCTTTTTGAATCTTTTTGAAACCCAAGAACACAACTTTGGTGTTGTTCATACTTGTGGAGAAGCTGTCTTTCTTCTTCATTGCTGCTCACGTGGAGTTCCTGAGGGAGATTCCAGCTGACGACATCAGAACCGACACTTGCGGGTATTTCTGTGTCACACTTGTTTTTCATTTTAATCCATGTAACCGTATATTACAAAATTATAGTGAAAAATAAAAAAGTTTTGCCCCTTTGGGGGATTTTTCCTCACTTGTGTGTGTTTGAATGTTCTTGCATGATTTCACCATCTTCAATCACACCTAGGGGCATGTTTAGGACTTAATTGATAAAAATTGAGTTTAATTAAATAATTTTCTTGTTTGAATGCACGCGCACTCTTCATAAGTTTTGTTTTATTTAAAAGAAATTAAATTAGCTAGCCCCTAGTATATGGGGTCCTTGTTCTTCATTTTCTTTAAGAGATTTCCTGTTCTCAAAATGTTAGAGAGGGGGAATTTGACCCTCTTCTTCACATTTCTATTAATCTAGTCAAGTAAAGCATTTTTCTGAGAAAACAAGTTTACTACTTGGAGGTTGTCCTCCTGTTTGTCAGGTAACCAAAGATAAAACTGTATGTTGTGTCTGAGAGTACTTTGCTCAGTATACTTTCTTTTAGCGTGGAATTACCCCCCAAGTGTAGTGAGCAAAGTTCCTCTTTTTCTTTTTGTTCACCCTCTTCTAGCCTAGTAGAGAGTATATGTTCTTTTTAAAATAAATATATATGTATATATTCTAGTGGTCTATCTCATATAGATGAGTAGTCAAGGAAAGAATCAACAATGATCAAAAGTGTTGCTATTTCATTTCTTTACTGTTGTGTATTGTTTAAAACATGGTATCGCTCTATCATTTTTCAAAAAAAAAGAAATTTTCTAGTATAAGAGCAAACCTAAAATTCTACTACAGAAATGAAAAGAAATTTTTTTAACCCAAACTAGGCATAATACCTCTTTAGCCATTTTCAATTAATGGATTGGAGACAATCACTCTCCGGCTCCAAAATTTGTCAGTATCCTGACTTCCCCACTCCTCTCACTACAAAAGGACCTTCCCAATTGGGTTTGAACTTCGATGCTGACATGCTGTGAAGGTGATGAGTAGATGATCTAAGGACCAAGTCTCCCACTTGAAATTCTCTGGGCTTGCTAGGTTTTCATAAGCTCTTGACAGCTGTTGGGTGTAAACTTTGAAGTTCTCTCTCGCTTTATCAATGTGTTCATCCAACGCCTCGAGTTGCAAGTTCCATGGGTCAAGGATGAGTCCATTTCTTAGAGCAACCCTAGCTGATGGTACTACCAATTTTGCCAGTAGGACAGCTTCAGATCCATATACCAGTGAGAACGAAGTAAACCCAATCGGTTTTCTTTTCAAAGTACGGTAGGCCCATAGCACCATGGGTAGCTTCTCATCCCATGGACCTGACATGTCTTCCAACACCTTTTTCAGAATATTGATTAAGGTCTTGTTGGTGGCCTCTACCTGGCCATTTCCCTTTGGGTAGGAGTTGGTTGAACTGTTATGCATGATTTTATATTTGTCAGTGAGGAGGGCAATCTCTTTGCATACAAACTGTTTCCCATTATATGTGAGTATCACCTTGGGTATACCGAACTTGCATATGATGTATTCCTTGATAAATTTTGTTACCACCTGGGCATTCACCCTTTTCAAGGAAATGGCCTCCTCCTACTTGGTGTATAACTCTGTAGCTACAATGATGAAAGCTAATCTTTCCACTAGGTCAAATGCCCATGTATGGAAAGGATATGGAGCTACTAGGCTTTGCAAGCTGACAGAGGGGGCATGCACCATGTTTCCATGTACTTGATAAGCTATGCACTTATTTACATAACCAATGGAATCAGTTTCCATGGTTGGCCAATAATACCCCAGTGTTTTTAGCTGATCATATAGCTTGGCACCCCCATATGGGAGGGATCATGTTCTTCCTTCAGCACTTTCTCTGTATCTTCTTTAGCTATGAATTTTAGTGCCTTCTCATTATAACCTTTCCTGTATAGATCTCCTTCCATTAAGTAGAAATGGGCTACCCTTTTCCTGAGATAGATTTCATCCCCTCTCTCTGTAGGTAACTCAACCGTCTTTCAGATATGCAATATACGGTTGCCTCCAATCTTCGAAGGGTTCTACAAATTGGCTTATGCTAGATGATCGAAGTGAGTTTGGCATTTTAAACAACCTTGCTATAAGTGAGTAGTCTCTGTGCTCATGGTACGCCAATAGTATCCCCTACGCTACAGCCTACGATAAAGTGGGATGTCAATACCCCCACAATGTTTTTCATGCATTTTTGTCAACCTATATTTTGCTTCTTACTCCCCCCACACCTTGATAGGAATCCTACAGGACTCTTAAAGTAAAGTGTTCCTTGCAACGGGTGGTATTTAGCCAGCTCCAACATCTTTATGGTCCCTTCTCTTGTCTCCAACTGCACCATAAGGTGTCTCCAGTTATCTGGCTCATTGCATGGGAACAAAGACTTCACCGTAGTAGGTATTATCCTCTGGTTCACTGTAATTATAACCTCTGCCTCATCTATATCCAACTTTTGTGCTACCGTAGCCAGCGCATCAGGGTCCCTGTTCATTTTTCTTGCATGTCTCTCAACAGTCACTTTCAGGAATTGTCCCAACAGCGTTTGGATGATATACCTATAGGGTGACAAGTTAGCACTCTTGAGGGCAAACTCCCCACTAACCTATTTTAATACCAGGTTAGAGCCCCCCCGATGCATAATACTTTGACACCTCTTCGAAGTGCCTCTAGAATGCCCAGAATGAGAGCTTCATACTCATCCTCATTGTTTGAGAATTTAAAGTCTAACTTGAAAGAGAGAGTGATCTTTTCCTTTCTGTTCGAGAGTATGATGCCCGCACCTCCTATGCCTTGAGCACTAGATCCATCGAACTCCATTTCTCACTTCTCCATTTCCTCTACCACACATGCTCAGAAGTTCTCCCCGGGAAGTTCCTCACTAGGAGCTCAAAATTTCCACTTGGGAAGTGGGACAACAGGTTTTCCACTGCTTGACTCTTGATTGCCTTGGGCACTACACACTTTAAATCATTATCTGACAATATAAAAAACCATCTCCCTGCTCATCCCACGAGTATTGTTCTTGCTAGAAGATACTTTATAGGGTCTCACTTGGTGACTATGTGCACTGTGAAGGCTAGCAGATAATGTCTCAACTTCTAAGCCACAAAAACCAATGCTATACAATTCCTCTCCATGCTAGTGTATCTAAATTTTGTTTCGGAGATTGCTCTTGACAAGTAGTAGATTATTTTTCTACTCCTTCCTTCTCTTGTGCTAAGAGTTCCCCTATGGATCTCTCCATTAAGGTGAGGTAGATCAGTAGCGGTGCTCCAGCTTCTTGTGGGATCATCGTGGATGGGGAGGCTAGAATTTCTTTAACTCTCTCAAATTCTTTCTTCTCCTCTTCTCCCCAACTCCACTTGACTTTGTCCTTCAATAGAGGCGCAAATGGGTGAATTACTTCCGCTAGCGCGGGTATAAACCTCCTCATGTAGGATACCTTTCCTAGGAAACTCTTAAGTTGCCTTTAGCTCTTGGTGGATGGAATCATCACAATCGATTTCCTTTTCTCCGCGTTTACTTGCACCCCCTACCTATTGACACCAAAACTAAAAAATTTCCTGCAGTAACCCCAAAGGCACACTTAGAGGGATTCATCCTTATCTTGTACCTATGATACCTCTCAAATACTTTCCCAAGGTCTTATTTTTGTGTGCTTTCCTTCTTGGATTTCACCACCGGGTCATCCACATAGAACTCTAGTATGTCATGAAATAGATCATGAAAGATTGCCATCATGGTTCGCTGGTATGTGGCCTGGCATTCTTCTGTCCGAAAGGCATTATTGTGTAGTGGAAGTTACCTAATGGTGTGCAAAAGGCCGTCTTCTTTGCATTTGTCAGATCCATTTTGATCTGGTTGTGGTCGACGTATCCATCCATGAAACTATACATCTCATGTCCTGCGATAGTATCAACTAAGCTGTTTATATTCGATAGAGGAAACTCATCTTTAGGACATGCCCAATTCAGATCGCGAAAGTCTATGCAAATCCTAATTTATCTTTTATCCTTCTTTGCAACCGGCACTATGCTGGAGAGCCATATAGGGTGCTAAATGGGCTTGATGAACCCAGTTGCCATTAAATTCTCTACCTCCACCTTTATCTTCAAATCTAGGTCAGCTTTGTATATGCGTGTAGCTTGACTTACTGGAAGGGAATTAGGGGAGGATTTCCAATCTATGGGAGTTCACTTCTGGGTATATTCCAGGCATCTCCGTGTATTTCCATGTAAACACATCAGTGAACTCCCTAAGTAAGTTAATGAGCTCTTCTTTCTATTTTGGTTCCAAAATCTTGGATATTAGAATGGGCACCCCCTTTGACCCCAGATTGACCTCCTCTAACTCTTGCAACTCCTCTCTAGGTCCATCTTGTATGCATTCTGGAGATTCTTTTGGTTCCTCGACATGCTCAATGATATGGGATTCATCAACAATAAAACACTCAGGTGTCGAGTGATAGTGCAAAATATAGCACCCTGCCGCGATAGTACTCTTTCGAAGCCGCGGATGTTCAGGCTATACAGGCCGCGGCAGTTACCACAGTCAGGGCGCGGCCATATCTATTGTAGGGTGCGACCCCCTCCATCAGAGTCCGCGACACACCACCTTAGGGCGCGCGGTACTACTACTCAGCGTTTCTTACTCCACAGGCTGCGCACCCTTATCCACAATGACTGCAGACTTGGTGCATGTCACGTGCTGTGGGCACGTGACTCAACTCACTTCCTAATAAATAGAGGACCATACCTGGAAAGGGGGATCGATTTCCACATACGCCCAAGGCAGGCTCTACAATACAGATTCTCACTACACAATCTCAACACAACTTGGAGACCACGCATCCACATCGGAATCCTCAGTACTGCCATGTACTCCCCTTTATTCTCATATTTGTATGCCACTTTAGGCACGATTATACTGTACCATGCAACGCATATAATGAGAACGAGCAACACAGTGGATGTAGGCCTATTTTAAAGGCTGAACCACTCTATATCTTGTCTTCTCTCTATTTACTTGCTTTAGTTGGTTATTACACACTTCACACATGATCTGCTGATGCGAAAACGACAAGTGGACGATTTCTCGTATCATCAGTTTGGCGCCGTCTGTGGGAAGCGAGATATTTCAATCTTGTTTCTCTATGTTTCGAGTTCTTAAACACCTTATTCTATTCATGGGGATCCTCTGGATCATCATCACATGAGTAAATTTTGGTTATTAAGATCTATTTTATACTTACACCCTTAAATGGGTATTTCTTACCTTCAGATCTGCTCTCGGGACTCCATTTCACGACCTTAGATCTATTTTTACATACCCCTGTGATATCATTCTATCTGGTTAATCTCGAAAGGCATGACAGGCTTTTGCCTCAAAAAGATGAATGATTAGGGAGGGATTGTACCTACTTCTTTGTTGTTCTTTGCCCATGATCTAGGGTTTATCATTAGAATTATACCATTGTGTGCACCGAGAGGTTATTCTCTCATGGATAGACCCTAGTAGGTATGCTCTCCACAGGTTTTGGGAGAAAAACTCAGTTCCCGGGCTTCAATTTTGGGATTGTGCCTTCACTGCCTAGGTAGGGACGCGGCGTGGTAGTTCAACTACCTTACATGCCGCAACCTCTACTGGGTCAGTTGTAATACAGAAGCTTCAAAACATCAAGGAACACTCGGGTGGCCTTCAGATCAGCCTTGGTGTATATCATACAAGGCCGCGGCAGTGCACCTATGTGCCTTATTGGCCGCGGCCTCGGCAGGAATACCATGTGATAGTGAAAACGCTGCATTCCCATTTCCTACTTGGTTACTCCAATATTTCTGAGATTACTCACTTCAGATAGTTTTTTCTCAGATTATATATACTTTATAAAGACTAACAAAAGCAGAAATGGAGGGAGAATCCAGCCAGAGCATAGAAGTCAAAGATGAGATTGTGCAACTGTACAATCACCTTAATCACCTCTATGACAGCCATGCTTCACTTCAGACCCAGGTCAATTACCTCACTCAGAGGGTGCTGATGCTAGAGGCCGCGGCCAATCAAAATACAAACGCAGGTCCGGGAAGAGCTTTATCTGCCGCGGCAGTCAAAGAAGCCGCAGGACCAACTGGCAAAAGGCAGAAAAGGGAAGCAGAGAAATCAGAGAAAAAGTCGGGCGTCTATACGCCGTTGATTTTTCCAATTGAAGAGATCTTTGAGTGTATCAAAGAGGACAAGCTTTTGAGGTGGCCAGAAAAGCTGAGAGCTCCACCCCACAAGAGGAACAAAGATGCCTGGTGCAAATTCCATCAGGACCATGGCCATGACACTGAGCAATGCTATGCTCTGAAAGATGAAGTCGAAAGGCTAATTGGCCAGGGGATGCTGCAGCGATTCCTGAAAAATGCATAAAGGGCTCAGCCGGACCTGACAGAGGCTGCATGCCACACCTCATCCTTAGACTTTTTCAATTTCAACTATTTATGTCTATGCTTTATGTAGCTCATTAGAGCCCGAATACTCAAGATTTTATGTTTTATTAGATATATAAATATATGAATTAGCAAATTTTGCCATATCTCATTCCTCTCTTGTTTTCATAATTTGTCATCTCACAAAAAGACCTTTTGTCTTAAACAGATTCCAAGGGAAGAATAACACATTATCTAGGAAGATTATTATTATTTTGGGATGCACCTATGGAGGGATTGCGGTCTTAATTAGCTCAAAAGTTCCCCTCACGATGTGCAATTGTATCTTATCATATGATGATTATAATCATGAAAGCATCCGAGGATTCAAGGAGCTCTTATTAGCCACGGGGGCTTACAATGCCCGTTCTCAGCTCTTGGGACACGTCATCAAGCCGGGAGGCTTATAATCTCTGGCCGTGGAGGACTTTATGTATATCAGTAGCACTGGGTGGCTTAATAACATAACCCAGCCTGGAGAGGCTTGATAGTGTCTCATATATTAGCTGTGGGCGGCTTAATAACATAGCCCAGCCTGGAGAGGCTTGATAGTGTCTCATACTTTAGCTGTGGGTGGCTTAATAACATAACCCAGCCTGGAGAGGCTTGATAGTGTCTCATATATTAGCTGTGGGCGGCTTAATAACATTGCCCAGCCTGGAGAGGCTTGATAGTGTCTCATACTTTAGCTGTGGGTGGCTTAATAACATAACCCAGCCTGGAGAGGCTTGATAGTGTCTCATTTATTAGTTGTGGGTGGCTTCATAACATAACCCAGCCTGGAGAGGCTTGATAGTGTCTCATATATTAGCTGTGGGTGGCTTAATAACATAACCCAGCCTGGAGAGGCTTGTTAGTGTCTCATATATTAGCTGTGGGTGGCTTCATAACATAACCCAACCTGGAGAGGCTTGATAGTGTCTCATATATTAGCGGTGGGCGGTTTAATAACATAGCCCAGCCTGGAGAGGCTTGATAGTGTCTCATACTTTAGCTGTGGGTGACTTCATAACGTAACCTAGCTGGGAGAGGTTTGATAGTGTCTCACATATTAGTGCTTGGAGACATGACCCAGCGCGAGAAGATTGGGAAACATCAGCATATGTCTACAAAGGCACATCGTTCAGATGAACCAGAAATGTGCTGCATCCCCCCGGAACGGTTGCAGAGCTCTAAGAGCCACTCATCCGTGAAAGTGCTGAGACACTAACATCTTGAGGCATGAGAGGGCTACAATGTCGAATGCCACGGTGGAAGAGAATCAATTGTACCAAGTCTAAGGGAAGAGTTTGCTTCATGATTCATGTTGGTTATGGGACAACAAAAGGCAAACAGTTCAGACAACTGGGTGCAATGAAAGCGGATGGAGACACATGCAATCAGCAAGTCCCAGCCTTGAAATCAGGACCGCGGCAACCAGGCGAAGACATTTACATGGCATGGCATAATGAAGAGCCGCGACTTGCACACAGCTACCTCGTGACCGCTAAATCCTTTACTTCAAAAGACGTCGCACTATCTATATGTCCGCGGAAATGGGATTTTAATCAATATACGAATTCGATCTTTGTCCGCGGACTTAAAATATTATGTTTATCTGGACACGGATACGTTTTCAAATATGCGGCGGCTACGATGAATCATTCATTATAAGCAGGCAATGTAAGAGAGCAAGGAATGGAAAGATAACAATCATGTACAAAGTAGTCAATATGGCCGCAGCCTTGATATTAGTATTCAAGATTACAGAAAGGAGGCCGCAGCCACAAATGCAGATTACAAAAAGAAGGGACGCAGCCCTGAATGAATGATGAGCTCCAGAAATTGACTGAATTTAAGAGGCTGCGTCATCATCTTCATCAGCATCTTCTCCATCCGCGACAGACTCTGTCACTCCTTTCGCAGCCGCTGCTTCAGCCTCCGCCTTCATCCTTGCCCTCTCTTCCGCTGCGGACTTGAGCTCAGCGATGCACTCATGATGTTCGGCATTGCTTAACTTCCAGGCCAGGACCCTCTCCTTGGTCTCGGGGAAGTTCTTTACAAATCTCTGCCGCAGCTCCTGGTAGCCGCGGAGGTAGGCCCTGTTGTTGATAATAAAGAAGTCCTTGGAGCCTTTAAATGACTCCACGGCGTGATCTATGGCTAGCTGGAGGGATTCACCATGATCAGCCTCCAATCTTTTTATTTCCGCGGTATGGTTTGCTGCATCCTGGGCAGACTTGGACTCCAGCTCATCATATTTCTTTTGAAGAAATATAAGCTTGTTATTGGCAATCTCTGCAGCTTGGGCAGCTTCCGCGGTCTGAGCCTGGGAGGCTTTTAGGGATTCCGCGGCTTGTATGAAATTTTGCTCCGCTTCCTCCCTTTCCTTGTCTGCCTTCTCCAAGTTCATTTTTACCGCCTGAAGAGCCGCGGCAGCAGAACTCTTCCCAGCCTCAAATGAAGAGGTCCGTGCAGCCTCCAAGTCCGCGGCATGGGCACTCTTCTCGGCCTCCTTCAGCCTGTACAAGGCCTCGTACTTCCTCTTCTGAACAACAATCACATCCGTGGCCTGAAATAAAGAGGAGAAAATATGAAAAATACATATGGTGCAAAAGTTGAAAGAATGACGACTGGTACGTACCCTCAGAAGGTTGTGGAGGCCGCAGTCCTCCAGATCTTCATGATCTTCACCAACTAGCCTGTCTAGGTCCGCGGCATCCAGTGCTCGCTTCATTCTCCGTGCTGCCTTTGCAGTAGTGTCCCAAGAGGAATTGGGGTCAGGCTGCCTCAATTGGGGTCTTGGTCTTCCATCAGGCCCGGACTCTCCGCGGAATTGTGGGGGCGGCAAGTTAGCGTTAACCCCCACAACAGCTGGCGGTGGAGGAGATGATGAATGAAGGGGCACATCGGTTGACATCAAGCCCACCGCGGCCAGGTTTTCCCCTATGTCATCGTCAAATTGGTCATGCGGAAGGCCGTCATTAACCACCTGCTCTGCGGCAGGAGCAGTCGCCTTATTGGCAGTGACCGCGGCTTGGGCAGCATTATTTTCTTCAGAGGGAGCCGCGGCAGGTCCCTTAGCCTTGGACCTCTTCCTTTTTCTGCTCCGCGCGGTATTATTCAGGACGACCGCGTCCTCATCCATCTCAGCCAGCTGCGCTGCTAGCAGGTCCCTGTCAACTTCTTCACCTAAAAAAGAATAACATGAGTTCAAGGACAGAAACGGCCATAGAATAAAATAGTGGTTTACCTTTCGCGCCCATTTGTTGAGGAACGGATTTGTTAGGGAAAAATCCCACCGTAAATATAGTTGTCGACGTTACAAGTATGCTGAACTTCTTGT
This sequence comes from Sambucus nigra, assembly GCA_949130495.1. NCBI lineage: Eukaryota > Viridiplantae > Streptophyta > Magnoliopsida > Dipsacales > Adoxaceae > Sambucus > Sambucus nigra. The sequence continues at coordinate 312,691,886 of OX422218.1, read as the reverse complement.
GTTCAGCAGGAACTTCCGCAGCCTCGGCGACTCATTTCTCCTGCCGCTTGTTTAAATGCAGATTGTCAAGGGCTGCAGAATGAAAAGAAGATTCAAGTTAGTGGAAATTACGTGAAATAAAAAGGACGCGGCTATGATCTTATACCTAATTTTGAGGGTATCCCCCACTGCCGCGGCATTTTATATGTTCTCTCTCTCTCATTCTCCTCAGGGTGCATCTCCCAGCCTTCACCAGAGATGTAGAAATATTTTCCCTTCCAATTTTTCACACTTGTCGGCCTCCCAGAATAAAGGGTCTCATCCCTGCCGCGGCTAGAAAAATAATAGTAGCCCGCGAACTTCACCGAGTTCTCCTTTGGACGGTAGAAGTGAAAGAACTCCGCGGGAGTGATGTCCTTTTTGAACTGCTGCTGCCAAAGGACAACTGCAGCGAGAATGGCTCTCCAGCCGTTAGGGTCCAACTGTGCGGGGGCCAAGTTCATCGCCTGAAAAAGTCGACGGATAGGAACTGGGACAGGTAGCCGCAGCCCGTAAATGAACGCGTGCAGGGGGAAGCAAATTCTGTCGTCGGATAGAACCGTGCACGGTCTTTGGTTTGCGGCAGGGGCTGAACACATCAAATTTTCTGGAAACTCGAAGGCCTCAGCCACCTGCTCAACCCAATCTTGGGTCATTGAGCTGCGGACATCGAGCGCGGCCAAGGGTCTCACCCCCCTCCCTGATGTACCTCCTGGCTTGTTTCTAGCGGCTGCGGTATTATCTCCTTCAGCCGTGGGGTGAGTACTTGAGTTGGCTTCTTCCATCGACGATTGACAATTCTTTCCAGACGAGGAGTCCGCGGAGTTTGAGTCAAGAATTATGCAGTTTGGGCAATCTTTGAGTTTGCAAGGCCCTACTGATCTTAGAGGGGGCACAGAAGTAAGCTCGGGGGGAGAGGTCCCAAAATGCTTTGCCCAAAAGCCCCTCAGGAACTCGTCGGGGTCAAAGCTCATATGGCTGCAGCAGTACCTGAAAGGCAGAGTTCGCAGTTAGGCGCCGCAGCCAATATGATTTGTCAGACTTCAAGAAGCCGCGGCAGTGTATTCTTGAGTTAAAAATGTTAGTTTTGGGATCAGTCCAAACAAGCCGCAGCCGCATCCGTATCAGAAGAACTTAGGATGTCGCGGTAATAATACAAAATTGCTTTAAGGCATTCCTAGACACGGCATTTCCTAAATTTTTAGTACACTAGCATCAACTACAGTTCTAAGGCCATTCCTGGACTATGGGGTGGTGATTTGATGCCGCGGATGTTAGTTTGAGGGACCGCGGCCAATTAGCACGGAGGCAGAATTGTAAGCAATCATTGAAATCAAACCATGCCGCGGCCTCAATCCTAAACACGTGATTTCCTAAATCCCATAATTTTTTGGATCAAACCCACAGAATACGGAGTGTTCGATTATGAACATCAAGAACAGTTATGTGTTTCATGTGCAGCATATGTGTGAAAAACAAAACAAACAAATATAACCCTAGATTCCTATCAAACAGCTAGAGTTTGTTCGTGGAAGTTAAAGATGGGTTTGGTATTCGATTCAGATGTTCGATTATTAAAAACTGGAAAGAAATGAAAACTACGAAGCCTATTGATCGAAAGATTACCTGGAAATGAGAAGAATCTGCGATCTTCAGCCTCACACCACCTTGGAAACACCACACGCAGCTTCAAACCACCTCGGAAGGCTGTCGGAAAATGCAAGAAGGATTGTGCAGAATTTTGCTCTCGATTTGCTCTCAAAAGTTTTGGAAACGTAATGAAGTCCACGGCCAGAAACAATTTATATAAGGGAGCGCGGAAGACGAATCGTCGCTTTGGAAGCACCGCGGTTCCTAGGCTACTAAGCCGCAGTCCCAATATATCTCCCTTGGCACAACGGCTTGGGTGTCGAGTGATAGTGCAAAATATAGCACCCTGCCGCGATAGTACTCTTCCGAAGCCGCGGATGTTCAGGCTATACAGGCCGCGGCAGTTACCACAGTCAGGGCGCGGCCAGATCTATTGTAGGGTGCGGCCCCCTCCAGCAGAGGCCGCGGCACACCACCTTAGGGTGCGCGGTACTACTACTCAGCGTTGCTTACTCCACAGGCTGCACACCCTTATCCACAATGACTGCAGACTTGGTGCATGTCACGTGCTGTGGGCACGTGACTCAACTCACTTCCTAATAAATAGAGGACCATACCTGGAAATGGGGATCGATTTCCACATACGCCCAAGGCAGGCTCTACGATACAGATTCTCACTACATAATCTCAACACAACTTGGAGACCACACATCCACATCAGAATCCTCAGTACTGCCATGTACTCCCCTTTATTCTCATATTTGTATGCCACTTTAGGCACGATTATACTGTACCATGCAACGCATATAATGAGAACGAGCAACACAGTGGATGTAGGCCTATTTTAAAGGCTGAACCACTCTATATCTTGTCTTCTCTCTATTTACTTGCTTTAGTTGGTTATTATACACTTCACACATGATTTGCTGATGCGAAAACGACAAGTGGACGATTTCTCGTATCATCATCGAGTCGATGCTCTCATCCTAGAACATCGCCCGCACATACCGTTATAAGTGATAGATGACCTTTTCGTCTAGCAAGACTAACTTTTTGCATGTTAGAGGAGGATTAGCCATCTCCTCTACTTTCCTCTTACCCTTTGCTATGGGGGGATCACCCTCCCCCCCAAATGATCATGAATAGACTTCTTCTGTTGGATACTTCCTTCAGCTAGTTGCTTCCCATCTAACTTTCTTGCAGAGACCTTCCTTTTCTCATCTAATTCTGTGTAGAATGCAGCATCTACCAGATGGGCCTCCTCAACGGTAAAGGGTCTCTATGTGGCCTTGATCACTATATTTGTACCTCTAATATTGGCCTTTGCACATTGATGGTAGGTGGAGAGTACTATGCCATGGCTGTGCATCCATACCCTCCCTATGAGTAGTTAGTAGCTAGTGTTATCATTGATAACATGGATATGGGAAGTGAAATTTCCCAACTTGATTCCCACATTTACATATCCGATAGATTGCATTCCAGCCTTGTCAAATTCAAAAATTACTAGTGGTACTGGCACTCCCTTCCACTGGTCAATTCATGTTTCATACAATGTATTAATGGGCATGATATTAATAGATTCTCCCCCATCCATGAATGCCTTGGGAAATGAGACTCCATTAATCATGGCTGTAACATACAATGGACGATTGTGGAAGTAAGGCACCTGCCTATATGCTTCTAAAAACACCACCTCAAAAGTATACTTCTTAATCAGCCTTCCAATTGGCCCCTGCTAATTTAGTGAGGGGTCTTTGCACTGCTGCACAACTTCCAAGACTTTCCTTGTAATGGTTATTCTTGTGCTATATTAAACCCATATCTGGTCGAAAAACCACTTGAACTTGGGGCTCCTTGTTATGGCCTCAGACTTAGAATCTAGGTCTACCTCATATGTCTAAGCATTGCAAACATACTCTGCTTTGGAGTTCCCCCTCATCTAGAGCAAGGATGACATCCACTTCGCCCTCTGAGGGGGTCACTTTCTCAATTTACCTATTTCCATATTCTTCTCGTTCAGGAGTGAAGAACCACTCCTCTCTCTTTCTTTCTAGCTCAACTCTGCTCAGTAATATCTTTTCAAATTCCTCACATAAGTGATCACCGCTCTCCCATTCCATCAGCTCCTGCGTTGCTTATTCATCATAAGTAACTACTATGTTGGCACTACCAAAGTGATGTACTGGAAGTGGGTTCTCATTAACATCCACATGAGGGATCTGTAAGGTACCATTGACCACCTGCTCGCCAATGATCCTTCTCAAGTAGTAACAGTCTTTGGTGGAGTGCTTCACCCGCTGGTGTAGCTCGTAGTACTTTGGGTTGGCTTTATCAACTAGAGTCGGGCTTTCTCCTTTCAGGTGAGGAGGACTTGCTACCCCTTCTCATACTAAGGTACGATAACAATCAATAGCCTTTGGTACACTGCAATGTAGTGGTGGTGGGGCATCTTCCCTAAACTTTCTCTTATTGTCAGGACTGCTATTCTTGTCCCTAGAACCTCTCTTCTTTCCTTTGGGATTCCCATCTACATAGTTAACTGCCTGCCTCCTCGAAACTTGAAACCTTACAGAAGTCAGTGGCACTTGTTCCCTCCAACTCGAGGCCCTTGACTTGATCATCTATTCTATGTTGCTGGCAACCCTGGTGAACCCTTTAAAAGTTCCATCACTAGTTTCATTGATTAAGTGAAACTTGTATTCCTCCAAGAGTCCCTCGACACATATATGCAGCAACCTTGCATCTGCTACATCCTCATGGACATCTAATGCTCTCTCGCGAAAGCATTTAATACTCTGCATTAACTCCTCACCAGTATTTTGGACCTCATGTGCTAGGTGCCTTAATGTGAATTCATCCTTCGCTACAAAGAACTTCTGAAGGAATAGCCTGTGCATCTCTTCCCAGGTAGGGATGCTATTAGGTGCCAAATGGGAATACCATGTGTAAGCCTTCCCTCTGAGGGTCTTAGAGAACTACCTCAACATTAGATTCTTATCACCATCATGCACTCCTAAGTACTCAACAAACCTCTTCACGTGCTCTCTAGGGTTCTCCCCTTTGCCGTTGAGCTTGATAAATTTTGGTGGGATATACCCCTCTGGGTATGGATTCTCATTTACTTCCTACGGGTATGGGTCTTGAAACTCCTCATATAGATGAGGACCCTCCCTCTGAGAGGAGGAGAACATCTTCCTCACCTCCTCCATGGTAACAGCTTTGGAGGGTTACTCCTCCAGATTCATGCTCTTAGCTACTGGTGAACCTGACTGTGCCATAGCCTGCTCCGGCACCACCTTTAGTGGCGGAATTGTCTCTGCCGAAATCGCAACTGGGGTGGCTACCCCTCCAGATGGGGTAGCAACTGATGTTACATAACCTTGACCTAAACTTAATAGGTCTACGTTATTTTGCTTCAAAAAGTCAATAAACATTGTCATAATATTTACACCCGCCATCGGAGCCGCTGCCGGCAAGCTGGTATGCCCTCCTTGAGGAGCAGGCGCCTTGGCTCCGAGCACCACCACTTCTTCCTGAGTGGTCTGGTCACTGTAAGCTCCATTCCCAGATGGAGTGTATTCAAAAACTAGTTACTTATAAATGTTGAAACCTTCTTTGTCCATTAAAGCAAGAATACCTCCCCATCGGAGTCGCCAAATGTAAGAGGGTAGTGAGACCGAGGTCTAAGAATAACTGGAAAGGGTTAGGCGTGACCCACTCTAATGGGAATTATTTGAAAGGTTCTTAAGAACTTATGGAGCATGTTCTGATGAAACCTTCTCCTTTTGGTAAAAATGGAGCTTAAGTTGGAACTCCCTCCTTGTAAGAAGATGAACTTCCACAACAATAATAGAAATTTTCTGAAAAAGAACTCCTGAGAATGATGGATGTCAGTGAGGAGTGAAAGAACAAGGCACTTAGCACTAGAGAGAGCATGGAGATAATACTAGGAAGTTCTGGTGTGATTTTGATAGAGTAATAGTGCTATTGATTTTTTCTATATTTTCTTGACCTTACCCAGGGGTTCTATTTATACTTGGGCACTAGGGCTGAGTTGGAACTTTTGGCACTAAAAACTTAGAGGGTTGGTGAGGGACAAGGTCTGCAGTGTACCATTTGTCCCTACTTATGTGCAGCAGTCTGTCCCCCCTCAGACAGGTGCCACCTGGTGCAAATCAAAGTCAAAAAGAAAATATGTCTCCTAATGGAGACAAAATATCTAATTTGATAAATATCTTTTGAAATGATAACTTTTGGTAAAAACTTTGTAAACTTGAGGGGGGTCTCAAGGAAGGACCACCTCCTCTAAAATCTTTGTAAGCTTTAGGGGGGTCTTGAGGACCCCCTTTAAAAATCAATTTTCTTGAGAGGGGCCTAGAGGACCCTCTCCTTTAAAATCATTTTATAAATAATTCTTTTCTTGTGAGTAACCCTTTGGCTTCTCACCCTGGTTGTGTCTGACTGTGAGGTGTGTGAGGACTGGGCGACCCTAGGGTCTTTCTACTAGTATTCTGTCAATCCTAAAGTGCTAAGTGGTAGAGCCTACTGAAAAAACTTGCTCTTCAGCCTCCAAGCCAAAACTCCCAAGAGATCCCAACTGGCCTATTTGATCCCTGCCTACTCAACTAGGCTACATGTATAAGAAAGCAAAGTGTTAATACTATTATTCTTTAAAAGAATGACTTTTCATGATGAGGGGTTGCTCATGGTATCCACTCCCTCATCTTGGGGTCTCTGCCCTCGTTTTTGGTTTAGGGACTCTGGAGGTTCCTTCACCACTATGATTTTTCTGTATTTGAGGGACCTTGAGTGCTCTTTCACCAATTATGCATTTTCTGCGGTCAGGGGGCCTAGGTTCTTATGCCAATATGAATTCTCTACGGTGAGGGACCTTGTATGCTCTTTCATCAGTTGCGCATTTTCTGCGGTCAGGGGGCCTAAGTTCCCGCAATAATATGGATTCTCTGCGGTCGAGGAACCTTGGGTGCACTTTCACCAATTATGCATTTTCTGCGGTCAAGGGGCCTAGGTTCCTGCACCAATACAATTTTCTGTCGAGACCCTGGGTGGGGTTCTTTCTCAATATGAATTTCTGCCGGGACCCTGGGGGTTCCTTCCCAATATGAATTTCTGTCGATACCCTGGGTGGGGTTCCTTCTCAACATGAATTTTTATCATGACCATAGGGGTTCCTTCTCAATATGAATTTCTACCGGGTCCTGGGTGGGGTTCCTTCTCAATATGAATTCCTGTCGGGACCCTAAGTGGGGTTCCTTCTCAATATGAATTTCTATCGGGACCCCGGGGTTCGTTCTCAATATGAATCTTTTTCGGGACCCTCGAGGTTCCTTCTCAATATGAATCTTTGTTGGGACCCTGGGGGTTCCTCGACCTTTTTTTTGTTGTGGGATAAAAAGGAGGTATTTGAGGGACCCTCATCCAAAAATATAATATCTAAATTTGAGGCACCCTTCTACACATCTAAAAACACCTTTTTGTGTTCTTTTTGTGATCAAATACTTCTATAATCATTCCAAACCCCTTCGAATCATAAAAATCACTTTACCAAATAAAAAAGAAGTTAGTTCAAAAATCTTCATAGAGATAAGTTTCTACTGCTGAATTGTGGAATCGAGCTTTCACTACTAAAGAAGGAAATGTTGATCGATGGATACCGAGGGAAGTTGGCTTCCTGTGGACGACTCTAGATTGAATCATTTTGAATAAAGGAATTGAAGACTTTGTTCATCGTACTTAGTCTAAGTAGTTTGTAAGTCGACTGTTTATCAATCATTCCATAGTGCTGAATATAGGTTTTGCCCTTTTAAGGGATTTTTCCTCACTTGTTTATGTTAATTGTATGCTTGGTTTGTTGCTTTACAATTAGACTACATCTCGTATGCATACCTAATTTAATTAAACACAAAATTTGGTAAAAATTGGATTTGTTTGTGGAAAACTAATATACAAATTAATCCAAAGAATCCTAGTATTCCCTAATTGGTATCAGAGTCGGTTGCACTAAATTACTGCGTGATCCGTTTTACAAAAAAATTCATGATATCAATTTTTTGAGAGAATTATTGATCTTTATAAATTTTGGATTTAATAGATAATTAGTATAATGGGATTTCTATGCATCAAACTATGCCCACTGGAAGGCTAGAATGAGGTCCATTTTAAAACCTATTGATGAACGTATCTGGCTAGTGTGTGAAAGAGGGAAAAATACCACCTACAGTGACTATTGATAATATCATAAGTCTAAAGCTTGTTTCTGCATAGACAAAGGATGATTTTAAAGGGAGCAATTTTAGCTCACACGGTCTAAGTACCATCGCTAGAGCCATCAACCCTGACGAGTTTTGCCACATTATGATGTGCACCACATCTAAAGAAGATTGGGATACCCTACAGTTCACTCACGAGGGAACCAATGCTATAAAAGCTTCTAAGCTACAAAATCTCACCACACAATTTGGAATGATCACTATGCTTGAGTCTAAATGTTTTGACGAGTTTTACACACGTCTGTCTGATATAGAAAACTCGAGTTTCAATTTAGGTGAGAAAATCCCTGAGACATGTGTAGTTGAGATCACTCCTGAACTGCTTTATTCCTAAGATTATTGTGATAAATTCGTTAGGGATACTAGACACTATTAGATTAGGAAAAATTATAGGAGACCTTCAAACATATGAGTTATATATGTTTCCCAGAATTGTTAAACCTAAGGAATAGGGAATTGCACTAAAAGTTCAATCTAAAAAGAAAGAGGAAGTGTCGTCTGACTCTGAGTATGATTTTGACTTGGATGATTCAGCCTTTTTTTGCAAAAAAAATCAAGAAGTTTCTCAAAATTAGAAAATAAAATACTTCCAAAGAAAAGAAAAGTTTTAATAAAGATAAAAAATATAAATCGGGCAAGAAAACGTTTGAAAAAGAAAATAAAGATTTCCCAAAGAAATATGAAGAGAGATGCTATGAGTGTGAGGGTAAGGGTCATAATGCTCACAAGTCTCCAATGAGGTTAAAGAGACAAGGAAAATCTGCTTTAAATGCTACGCTTAGTGAGAGCAATGTTGAGATGGAGGATTTCGAGGACGAATCACCGCATAAACATAATTTCACTGCGTTCATGACTAGTCGTGATGTTCCGACTAGATCCAACAATGACAAGGGTAGACAAAAGGATACCTCCACTGGGGTACCTAAGCAAGAGGATAAAACCCTTGTTGTGAACATTGTTCTCAAGGTTCAAAATTCTTTCTAATGGTTTTTTAATAGTGGGTGCTCTAAGAACATAACTGGTGACAAATCTTTTTTGATAGTGGGTGCTCTGAGTCACTTTTGGAGATCGGAGTAGGTATAGTATTTTAGGGAGATGATGTGTTGAGATACCTGGTTGTTCTAAGCTAGACAATGTGTTGTACATGAAGGGGTAAAGTGAACTTAATTAGTATAAGCCAGCTGTGCAACACAAACTTTGTGGTGAAGTTTGACCAGTCCGAATGGAATGTCTATGATCAATCAGGTGAACTTCTACTTCAAAGTGTGAGGATCAAAGATAATTTTTATTGGATTATTCCCAAGTTCTACTTTGTGTGCAACAGTGCCATGATCGCCTCTATGAACCTTTGGCATCAATGATTAGGTCATGTGAACTTTAAAGATCTTGAGAGATTAGTGAAAAGGACCTAGTTCGTGGCTTACTATAGCTTGGGAAACCAACTTACTCGATTTGTGAACATCGCCAACAAGGAAAAAAAAATTGAAGTCCCCATCAGAAGTTGAATACCATTACCACCATCTATGTTTTGGAGTTTATTCATAAAGATCTTGTGGGTCCTACTCGCTCGGAGAGCTTATGTGGTAAAAGATACATTCTCATGATGGTCAATGACTTTTCTAGATACTCTATCGTAGGATTCCTTAGAAAAAAGTCATATGTGGTTGGATTCCTAATAACCAAATGTCATGTCCTATAAAACCAATACGGTGTCACTATTAATCAAATGCGTAGTGATAAAGACACTTAATTTAAATAAGACAATGTGGATAGCTATATTCATGGAGTGGGCATCAAATATGAATTTTTGACCGTTCTTAATCCTCAATAAAATGGGATTATTAATATAATGAATCAGATGAAATAAGAGATGGCTATATCTATGCTTCTTGGGATAAGGTGCCTAGACATTTTTAGGTAGAGGCGTTGAGCAACGCATGCCATACGATGAATAGGGTATATTTTCGTTCACACGTGCTACACAGGTCTTATTATTTCTAGATAGGGAGGAAGCCCAACTTATCGTATTTCCATGTCTTTGGGAGTACTTACTACTTCTTAAGAGATATAGGTAACTTAGGAAAGTTCGACTCCCAGAGCGACGAGGTGGTATTTTTAGGTTATTCATCGACGAGTAGGGCTTATAGGGTTTTTAACCTTACAAGCTTTAAAGTTATGGAGTCAATAAACTTCACCATTAGAGATGATGAGCCGTCGACATTTATTGATCCTAGCCCCCAATGTGAGGATGATGCACCCCTGGTGATGATCCCATCCTTTCTTATACTACCCAAGTGGGCCCTACTCTTGATTTAGAGGATCCATCCGCTTAGGTTTGAAAGAGCCATGACCCTTCTGCTATACTCGATGATCCCACACTAAGTGTTAAGACTCATTCTCAACTCGAGAATGTGGTTAACTATCTATACTATACCTTCTTAGTCAAGCCTAAAAAAAGTGAAAGAAGCACTAAAGGATTAGCATTGGATATCTACTATGCAAGATGAGTTGTTGAAATTTTTTAAGAACGATGTCTAGGAGTTAGTCCCCCGACCTAGCGAGTCTAATGAGATAACAACCAAGTGGACTTATAAGAATAAAATGGATGAGAATGGTACCATAGTTTGTAATAAGACTAGGTTGGTCACTTAGGGCTGCACATAGATTGAGGGTGTAGACTTTGACAAGACATTCGCTCATGTTGCTAGGCTTGAGTCCATCCTCTTACTACTCACCATAGCATGTCATCTATGCATCAAGTTATATCAAAAGGTGTTAGGATTGCCTTTTTAAATGTCATTTTATAGGAGGGAGTTTATGTGGAACAACCAAAAGAGTTCAAAGACCCTAAGCACCCGAAACATGTATATTATATTAAGAAGGCTTTGTATGGTTTGAAGCAAGCACCCCATGTTTGTTACGAGAGGTTCACTTCGTATCTCTTAGCTCGTCTCTTCAAAAGAGGGGGAGTGGATAAGACGTTGTTTGTGAGGAGAGAGAGTGGTGCTATTTTGGTTGCCCAAGTCCATGTGGATGACATAGTATTTGGATTCATGTGCTCCTGACATGCTCACACTATTGAGGAGGAGGTGAAGAGCAAGTTTCATATGAGCATGGTTGGTGAGCTTACGTTCTTCCTAGGTCTCAGGGTTCATTAGATTGAGTATGGGATATTCATATCTCAATCGAAGTATGCAAGGGACCTAGTGAAGAATTTTGATCTAAAATATGTTAAGCACTCACGCACCCCTATGAGTCATCGACTAAGCTTAGCAAAGACAATTTAGGCAAGGATGTAAAGCAAACCCGTTATCATAGTATGATAGGTAGTCTCCTCTACTTGACTGCTAGTTATCCCAATATTTATTTTAGTGATGGAGTTTGTGTGTGATACTAGGCGTCCCCAAAAGAGTCTCACTTACTTGCGCTTAAATGTATCTTAAAAACATGTATGGTTGTATTTCTTACAGTATTCCATATTATTTTTATACCGATGACCATTTTTCCACCTATTTGAATGTCGATTGGTCCGGGGAAGTTGATGGGTATAGGAGCATCTCGGGTGGGTTTTCTTTACTTTGGGAGTGCCCTTGTCTCATGGTTGAGAAAGAAGTAAAACTATATATCTTTTTCCACAACGAAGGCAGAGTATATTATCGCCGGGAGTCATTTCATGCAACTCTTATGGATGGAGCAAATGTTGGAAAATTATGGGACTTCACAAGGCACGATGACTATTTCTTAGGATAATATAAGTGCAATTTATATATCCCGTAATCTGGTCCAACACTCCCTCACAAATCACATGAGAACACGTGAGCATTTTATTTAAGATGCCATTGAGGATAAGGTCGTGTCCTTGAGCTTTGTGAGCACCGAACGTCAATTAATCGATATTTTCGTGAAACCTTTAGATGCACTTCGATTTGAGGATATCTTAGGAAATCTTTGGGTATTTGCACTCTTGATTGAGTTCGGGTACTTTATCTAGTATAGGATATTTATCATGTTCATATATTATATTCATGTTGCTAGATTGTATTATCAATGTATTTATCTATTTTATCTTTTAATATTCTTAGAAAAATTGAAGAAGGGTTTTCCTTTTCTGTAAAAAATTGAAAAATGAAAAAACATTTTCCGTTTTTTTAAGAAATAGTTGAAAAAGATTTTATTTTGATAAAAACTTTGAAAAAGAGGAAAATATTTTCGTATTTTTAATTTCTAACCATATATGGATGAACATTTAAGATTTTCGGATCACCCTTATATTCCATCCATTCACGTGACTTTTTCCCAATGTTTTGAGACATGACTTTGTTTCAATAGTGTGAGGATATCGTTACGTTGATCTTTGATCACTACTATCTACATGTTAAACTCCTTGTCAAATTTATTACACACGTACACGAGCTTTATGAACCTTTTGCGTACTTGCCATTTGTCGAATAAGATGTTCTTATCTCAATTCTACTTAATAACGGACCAAATGTAAAAAGAGATAAGTTATGCGTCTAAGAACATTTTGATCTCATTTTTACAAATGGAAAGGGGATACGAAAGGTTAAAAATTTATTTGGGTTAAAAGCCACAATTTGTAGAAAAGAGCCTAAAAATATTAGAGGCACATAAAAACTGAAGTGTCAGGCCATTTTGTTTAGAATCGTTGATGTTTCACTACATACGAGCATAATGATTTCTTTAAAATAATTGAGAGTGAATTCATAATATATGAAAACTTTTGAGGGAGTTAAAGTATAAGATCAATGGGTTTGAATAATGGAATTTCTTTAAAAACATTAAATCGTTTGGCATTATTGGTGTGAGAATCATTTAAGCTCATAACATGTTGATTAATTCGAGTCGATGTCATATGAGTTCACTATATTTACACCTACGATATACTTCGAGTCGATTTACCTATGGAAAATGTTCACACAATTACATTTCACAATCACGATTTGTTTATTTTAGTGTTATTTCATGTTGTGTTGTATTTGTACATTTTATACTTTATATTTAACAAATTTGAAAAATGTTCAAAAATAGTTTGAGAAGAATTGCTTTTTAATATTTTCATTATATGTGCATTATTTAATATCTATGTGATGATATCTTGTTTCTCCATGTGATGCTTACTTTCATGAATAGTTTCTACTCCTTTGTTTATTACAGACAAAAAAGGGGAGAAAAATTGTGGGGGAGTTTTATTTTTCTATTAAAACTCATATATGTCACGGTATTTTGTTTGTTATATATGTGTAGGATGTTCCACTTAGATGAAGATCACTTGGACTGGCACAAGATGATGACAAATCTAGCCAAAGGGAAGATCAATTACATTTAAAGACCTTGCATCAATACTTTTTCATTTCTTGATTTGGGAGGGTAGTTATTGTATTTGTCTTTAGGATTCAATTTGACTTCGGTTTGTGTTTTGTACTAGAATAGACAAAGGGGGATATTTCTAAGATCAAGTTTTATAATTTCTCAGTTTTATTTTTGTATTTTGGTTTATTCCGTTATACATACATAGCACCTAATGATTTCTCTGGATTCGAAGACAACGTTGAAGACTTGAGGAAGATTGAAGAATCGTGCATCTCAACAACATTAGAAGAAGTTATGGATTTATTTGGTGAAGAGTTACTTATTTTTTAGGGATTTAAGAATCGTTAAAGAGGTTGATTTTCAACATGGTTTTTAAAATATTTTTTCTTAGAATTTTCTTTCAAAAATTCACCGCCTCCTTAAAACTAGTGAGTATCTCATTCGAACGAGAATAATAGGGACATTAGAATGAGTCACTTAAAATATCAAATGAACCACTTCTCGTAATTCTCTGAAATTTCGTTTGAAGCCTCGTCAGATACCTATTATAATGAAAGCAGGCATGTCATTCGAACGAGGTACCTATCATTTGAACGACTAGGTGAGATTTTGTTACTTAATTAGTTCAAATCCAAATCTTTCATGTTTATATTTACATAACAAAACTTTTTATAAATAGGATGCAAAAGATTAGACATCTTAAGAACTCCATTTACCATCTAAAAACACATTTTTTAGTTCTCTTTGTGATCAAATACTTCTATAGACATTCCAAACCCCTTCGAATCATAAAGATCACTTTACCAAATCAAGAAGAAGGATTCTAGTTCAAAAACCTTTATACAGAGAAATTTCTACTGCTAAATTATGGAACCAAGGTTTTCTCTACTGAAGAAAGAATGTCTGATCACTGGATACCGAGGGAAGTTGGCTTCCTGTGGACGAATCTGGATTGAGTCATTTTCTATGAAACAATTGAAAACTTTGTGCATCATACTTAGTTTTTCTAAATAGTTTGTAAGCCGACTATCTGTTAATCATTTTGTAGTGATGAATATAGGTTTTTCCCTTTTAATGGATTTTTTCTCACTTGTTTATGTTAATTGCATGCTTGGTTTGTTTCTTTACAATTGAAATACATCTCATATGCACACCTAATTTAATCAAAGATAAATGTTGGTAAAAAATGGATTTGTGTGTGGCAAACTAGTATAAATATCAATCTAAAGAATCCTCAGTTGATTATAAAAAAGAAAAACTATTCTCTTTCCTAAAGGGAACCTATATGTGTTCGCTTGGAAGCCATATGATATGTCTTACATCAACCGAGACGTAATGCGCCACCGTCTTCATGTGAACTCGACATTCCCACCGATTATACAAAAGGTACGAAGAATAACCCCCCTAAAAAAAGGTAGTGAAAGAGGAAGTTGGAAAACTTCTGAATGCAAGGTCCATTAAAGAAGTTCAATTCCCAAAGTGTCTCTCAAATTCGATCATGGTCAAGAAGAGTAACAGGAAATGGAGGTCTGTATAGACTTCACTGACCTGAATAAATCATGTCCCAAGGACACCTTCCCCCTAAAAAAGGTCGACCAGTTTATCGAGGCCATAACAAGCCATGAGCAAATGAGCTTTTTGGATGCTTATTCTGAGTACCATCAAATTCCTCTATTCGGGATCGATTAGGAGAAAACATCTCTCATCACTACATTCGGCCTCTACTATTGCACAATCATGATGTCTGGACTAAAAAATACTAGTTCGACCTACCAGCATCTAGTCACCAACATGTTTAAGCATAAAGTGGGTGATACCATGGAGGTCTACATAGAAGACATGATCATTAAAAGTAAACAAAAGGGTTATAACCTTTTAGATCTGGCAATGATACTTGAGGTAATCCGGTACTATAAAATAAAGCTAAATGTAACCAAATGTTTATTTAGGGTCCATTCCGATAAGTTCTTAGGTTATTTAGTCAGCTAGAGGTAAATCGAAGCAAACCCCAATCAGATTGAGTTAACAAGAACCATCCAACCACCTAAGACTATCAAAGATGTCTAAAAGTTGAATGGTATTCTTGCGAAACTTAATCTATTTATCTTCTAAGAGATGACGAGATTTATTTCATTTATTAATAGAGTATAATAAGGGAGTCTGGAAATATGAGTGATCAAAGGAACTTAAAGAAATCAAGCGCTACCTAAGCCTACCTTGTCAACTCACGGTTCTAAATTCGGAGGATCTAGTTTACCTATATCTTTTGATGTTTAACCATGTAGCGAGTTTGGTCTTAGCATGCGAGAAGGAATGGAATGAAGCCCCAAGTACTACATTAGTAAGACATTTATAGACATTGATATGATCTATCTCCTACTAAAAAAGTTATCATATTCACTAATAATAGCATCGCATAAATTGAAGCACTACTTCGAGGCACACTTCATTATAGTCATAACTTCCTTTCCATTAAAAGTTATCCTCGAAAAGTCCGACCATTATGGAGTTATGTCCAAATGATATGGGGAACTGGGGATGTTTGATATCCACTATCAACCCAGAAATTCAATAAAAGGAGAGATTTTAGCGGATTTAATTGTTGAATTCATTGGGGGCATTGACCTCTGCAAGTAGTAGAATTTATTGACCAATAAACTATAAAAGAATCCGACCAACATGAAAAATGGGCTATCTATGTACATGGAGCATATCATACCAAGGGGTTGGAGTGGGGATAATACAAGTGATCCCCAATCAGACTGTCCTCGAGTAAGGAATACCATTTGGCTTTGAGGCATCAAATAACAAAATGGAATACGAGGATCTCATTGGAGTATTGAGGAAAGATCTATCTCTTGGATGTATTTACCTTGATGTAATGTGTGACTCAAGGTTGGTGTCTAATTAGATATCAACATACCTCCAAATAGACCAGGAGTTGGTCACAATTGAAACATGTCCAAGTCCAACAATTTCCTGGGGGGAATAATAACTATGCATATGCCTTAGCCACTTTGGTTTTGGCTATCAAATTCGACCTAAAGAGGGTAGTAGAGTAATAACTTTGGTTTTTATATGTATGTTATTGTTGAAAGTCAAGTTAATCAAAACCTCAAATACCTACAAATATATAACCAACTCAAGTCTAGAGGTAAATAAGGGTATCAATCCACATCAAGGGGGTAAAGCTAGATACAAACTCAAATGTAGTTCAATTTTTATTTTCTTTTTGTGCTTTTTCACTTTTCTAATTTTTTTATCCTTTCAAATATTAAAACAATTGGGTGATGTGAGGTTAAATAATACAAAACTAAACTAAATAAAAGGGGGTAATCAAATTAAAAGTAAAATGTGAAAAATATAAACAAGTGTGTGATAAAAGTGAGTGGAGTGCAACAAAATGAGAGAAAATATTCAAGGGATGGAAAATCCACCCTTAATTCACACAAATTTGTCTAACTTGCACAGTTTTAATTTCATCAATTTTCAAAATATTCATTTAATTCAAAATCTAGTTCTCACTACACTAATGAATTAATTGAATATTCTTTTAGAAAAGTAAGTTTAATCCCCACAAGCACTACTCTAAATGAATTAAAATCAATTAAATGAATCACCCGCTAGGATCGATTCACCAAACTAATTTTAATTAGACAAAGTAAAAACAAGAGTAGATGAAAATTATTCTAACATTTAAATCAAGTGATAAGCCTATCTCTAGTTTGAATCAAATGATCAAATGATAATAAATTTTCAATCCTTTCTAAAGGATGATTTTCCATTTCTCAATGTGAAAATAATTAGGAATTAAATTTACTAATCAAAGGAAACTAACAAAATTATAATTGACAATTAAACCAAATTATACTAATCAAATGGGATGATTAGCCCTCCATAATCATCATTCAATAAAAATTTGAATCAAATAAGAGCATAAAATGAAAATTAGAGAGGAGTAATCAAACCAAAATTTCCTTCAATTGCATTAATTCTTCAATTCTTCATTCATCTCAATTAATTACAACACTCAATTTATTGAATTTTTTCTCTAATCTAAAAAAAACTAAGATACTAAAAAAATAAAAATGGTGTTTCTCTATATAATTCTCTCTCTAATTCCTATCTAAAAAGCTTTATATCCTTTTCAAATGGGGTCTTCCAACCTTTAAATAGTAGGCATGGGGGTAAAAATGAGAAGACAATGGTGTTTGGGATATGGAAGGTATTTGGGTGAGGGTATCTAGGGAATTATGCACACATGTGCATGGATAAGAGGTGAGGTCATGTGGGAAGTGTGGTGGTGGTGATAAAATCAGATTTGGTTTAGTGGGTATAATGGGAAGTTGGGTTAAATAGGTAGTTGGGGGTATTGGGGTAAAAGGAATCAAATGGGTTTTAAGCACATGTGAGTTTAATTGGTTTTGTTGGCTTGCTTTGGAATTTCAGGAGATATGCCGTGGCATTTGTGGAAATGGGTTTTGGATGGAGGTTGGCTTGGAGTTGCACTCCAGATCGCGGGCAGGAGAACAAGTCAGGCCGAAAAGGTGGGTCGGACCTTGGTGATGGCTGGTGTGGGAGAGGTGGAGTATCTGGGTTATGACTGTGTTTGGTTTAGGCGGGTTTCAGATCTCTGGTTCGGGGTGGGGATCATCGTCGGGTTGGACTTGGGTGGTGAGGGTGGTGTGCCGGTGAGGTGTTCTGGTTTGATGTTGCCAGTGAGAGGGTTGGGATGCCGACGAGGGGGTGATAATGGGGTGGCTTTTTTGTTGGTTGTGTTTGGTTCTAAATGTTGGGTGGTGGAGAGATGAGAGAAGGTTTGGTGTTATGTTGATGGTTATAGAGGTGAAAGAGATAGAAGATGTGGGTTTGTGGTGGGTATTTGGTTAATGGAGGAGGAGTGAGAAAGTGGGTGTTGGTTGAGTGGGGAAGATGAAGTGGGGGTAGATAGAGCGTATGAGGGTGTAGGAAAGTTAGGGTGTGAGGGTGAGGGTCTAGTCGGGTGTATTAGAGTATAGGATGGATGGGTGTGAGTGAGTTTATGTATATTTGAGTTATGGGTTATGTGTGTGTGTGTTTAATTTGGACACCTAAAAATATAATACTAACGAATTAAAAATTAAAATCTAAAAATAAAATAAAGACTCAGTTAAAAATGAAACTAAAAATAAATAAAAATAAAATCTAATAAAACTAAAACTAAAATCCTAAATAAATGTAAAATCAAATAAATGTAAAATCAAATAAAAGTAAAAAAAATAAATGAAATCCTAAAAAACTCTAATCCTAATAAAAACTAAAAACTAATAAAAATCAAAATAAAATTATACTAATAAAGATAAAATAGAAAAATAAAACCTAGAAATCCTAAATAACTGAAAAATAAATCCTAAAAATAAAAATGACTCAAACTAAAAATCTAAAAAATATTAAAAAGATGTAAATTAGACACACACGGGGTTCTGGGTAGGTTCAGGCTGGAGTATGGTTACGGGGGAGGGAATTAGCTCCATTAAATGCGCATTTGTCTTGATATATAGCTTTTGATACCGCAAACGCAATTAAACCTGCACATTAAACATTTACACGCATAAAACCCAAATTGCCGAGAATTAGCAACTAAAGTATGTTTATTTGAGGTATAAATTGTACAGTTTGGGGTGCTTATCACACCACCCCGAAACAGAGCGTTGCTAGTCCTCGAGCAATAAGATAGAGAGAAAGAGAAAGATAAGAAACCAAAAGTGTACCACTTTCACGGGCACTTGCGATTACACTTAGCATGTGAAACAAGCCTTTAAATCTATAGGTTGCCCTACAGGACGAGTTGTGTCTCGTGAGGGTCTACAAGGAATATACCCACAAAATTATTATTTGCAAAAATTTATTGAAAGCCAGTCAATCTCTTATTAGACATAGAATAATCGCACAATCTATCACATGAGAAATAATTTGAGAAATACAAGCTAGAAGTGCATAAAAGTTTAGCTAAGTAAATACTCAAGGCACATCCTTCTTAGAACTCAACATGTGTAGTGTGAATCAGTCAAAACGGGTCGAGTATCACAAGAGTAATTCCTAGATTGTCTTATTGGAATCAACGCTTCAACTTCAAATTCTCACTCGATATATCTCTCTGAAACGAACTCTCAAGATATGGGTAAGTGTATCGCTCTTGTGTGTGAGGAGGTGAGTAAATGTAAGCAAGTTCAAACGTCTCACACACACATAAGAAAGAACGAATCATTAAGAAGAAAATGATCTCATGAAAGAAATGCTAATCACTATAGTGAGAACGTCGAGTTATTCACCACGTTGACTTTCATTTGCCCGAACACCTAGGGGAACATGAATGATAATGGGTGAGGGTGAAATGAGATGAGAAGGATGGGATGAGGTTGGATGGTGATGTATGGATGAGTGATGAGTGATGGATGTGTGAGAAGATGGATGGATATGTGAGAAGAGTGTTCTATACATGAAGAACCAATGTCTTTATTTAACAAGGACTAAACTACTAACTAAAAACTCTATTTCTTTTCTTTTCTCACATTTTTTCTCTTTTTTTTTCCTATTTTTCTTTTCTTTTTCTCTTTTTTTCTTCTGTTTTTGCTAATTTTATGTTTTTCTCTCTTTTTTTTTTTTTTTTTGTTTTTCTCTCACTTTTCAACACTGAAGACATTTAACATTTGAAAAATACTCTTTTTCTCAATATGATGGATGATATATGAATGTGGTGGGGAACGTATGATGTGGGGAATATGGAAAAAGCATGGGAATGTAATGGGTGAGTAAATGGAAATGTGATATGGAAAAGTGGTAGGTGTATGGATGAAAACCTAGTGATCGGGACAAATTTCAAAACATGCATTTCTTACAAATCGAAAAAGATGTCATTCTCAGTGATTAAGCCAAAAATATTATGAAGAATAATGAGATCATACAACAATTTAAATGCGGACCCAAACGAAGTTGAATCAACTTGTGACTCGGAGATTGCGTAAAACACTCTGAAAAGGGTGAAAGGCACGAATCTCACAAGCTAAAGTCTCTACTAGTGATCCTTAAGGTTCTCTTTAGAATTGTAGTACTCCTCAACTCTAAATCGTATTGATGTGATAAGTGTGCAAATTTTGTTGAGTCTAGGAATTCATAGTGCAACATGCCTTGGGACGTATTACATAAGCTATTTAGAAAAAATATTCTCTAGCTTGATTCCTAGACTTAAAAAGATGGATGCTTGAAAATTCACATCAATGAGTGAGATGAAAGAAACTGCATGAAATTTTAAAAATCAGGTTTAAAAATCAAATTTTTCAAAAGAGGTACGATTTTGATAAAATTCCCCACCCCAAACAAAAAGGAACATCGTCCTCAATGTTTAAGTAAAATGATTTTTAAAATTGAGAGCATAAGGTAGGAAAGAGATTACCAGAATGAACTGCTAATGATGTGGACAGATGTAGCCAAGAATAAACCTGAATAAATGATAAGAGAAAAAATGTGTACAAGTCTATAAAGCATGTAAAGCATAGAGTGATGTGAAACACCACCCCCAAATAGGATGAGACTAGTACAAGAAACGCGATCTGCCTCCCGGTAGCGCTAAGTTTAATGTCTTCAGCCAGACCGAACCATTCTCACCCTAAAGATAGGAACTAGGAAAGCGCAGGGTGGCAGAAAAATGGGGTGATGAGAATCACCCCCAAACAAGACTGAAGCGTCAGTCTTGTTGGATAAAGGCTAAAGAGGGTCAATGGACTTGTATAGCAAAGTGAATCACACGATGAAAAGCATAGGTGGACAATGGGTGGGTGTGGATTAGGGTAAAGGTGAAGAGGTATTAGTCTCGGGCCTTGTTGAGCTTAAAGGTGAGGGCAACTAGGGCCCTATAGGCATGATGCTCTAATTGGTAAGGAAGGTGAAATGGTGTAGAAAGTGAAATGGGGTGAGGCTCATAGAAATCACACGACAGTTCTATGAATGGGCGATGATAATGGTCGTGCCGTGACACACTAGGGAGCTATCGATGGGAAAAATCAACACCGTAAGAGAGTGGTGGGTATAGAGGAACAAGCTCGGTGTCGCAAAAGTAGAGAGTAGCACCACAAATACTCTCATGGGTGGGGGATGGTTTCAGGTGAGGATCTAAAAATGTAGATGGAAACTTGAAATGTATAAAGTCAAGATCCAAACCAGGTGGTGGGGTGGAAGGGGTAATGGGTGGGTCGGGTGGGATAAATGGTGTATCAGGTGGGATAAATGGTGGAGGGAGATGATCCAACTCAAGCGTGAGAGACACACACTCGATGGGAGGAGTAAAGGAATACTCACAAGGGAGTGTGGTTTCTAAAGATGGAGTTTTAAACTTCTCCATAAGAGTATCATCAGTGAATGTGGTGAATGGGTAAGACGAGGGACCAAGATCAAAGATAGAGGAATCACTAGAAATATCGGGCTCAAAGGGAGCCATGCATGGAGGAACGGGATCCATATCCATAGAGGTAGAAACTATCACGGATTCTATTTCAGGAAAATGATGAACACTCGTAACCGGAGCTAACCTAGAATAAATGTGTTCCTCGGGAACACAAGGGTGAAGCTCGATACGTGTAGACTCGGGCATGTTTTTGGATATCTCGGGAGTGGGAATGGGAATCTCAATAATGGGTTCATTTGGATATGATAGAATTAGATCAGGCTCACTAATGAAAGGTAAGTCAACACAATTGTGGACTTGGGATCCGTACCATGGGATGGTCTCAACTTCGAGATTCTTAGGGTGGTAGGGTTGGTCACACTCAAAATCCGTGTCACAAGAGGACACATCATTATCACACGTGGGGGAAATAATAGGTTGACTTGAGATGAAATCCGACTCTCGCGCACACTCAAATTCATTTAATCATTGTTCAAGCCTTTGGAGGGCTTCATTTTGAAATTGAGTGGCTTGATCTTGCTCGAGTATGAACTTTTGCAAGAGACTTTTGAGTGCGGAGGTGGATGATGGTGGTGGGGTGACGGGTGGTGGCGTTGTTTGAGGTGAACACAACTCGCTATGATCATGACTGTATGGAGAATAGTCAAATGAAGTGAGTGGAGTGGGTCCAAGTTCATCATACATGAAAGGATCTCTTTCGTGATGGACAAATGATTGATATTCAGTGGGTGCATAGTGAGGGAACTGATTGTGAATGGGTGCACAAGGTTGCCATGACGACTGTTGGAACGTGTGAGGATCCACAACATCGGATTGGGATTCGTATTGCGTGGAAGGGTGATCAAGCCTCCACGAATAACTAGGGTACTCACACAACTCGAAATTGGATATATCATGACAATGGGCCAAGGTGGGTTCCGAAATAGTGTCATATGGATACACATGTTCCATGGTGGGTTCGTAGGGATATGAAAAGTACGTACACTCATGGGATAAGTGATCGACATAGGAGCAATGGGTGCATGACAAGGTACGCAACACATCGACACTTGACACCAAGGGTGATGAAAAATGAGGTGTGTGCATGTACGGGTCAAGAGTGCCGACAGTACTCATGAGAGAGTTGTGACCACTAAGAATATCATAAAGAGATGGCTCGGGATCACTCTCACACGTGTCGCGTGACAATGGAAAATGACCAAAGTAGTCCCGTAAGGGACGTTCTTTGGCCATGTGGAGAGAAGTATTATTTTTTTTGAAGTTTTTTAAATTTCTTTTAAAGGAAAGAAAATATTTTTGGATTTTCTAAAAATAATGGAAGAAAATATTTTTGGATTTTTTCTACAATGAAAGAAAGAAAATATTTTTGGATTTTTTGGAAGAAAAGGTGGGGAAGAATATGGACTCTTGATTTGGATGAACTAATTAAAATCGACCACCGAAAAATGGAATTGGACACACACAAGTCAAGAAAATTTCCTAACTAGCACATAGCCAATTTATATCTTGAAATTTAGTGAGAGGGGTAGTCAAATTTTAATTAAATTCGCGGACGATAAAAATTCATGAAATTTTCTTTGTGATCGACTTTGTAAAAATATTCTCCTAGTAGGCTACCTAGTTAATAGATTTTAAATTTAGTGATGGCTAGGGTAGCACACAATGGTAAGCGAGTGAGTTGGGTGATGAAATTCCTTCTCGTGAGTGACCGGGTGTAAGTCTTAGTAATTTAATTCATCACACCATTCAAAAAATAAATGCGAGAACAAAATCACACAAGAGCACACAAACGAATTGACTCGCTAACAGGAGAGGCGCGAGGGTTTGAGAAATGTACCTCCCACGATTTTTAGGCCGTGGGGTGCCGAAAAATTTGAGTCGACCGGGGGGAGATCACACCTATCTCAGTCATCCCCGAGAGTCCTACCGACCCAAGGTAGAGAGGCTTCTAAATCCTCACATTTGGACGCCCTCTCTCTACCTTGTCCGGTTTCCCTATCATGTTTGTCTTCGATTATTACAATTTTTAAAATGAAAAATAAAATAAAGGTGTCTCTATGCACTGCAATACAAGCAATGACAAATATCCTAATACAAGCCTTCTAAAATAAAAAAAATGGTACTTAAATGCAACAAAGTGTGAAAAATAAATGAACTACAATATGAAATCTGCTCCAAGTGATTCACGCTGCCAAGAATGGCAACGACGCCATTTAATAACTTTGGTTTTTGTATGTATGTCATTGTTGAAAGCCAAGTTAATCAAGACCTCAAATACCTACAAATATATAACAAACTCAAGTGTAGAGTTAAGTAAGGGTATCAATCCACATCAAGGGGGTAAATCTAGAGACAAACTCAAATATAGTTCAATTTTTATTTTATTTTTGTGCTTTTTCACTTTTCTAATTTTTTTAGCTTTTCAAATATTAAAACAATTGGGTGAGGTGAGGTGAAATAATACTAAACTAAACTAAATAAAAGGGGGTAATCAAACTAAAAGTAAAATTTGAAAAATATAAACAAGTGTGTGATAAAGGTGAGTGGAGTGCAACAAAATGAGAGAAAATATTCAAGGGATGGAAATCCACCCTCAATTCACACAAATTTGTCTAACTTGCACAATTTTAATTTCATCAATTTTCAAAATATTCATTTAATTCAAAAGCTAATTATCATTACACTAATGAATTAATTGAATATTCTTTTAGAAAAGTAAGTTTAATCCCCACAAGCACTACTCTAAATGAATTAAAATCAATTAAATGAATCACCCGCTAGGATCGATTCACCAAACTAATTTTAATTAGATAAAGTAAAAACAAGAGTAGATGAAAATTATACTAACATTTAAATCAAGTGATTAAGCCTATCTCTAGTTTGAATCAAATGATCAAATGATAATAAAATTTTCAATCCTTTCTTAAGGATGATTTTTCATTTCTCAATGTGAAAATAATTAGGAATTAAATTTACTAATCAAAGGAAACTAACAAAATTATAATTGACAATTAAACCAAATTGGATTCACGAGGGTTTCAATTCATCCCTTAAATGGGATGATTAGCCCTCCATAATCATCATTCAATAAAAATTAGAATCAAATAAGAGCATAAAATGAAAATTAGAGAGGAGTAATCAAACCAAAATTGCCTTTAATTGCATTAATTCTTCAATTCTTCATTCATCTTAATTAATTACAACACTCAATTTATTGAATTTTTTTCTCTAATCTAAAAAAAAACTAAGCTACTAAAAAAAATAAAAATGGTGTTTCTCTATCTAATTCTCTCTCTAATTCCTATCTAAAAAGCTTTATATCCTTTTGAAATGGGGTCTTCTGTCCTTTAAATAGTAGACATGGAGCGTGGGGATAAAAATGAGAAGACAATGATGTTTGGGATATGGAAGGTATTTGGGTGAGGGTATCTAGGGAATTATGCACACATGTGCATGGGTAAGTTATGTGGTCATGTGGAAAGTATGGTGGTGGTGATAAAATCAGATTTAGTTTAGAGGGTATAATGGGAAGTTGGGTTAAATAGGTAGTTGGGGGTATTTGGGTAAAAGGAATTAAATGGATTTTAAGCACATGTGAGTTTAATTGATTTTGTTGGCTTGCTTTGGAATTTCAGGAGATAAGCCGTGGATTTTGTGGAAATGGATTTTGGATGGAGGTTGGCTTGGAGTTAAACTCCAGATCGCGGGTAGGAGAACGGGTCAGGCCGAAAAGGTGGGTCGGACCTTGGTGATGGCTGGTGCGGGGGAGGGGGAGTATCCAGGTTATGACTGTGTTTGGTTTAGGCGGGTTTTGGATCTCTGGTTCGGGGTGTGGATCGTCGCCGGGTTGGACTTGGGTGGCGAGGGTGGTGTGCCGGCGAGGTGTTCTGGTTTGACATCGCCGGTGAGAAGGTTGGGCTGCTGGCGAGGGGGTGATGATGGGGTGGTTTTTTTGTTGGTTGTGTTTGGTTCTAAATGGTGGGTGGTGGAGGTATGAGAGAAAAGAGAGAAGGTTTGGTGTCGTGTTGGTGGTTATGTAGGTGTAAGAGAGAGAAGATGTGGGTTTGCGGTGGGTATTTGGTTAATGTAGGAGGAGTGAGAAAGTGGGTGTTGGTTGAGTGGGGAAGATGAAGTGGGGGTAGATAGAGTGTATGAGGGTGTAGAAAAGTTAGGGTGTGAGGGTGAGGGGCTAGTTGGGTGTATTGGAGTATATGATAGATAGGTGTGATTGAGTTTATGTGTATTTGAGATATGGGTTATGTGTGTGTGTGTGTTTTTAATTTGGACAACTAAAAATATAATACTAACTAATTTGAAATTAAAATCTAAAAATAAAGTAAAGACTCAATTAAAAATGAAACTAAAAAGAAATAAAAATAAAAATAAAATCTAATAAAACTAAAACTAAAATCCTAAATAAATGTAAAATCAAATAAAACTAAAAAAAATAAATGAAATCCTAAAAAAATATAATCCTAATAAAAACAAAAAACTAATAAAAATCAAAATAAAATAAAATTATACTAATAAAGATAAAATAGAAAAATAAAACCTAGAAATCCTAAATAACTCAAAAATAAATCCTAAAAATAAAAATGACTCAAACTAAAAATCTAAATTTTTTTAAAAAAGGTCAAAATAGAACACACAGGGTTCGGGGTAGGTTCAGGCTAGATTATGTGCAACACCCCATGATTTTGGGACTGAGAAATTAAATTTTTGGGAGAATTAAACTTTATTTAAATCGGAGAATTTTAAAATTTGGAAATTAAAGTCCAGAAATCAAGGACGTTTTAAAGTATTCCGGGCGATGATTTTGAGTGCGCCATTGATTCCAGATGGGTCGAGATAGTCAAAATGACTGCCCTTGGGTTTTATTTTGATTCCGGAATATTTTTAAGTCAGTTTGACTCGAATTGGAGTAAACGAGTCATTTAAAGTGTGTATTAACATTTAAAACTGGGATTATTGTTTTAAGGGTTTAAGAGGCTTATGGATCAAGCCAATCTTATTTGAGAGAAAGAGAGAAAGAGAAAGGAAGAGAGAGAGGAGAAAGCTTAGAAACTCCGGCCAAAACACAATCACGATGATGATTCAACCTCTACAACTTCGAGGCAAGTGTTTAATCTTTCTAAACATTTCATTTGTGTATTTCATTTCATAATTTTTGGATCAAAGAATTGGATTTTGGGTATTAATAGCAAAACGTAGATTTTGTAGATTAAATCTTGAAATTGATGGTTATATATGGGTTTGATAGTGTAGAGATGGTTGGGATCAGATTTGGGTTGATTTATTGGCTTAGAATAAATATATGATAAAGGTTTAGGGGTCAGAAGTGAAAATTTTAGGGTTTAGAATTTGTGGTTTTTGTGAAGAAGAAGAAACCTTCAAGTTCTGAAGACCCGAATCGATTCGCCCCCTAAGAGAATCGATTTGGCTTAGGTAAAAGTCCCAGGTCTGTGTGACCAAATCGATTGAGACCCAAGACGAATCGATTCAGCCTGGGACAGTGTCCCAAGTCTTTGGGACCGAATCGATTCGCTGGGCCGAATCGATTCGGAAACAGGGTTGTTTTGTGAAGTTTTTTCTAGAATGATTTCTAACCCTTTTTGGTTGGGTTTATTGATTTGGGACATGATTATATGATGTAAAAAATATGTTTTGGAGATCTATTGGAAGTTTATCGCAGGATGAGATCGCGGATACGTATCGAGTTATTTTGGGGACTTATATACATATGCATTGGAGAGGGTCATATCGATATAGTGGGGAATTTCAAGGAGAACGGGAGTTCTATTTAGAGGTCGTAGGTGAGCCTAGATATGACGTAAGATTAAGTACCCTTTGAAAGCGTTGTGAGGGTACGGCATGGGATTGTAGGCCGATATTTGTATCGAATCCCTATAGTGATATGATTCTATTTTATATATGCTTTAGGACCAATGAGAGGTAGAGGTTGTGTATCCTTAGTAATGTTTAACTTAAGGAATGAGTTATAATGCCTTAAGATTAAGGGTTCATTAGAGCAATTGAACCATATGCGGAAATTTTGAGAATAATTGGGTTATACTATCAACTAGAATAGGGTGTGTTATAAATCTAGTTGGGATAGTTGTTATGTATCAGTGTGTGATTAACAATGGGGATTCCAATAAGTGATGGGATCATGGAATGAATTTAGAATTGAGTTGTGGTTTGAAGACTATTAGTTATGTGTATACCTATAGTCAGAATTATTACTAGACATATCGAAGTGTATTCGGATATAGATGGAATGTAGTGATTGATATATATGTTACACTTGGGAGTTAGTAACCTCATTATTATGTGTATCGGGAGACTATTCACATCATAAGGGGAATGAATAAATATGTGTCCAGTGAGGCACTATATATAAGGGAGAATGCTTCCAGTAAGTATACATCATAATAAGAGCGAGTATTATGAGAGTTGTATATATATAACCAGTTTGTGTTTCTTGATGAATAATGATTGAAGATGGAGTATGCTTTTATATATAGAGAGATTTATATATATGTTGAAATTGTTATGTGAATATGAAACAAATGTAGATTTCTTGTGTGATGATTTATACATATGATGTGATTCATGGCACATATCTATATATTGTGAATGGTAAATATATATGTATATACACACCTCTCTAAATGCTATCATAGGGGAAGTTACGTGCATGAGGTGAAGTACCCTGGCTAGTGAATGCAGGGTGAATATAGTCCTCGGCCATAGGACCAGTTATTATGTTGTGTGATTATTATTTACAGTGGGGTAATTCCGAGTGTGGTTATGACTCACTGTCGAAGGTATATGGCCGCTTCCCGACGTTATACGATGTAGGATACCCAGGTTGTCTTGTGTGTGATAGGCCCTGGAAGATGATAGCTATTTAGGGCGGCGCACAGTGGGAAAACCCGGACGGGCGGTCTTAAAATCGTTATATGTGTGTAATATAACTATTCATATTAAAGTGGAATGTTGTTGATGGCAAGGTATACATTATGTGTGTTATGTATACATGGTCATAGAAATGAATGATTGACTATATATATATATGTATATATATATATATATATATATATATATATATATATATATATATATATATATATATATATATATATATATATATATATATATATGCATATATCCTATAGTTGAAAAGGATACGAAGTTTCTATGACGTACACCTTGGGTGATTTTGGTGTACGAGTTTATTTGTGGTTAAAGGATCGTACTTAGAGATGTTTGCGGTTATGTCGACCCAAGGATTTAGTGGAGATTCAATTTATGTTTTAGGTATTACTCTATAATTAAGTAGTTGTAGTAGTAGGATTTGTGTGGATGACACAATGGATCCCTACGATCGACATTGTCAAGGAGTAGTGTATCGGGGGGGTTCTTTATTTGGATTTCGCTTTGCGAGACGCCCCACGAACGAAACGCAGAGCAATGCTGAGAGTTGAGTAAAGTTTTGTCCTTAGTACTTGTATGTTTATTATTTAGAGAATACACTTTTATATGGAAGCTTAATACTAATATGGGACAAACGGATCCCTACGATCGATATTGTCAAGGAGTAGTGTATCGGGGGGTTTCTTGTTTGGATTTCGCTTTACGAGACACCCCACACACGAAACGCAGTGCAATGTTGAGAGTAGAGAGCAGTTTTGTCTTTTATACTTGTATATATGTTGTTTAGAAAATAAACTCTCATATTAAAGCTTAATGTTAATGTGTGATGTACTAAGATTGATAACTGGTTTAAGTTAATAAGTGGAACCTAAGCCTATGAGGGCTTATATGTGTATATATTAATGTGGGATTTAATTGGAAAGTAATTTTTGGGTTATGTAAGGATGGTAGGTCAAGCGGGTATGAACCGGGCATATGGTAAGTTAGGTTGTCCTTGTGTGAGTGGGGTAACTTAATTAAGGTCGCGGGACACGATTAGGTGCGCGCTGTAGATGAGAGGTGAGCTTGGGGTTTCATGAGAGTGCGACTCCCCTTTAATTATGAAATAGTGCATTTAGATTTATTATGAACGGTTAACACACTTGCTAAACATTTTTACACCTCGGGCTCTGACCCGCTTATATTTCTCTTTTGATATATATATATATATATATATATATATATATATATATATATATATATATATATACAGGTGTCCTACCGCATGGATACCGAATGCTTTTCTATCCAGAATCTTGGGAGACATGGCAGTTGCGGACTATGGTGGGATTTAGTTTGTAGTTGTTTCCTATTTCTTGTAAATCTGGGTAGGATTCATATTGTATATCGGGTTTATACCCAAGAGTCATTGGTGGTTGTTTATACTTTTTATTTTGGTTGTTGTACTGTCTGTGACCTGATAGCTTATTCGGGTTTATTTCCTTTTTGTGTACTCATTTTATTTTATTTCGAGCATTTTCTTTCTTCATGGTACTTGCGTGTACTCTATTGTTTCCACCTGTTATATATTGTTGGTTAGTTATCTCTTGTATGTTTTATTTATTTTTAGCATCCTCTTTTGTAGTTTCGGGTAGTTGGCCTTATTTATTTTAGTATAGTCTGTTGATGATGAGAATGAGCCATTTGAGATTCCTGATTTAATGTGGTACAGGGCTGGCCACCCGTTATTATATTAAGCGGACTGTTACAGATGGTATCAGAGCATCAGGTTCTAGTGTCTTTAGGATCTGTGCGAGTTTTCTGCGATTTTCCGTAAGCGTTCTCGATATAGAGCCCTACTATTAGGATTGTTGCGTTCACTGCATTTATCTTCTTATGCGAGGTGTACTCACTTGACTAACGCTCTGACACAGTTTCTTTCATCTCAGACGTTGCTAAGAATAAGTCGTCCTGGAAGGGACAAGATGAAAGATGCAATACCCGTAATAGACTTTGTGTACGCTTTGACTGGGGGTATTTTCTCTCCGCAACTCAGGCGGGGATAAGGAGGATATTTCTAGCGGTGACTTAAGGTGATCTAACGGTGGTAAAGTAAGAAGGAGAGGTAATCTGAAGACTTGGGTTCATTGAGTTGGACCGAAGGAGTTATCAGGGGTCGCAACCGCGTTTTGTCCTTTAAAATGGTTAGGAAGGATTTCCGGGAAGATGTTTCTCTTGTGGAGAAATTAGGGGTGGCAATTCGGGTTAGTCGTGTCATTGTTGGGTTGCGTTGATTTTTATTTTAGTATAAGTTTTGGGTACTCCTAAATCTACACAAGCTAATCGGGTTATCGGGTAAAAAATTGCCAGCTCTAGGAGAAATGGGCTTTAGAAAGAAAGATTGTCCTGGAAAAAGTAGAGGACTTTGAATAAGGATTCATGAATGGAATGAAACAATTGGATTATGGAAGTATAAGGTAGAATACCTTTCTTTGGGTTTAAGTCACGCTTTATGAGGTGTCGAAAACGTTGCGCGTGAGGTATAATGAGTGGTTAACCGCTACACCCATAGTGTGTACAGATTTTTCCTTCGAGGAAGGAGTGAAAAAATGTGGCCTTTGTATGGCATCTTTTGAGATATTAGACCGTCTCATGATGAGCTAGTAGAGAGTTGCTCTATTGATTTTCGGGAGTGCGAATTATTAAGGTTATTGTTTTATACTTAGGCTAGGGCGGGAAATTTTAGTGTTCCGATGAGGGAAGAACTTATCTTGTGGAAATTTGTTAATGTGATGTAAAAGAATTGTATAACTGAGAGGTTCAGAGTTTAATAGATTTACTTTGAGCGGAGAATTTAGCTAATGGTTGTGCTAGTTTGGAGATCTAGGTATTGGTTAGAGTATTGTGTTTGTTGGGACCTTGTGTTTAGAACATAAGGTGCTTGTTTGGCGTGTCGAAGGACATGGAATTATTTTATATTGTATTATTATATAGGCCTTCGGGCAATGATTGTGACTTGAAAATATTTTATAAAACCTTAATCCTGGCTCAACTAATCTTAATCCCCGACATAGCTACACAGTAGTGTATTAGGAGGGTTTCTTGTTTGGATTTCGCTTGTGAGACCTCCCCCGCATGAATGTAGCGAATGTCAGGAATTGAGAAGAGTTCAACCATTGGAAATTTCAAACTTTTATATATACTTAATATATGCTGCTATAGAAATTGTTGAGAGTTATATTACGATTTGAGGCTAGTGGAGCCGGGATATGTTTTTACGAGTTGAGCTCGAGTACAAGGTGTATGGGCACCCTGGGTAGTTAGTTTGATTTCAGAGTTTATATGATTCGACGTGAGAGGTGGAACAGTCATGTATAGTAATGTTAAGGGTAGATGTAAGGACTAGATAAGGTCCGAAGTCCTAGGCATAACTTAAATTTTGCGGACGAAATTCTTGTAAGGGTGAAGTATGTAAAACCCCATGATTTTGGGACTGAGAAATTAAATTTTTGGGAGAATTAAACTTTATTTAAATCGGAGAATTTTAAAATTTGGAAATTGAAGTCCAAAAATTGAGGACATTTTAAAGTATTTCGGACGATGATTTTGAGTGCGTCATTGATTCCGGATGGGTCGAGATAGTCAAAATGATTGTTCTTGGGTTTTATTTCGATTTTGGAATATTTTTAAGTCAGTTTGATTCGAATTGGAGTAAACGAGTCATTTAAAGTTTGTATTAACATTTAAAACTGGGATTATTGTTTTAAGGGTTTAAGAGGCTTACGAATCAAGCCAATCTCATTTGAGAGAAAGAGAGAAAGATAAAGAGAAAGGAAGAAAGAAAGAAGAAGAAGAAGAAGAAGAAGAAGAAGAAGAAGAAGAAGAAGAAGAAGAAGAAGAAGAAGAAGAAGAAGAAGAAGAAAGGAAGAGAGAGAGGAGAAAGCTTGGAAACTCGGGCCAAAATGCGATCACGAGGATGATTCAACCTCTACAACTTCGAGGCAAGTGTTTAATCTTGCTAAATATTTCATTTGTGTATTTCATTTCAGAATTTGTGCATCAAAGAATTGGATTTTGGGTATTAATAGAAAAACGTAGATTTTGTAGATTAAATCTTGAAATTGATGGTTATATATGGGTTTGATAGTGTAGAGATGGTTGGGATCAGATTTGGGTTGATTTTTTAGCTTAGAATCAAGATATGATGAAGGTTTAGTGGTTAGAAGTGAAAATTTTAGGGTTTAGAATTCGTGGGTTTTGTGAAGAAGAAGAAACCTTCAAGTTCTGAAGACTCTAATCGATTCGCCCCCTAAGCGAATCGATTCAGATTAGGTAAAAGTCCCAGGTCTATGTGACCGAATCGATTCAGACCCAAGGCGAATCAATTCGTCCTGGGATAGCCTCCCAAGTCTTTGGGATCGAATCGATTCGCATTGGGGGAAAAATCGATTCGCTAGGCCGAATCGATTCGGAAACAGGGATGTTTTGTGAAGTTTTTTCTACAATGATTTCTAACTCTTTTTGGTTGGGTTTATTGATTTGGGACATGATTATATGATGTAAGAAATATGTTTTGGAGATCTATTGGAAGTTTATCGCAGGATGAGATCACGGATACGTATCGATTTATTTTGGGGACTTATATACATATGCATTGGAGAGGGTCATATCGATATAGTGGGGAATTTCATGGAGAACGGGAGTTTTATTTAGAGGTCATAGGTGTGCCTAGATTTATGACGTAAGATTAAGGACCCTTTGAAAGCGTTGTGAGGGTACGTCATGGGATTGTAGGCCAATATTTGTATCAAATCCCTATAGTGATATGATTCTATTTAATATAAGTTTGGGACCAATAAGAGG
Source organism: Sambucus nigra (assembly GCA_949130495.1). Lineage (NCBI taxonomy): Eukaryota > Viridiplantae > Streptophyta > Magnoliopsida > Dipsacales > Adoxaceae > Sambucus > Sambucus nigra. The sequence goes on along the minus strand of OX422218.1, from coordinate 312,658,436 downwards.
TAGAGGTCGTGTATCCTTAGTAATGTTTAACTTAAGGAATGAGTTATAATGCCTTAAGATTAAGGGTTCATTAGAGCAATTGAACCATATGTGAAAATTTTGAGAATAATTGGGTTATACTATCAACTAGAATAGGGTGTGCTGTAAATCTAGTTGGGATAGTTGTTGTGTATTAGTGTGTGATTAACAATGGGGATTCCAATAAGTGATGGGATCATGGAATGAATTTAGAATTGAGCTGTGGTTTGTAGACTATTAGTTATGTGTATACCTATAGTCGAAATTATTACTAGATATATCGAAGTGTATTCGGATATAGATGGAATGTATAGTGATTGATATATATGTTACACTTAGGAGTTAGTAACCTCATTGTTATGTGTATCGGGAGACTATTCACATCATAAGGGGAATGAATAAATATGTGTCCAATGAGGCACTATATATAAGGGAGAATGCTTCGAGTAGGTATACATCGTAATGAGAGCGAGTATTACGAGAGTTGTATATATATAGCCAGTTTATGTTACTTGATGAATAATGATTGAAAATGTAGTATGCATTTATATATAGAGAGATTTATATATATGTTGAAATGGTTATGTGAATATGAAACAAATGTATATTTCTTTTGTGATGATTTATACATATGATGTGATTCATGGCACATATCTATATATTGTGAATGGTAAATATATATATATGTATATACACACCTCTCTAAATGCTATCATAGGGGAAGTTAAGCGCATGAGGTGAAGTCCCCTGGCTACTGAATGCAGGGTGAATATAATCCTCGACCATAGGACCGTTTATTATGTTGTGTGATTATTATTCGTTGTTCGCAGTTCCAGATGTGGTTATGACTCACTATCGAAGGTATATGGCCTCTTCCCGACGTTATGCGGTGTAGGATACCCAGGTTGTCTTGTGTGTGATAGGCCCTGGAAGATGATAGCTATTTAGGGGCGCGCACAGTGGGGAAACCCGGATGGGCGGTCTTAGAATTGTTATATGTCTGTAATATAACTATTCATATTTAAGTGGAATGCTGTTGATGGCAAGGTATACATTATGTGTGTTATGTATACATGGTCATGGAAATGAATGATTGACTATATATATGTGTGTGTGTGTGTGTGTGTGTGTGTATGTGTGTGTGTGTGTGTGTGTGCATATATCCTATAGGTGAAAAGGATACAAAGTTTCTATGACGTACACCTTGGGTGATTTTGGTGTACGAGTTTATTTGTGGTTAAAGGATCGTACTTAGAGATGTTTGCAGTTATGTCAACCTAAGGATTTAGTGGAGATTCAATTTATGTTTTAGGTAGTACTCTATAATTAAGTAGTTGTAGTAGTAGGATTTGTGTGGATGACACAATGGATCCCTACGATCGACATTGTCAAGGAGTAGTGTATCGGGGGGGTTCCTTGTTTGGATTTCGCTTTGCGAGACGTCCCACGCACGAAACGCAGAGCAATATTGAGATTAGAGATAAATTTTTTCCTTAGTACTTGTATGTTTATTGTTTAGAGAATACACTTTTATATGCAAGTTTAATACTAATATGTGACGAACGAATCCCTATGATCGACATTGTCAAGGAGTAGTGTATCAGGGAGTTCCTTGTTTGAATTTCTCTTTGCGAGACGCCCCACGCACAAAACGCAGTGAAATGTTGAGAGTAGAGAGAAGTTTTGTCTTTTATACTTGTATGTATGTTGTTTAGAAAATAAAATCTCATATTAAAGCTTAATGTTAATGTGTGTTGTACTAAGATTGATAACTGTTTTAAGTTAATAAGTGGAACCTAAGCCTATGAGGGCTTATATGTGTATATATTAATGTAGGATTTAATTGGAAAGTAATTTTTGGGTTATGTATGGATGGTAGGTCAAGCGAGTATGAACCGGTCATATGGTAAGTTAGGTTATCCTTGTGTGGGTGGGGTAACTTAATTAAGGTCCCAGTACATGATTAGGTATGCGGTGTAGATGAGAGGTGAGTTTGGGGTTTCTCGAGAGTGCGACTCCACTTTTATTATGAAATAGTGCATTTGGATTTATTATGCACGGCTAACACACTTGCTAAACATTTTTACTCCTAGGGCTCTGAACCGCTTATATTTCTCTTTTGCTATATATATATATATATATATATGTATATATTAGTACAAGTGTCCTACTGCATGGATACCGGATGCTTTTCTATCCAGAATCTTGGGAGTCGTAGCAGTTGCGGACTGTGGAGGGATTTAGTTTGTAGTCGCTTAATACTTCTTGTAAATCTAGGTAGGATTCACGTTGTATATCGGGTTTATACCCAAGAGTCATTGGTGGTTGTTTATACTTTTTATTTTGGTTGTTGTACTGTCTGTGACCCGACAGCTTATTCGAGTTTATTTCCTTTTTGTGTACTCATTTTATTTTATTTCGAGCATTTTCTTTCTTCATGGTACTTGCGTGTACTCTAATGTTTCCACATGTTCTATATTGTTGGTTAGTTATTTGTTGTATGTTTTATTTATTTTTAGCATCCGCTTTTGTAGTTTCGGGTAGTTAACCTTATTTATTTTAGTATAGTCTGTTGATGCTGAGAATGAGCCATTTGAGATTCCTGATTTAATGTAGTATAGGGCTGGCCACCCATTATTATATTAAGCGGGTTGTTACAGTATGGTTACGGGGGATGGAATTAGCTCCAATAGATGCGCATTTGTCTTGATATATAGCTTTTGACATCGCAAATGCAATTAAACCTGCACATTAAACATTTACGCACATAAGACCCAAATTGTCGAGAATTAGCAACTAAAGTACGTCTATTTGGGGTATAAATTGCACAGTTTTGGGTGCTTATCATAGAGTTAGATTATCTAGCTCAGCCGAGCATAAAGAAGAAACATTATGCCGACCAAGTATTCGCCATTTAGATAGCTCCCAGCTGGATAGAACTAATAGTCAGCTACTTACGAAAAGATGTGTCAACCATAGACAAGAAGAAAGCCCATCAGACAAGACTCAAAATGACTAATTTTAATTATCTCACAAAGGAAATCTATATAGGAGATCTTTCACCGGACTATAAATGCAATGTGTGCATCCCAACGATATCGGCTAAGTCTTATACGAGTTGGAAGAAGAAATTACAAAAGGCATGCCGATGGAATATCTCTAGTGTTTGGGGATATAAAGGAGGATTATTGGTGAACTTACATGTAAAAGGATGTCATCTCCTACATAAAGAAATGCAAAAAGTTCCAGTTGTTCCCACCACTGCTTTACCATCCAATCAACGACTTCAAGTGTTTAACTAGCCCGTGGACTTTTATGCAATGTGGTTAGACACTGTATGTCTGCTACCTACAGCACTTGAAAACTAAAAATACCTCCTGGTCAACATGGATTATTTCACCAGGTGGATCAATGCAGAACCTTTGGCGAACATAATAGATACCGACATGATCAGATTCATTTGGAGGAACATTATAACCCGTTTTGGTGTTCCAAGAACTCTCATCACTGATAACAAAACACTATTTTAAATTTGACCTTTCCAAGGTTTCTACAATAACTATGGCATTAGAAATTACCACACTTTAATGGCTTACCCTTAGAGAAATGGGAAAGCTAAGGACTCTAACAAAATAATCCTTTACGGAATGAAGAAAATACTAGAAAAGGAACAAGGTGCATGGGTAGATGAGCTTCCCACATCCTCTAGGTATACAGACCAGACTCCCAAGAGGTCGACCTGCGAAACGCCCTTTGGCTTAAACTCACGGAATGGAGGCCATAATATCTCTAGAGTTTGGTCTGCTGACCAAAAGAACAACCATCATTGATCAAACATGAATAATGAGATCATCAAGATGAAACTTAATATGGAAGATGATAAAAGGGAGAAAGTCTTGATAAGATTGGCAGCCAAACATCAATAGTTGGCAAGGTAGTACAACAAAGGTGTCCATCCGAGGAAATTTTAAGTCAGAGATTGTATCATGTGGAGGGTCATCGGATGCGCGAGGAAGCCATCATGAAAAAATTTAGGACCCAACTAGGAAGGACCATTTAGAGTCACTAGAGATGACCTCTTGAGGGCCTGCCATTTGGAAACAATGGAGGGCAGGGAGATACCTCGTGCTTAGAATGCGATCAACCTTATTTTTTTTACTTTTAAGCAGTTTACAATTTTAAATATTTAATTGAACCTTAGTCCGTCATTTTCATTCAGTTTTTGATATTTTGAAATTGTATAATACAATTAAGATTTATTATTTGAAATGACAGGAAAATGTTAATGCAAAGTTATCTTATATTTATCCGTTCATACTATTGTTTTAATACCTTATTGATATGGTTACAGTTAGTCATGATCTTAAGGTCACATGTTTCATCATTAAGAACACGAAAACATTATGAATTTCCCAGGAAAGCTAAATACCTATGGAGGAATCCCTAGGGTTTATGTAATCGGACCACATAAGTTTGTACTAGGATTAAGGTATTTTTATGTCACGATCCTAAAAGGTAAGACCGAATAAAACATATTAGGAACAATTGAAATGGGACAGTGCAAACATGAATTAAAATCAAGTGAAACTTCATTTCATCTAAAATGTTCATTAATTATAAAGTCTGTCATGGCCAACCGATTATAAAAAGAACATAATTACAAGATAGAATTGCATCACCCTCGGTGGTTTAATTCCTCGGTTATGGCTTCTCACCAACTAGTATCTGGGTTTAGTTAGAACTCATCGTCATTATCATGATCGATGAGATAATCCCTTATTAATTGTATAGGGACAGTTTCAATTAAAATCCATGACTATTCTCTTCCAATGAGAGGAAGTCTGCAGAAGGGGAAGTCTACCAGATACCAGTAGCACAACTGAGAATTCTAAGGGACTTTCAGGAATATTAGAGCATTTAACCAACCCTACTTGTAGGCAAGTCCCCTGGCCTCATCCAAATGAAAGGGGTATCCGCCCATCCCTCATCATAGCCATGAGTTTAGACAAATAGAGGTTATTTCTTAAACTAGTAACTCAACTTCATAATCTTTCGGTGCCCCCTCTTTGATCATTTCAGTCTGCTTAAATTCTTTCTTGGTCTTGTCGGTTTCTTCCCTTAGATCCATGTTCTAATTTTAAAAGAGGCCCGCAATATTTCTTATCTCATTCGTCTCGATTTGGAGACCCGTGATCATATTCATCTAGTCGCCATAATGATTTTCCATTTTATGTAATGCCCGATGAACAACCAAAAAGGATGTTTGAGCTCGGTCAGAATCCTCATTTTAAGGAACAAAGTCCAAGTCTTCATTCTCTTGAACCATAAGCACAAGGGCTCACCGCCTTTGGGTATGGTAAAATGTTCATAATTTTTTTACCACGAAATCGTGGGACCAATAATCCTTATTCGAGTCCAAAAATTGACTACTAAGGTCCTTTCACCCCCCTACCTATAGGTAATAGACCTTCTCATTGGTTATCACCCACATATAACAATAACGGATCTTTAGGATCCCTAGTTGGTCCCCATAGAGATTGTTTATATGGTTTACACAGTTTAAAATCCTCCAAGTAATGGGAAAACACTAGGCATGAACTACATCAAAAAATTCATTGCACTCAAGGAATAGGAGATTGGGGGGGAATATGATTTTGGCCTTAATTACATATTAGAATAAAAGCCCATGGCCATCATCAACAATGTATAAGTCCATGGGGAATGATTCTAACTTAATGGTCACCCATTAAGGAATATAATGACTTTAAAGACCTCAATGTTATTGGCATTGATTACATGTACCATTTTTACAACATGCAGTAAAAAACAAAAGTAAAGGTGGAATTCTTTGAAGAAATGCATAAATTCAAAGATAGATGGAAGGGAAAAGACTTAAAAGTGTGGAAAAATAATGAGAGATCTGGTTCTCTTAAAAGAAATGGAAGTTTTTAATAATGGACCAAACTGGCGGCAAACACATTCGAAGGTAAAGTCCCATAAATAGATGACACGCTCCCAAATGACGAAAGACATGCAACCGCCCCTCAGTTTAGGTAGTCAAATTACCATTATACATCTAAAATGATTATGGCAAATTACCACTACACCCTCAAAGTTTGGCAGGTAAAATAACTCTTCACCTTTAAGAACTATTATTACCATGCCCTACAGCCACAGTAAATTTGAATGACCAGTAGTAATTGTAACTAAGACTCGAATTTGTTTGGAGAAGTAAACAAACCTTTGCTACCTCATTCAACTACAAAACTTTGGGAGGCAATTATGAGGGAAATAATACGACCACATGTGTGAAGAGGTCCCATGCCCCTTGATTCGATTAAGATACCATCCATGAAGATAAGGATTGTTGGAGATAATCGACATTCAAGAATCAAGGAGCAAGAAACAACCGATTAAGATAGGATAATTACTACAGTTAACAGAGCCATCCATGGCTCGAATGATATCTTTTGGGAGAAAGAGGAATATAATCATAACCATTTGAACCAGACTAATAAAACAAAAAAAACTCCCGTCGATGTAAATATGTTGTCGAACCACATAAATACTGTCCTTATGTGATTGTGTGTGATTTACATTCCGTTCAGCTAATTTTGTTTTGAACCATAACTAGTAGGATTTTTAACACCTATAGTATCCACTAGCTCCATAAATTTCCCAATCAACGTTCATATACTAATATCGTTAACCTAAATACAAACTAAATTCTTAACCCACACACATCTAGAGTGGTGCAGTAACCCCTGCCCATTTCGCATTAAAACAATCGATGCGCACCCCGTTGCCAATTTTTCGAGACACCTAGTGGTAGGGGTAACATTGTGTCACACTTAAGTAAAATGCCCCGGTACCTTTGGTAGCATAATGTGTAATGTCAACATAACTTCCTTATCCAAAACTCATGTTTTCTTACTTGCTAACACTTTTTATCCCAAATTAAATTATTGATTACATCATTTTTTCTTATATCATTTTCCAATAAGACCACTTATTGACCTTATCTTGGCAGAAAAACTAAATTTTTTATTTGTTTGCTCCCAAAATTAATGTTGAAAATTGTAAGCGCAAATATTCTAGCTTAGGATTTTTATTTATTTTATTTGCACTTTGGTATAGTTGGCGTATCTCGTTACAAACCGACTCACACTAATTGACCAAACGCCAACATCTCCAAGTTCAAGACTCCACTACATCCGATAAAGGTATAAAACTATTTATTCATTAAATTTGTTTTGGGATGTTTTGTTTTTATTAAAAATGAAATGAGAATTTTTTGTTTTAAAAATAGAAGCATTTTTATTTTAAAGTTAGTTTTTCAAAGTTCGCCTGCCTCGTTCAAACGAGTTGGATAAGTCATTAGAAGGGTCGTTTGATACCTTCATCTAACAAGCGTCTAATGAGGGTGTACTATTTCACTTCGATTGAATGTCGTTTGAAGCTAGTTAAAATGAGATAGTTGTTTCGTTTGAACAAACTTGGTTTTCATTCTAACGAGTTGTTATTCTCGTTCGAACGAGCCTCATTTTCATTCAAACGAGTCGCCACCTCAAAATTTGTGCTCTCCTTGTAAATACATGTTTCATGTTTATGTTTTCTAAGACTTTTGAAGGAACGATTTCTGAATATCTGTTCCAAAAGTTTTGAAACTTTTATGTTATTAAAAAACTTTTGATTCACAACACACATCCCCAGATATTTTTTGTGAATCAGTTTAAACCCTGGATAGTTTAGTATCCTTGCATACACCTCATGGAGAGGTACCTCCATGGCTGACTTGTGAACCCGAAGGGATCACTACTGAAGAAGAAGGCTGAAGTTGGATCGAGGGATACCGAAAGAGAATCTGTTGCTTGTGGACTACTTAGAGACAAGTGGTATTTTTTAGAGATATTGAAAAGAATAGCATATTATACTTGTGGTGGTAATTAATTAGTATTGTAAGTCAACTGTCTTGAAATTTGTCTAAAGTGCTGAACAAAGGTTTCTCCCTATAAAGGTATTTTTTCTCAATCTTTGTGTTCAGTGCATGCATAGCTTGATACTTATATTTGGAACACATATTTGCCTTCATAACTAGTTTAGTCGTATATAAAAATTTGTTTAAAATTGGTTTTGTATGCTTGGGAATTAAATTGATAAAAATACAAAAATAGACTTTTTGCTTGTGACCATATGTAACACCCCATAAATTTTTTAAACCATAAATAGCGAGTTTTAAATTAAAAGTCGAAAAAGTATATTTTTTTATTATTTGAAATTTTAGACAATTAAAAGGTGGACTATTTAAATTAAATTATTTTTAGTCGAAAGTTGATTAAAGTTTAAATATTTAATGGGGATTCGGAATTTTTTTAAACATTAATATATTCTTAATTTTATAAGTCTTATAAATCCAAACATTTTATTTTGGCATGTTAAAGTGATGGACTTTTTGGTAAATCCAAACAGTTGATTTTTTTTATAATAAACAAATGGAATCTTTTAAAAATTTAGTGTTATATAAATAAAAAGAAAAAAAATGTTTTTTTACTACTTGAGGGAAAGAGAGAGACACGTTGCCCTTATTCTTACCTGTCACTCACGCTTGGCTCCCAAGTAATTGGGAGATGAGGTTTCCTTTCCTTTCTTTTATTTTTATTAGTTCATTACTCTTTTGTTCCTTTTTCCTCGTGATGTCCTGCAAACTGGAGGTCTCCAACTTTGGAGGTACACACAGGTTAAGTTAAGGTAGGCCTCCTCCCAAATTATTGGGACACGCATGGAATGGTTATCCCATATTTTTTTATATAAATTTTAGTTATATCCCTTAAGAGTTAGAACCTAATTGGGACCTTTTTTTTTCTCACCTTATAAAAAGAAAGCAGGTACTCATTTCTCAAAGTCATGACTGTCTTCTTTTTAAACCCCCTTCTTCCCTATATAAATACTTAGACCCTTATATTTCAACTCCAAACCTCCAATAAACAAAACTTCAATAATTTTTTTGGAGGTCTAAACTACAAATTTTCAAGAAATTCCAAGGATGTAACTTGCTTATTTTCGCGAGACGAACGCAACTGAGTACTCAGAATTTTCAAGAAACGATTTTTTCACAAGCATGAATACTTTATTCCTTTCCTTAAGTATTATGCGTTTTAAGTGTCGCCTAAACACTTAATTACATGTTTTTCCTAAGATCAATTAGTAACTTAATTAGAGAAAGTGCACCCTTAAATTTTGGGATTGTTTTTATGAAACTTTTGAATATGAATTAATCTTCGAAACCCTTGGGTGCGTAGGTTATATTTTTGGGTTTTAATGGTTTTGGGTGTAGGTTCTCAAGTAGACTTTTATGGGATTATTTATATGGTTAATGGGACGCGCTCACACTTATAACAATTAGATGACTTATGAAAGAGAACGATTATGACGTATTGAACATTATTATATGTTAATTAATTTAACCTTTTTGAACGTAAATAATTATGTTGAAAACGACGACGGTGTTATTCATTGAATTAAATTGAAATGGGACTTTTATGATTAAGTGATTTGTTATTCTTATGAATTATGTATTGTGTGATTTATTTTATTCACGTTTGCCATCACGGGAATGAGGGGCTTTTGGTTAGTATATTGCTCAACCCTATTTTAGGATGCTTACTAGGTATGGGACTAGTGAGTAGGCTTGATTAAATTTATGCTTGCTAGGTATGGGACTAGTTCGTGTAAATTCGTGGGGATTTTATATTTCGGGGTGGGGAAGATTTTTACATTATATTGTCTTTTCGTTAGCCTAGGCATGAGACAAGGATGTGTTCTATATTGGTGATTCATCCTATATATAGGATAGGACGTATATATACTTGGGGACCCTTAGGTATGGGACTAAGGGGTATTTTGAGGATCTCACGTAGATTAAAAGGGTGGGGTAATTTGTAAATAGCGAAATTGAGAAAATGAGAATTAATGCCTAAGATAAAAACGGGTATTAAAATTTATGGCGACATAATGTACAGGGGATGACAGTTTAAACGGGACAGCTGGCAATTTATGTCATGTCGTGTGTGTAACCTTGTCAAATTACGGGGGATCGACAGTTTAAATGGATTCGGGTGGCGTTTTGGCAAGGGAAGTGCTAAACTTTTGTGGAAATTACCACCCTGGGCAGGAGGACCACTATAATAACAAGTGAGAATAATAATAACTTGGGTTAATTTAATTAAATTAACACTTGGGACTGTGGGATAATTAAAATGATATTGGTGTGATTTTTATAAGAATTTTTGGGGGTGGTTATAAATTTATCTTTCTTGCGTTTAATTATATGTAACAACCCAGGCTTTTGAGCGACTATTTTATATTATTTTTGCCTGATGGGCTAATTTTATAAAATAGGGGAAGTTGGAGTAAATATTATTTTCCGTGAGATTTAGGGATAATATTTACTGTGTTTTGTCTATTTACCGTTATGAGAAGGTAAATAGCATTATATTGTGATATATTGCGTCGTTATATGTAAAACGACAGTTATGACCTATACTTAAAGTTGGGTATAATTAATGAAATAAAATGAACTTGGAACATAAAATTTGTTAACATTATTCCGAATGCCAAATTAGGGGGTGCGGTTGTTTTTAGAATAGTCGAGATAGTCGAAACAAGTGCCAAGTTGTATTTTTGAGTTTCGGGTACTTTTTGTGGGTTATGACTCAATTAAGTGGTTACGAGTCATTTTAATGGTGTATTAGAAATTAAAAGAGGGGAATTTATGTTTATAACCCAGTTAAGTCTCCCCACCCCTTTTATTTCCCTTATCTTGTGTTAGAAGCCAAGAGAGAGAAGAGAGAGTTGGAAGAAATAGGAGAAAAGAGAGAGAAATGGAGATTTGAGGCCGAATTTCGTTGCTACCGGAGGAGGATCCGAGACTACAACCTCGAGGCAAGTTTCTTACTTGCTAGATATTGATTTAATGTGATAATTAGCATGTATTGTTAGGTTTTTGGAGATTTAAACCATAAATGGGTTTTTGTTGGTTTTTGGTGTTTAATCCCTTAAATCCTAGTTTTAACTTGATTTGAGGATTATATATTGCTTATTAATTGTGTAGAAACAATTTGGGAGAATTAGTTGTTGTTGAGGATGGTTAAAAATCAAAGATTTGAGGCTTAGGGATTTTAGGGTTTATACAACCCGTAGCCCAAATTTGGCAAAATTGCAGGACCGAATCAATTCGGCCCTAGGGGCGAATCGATTCAGATAAGGGGTAGGCTACAGGTCTGGGAGACCGAATCGATCCGGGTTAAGGCTGAATCGATTTGGCTATTACAGAATGTCAGCTTTACTCACCGAATCGATTCGCTTTTTGGTCGAATCAATTCGCAACCAGGGGCGAATCGATTCGACCCTAGCGCGAATCGATTTGGCTGCCTGTTTTTGGTGAGATTTTTCCTAGTTTGTTTTAGCCCTTTTTCTTTTAGGCCCGAGGTTTAGGACCCTTCCTTTGGGAAGTAAAAATAGTTCCTAGAGGGTTGATTTGGGTAGACTAATGTCCTAGAATAAAATGGGATGATTGGGCTTACCCCGAGGGCTAGTTTGTGTAGGTTAATGTCCGTAAGATATAGGAAGTTAACCTAAAAATAAATTGGAGATAAAACGTTAATGTTGGGACTTTTGGGAGTCTATTATTGATGAAGACTCACTTTGGTGGTTTATGAAATGATATGAACCCTTGGAGACTAGTTTGAGGATAATGGCCTTGTGGGTATTAGGTCATTAATAAATTATGACACTAAGAATAAGAAAGACATATGCTAATATGTGGTACTAAATGAATGAGTAAAAATTATTTTGAGAACGTAAAATTGGATGTTTTCAAAAGGAAAAAGTAATGTTTTTTCATAAATGTTAATTTATGATTACGCACCTCTCTAAATCGCTATCATAAGGGAAGTTGCGCACGTGTGGTGAAGCCCCCTGGCTAATGAATGCAGGGTGGATATAGTCCCTAGGACATATGGGCGTTTAGTGTACTGCGCTGGTTAGGTGATTCTAGGTGTGGTCATGACTATCCCACAGGCATATGGCCGCTTCCCGACGTTTGGTAGGTTCCCAGATTGTCTTGTTTGATAGGCCCTGGAAGATGATAGCCATTTAGGGGCGCGTCCAGTGGGGAAACCCGGAGGGACAATCTTAGATATGTTAAAGCAATTCATGATAATGAATTGGCTTTAAATACATTTCCCGGATGGAAGAAGGGAAATAGGATATATGGTTTGGCTTCGGATACATTTCCCGAATGGAAGAAGGGAGATGGAAGCATATGGTATGCAAAAGTATTTTTATGATAATAAAAATGACTTTTGAATACACCTCATGGATGGAAGAAGGGAAGTGGGATTTTATGAAAAAGGATAAAGCATTTTCATGATAATAAAACTTGCTTTAAAAATGTATTTTCCTGGATGGAAGAAAGGAAATAAAATTTGGTAAAGAAGGTTTTGAATGAGATTTAATTAGTAAACATTTGATAAAATGAACTACCTTATATGTATATTCCTAAAGAAAGAAATAGGAATTGATCCCCTAGGTTGTGGATGGATTTATTTTGTATCTCCTTGAGTAGCTGTAGATGTGACCTCCCATGCATATACATACTTATACATATTAATTTCGTGCTGAGGGTCTAATGTATCTCAACGATTAACCTTGCCTAAGTAGTAGTGTATCGGGGGGATTCTTTATTTGGATTTCACTTTGCGAGACACCCCACGCACGAATAGGGCATAGTGTTAAGGCTGGGGAGAAGTTAGCCCTTAGTACTTGGGTTAACTAGAGTATCTCATGATATTGCGCTAGGTTGTGCTTCTAGATTCAGAGGTGAGAAATATTATGTTAACTGCGAGAGAATTTGTAATACCCCGTACTTTTGACTATATTTATTTTGAGGATTAATTAATTAAATCCGGGTTATAAATACTAATGAGATGCGAATTGGTATTTGATTAGGTGCATATATGATTATATATGAACTTGGTATTATAAAATTTGTCGTGGGATTTACATACGGCATTTTAGAAATTTTGTTGAGACGCGTGGGACCGCCGCGTCACGGTATAATATTTTGATATTAAAAGTGAATTTAAAATCTATAATCCGTATGGTCGTTTTGAGTGCGCCAACGCGTCCGGAAGGGTCGAGATAGTCAGAAAACACTAGCCGGGGGTATAGTTTGGGTCCCGGGGTATTCTTAGGCCATTCCGGCACCATAAAGGGTATTTTAGTAATTTGGTATTTTTGGGTAATTAAAAGTGACGAAAATTGAGAGTTGTAATCTGATAAGGAATTGACCCAACCAACCCTTATTAACCCAACAAGCTACGGAAGTTTATTAAATTAGGTTTTCATAAGTTTCCCCAAAGCAAACCCTAGCCACCATAGCTTTTTGGAGAAGAAAGCTTGGAGAAGGAGAGAGAGAGAGAGAGAGGAATTCTGCAGAAATTCTACACCGAATCCACACCAAATTCAGAAATCAAACCAAGGCAAGTGACTTTATTTCATTTAAATTCGAAGAATGTCTTTTCCATGTTAGAAATTGAAGAATCTTGATTGTTCTTGAAAGATTAAAAGAAAACCCATGAAATTTGAAGTTATTATTGAATGTTGGGATAGGTTTGCATGTAGAAACATTGTTGGGAGATTTAATTTCGGAGATTATCTAGGTGATGTATAAACGAATTAAAATCTGGGAATTTATGATGAGAAAAAGTTAGGGTTTATGTTCTTGAAGAAAATTGGGAAATAGTATAAAATCTTGTGATTTAATGATGTTTAGGTTGCATTGATACCTTAAAAGATGTTAGTTTATGACTTTAGCATGATTTAGTATGATTAGAGGACTTAAATCGCTGTTAGAACGGACTTTGGAGAAGGATTAAAGTGTTAAAAATGGTGAAAAACGAATTGGGGAAAAATCTAGGCCGAAACTGGTAGCTCGTTAGAAGCAGCCCCCAGGTCGTTCGAACGAACTCGTTCGAACGAGCTTCTAACGAGTTGACCAGTCGTTATTAACGAGTAGGGATTTTCGTTCGATATCTCGTTCGAACGAGATATCGTTAGAAGGGTCAGTTCGTTCGAACGAACTGGGATCTCGTTCGAACAGCCTCGTTCGAACGAGACTTCTAATGACCTGACAGTCCAAACTCGTTCGAAGTCTCGTTCGAACGAGACTTCTAACGAGTTGACAGTTTGGGCCATTTTGGACTGTTTTGACTTTTGGAGTTCCGTAAACTGATTTGAGGATATAGATATCATTCCGTAGATGTAGTAATGATAGGATTGGGACATTTGGGTATTTATGAGGAGAAATTTACATACGAGAGTGGTATTTCATGGACGGTTTGGGTCGAGACGTGAGTGTCCACTACGACGTGAGAAGTAATTATGTCACGTATGATTATAAACCGATATAGAATATATAGTGATAATTACGAGTTAGTACGAGAATGAGAATAGTACTACGATTAAAATACGGTATTACTAAGACATGTGTTTACTTAGTATTGGTATATGGATTGTGTGTATGACATACCTACCATACTTGCTATCACGGGAGGTTTGCGTTCGCTTAGGACCCTCTAATCCTTGTGTGCCTACGGGGGGATATAGACTGGTACCTTGATGAACATAGGTCATAGAAAGACTTATTGTGATATTAATAAGTCCGCTGACCATGGGAGCGTAGGTATGTGCGTGACCCATGTGATGGTGACTGTGTTCGCCTCCACTATTTGTGATTTGTGTTATCTGAACTATTCCTGAGAGATTCGGAATATGTGATCCTTATGTACGTGATGTACCGGGATGGATAGCAGAGTATGTGTGCACCATAGCTTCGATTGCGGGGTGCTTGTATCGTATATTTATGATGTGAATAATATACATTAAATTAATGGAAATCCTCATGTTAATGTTGTAAAAATATTACGATATTGTTTCGAGATATATAATGAGTTAGCTGATAGTTATATCAATGACATATTTAGTAACTGAGTTTACGTTAAACCTCTATTAAATTACGAGCGTTGTTATGTTAAATTAACCGAGTAAAATGGGTAGAACCTTTGGTAGTCTAGCTAGTTACGTTGTCACTTAGCTAGTGGAAAGGGTAGTTATAGATGGGTACTTACGTTAGGGGTGCACAGTTAGACGAGAGGTGAGAATATCATGCGAGTGTACGTCCTAACATGTACTTTGCATTTAATGTTTTAAATGTTTTTAAAGCACTTGCAGGTTTTTAAAATATAACTCCACATTCGGGCTCTGACCCGTTTGCTTTTCAAATCTCTTTTTCTTTGTAAAACCATTTTAGGTGCCCAGCCACAAGGACACCAAGCATAGGATACTCATTCAGGTGACGAGCTGTAGCTGCATGTGGAAGCTACAGGGATTTGCATGTAGACGCTTCTATCTTTTGGATTCCAGAGTCACCATCTATCCGTTGTAGGGCATGTTGCCCATTTCTATTTAGAGACATCTTTTATACTTCAGTTTCAGACTTTAGCACGTTTTATTATTGTTTCAGTTCATTTATTTCAGTTATGGGATTGTAGTGAGGGGTTTCCTCCAGACTTTATTTACTCTATTGTGATGGTTATTCGTTTTATTTCAGTATGGTGAATGGTGTTATTTATTTCTTCATTACTCTTGTTGCATGTTTATCAGACTTAAATTAAAATTTGGCAACTTGCTTTTTAAATACTAGGTGGTTAGATATAATAAAATGTTCTCGGCAGTGATGCTATTAACTGAGCCAACTTGGCATTTTGAATTAATTTTATAAAGGAGTAGCTACCCGGTGTTTAATTAGTCGGGGTGTCACAGAATTACGCACTTAACTGTCATGCATTTTAGTCACATGGGAATCATATCAAACCGGGCCCTGACCCGTCTATATTTCGTTATTTTTGCATATACTCCTTGCCGTACAGGTGCTCTACCGCATGGACACCCGTATTTACATTTCCATTCCGGTTGTCATGGAGCTACAGTAATTTGCGGATGTTGTAGGTTATTTGTATTAGACGCTCTTTCCATTGTACTCGAGTTATGTTTAGTTTATTTATTCGGGTGTGTTGCCCATGCATTGCACTCATTTATTACAATGTAATATTTAATGTGTAATACTCAATGTAACTAATTGTATTGGTCTGTTCACCGACAGCTTATTCGGTGATTATTTATCATATTGCCATTCTTTATCCGTTGATTTTTGATATCCACCGTTTTTGCAAATGGGATTGTCTTAGTGTTTCTCTTTTACTTTCAAAATTTTAAATTTGAGAGTCCGTTTCCTCAAATGATTGGTGGTTATCTCGTACTATTATTTTAATCGATAGTGATGCTGAGGATGGACCATTTATGATTCCTGTGATTATTAGAGTATGGGGCTGGCCACCTATTATTTTAGTAGGTGGGTTGTCATAGATGGTATCAGAGCATCAGGTTCTAGGGTCCTTAGGAATCTGTGCGGACGTATTTCTCCTTCAGCTTTTCTTTTGATTGTTATAGAGCTTTAAGATTAAGATCGTTGATCTCTCTTGTGAGATTTAGTTCTCCTGCTATGATATGAGAACCCCAAAAATCTTTTACGCGTTCGTGTGAGACTTGTAAGTCGTCAGATGAAGGGCATCAAGGGATGTCATTGTGAAGACGTTATGAGATGGGATTGCTGGGAGATGCAAGTTGTAGTCGGGGATGAGGCCGCTTTAGAGGTCGCTCCATTCGTAGCATTATGTTAAATATTTCTACAGTGACTACTAAGTACAGTAGATAGAGTTTTCCAAGTACCTCTGTCCGTAGAGAGTGGTGCTAAGCTTGGGATTTCAAACGACATTAAGTTGGAGTTGAGGGGTCCTTGATGAGGGACACATGTTGAATTTGGTCGGATGGAGGAAGAGTAATCTCATTCGGTAAGAACATAAGGCCCGAGAGTTTGGCCTAGAGAGGGGTATAGAAGTGACCAGGTACGAAGTGTGGAGGAAAACCTTTCACCCGTAGGAGTAAGGTTGAAATGGAGGATATGGTAGTTGCCTCATTTTGGTGGAATGGTAGGTTTTTCCCATAGAGAAACCCGTTAGATATTTTCAACAGCGAGTTTCTATGGGATGTCAGGAATGATGAGAAAGTAGATTCTCAAATATTCATGCGAAGTTCGATCAGAGGCCGACCATGAATAAAGGGTGTTACGATTAAGGAAGCTATGCACCGAAATAAGGTTGGTACAAGGGAGAGAGAGCCTTTCAATGGAAACAATAGGCTCATAAGTAAGTGTTGCTAACACTTTTTGAAAAGTAGTGTTCATGAGACCCCAACGGTGGACATCCACCCGGGGAAGACTCATTGAACTAAGTCCCGGGAGGCTAGTAGAATGTTCTATTTGCTAAGGAAGTTAAGGGAAGTACTCGTTTTGATCTTGTCGATTGAAAATAACCGGCAAGGATGGGATGCCTAGTTGGGGGCATTGATGGAAGTAGCTTGGTTCGGATAAGACTAGAATAATGTGTCTTGGAACCATTAGTCGTGGCCAGGGTGATTGGCAAGGATGTTTGCGGGAATCCCACCTTAGTTAAGGGTGGTGTATTCCTTATGATAAGATGGTGTAGCCTTGTATTAACCCTAGATTCGAGTGTACATATTGAGCTTGTGGTGGTAACCATGTTATTATATAGAGTGCCTATAGGACTTCCATGGTAGGGGAGTTTTATATCTTTCCTTCTCTCGTTATGAGGCGAGTGATGATACTTTAAAAGTATATATGTCATATGTGCTACTTGTATTATATGTATTATACAAGTGGAGCTATTTTGGTTTGGTTGGAGCGATAGCAAGCGGATAAATCGCGAGGCCATCCTAATTCTAGTTCTAGAGAAGAACTAGTTGTTCTATACTATCTCTCCTGGATACAGGTTGAGATTCTATAGAGGTGGTTTACGATATGTAGGTAGTTTTCATTTCTTGTTTTGTTTGTTTTGTTTGATTGTCCGTTTTCTTTGCTTCTGTATGATGTTGCTTTATCTCCATGACCAACAAGTTAAGGGGATTGTGTTGGAGGGGTTCCTTGTTTGGATTTCGCTTTGTGAGACGCTCCACGCATGAACCTTAACGGCGTTGGGAGTGGAGAGATGCTGTAATTCTTTTCTTTTTATTTCTTTTCTTTTTCTGCTGGTAAGAGGTTGGGTTGGAAGGTTTAGCCGAGAATCACGTGATTGAGTGATTAAAGGGCTAAGTTGATGTGCGATATATGAGCACTGTAATAGTTTTTCCTCTGATCGATGTGGGGAAGACTAAGATATGAAAGTCGAATTAAGACTTGTGGTTATGCCTTACTGAGAAGGCCATTTAAAAAGATGTATGTATGTATATTGGGATAACGTATTTGTGGCATCTTACAGAAAGTAAATTCCAGGTTAGTTAAATTTTCAGGTAATTGAAATGGTAAGACATAGAAGTAGAAGTGCATTAGAAGAGTTATGAGTTAGGATTTTATCGGTCCCGATCATGTGTCTTAGACCGTTACATCTCGATGACTGACGATGCGAGGTAGTAGTGTAACGGGAGGGTTCCTTATTTAGATTTCACTTCGGTGAGATGTCCCACGCATGAAACCAAACGAATGTCGGAAGTTGAGAAAGGTCTTGGACACTAGGGATATATTTAGTATAATATTTATACGACTTGATTAGGATGTAGATCGACCTTAGGATTATTAGGACGTAAGACCCTTAGGGCATGGAACATTGTGTTAGGAAGGCGATATGGAGTTGACCACAACAGGTTTGTGGGTCAACTCTAAGTAGGATTAGGTCCCTAGAACGAAGAAGTATGGGATCTTGAGTGGTTCAGAATATTAGGCCATAGGAGGTGAGGCCTCTTTTAGATAGAGCGTGGCGTCGGTAACTTAGTTTTTGAGGAGTTGAAGTATGAGCTGACTTTCACTCCTGCACTCGTGTTGTTAAGATCGAGAGTTGATTTAATGAACGAGTCTCTTCCAGGAACGAGAAGTATTAATACTGGAGCATGGACCCATTGTTTATGTGTCTCACAGACTTAAACTTTGTGAGAAGTATTATCCCACGCCTGATTTAATGTTCGTGGCGGTAGTATTCGCCTTAAAGAAATAGAGGCACTACTTCCTGGGCAGAGAAATTAGTCTTTTCATGAGCAACAAGTTGGAGTTCGTAAAGGACTATCATTGGGATATTCCCTTTCGCTAAGGAAATGCGAATGGGGTAGTAGATGCGTCGAGTAGAAAACCGTCGGAGAGATTAGTTGAGGCATGGAATGCCAAGTGGAACGAGCTTAATCGAGGGGACGCTATAGTCACAGCATTCATGTCCGTGATTGACCAATTTACCCACTAGAGTGAAGAGACTAGTGGTGGGACAAGGAAGGATGGGATTAGTAGCTTCTATGGATCGAATTTCCGTACAATAGTTCGGATCGTTTCCTATAAGTGTGGTGTCGTGTGTGTGGTCTTGTGTGGTCGGATGAGAAATTTGCATACTCGTTGGATGGAACCAGTGGACAGTATATTTCTTGGACTTGGAGTGGTCCGGGAACATTTCTTTAAGGATTGGGTTCATTGAGCCATATACTTTCAAGTGCTCTGCCAATGCGAATAGGAGTAAGTAGTGTTGGGGTGAGCGATTATAAGTTAGTGTAGTTATTCCCTAGTAAGGGTGTAACGTATTTTTGGAAGTAAGGAAATTTTTGCCGAGATGTGTAGGTATCTCCTTCCGTAGTAGAACGGTAGGATCGATAGTTCACAAGGAACAATTTGGTGCTATGTTAGAGCACGATGATGTGGACTAAGAACGAATAGTAATGACCTTAGTCTGAGTCCAATGGGGAAGTTGCACTGCCGAGAGGTTTGCTAGAATGATAGCACGATAGTTTGGTATAGTATACCCTTGTTATGATTATGGGGTACGCCTAAATTTTGAGGGCAAAATTCCCTTCTAAGGGTGGGAGTATGTAACAACCCAGGCTTTTGAGCGACTATTTTATATTATTTTTGCGTGATGGGATAATTTTATAAAATAGGGAAAGTTGGAGTAAATATTATTTCTTGTGAGATTTAGGTATAATATTTAGTATGTTTTGTCTATTTACCATTATGAGAAGGTAAATAGCATTATATTGTGATATATTGCGTCGTTATATGTAAAACGACGGTTATGACCTATACTTAAAGTTGGGTATAATTAATGAAATAAAATGAAATTGGAACATAAAATTTGTTCACATTATTCCGAATGCCAAATTAGGGGGTGCGGTTATTTTTAGAATAGTCGAGATAGTCGAAACAATTGCCAAGTTATACTTTTGAGTTTCGGGTACTTTTGTGGGTCATGACTCAATTAAGTGGTAACGAGTAATTTTAATGGTGTATTAGCAATTAAAAGAGGGGCATTTATGTCTATAACTCGGTTAAGTCTCCCCACCCCTTTTTTCCCCTTATCTTGTGTTAGAAGGCAAGAGAGAGAGAGAGAGGAGAGAGAGTTGGGAGAAATGGGAGAAAAGAGAGAGAAATGGAGATTTGAGGTCGGATTTCGTTGCTACTGGAGGAGGATCCGAGACTACAACCTCGAGGCAAGTTTCTTACTTGCTAGATATTGATTTAATGTGATAATTTGCATGTATAGTTAGGTTTTTGGAGATTTAAACCATAAATGGGTTTTTGTTGGTTTTTGGTGTTTAATCCCTTAAATCCTAGTTTTAACTTGATTTGAGGATTATATATTGGTTATTAATTGTGTAGAAACAATTTGGGAGAATTAGTTGTTGTTGAGGTTGGTTAAAAAGTCAAAGATTTGAGGCTTAGGTATTTTAGGGTTTATACATCCCGTAGCCCAAATTGGGCAAAACTGCAGGACCGAATCGATTCGGCCCTAGGGGCGAATCGATTTGGATAAGGGGTAGGCTACAGGGCTGGGAGACCGAATCGATTCGGGTTAAGGACGAATCGATTCAGCTATTATAGAATGTCAGTTTTACTCACCGAATCGATTCGCTTTTTGGTCGAATCGATTCGAAACCAGGGGCGAATTGATTCGACCTAGGGCGAATCGATTCGGCTGCCTGTTTTGGTGAGATTTTTCCTAGTTTGTTTTAGCCCTTTTTCTTTTAGGTCCGAGGTTTAGGACCCTTCTTTTGGGAAGTAAAAATAGTTCCTAGAGTGTTGAGTTGGGTAGACTAATGTCCTAGGATAAAATGGGATGATTGGGCTTACCCCGAGGGCTAGTTTGTGTAGGTTAATGTCCGTAAGATATAGTAAGTTAACCTAAAAATAAATTGGAGAGAAAACGTTAATGTTGGGACTTTTGGGAGTTTATTATTGATGAAGACTCACTTTGGTGGTTTATGAAATGATATGAACCCTTGGAGACTAGTTTGAGGATAATGGCATTTTGGGTCTTAGGTCATTAATAAATTATGACACTAAGAATAAGAAAGACATATGCTAATATGTGGTACTAAATGAATGAGTACAAATGATTTTGAGAACTTAAAATTGGATGTTTTCAAAAGGAAAGAGTAATGTTTTTCATAAATGTTAATTTATGATTACGCACCTCTCTAAATCGCTATCATAAGGGAAGTTGCGCGCGTGTGGTGAAGTCCCCTGGCTAATGAATGCAGTGTGGATATAGTCCCTAGGCCATATGGACGTTTATTGTACTGCGCTGGTTAGGTGATTCTGGGTGTGGTCATGACTATCCCGCAGGCATATGGCCGCTCCCCGATGTTTGGTAGGTTCCCGGGTTGTCTTGTTTGATAGGACCTGGAAGATGATAGCCATTTAGGGGCGCGTCCAGTGGGGAAACTCGGAGGGACAGTCTTAGATATGTTAAAGCAATTCATGATAATGAATTGGCTTTAAATACATTTCCCGGATGGAAAAGGGGAAATGGAATATATGGTTTGGCTTCGGATACATTTCCCGGATGGAAGAAGGGAGATGGAAGCATATGGTATGCAAAAGTATTTTTATGATAATAAAAATGACTTTTGATTAGTGGGATTTTATGAAAAAGGATAAAGCATTTTTATGATAATAAAACTTGCTTTAAAAATGTATTTTCCTGGATGGAAGAAAGGAAATAAAATTTGGTAAAGAAGGTTTTTAATGAGATTTAATTGGTAAACATTTGATAAAATGAATTACCGTATATGTATATTCCTAAAGAAAGAAATAGGAATTTTGCCCCTAGGTTATGGATGGATTTATTTTGTATCTCCTTGAGTAGCTGTAGATGTGACCTCCCATGCATATACATACTTATACATATTAATTTCGTGTTGAGGGTCTAATGTATCTTAACGATCAACCTTGCCTACGTATTAGTGTATCAGGGGGGTCCTTGTTTGGATTTTGCTTTGCAAGACACCCCGCGCACGAATAGGGCATAGTGTTGAGACTGGGAGAAGTTAGCCCTTAGTACTTGAATTAACTAGAGCATCTCATGATATTGCGCTAGGTTGTGCTTCTAGATTGAGAGGTGAGAAATATTATGTTAACTGCGAGAGAATTACGCACTTAACTGTCATGCATTTTAGTCACATGGGAATCATATCAAACCGGGCCCTGACCCATCTATTTTTCGTTGTTTTTTCATATACTCCTTGCCATATAGATGCTCTACCGCATGGACACCCGTATTTCCATTTCCATTCCGGTTGTCATGGAGCTACAGCATTTTGCGAATGTTGTAGGTTATTTGTATTAGACGCTTCTTTCCATTGTACTCTAGTTATGTTTAGTTTATTTATTCGGGCGTGTTGCCCATGCATTGCACTCATTTATTACAATGTAATATTTAATGTGTAATACTCGGTGTAACTAATTGTATTGATTTGTTCACCGACAGCTTATTCGGTGATTATTTATCATATTTCCATTCTTTATCCGTTGATTTTTCATATCCACTCTTTTTGTAAATGGGATTGTCTAAGTGTTTTTCTTTTACTTTCAATATTTTAAATTTGACAGTCCGTTTCCTAAAATGATTGGTGGTTATCTCGTACTATTATTTTAATCGACAGTGATGCTGAGGATGGACCATCTATGATTCCTATGATTATTAGAGTATGGGGCTGGCCACCTATTATTTTAGTAGGCGGGGTGTCACATTATATTCGTAATTAAAATACTTTATTGTGATATATATTGCGTACAATATTGTTTGGATTTACGGATCCTATTCGAGGGGAGTAGTGTGTATTCATGCTCGTGGCTCTGACCTTGTGCATTGACAAATATTTTCAGGTGTTAGTGCTGAAGTAGCTGCATAGGATTTATTGGATATCGCTTGGAGGTGCAACTGGAGTTGCTTTTAGTTACAGCTTTATTTAGTTTAGATTTTCCTTTCCGTCATATTTCATTATGAGACTTCATTTGAGTTTTATTGGGCCATTCGGTTCCAAAGTTATTTGAGGATTTCAGTTGGAGTATTTACAGTCAGTTGATTATTCAGATTTTAAATTAATTCATATTTTAGAGATTGAATTTGATTGGAGTTTAGCATGTGATGGTTTTTATATTGCAAGTATTCGTTGGGATTGATTATTATTCATCTTGTGGATTGATTTTTATTGTCTCATATATGTCACATGCTAAGAATGGTATTTATTTAGTGACGCCCGGTATAGTTCGGCGGAGGTGGCTGGCCACCCCATTGTCCGAATTGCGCGAGGTGTTACAGATGGTATCAGAGCATGGTCCTAGGTCTCGAAGGTTATGAGTCCGTTTTAGCTTCCGCGTTGCTTATCTTTGATTCCTTTTGATGGTTTGTACTCTTAGTCATTATGAGTCTGATGTTGTTTTGTTCCTATCTTTTTAGATGGCGAACACAAGGAGAACAAGGAGTAGGAGAGAGGATTCCGTTTGAGTCCCTGCGACTCAAGAGAGGTAGTGGCAGGTTGTTTTGGATGCCGAGGAGTTAACGACTATCATTCGAGAGGCCACGACGGTCGGTTTGGAGTTGGGAGATAGAGGTAGTTGACTTTACTAGGGCAGGAGAAGGGTACACCCTTTTTGGCATGGGACAGGGTGAGAACCAATTTTCTTAAGGGCAATCCTCCCACCTTTGGAGGGGGATCTAACCCAACGGTTGCTCACTAGTGGAGGAGAGATATGGAGAGGCACTTGAGGATGGTGGACTACACAGATTTGCAGAATTAATTGTTGGCTATGTTAAAGTTGATTCGGGATGCATTACAATGGTGGAAGAGTGCCACCACGTCGGAGGAAAGAGATCTATTTAGTTATGCAGATTTTCAAATAAGGTTCAATAACAAGTATTTTTCATATGCTATTAGGTGTGCGAAGAAGAGAGAATTTATAGACTTAGACCAAGGTTCAAAGTCGATTGTCGAGTATGAACAAAAGTTCACTAATTTACTAAGAGGAAGAAGATGGAGTGTTTCATTAATGTATTTTCATGGTCGATTCGACAGATGTTATTGGCGAACCCAGCATACACTACTTATGCTCAGGTGGTTGATGTTGCAATGTTGTTATGGAAAGAGAAATCTAATTATCAAATGAAGTTGGGTAAGAGATAAGATTCAAATGGACAAGGAAGTGAGAATAAGGGTCGCAATGATCAAGCATGGAAGAAACAGAGAACCAGTTAGGAACAGCAAGGTCAAGGGGAAGAGCTAGTAACTACTTGACGTTTCGAACCTTTTAAAGGTGAATGTTTAATCTGTGAGAAAGTATGATAACAAGCGGCTAGGTGTTACAAGAGACCAGACCAACAAGGCCAAGCGACACAGGCCCAACAGGGTCAAGTCACACAAGGGTAACAACGTCAAGGAGTACAGGGACAACAAGGACTGAGGCCTCCAGTTCTCGCAGCAGCAGGTGTTCAGGGAGCACCAGTAGCACCGATAGCGTTAGATGGTTAGGGATTAACCGCAGCACCAACTAATATCGGGTACGGCAAGTGCTACTTACTTGAGCCTCGGGATGGGCAGGCATCGCAAGAGCCACTATGTGGCTAGTAAGGTGTCACGGTACGTAATTAATATTCTTAGATACTTATATATATATTATATTTTTATGGAGGGATTACGTGTGTTCAGGATTGGGTGTATGGACGCCAAATTGTGACATTTTATGGGTAGGCATATGTGAGCCTTATTTCATGTTTCGTGATTTACGTTTGACGTTTATGCTTCATCTAATTTTGAGGGTGCAATTTCTTTGCTAGTGGGGAAGTATGTAACACCCCGTAAATTTTTTAAACCATAAATAGCGCATTTTAAATTAAAAGTCGAAAAAGTATATTTTTTTTTATTATTTGAAATTTTGACAATTAAAAGGTGGACTATTTAAATTAAAAGATTTTTAGTCGAAAGTTGATTAAAGTTGAAATATTTAATGGGGATTTTTTTAACATTAATATATTCTTAATTTTATAAGTCTTATAAATCCAAACATTTTATTTTGGCATGTTAAAGTGATGAACTTTTTGGTAAATCCAAACAAGTGGTTTTTTTTATAATAAATAAATAGAATCTTTGTAAAAATTTAGTGTTATATAAATAAAAAGAAAAAAAATATTTTTTTTTACTACTTGAGGGAGAGAGAGAGATGCGCTGCCCTTGTTCTTACCTGTCACTCATGCTTGGCTCCCAATCAATTGGGAGATGAGGTTTCCTTTCTTTCTTTTTTTCTTTTTATTAGTTCATTACTCTTTTGTTCCTTTTTCCTAGTGATGTCGTGCAAGTTGGAGGTCTCCAACTTTGGAGGGATGCACATGGGTTAAGTTAGAGTTAGGCCTCCTCCCAAATTGTTGGGACACGCATGGGACGGTTATCCCATATTTTTTTATAAATTTTAATTATATCCCTTAAGAGTTAAAACCTAATTGGGACTTTTTTTCCGCACCTTATAAAAAGAAAGAAGGTACTCTTTTTTCAAAGTCACCACTGTCTTCTTTTTAAACCCCCTTCTTCCCAATACAAATACTCAGACCCTTATATTTCAACTCCAGACCTCCATTAAACAAAACTACAATTATTTTTTGGGAGGTCTAAACTACATAATTTCAAGAAAGTCCAAGGATGTAACTTGCTTATTTTCGCGAGACGAACACAACCGAGTACTCATAATTTCCAAGAAACGATTTTTTTACAGGCATGAATAATCTATTCCTTTCTTTTAGTATTATGCATTTTAAGTGTCGCCTAAACACTTAATTAGATGTTTTTCTTAAAATCAATAAGAAACTTAATTAGAGAAACTGGACACTTAAATTTTGGGATTATTTTTATGAAACTTTTGAATATGAATTAATATTTGAAAACCTTGGCTGCATAGGTTAGATTTTATGATTTTTATGGTTTTGGATGTAGGTTTTCATGTAGACTTTTTTGGAATTATTTATATGGTTAATGGGACACGCTCACAGTTATAAAAATTAGATGACTAATAAAAGAGAACGATTATGACGTATTGAATATTGTTGCATGTTAATTAATTTAACCTTTTTGAACGTAAACAATTTTGTTGAAAATGACGACGGTGTTATTCATTGAAATAAATTGAATTGGGATTTTTATGAATAAGTTCTATGTTATTCTTATGGATTGTGTATTGTGTGGTTTATTTTATTCACGTTTTCCATCACGGGGACAAGGGGATTTTGGTTAGTATATTGCTCAACCCTATTTTAGGATGCTTACTAGGTATGGGACTAGTGAGTAGGACATGATTAAATTTATGCTTGCTAGATATGGGACTAGTTAGTGTAAATTCATGGAGATTTTATATTTCGGGGTGGGGCAGATTTTTACATTATATCATCTTTGCGTTACCCTAGGCATGAGAGTAGAGCGTGTTCTATATTGGTGATTCATCCTTTATGTAGGATAGGACGTACGTGTACTTGGGGACCCTGAGGTATGGGACTAAGGGGTATTCTGAGGATCTCACATCGATTAAAAGAGTGGAGTAATTTGTTAATAGTGAAATTGAGAAAATGAGAATTAATGCCTAAGATAAAAACGGGTATTAAAATTTGTGGCGACATAATGTATAGGGGATGACAGTTTAAACGGGTCGGCTGACGATTTATGTCGTGTCGTGTGTGGAACCTTGTCAAATTGTGGGGGATCGACAATTTAAACGGATTTGGCTGGCGTTTTGGCGAGGGAAAGTGTAAAATTTTGGTGAAAATTACCACCCGAGGCGGGAGGACCGCTATAATAAAAAGTGAGAATAATAATAATTTGGGTTAATTTAATTAAATTAACACTTGAGACTGTGGGATAATTAAAATGATATTGGTGTGATTTTTATAAGAATCTTTCGGGGTGGTTAGAAATTTATCTTTCTTGCGTTTGATTATATTCGTAATTAAAATACTCTATTGTGATATTTATTGCGTATAATGCTATTGTCTGGATTCACGAATCCTATTTGAGGGGAGTAGTGTGTATTCATGCTCGGGGCTCTGACCTCGTGTGTTGACTAACATTTTTAGATATTAGTGCTGGAGTAGCTGCATAGGATTTATTGGATATCGCTTGGAGGTGCAACTGGAGTTGCTTTTAGTTACAGCTTTATTTAGTATATATTTTCCTTTTCATCGTATTTCATTATGAGACTTCATTTGGTTTTTATTGGTCCATTCGATTCCAAAGTTTTTTAGGGATTTCTCTTAGAGTATTTATAGTCAGTTGATTATTCAGATTTTAAATTAATTCATATTTTGGAGATTAAGTTTAATTGGAGTTTAGCATGTGATGGTTTTTATATTACAATTATTTATTGGTATTGATTATTATTCATCTTGTGGATTGATTTTTATTGTCTCATATCTGTCACATGTTGATAATGGTATTTATTTAGTGATGCCCGACATAGTTCGACGGTGGTGGATGGCCACCCCATTGTTCGAATTGCGCGGGGCGTTACACCATCCATGCTAAGCACTTTTATTTCCACTTTCTAAAAATAGTGTGAGAGCATTCAATATTTATACCCTTTATCAAGTGGTATCAGAGCAGGTTGCACTATTTTATCGTTTAGATCCGTGTTTAGTGTTTTTTAAAGTGGTTATTTATCCACTTCTCTTGTGTTGGTTTATTTGTTTTTCTTCTCAACGGATTCCCATAGTAATAATGACTTAAATCATTTGAATTTGAAGTTTTCTAAAAGAATTGAAATTCCTGAGTAAGAAAATTTTCGTTTTAAAGCTTCTATGGAACTTTTGCAAACTGTTCAAACTCAAAGAGATTTCTTTCGTGAGAAGCTTTTGGCTATGGACAGTGATTTTAAATTTTGGATTTGTACAAGAAAGAGAGTGATGATAGAGTATGATATTTAGAGAAAGAATTAGAGGATATTAAAATGTCTAGGGTTAGTTTATGTGTCATTGAGGATAATGATAAATTGATTTTATATTTAAAGGCACCTGAGAAGACTCCTAGGGATAAGTTCGCTTACACTGATAGGGAGTGAGATAACCTTCTAGGAATGATTGAAAATTTAAAGAAGGAATCCCTAAAAGTTGAAGAGTCAAATTCCTTGTTTGAGTCTAAAATTTTAAAGTTACAAGATGATTTAAAATACTCAAGTAGTGTCCCATATTTCTAATGCTTCCGGTGTCAAAGTTAAGACCATTGTTTGTTATAGAGGGTCAACCACATCCCGGGGTGTTAGAAAAGGTCAACACGAAGGTCTCGTTCCTCATCGCGTTTACACGTGCCCGCACTGTGGTAGGAAAGGTCACCTTGGGCGTTTTTGTTATGATCTTGAAAGAGGTCCTAGGAAGTTCAAGTCTAGTGTCCCCTTGGTTATCGAAACTCGATGCGTTAGATATACATCTATTGGGGTTAGAAAATTCGTTTTGGAGACGCTAAATTATAGGTTGCTTAATACTCACATGCTTGCACATGATGTTTCACATGTTATATCTTATAGGTAATTGATGGCATGATTTTGTTTTTCAAATTCTAGTTGTACTTCATGATATAAGTTTGCTAATGTTATGACATGTGTATCACTTTTATTATATTTCTCTTTTACTGTCATGTTGAAAAATTCAAAGATATTTTATTTTGATAATTTTTTAAAAAATACAAAAATATATTCAGTTTTTTTGTGTATTTTAGTTCTACACATTTGGAATGGCATATTGGTCTGTTTGAATCCAATTCACTCCGCACTTTTCATGTGGATGGGATATTTGGTTATGATTACAAATACTTAGATTGATCTTAACCATTTTTATGGAGTTGTTTCAAATTTGACTTGCTTTACGAATTCAACTTTGTATATGCCTCCTCACATACATGCACGAGATTTTTGAACATTAACTTCACATATATATTTGAGTTTGGGAGATGCTCTCCCGTCAATTTTTTTATCTACGTGTTTTTATGACTATGGGGGATTTGTTCATGTAAGAACCGTTGCCCGTGAGAGATTTCGTTAAGTATGAGTGAGCATGAAAAAGAGTTGCGAAAGGAGCAAATCTCCTTTGCGTGAAGGCCATCGTTGTCAAGAGCATAATAAAAGATTAAAGGCAATAAAAATAGAGAAATTGCCAAAAAGGGTCCAACATAGTTTAGTTTATTGTTTGATCATTCTATGTAAATCACTTCAAAATAATTGAGAAAAGAAAAGAAAAGTAAAAGAAAAGAAAATATCAAAAATGTTTATCTTTTGAGGGAGTTTAGTTGAAGATCAAAGGGTTTGCACAATGAATCCTAGTTATGCTTATTTAGTCTTGACACTATTTATTTATAAAAACATTCATACTCTAGGGTTGTGTGCATTCTACTTATTTATTCATTAAGATCACTTTATTTGTCACTTGAGGCTAAAGCTTAGTTTGATAAAGTTTTGCAATCAATTAGAACTTCGTGGACATATTTGAGTGTTTGGATCATATTCATTTGTATCTAGTTCACGCCCATTCATTTCATCCCATATGGTTAAACACGTCGATACTATACTAGTGTGTAAGGCTAATGTGTTTTGTGTCGAGTTTTGTGATTATTTATACCTATATGTGTGCGCAGAATTTTCTTTGGTATATTTTTCATATATTATAAATGGTATTTTGAGTTTTTGTTACATTTAGTCCATGTTTGAAAAATGCTTGAATCTATTGGACTAAATGTGATTAGCTGGCCATATTTTGTGTTGTACAATATAATTTGTACATCTTATGTTTGCTTTGATAAACAATGAAAAAGTACAAAAATAGTTGATTTTGATGGCCTTTGAGATTATCATTACACATGCTTGATTTATATCTTTTCGTGATGATATCCTATCTTCTATGTGGTGCTTTTACTTCATGTTTAGTTTCCACTCCTTTGTCTATTTCGAACAAAAAGGGGGAGAACATATTACGGGAAAGATTTGATGAGTTTAAATTATGGGGGGAGATAGTATTATGAGTTTTTTATTTTGTTTACTATTTCAAAATCGATGAATCATGGGGTATTTGCTTTGCTTCGTGTGTGTAGGTACTTTTGGAAGATCATATTATACCAACAAAGAGGAGATTGAAGACAAAGCTTATGTTTCTATGCCATTCCATTTCTACGGTTTAGGAAGGGTATTATAATTTTTTTTCTCAAGGGGGATTTTTTTTATAATTTGGTTTTTGGTTAGTTTTCGTACTCGAATAGCCAATGGTGGAGATTTGTAAGAGCTAATATTCTAGCTTAGGATTTTTATTTCTTTTATTTACACTTTGGCATATTTGGCGTATCCCATTACAAATCGACTCACGCCACTCATCGAACCAAATGCCAACATCTCCAAGTTCAAGACTCCACTACATCCCATAAAGGTATAAAGTTGTTTACGAATTTAAATTTATTCATTAAATTTATTTTGGGATGTTTTTTTTATTAAAACTGAAATAGGATTTTTTTGTTTTGTAAATTGAGGCATTTTATTTTAAAATTATTTTTCTACGTTCGCTTACCTCGTTCAAATGAGAAGACATTCTCGTTCGAACGAGATGACTAAGTTCTTAGAATGGTCATTCGATATCATCATCTAACGAGCATCTAACGAGGGCATGTTGTTTCACTTCATTTGAATGTTGTTTGAAGCTGGGTCGAACCTGATAGTTGTTTCGTTCGAACAAACTTGATCTCCATTATAAAGAGATGCTATTCCCGTTCGAATGAGACTTATTTTCATTCGAACAAGTTGTCGTCTCAAAATTTGTGTTTGCCTTATAAATACCTATTTCGTGTTTATTTTTTCTAAGACTTTTGAAGAAATGCTTTTTGAATATATGTTCCAGAAGTTTTCGAAGTTTTGTGTTATTCAAAAACTTTTGATTCACAACACACATTACCAAAATAGTTTTTGTGAATCAGTTTAAACCCTAGATAGTTTAGTGGCCTTGCATACACATTATGGAGAGGTACCACCATGGCTGACTTGTAAACCCGAAGGGGTCACTATGAAGAAGAAAGTCGAGGCATGATTAGTGGATACCGAGAGAGAATTTTCCGCTTGTGGACTGCTTGGAGACAAGTGGTATTCTTTAGAGATTTCGAAAAAACTAGCACATTATACTTATGGCGGCAATCAAGTAGTATTGTAAGCCAAATTTCTTATAATTTTTGCTGAATAAAGGTTTTTCCCTATAAAGGGGCTTTTCCTCAATCTTTGTGTTATGTGCAAGCATAGCTTAATACTTATATTTGGAACACATATTTGCCTTCATAACTAATTTAATCAAAGATTAAAATTGGTTTTGTATGCTTGGTAATTAAATTGATAAAAATACAAAAATAGACTTTTTGTTTGTGACCATCCTTGCTGAGCACATTCTCAAATTGGTATCAGAACATTCAACATTTATACCCTTTAACAAAATTTAGACATGTCTAATAATAAACATATAAAAAATTAGTTGGATGATAGCTATTTTAATAACACTTCCAACCCGAACTAAATTACTTTTCACTTATTTTTGTTATATCATTTTCCTTATACCCTACTTTGGCTCAAATGTTTTTTTATTTATTTTCTTATAAATAAATTTGATAATTAGATATGTTTATTAATAAATGTATAGAAAATTATTCAAGTGATAGTTATTTAAGAAGAGTGACTGTCACATATGGGTCAAAGAGGGTATCCATCAACAATGAAGAGATAACCCGTATTGGATATCTTAGAATAAAAAATTATAGCAATAATAATTTCAGAGAGATAACTTATAACATATCATGTGAGGAAGGATGAGAGAACAAGAAATTTTGAAGAGAAGGATCATAAGGCAATCTAGACATCCAAGCCGAGGTTGTATGTTAGATGACGTATCTCAATGGATTGTCACAAGTGATTGTTGGTTAGGATAATAACAATAGGGTGGTTTTGTGGTGAAGTTAACAGAGTGATTATGAGGATCTCCTTAAGTAAATAAAGTTGGTTAGGATAATGACAATGAGGTGGTTTTATGGTGAAGTTAACAAAGTGGTTATGAGGATCTCCTTAAGTAAATAAAGGCTTATAATGTGTGAGTGTGTGTGTGTGTGTATGCACACACACACACACACACACACACACACACACACACACACAGAGAGAGAGAGAGAGAGAGAGAGAGAGAGACCCTCATACATACCAAGTATACATACCGCTAGTGCAAACCATTTTTTTAAAATATTAAAAAAAATTGAGTTGAGTGTGTTTGTCTTATTTAAACATTACACGGGACCCAAATAAAAAATTTAGCTCCAAATAACTTTTTTGCTATTGAAAAAAAATGAGTCAAACTTTCGCAACTTTTAAAGCACTTTAATGTAACACCCCGTATTTTTGTATAGTTAATATTTAATTAATTCGGAAATTTTAAATTACTGGTGTGTTGTAATTTTAATTGAATTAATTATGGCAATATATATATTTAAATATTAATCGGGGAGTAAATGGTTAATGTTTAGGGAAATTTATTTACTAAGTGCATAGTAATAATTTAATTACGTCATTTCGGGTATTAATGACGGGGTATGCACTTATCTCAACCGGGAGTCGGTATAGGCTAAATGGGGTGTGAGATAAGGATTTTTATAAATTAATTCGAATGCCAATTCTGAGTGCGCGGTTGAGTCCGGATGGGTCGAAATAGTCAAAAAATAGTACCCGGGGATAGTAATTGGATCTCGGGGTATTTTTGGGCATAACCGAGCCCACACGGGGTGAGTTGGGCCACTTTAATTAAGCCCATTAGGTGAAAAACGGGATTAAGGGTTTTTAACCTAGTTGGGAGATTAAGAAATGGCAGCCAACATAACTCTAAACCTAGGGTTTGAGAGGGGATTTGGGGGAAAGCAAATCAAGAGCAAATTGGAGGTTATTGGTGCCGGATCAGACACTACGAACACTTACAGGCAAGTGGTTAACTGTTGTGATTTCTAAAAGTTTGATAATCAATTCATATCATAGTGATGTG
Organism: Sambucus nigra; assembly: GCA_949130495.1. Taxonomy (NCBI): domain Eukaryota; kingdom Viridiplantae; phylum Streptophyta; class Magnoliopsida; order Dipsacales; family Adoxaceae; genus Sambucus; species Sambucus nigra. The sequence continues at coordinate 312,624,909 of OX422218.1, read as the reverse complement.
TGTATGAAAATTTGTTTTGGGTGTGTCACCAAAATTTAAATTGGGTTTTTGCAAATTTATATACTTTAATGAGATTAAAGGGGAGATTGATCGTGGTTATGATTCTAGAATGTAGAGGACTGAATCAGATGTTAAAACCAGTAAGAGTAGATGGTTAATTGCTGTTAAAATAAATGAAATTCGGATTGGGGATTTGAAACCCAGATAATAACCAAATCGGGAAAAAAGTAAGAAATCGTGAGATTTAATTTCAGTTTGATGTTCTATAAGGTACGTTGATCCTATTCTTATGTAGATAAAGGGTTTATTGGGCTTGGGTTAGTCCAGGGGAAAGAATGAAAGTTTAAGGTTTTCGTTAATGGTGGGACTGCTTCTTGGAGAAGACGAAGTCAGGGACGATCGATCGATCGACCCAGGGGTTCGATCGATCGATGATTCGGAATTCTGGGCAGTTCGCCCAGTTTGTATATAAGGGGAAAATTAATTAGAAATTTAATTCCCAAACATTAATTAGTGATAAATAAATATGAAACAAATATTCCTAGCAATTATGGGAGAAAGTAATTGGGACTAGGATGAATTTATGTGGGGAATTTAATGGATGAATTTGAGAGATTTCATTCCAAAATAGTGAGGTACGGATCAAGTGAGTGAATCCGGGTATATTGGTCATGCGACCCCAAGGTAGTGAATTAAGTTTGGAGATAAACTAATTAATTTTGAGTAGGGAAATAGACTCGGGAAATATTTAATTATGGACCAAGTGGGCGAGTCCGGGTATGTTGGTAATTATAGCTAAATATAATTGGGAAATTATGGAGATAAATGTGTGACACATTGTGGGCGAAAAATGTGGGAAAGAAATTATGAGATGTAAAAATGGACCGAGAGAGTGAGTCCGGGTATGTTGGTTATGTGACACCAAAGTATTAAATTTATTTTTGAGAGAGAGTAATTAATTTGGAGTCGGAACATAGACTCGGGAAATATTAAGTTACGGGCCAAGTAAGTGAGTCTGGGGATAATGGTTGGGTGACACCAAGTTATTATATTAATAAATGCATTAATTAATTTAATTAGAGTCGAATTGTAGACTCGGGTAGTATTAAATTAATAAGAGTGAGAATTAATTTAATAAGAGTCGGATTGTAGACTCGGGTAGTATTAAATTAATAAGAGTGAGAATTAATTTAATTAGAGTCGGATTGTAGACTCGGGTAGTATTAAATTAATAAGTGTATTAATTAATTTAATTAGAGTCGGATTGTGGACTCGGGTAGGATTTAATTAATTAATGTGTAAATTAATTATATTAGAGTCGGACCACAGACTCGGATTTTTGTTGATTAATTAATGGGTAAATTAATTAAATTAGAGTCGGACGATAGACTCGGGGCGGCATTAAATTAATAAGTGTGTTAATTAATTTAATTAGAGTCGGACGATAGACTCGGGGAGGTATGAAATTAAAATGTGTGTCAATTAATTTAATTAGAGTCGGGTGATAGACTCGGGAAGGTATTGAATTAATAAGTGTGTCAATTAATTTAATTGGAGTCGGACCATAGACTCGGGGAAAGTATTATATAAATTGAAGTGTGAGTTAAATATATTAGAGTCGGACCATAGACTCGGGAAGATGATAAATTATTAAGTGAGTAAATTAGCTACATTGAGTCGGGCCACAGACTCAGGAAATTTCAGGCAGTGTACGGGACTTGGAGTACACGGTAGAGCCGGGGTTTATATTATATATATACGGTGTAGTGATAGTATATATATATATATATATATATATATACGTGTATATATTGTGTGTGATATTAAATTTCAGGCAGTGTATGGGATTTTGAGTACACGGTAAAGCCGAGGTTTATATTATATATATACGGTGTCGTGATAGTATATATATACGTGTATTTATTTTGCGTGATACTAAATATCAGTGATTAGATATTTAATAAATTTATATACTCTAATGCTATCAAGGGAGGTTGTGCGATGTGGTGAATCCCCTAGCTTGAGGAGTAGGGCGAGTATATCCCTAGGTCATAGCGTCCGGTATATATGGGTGAGGGATTTATCTCACTTTCAGGGAAGGAATATGACCGCCTCCACTTCGTTTATATTTTGGTCCAAGTTGGTGAGCGATTCCAACTTGGGGAAACTAGGTTTTGTGAGCACACTCCTAGTGAGATAGCATTTTAGAGGGAATCATCCGGTGAGGGTATACTCGGAAGGATGGATACACGTATAATATATGTGTGGATGTTAGTAAAGGTACGTATAATATGGTAGCAAATATTATATGTAGGTGAATAATACAGTGTGTGATGTATTTACCTTATATAACTCGGGTTACAGTTATATGCTGTTAATTAATGAGAAATTAATTAAGTTATTCATTTGTGGGAATAATACAGTGTGTGATGTATTTACTTTATATAACTTGTGAGACGGTTATATGCTACTATTGAAGAGGAATTGATTAAGTTAATTGTGAGATAACTTATAATTAAAGAAATTATTATACTCGGGTTAGAGTAATATGGTAAGGAAAGGTTATATCAGGACTAGTTGGACGGGGTAGTATAACTAGGTGGGGTTAAGGTAACCGGTAGGTGTGCACAATAGTGTAGGGGTGAGAATGTCCTCAAGGGAGTGCGACACTAACTTAAATATGAAGCGCATTCATGCATTTTAAATTACTGCAGTTAATTCACTTGCTAAATATTTTCAAAATGTTTTGGGTTCTAACCCTTGCTATAAAACCATTTTCAAAACCTTTTAGGTGTCCTGCCACAGGGACGCCAGGATTGATATTCTATTCTAGGGACACGGAGCTGCGGCATATGTGGATGCTAGCAGGAGTTTGGATTAGACGCATCATTCATTCATTCCTAGAGTAGGAATCTCATATCAGTCTCAGTTTTATTTAGGGCTTGTATCCCAGACTTCTCGGTATAGTTTTCAGGTGTAATTCATTCAGGTGTTTAATATTTGTATTGGATTATTTATTTGGTGGCCGGTGATTTATTCGGCAAGTTGTGTAATTACTATTCTATTTACTTTCATTCAGTTGTGTGAATGGTTTATATTTTAATTCTGCATGTATTGTTTTGATTAATTAAAAAGTTAAAATTGGCACCAGTTTTTGGAATACTAGGTGGTTAGGAAGTTTTAAAAAGTTTTTCGACAGTGATGCTAAGGATGATCCAACTGGGATTCCTATTTTAATTTGGTATAGGACTGATCACCCGGTATTTTATTAGGCGGGGTGTCACAGATGGTATCAGAGTATCAGGTTCTAGTGTCCTTAGGATCTATGCGGCTTTTCACGCTTCGGCTTAGCAATATTTGATATAGAGCCCTATCATATGATTGTTGTATTATCATACGTATGCGCATATACGTTCTTCTGCGAAATTTATATTTGAAAGTGAACTCATACAATTCGATTCTCATTCCAGATGGCGCCCAGGAGAGGGAGAGCAGCTAGGGCAGCATGGGGAGGTGAGACGAGGGAGGCTCGTCAGGAGCAAGAGTTACCGCAGCAACGGTCAGGGATGATTTTGGCAGCTTAGGTAACTGAAATAATGGCGCGGGCGATTGAAACGACGGTAGTCGCAAACGACAAGGTACTTTCCATGGGATCAGCCACAAGTGTTAGTGGCGTGTTCAGACTCACGCGGAGTCGTCAGGGTGGAAGCAAGAAAGAGAGGATATTTTTAGTGGGAACCCACCAGAATTGCGAGGGGGTTCAGATGTAGTTCTAGCGTGTCAAGGAAGAGAGGTATCCAGCGTCACCTACGCATGGAAGATTGCGATGGGGTGCGAAAATAAATGCTAACCACTTTTAGTTAGTGGGAGCGGCGCTACAGTGGTGGGAGTCGATCACCACAGTTGAGGAAAGGGGCACACTAACTATTACAGAGTTTTGGGTGCGATTCGACCGCAAGTATTTTTCCTCCAGCGATTGAGACCGAAACGAGGAGAAAAATTTTGTGAGGTGACTCAAAGGGAGACCGTTCAGTGGTCGATTACGAGGAAGATTTCACTCGTTGGCAAATTTTATACCGAATGAGGTAAGCGAGGAAAAGAGAAAGAAAGCAAAGCTTATGGATGGGTTAGTCTGGAGAATCAGACAACATTTAATTGATAATTCCGCATTAGTAGGTTATACTGATGTCATTAACACAACACTTCGGCACTGTTGGGAATATTGCTTCCACGCGAAAGGAAGCGGGAAGGGAATGGGGATTAACCAGTCGGATGAGGCAGAAGGGAACAATACCAGTGGGGTATCCCAGCAGCAGACTGGGGGAGATCAGGGGCAGGATTTCCGGCAAGGAAATCATGCCAAACGATCTAGAAGTGGAGGCTATCGGCGGGATGGCCAGGAATTCCAACAAGGTTGGCATGGAAGGGATCAGTGGCAGGGTGAACATATTAGAAAGTGTTTCGTTTGTGGGAAAAGCGATACACATGAAGAGATATTGCCTTAAGCAAGGCAGGGGTCAACTACAGGACGAGGTCCTGGATGTACAGCCACTAAAGCAAGTCACGACTGCATTTGGGCAGGGAGAAGCTGCTCCGGAAACCAAGAACCAGCCGTTGCTGCTGGAGTATAGAGGTAATTATTTTTATCCTAGGGGCATGGGGTATATTTTTGAGTGACAAAGAGGATGTCACAGTATAAGACTTATTTTTCACTAGAGTTCGCAGGTGAGTCGAACTTAGTGGGTGCGTTGGCGGTAGCAGCCATAGCATGTGGGTAAACTTCCGTAGGGTAGCGGAGTTCCTTAGTGTTCTTCATGGGAGAGTGGAGGCGTACACTGAGTGATTGGTTGAATTATGCGAGGAATTACTACTTTCGAGAATTATGGGAGTATGTTAAACATCGGCTGGATAGCGATGGAATTTAACTATTGTGGATAGTGGTGTAAAATTTTGGTGTTCGCGACACTAGGGCAGGGTTGGTACTAGGTATCACCGGAGAGGTCGTATAGCCTATATATATGTGGATATATATGTTATATTGCGTGGTGTAATAGCACATAGTGAGGTTTTGTGTTCTCACATTTTATCCCGATAAGTGGGGATGTTTAATGAAGTGAATCAGGGTGGTTGAATTGATTTTCGAGCAAAGAGAGATAGCTCGGGGTTTATTTTATGCAAGGACTAGTGGTAGTAAGGGCGCGGTATTATGTTATCTTTGGTAGCATAAGGGTAAGCGTATATACTTTTGTGTTGAGAGACAAGTATTTATGGAGAGATGTTTGGACGTTAGCACATGGATTGGAGACCCGGGCAGTAGATATATATGTGTATATATATATATATGTGTGTGTGTGATATGACTACGGGTTCGAAGTTATATTACGGGTTACGACTAGCACAGTCGGGTAACTTTCGTGTGGTAGAGCGCGGGGATAGGGTGTATGGGCACCCGGGTAAATTAAAGCAAAATTTTGTGCGGTTAAGCACGGGTATAGGGTGTATGGGCACCCTGGTTAAGTTTAAATGCATACATGTGTAACGTATGGTTAGAAGCGGATGTGATGGATATAGCGGGCTTGGAGGAACATGACTAATGAGTAATATGTGAATATTGGAACACTAAGTTTATATTAATTTCGAGGACGAAATTCCTTTGTAAGGGGGGAAGTATGTAACACCCCGTATTTTTGTATAGTTAATATTTAATTAATTCGGGAATTTTAAATTACTGATGTGTTGTAATTTTAATTGAATTAATTATGGCAATATATATATTTAAATATTAATCGGGGAGTAAATGGTTAATGTTTAGGGAAATTTATTTACTAAGTGCATAGTAATAATTTAATTACATCATTTCGGGTATTCGTGATGGGGTATGGACTTATCTCAACCGGAAGTCGGTATAGACTAAATGGGGTGTGAGATAAGGATTTTTATAAATTAATTCGGATGTCGATTCTGAGTGCGCGGTTAAGTCCGGATGGGTCGAAATAGTCAGAAAAGAGTACCCGGGGATAGTAATTGGGTCTCGGGGTATTTTTGGGCATAACCGGGCCCACACGGGGTGAGTTGGGCCACTTTAATTAAGCCCATTAGGTGAAAAACGGGATTAAGGGTTTTTAACCTAGTTGGGAGATTAAGAAATGGCAGCCAACATAACTCTAACCCTAGGGTTTGAGAGGGGATTTGGGGGAAAGCAAATCAAGAGCAAATTGGAGGTTATTGGTGCCAAATTAAGGGACATCAACAACGGATCAGACACTACGAACACTTACAGGCAAGTGGTTAACTGTTGTGATTTCTAAAAGTTTGATAATCAATTCATATCATAGTGATGTGTGTATGAAAATTCGTTTTGGGTGTGTCACCAAAATTTAAATTGGGTTTTTGCAAATTTATATACTTTAATGAGATTAAAGGGGAGATTGATCGTGTTTATGATTCTAGAATGTAGAGGACTGAATCAGATGTTAAAACCAGTAAGAGTAGATGGTTAATTGCTGTTAAAATAAATGAAATTCGGATTGGGGATTTGAAACCCAGATAATAACCAAATTGGGAAAAAAGTAAGAAATCGTGAGATTTAATTTCAGTTTGATGTTCTATAAGGTACGTTGATCCTATTCTTATGTAGAAATAGGGTTTATTGGGCTTGGGTTAGTCCAGGGGAAAGAATGAAAGTTAAAGGTTTTCGTTAATGGTGGGACTGCTTCTTGGAGAAGACGAATTCAGGGACGATCGATCGATCGACCCAGGGGTCCGATCGATCGATGATTTGGAATTCTGGGCAGATCGCCCAGTTTGTATATAAGGGGAAAATTAATTAGAAATTTAATTCCCAAACATTAATTAGTGATAAATAAATATGAAAAAAATATTCCTAGCAATTATGGGAGAAAGTAATTGGGACTAGGATGAATTTATGTGGGGCATTTAATGGATGAATTTGAGAGATTTCATTCCAAAATAGTGAGGTACGGATCAAGTGAGTGAATCCGGGTATATTGGTCATGCGACCCCAAGGTAGTGAATTAAGTTTGGAGATAAACTAATTAATTTTGAGTCGGGAAATAGACTCGGGAAATATTTAATTATGGACCAAGTGGGCGAGTCTGGGTATGTTGGTAATTATAGCTAAATATAATTGGGAAATTATGGAGATAAATGTGTGACACATTGTGGGCGAAAAATGTGGGAAAGAAATTATGAGATGTAAAAATGGACCGAGAGAGTGAGTCCGGGTATGATGTTATGTGACACCAAAGTATTAAATTTATTTTTGAGAGAGAGTAATTAATTTGGAGTCGGAACATAGACTCGGGAAATATTAAGTTACGGGCCAAGTAAATGAGTCCGGGGATAATGGTTGGGTGACACCAAGTTATTATATTAATAAATGCATTAATTAATTTAATTAGAGTCGAATTGTAGACTCGGGTAGTATTATATTAATAAGAGTGAGAATTAATTTAATAAGAATCGGATTGTAGACTCGGGTAGTATTAAATTAATAAGAGTGAGAATTAATTTAATTAGAGTCTGATTGTAGACTCGGGTTGTATTAAATTAATAAGTGTATTAAGTAATTTAATTAGAGTCGAATTGTGGACTCGGGTAGGATTTAATTAATTAATGTGTAAATTAATTATATTAGAGTCGGACCACAGACTCAGATTTTTGTTGATTAATTAATGGGTAAATTAATTAAATTAGAGTCGGACGATAGACTCGGGGCGGCATTAAATTAATAAGTGTGTTAATTAATTTAATTAGAGTCGGACGATAGACTCGGGGAGGTATGAAATTAAAATGTGTGTCAATTAATTTAATTAGAGTCAGGTGATAGACTCGGGAAGGTATTGAATTAATAAGTGTGTCAATTAATTTAATTGGAGTCGGACCATAGACTAGGGGAAAGTATTATATAAATTGAAGTGTGAGTTAAATATATTAGAGTCGGACCATAGACTCGGGAAGATGATAAATTATTAAGTGAGTAAATTAGCTACATTGAGTCGGGCCACATACTCAGAAAATTTCAGGCAGTGTACGGGACTTGGAGTACACGGTAGAGACGGGGTTTATATTATATATATACGGTGTAGTGATAGTATATATATATATATATATATATATATAGATATATATATATATATATATGTGTGTGTGTATATATTGTGTGTGATATTAAATTACAGTCAGTGTATGGGATTTTGAGTACACGGTAAAGCCGGAGTTTATATTATATATATACGGTGTCGTGATAGTATATATATACGTGTATTTATTTTGCGTGATACTAAATATCAGTGATTAGATATTTAATAAATTTATATACTCTAATGCTATCAAAGGAGGTTGCGCGATGTGGGTGAATCCCCTAGCTTGAGGAGTAGGGCGAGTCTATCCCCCGGTCATAGCGTGCGGTATATATGTGTGAGGGATTTATCTCACTTTCAGGGAAGGAATATGACCGCCTCCACTTCGTTTATATTTTGGTCCAAGTTGGTGAGCGATTCCAACTTGGGGAAACTAGGTTTTGTGAGCACACTCCTAGTGAGATAGCATTTTAGAGGGAATCATCCGGTGAGGGTATACTCGGAAGGATGGATACACGTATAATATATGTGTGGATGTTAGTAAAGGTACGTATAATATGGTAGTAAATATTATATGTAGGTGAATAATACAGTGTGTGATGTATTTACCTTATATAACTCGGGTTACAGTTATATGCTGTTAATTAATGAGAAATTAATTAAGTTATTCATTTGTGGGAATAATACAGTGTGTGATGTATTTACTTTTTATAACTTGTGAGACGGTTATATGCTACTATTGAAGAGGAATTAATTAAGTTAATTACGAGATAACTTATAATTAAAGAAATTATTATACTCGGGTTAGAGTAATATGGTAAGGAAAGGTTATATCAGGACTAGTTGGACGGGGTAGTACAAATAGGTGGGGTTAAGGTAACTTGTAGGTGTGCACAATAGTGGAGGGGTGAGAATGTCCTCAAGGGAGTGCGACACTAACTTAAATATGAAGCGCATTCATGCATTTTAAATTACTGCAGTTAATTCACTTGCTAAATATTTTCAAAATGTTTTGGGTTCTAACCCTTGCTATAAAACCATTTTCAAAACCTTTTAGGTGTCCAGCCACAGGGATGCCAGGATTGATATTCTATTCCAGGGACACGGAGCTGCGGCATATGTGGATGCTAGCAGGAGTTTGGATTAGATGCATCATTCATTCATTCCTAGAGTAGGAATCTGGTATCAGTCTCAGTTTTATTTAGGGCTTGTAGCCCAGACTTCTCGGTACACTTTTCAGGTGTAATTCATTCAGGTGTTGAATATTTGTATTGGATTATTTATTTGGTGGCCGGTGATTTATTCGGCAAGTTGTGTAATTATTATTCTATTTACTTTCATTCAGTTGTGTGAATGGTTTATATTTTAATTCCGCATGTATTGTTTTGATTAATTAAAAAGTTAAAATTGGCACCAGTTTTTGGAATACTAGGCGGTTAGTAAGTTTTAAAAAGTTTTTCGACAGTGATGCTAAGGATGATCCAACTGGGATTCCTGTTTTAATTTGGTATAGGACTGATCACCCGGTATTTTATTAGGCGGGGTGTCACATTTAAAAGCTCCGAAAGTTTGATCGGTTTTTTTAAAATAGCAACAAAAGTTATTTTGGGGTGATTTTTTTTATATGGGTCCCCTAAATTTTTTTTACTATTTTTAAAAAATATGTATATATTTGGTATGTATACTTAGTATTACTGGAGCCATATATATTGGTGTGAAGGTTGATTGTAGACACCCCATCCTAGGACCCCCATAAGCACTTCCTTAGGTTCTTAGCACTCACTCGTTCAATGTAAATCCTAGGTCATACTCCTATTACCGATCTAGAGGCCATCGGGAGCTCTTGAGATCCGTTTGACTCTGATCAACTCTCTCTCTCCCGAGTGGAAGCTCAATGAATCTTTGAAAGGATCTAAATTCCTTCCGAACAATCTGTCCCGCACGCGAATCGGCCTCACAATTCGGACAAATGGCCCGTTTTACTCTGAAAACTGATTTAGAGGCCACTGGGCACTCTCAAGCTCAATTTTACTCCACTCAACTCTCTAGATTAATAGAACCTCAATGAATCTTAAAAGGTCTCTGAATCCTATTTCCAATTATCCTCTCTGTGAGTGAATTGGCCTCACGGTTTGAGCAAACAATCCATTTTACTCCAAAACCCCTTTTGAGGCCATTGGGCCCTCCGGGCCCCATTTGACTCCGGTCAACTCTCCAGCTCGAGCGAAGCTCAATGAATCTTCGATGGGCTCTAAATCCCCTTTCCAATAATCTACCCCATGCATGAATCAGCCTTACGTACGGACGGACAACCCATTTTAGTTTAAAGGGTCAATGGGCACATCTGTGCCCCATTTGACCTTAGTTAACTCTCCAAACCGAACAAATATGTATGAAATCTCAAAGGACACTAAATACCCTTTCCAACGGTCCATCTTGTGCGTGAATCGGCCTTCCGGTTCGGACGAACGATCCATTTTCCTCCAAAAACTTCGTGTTTAATGACCAATGGGCACTTCCATGCCCCGTTTGACCTTGGTCAACTACCAAACTCTGGATTGGCTCAATGGATTATTGAAGGACTATGAATACCCTTTCCAACGGTCCATCCCGTACATAATTCTGACTTACGATTTGCATTTTATGATCGTTTTTCCAAAAAAAACTATTCCAGACTACCAAATGGCACCCCATGGACCCTGCTTATTGGCAGTGTGCCTAAGGTGCTCTGCTGATAGGCAGGTCTAGGACCATGCCGATCGGAACCCCCTGTCCCTATTAATAGAGGCCATTACCTCGCTTTAAAAATCACCCTCTGAATACCCATGTTAGCAATTCAAAGATCATTCTCTCGAATTCAGAGTTGTTCCCTTTCCTTAAAAAAAACATTTTCCCATTTCCATACCTCACTTGGTAAATTTCCCCTATCTCTCCATACCACTTTCATACCATTGTAAGATCCGCATATCTACATCCAAGATCAACATCAAGCATTCATAATGAGGTCAAATTCTCCATCCTTATCTCAAATTCTCTCATTTTAGTATTATTTTCCTTATTTCGACTTTAGCATTTTGTTTCATTACATAACATACATTAATCTCAAATCATTATTAGTAGTATTTTCACATACTATATTTTCATAAAAAACCCAAATACAAGAAAAAGAGGGTTTATCAATAAATTCCAATAAGGGGAATCTCATCTCACACACACACTCTCTCTCTCTCTTACAACACATTTTCTCTACACACACACATAAGAGAAATCCCTTATTTGGATTTATATCTTAAACCCCACCCTATGTTATCTTCGAACTACGTGGACTTTGATTCCCCATGGGCTATGTAGGCATCTTAGGTTAATCCCGAGATTTGAGTCCTCCTTTATGCATGTTTATAAGTTTCCCTCTAGTTATATATATATATATATATATATATATATTCTTTACAAGTTCATATTCTTATATGCTTGTGTTTCATCCGAGGATGAATTATTATTTTTGGAAACACTCCTGAGGATGAATTCATTATGTCCTTTTCCATGACGTGAGTTGAATGATTCCATTCTGCACTTATATTATTCACATGAGAACACACTTCATGGAGTCTAAGATCAAAAGGGTGGGATGCATGCCTAACACCTTCTTATTTCGTAACTTAGTCCCAGGACCTTTGAACTACTTGGTTTCGCAAGCATCAGTATTGTCCTTAATGTTCTTCTCTCAAGGAAACAACATTTCTTTTGCCCGTTTTGTGAAAAACTAGGTTGTCAACTCTATCTCTACATATTAACCCATATTGATGACGACTGAGAGCCTCAAGGAAAGGGCGTGAAACCCCGTGGGTGCGACCGAGGGAATTCAAAAAATGAGGCCTAAGGATGGACACAGTGGTGATTCCGTTGGGGACGTATTTTAAGAGGACTAGACTCTAAATCTACATGGGTGTTATTCTTTCCTACATGTGAGCGCTCCTAGCTGTAAGTTCCCTTTACTCCTCTATTTAATTTTTGTGTATATCTACCTCATGCTCCCTCCACATGTACATATCACTTTTAGTTCACTTATACACTTCACACACTGGTATGTACTCTCCATGTTCACTTTACACACTTACACTTATATATAGTTTCACTTTTACTCACATGCTCCACACACCACTTAGATTATCCATGCTTAGGCTTCACTAGGACACCCCAACACTTCTCACACTTGTATATAGCTCCATGCTCGCTTAAACATCTTACACACCACTTTTAGTTTATCCATATATAGGCTTAATACCATACACACTCACTTATAAATATTCACATGTCACTCACTCACATGTATCCCAGCACTTTTATATCACCATGCTTAGTACAATCTTCATGCTTTATGCTAGGTTTACTTTTCACAATACTTGTATATACTTCCCCATCAGTGTAGTACTCCTTTTACTCATCATGCAAATAAAAGACTCCCTCTCTCTCTTTATAATATACTAATTAAGACTCATGTATTTTTTCACACTACATCATCAAGAGCATGGAAATATTGACTAAAATTTTATCCCGTATTGGGGGTCACTTTTTGATGGGTGTTGATCCTGTGGGACACAATTAACCTAAGCGATATGACTCTCACCTTCAATTAGCCTCATACCTTCGACGTATATTGAACGGTTCCCCCGCATCATATTGCATGATTCAAACTCATGACGGGAGGTATATAGCAGGGAACTCGTTCACTCTGACAACCCGGATATAAATATGATAGATTATATCTAGATCATGCTTACCTTATGTGATATTAATAATGTGTTACTAGTATATCTAATGTTAATCGATTATGGTTAGTATAATCTTGCTTTTATAAATCATGAAATGTCGAATTATTTACAAACACGAGATTTTGTTATTTTCGACAAAAATGTTACTGTTAGAGACTAGTTTTGTCCCTTATAATGTAACAATTGACTCAAGGTTAAAACTATATAGTTGTATATTTATGAGTTAGGTTTGCGACAAAATAAACAAAGTATCAAATGGATGTCTGAGTAAGAAGCTAGCCCGAATTTACGAATAAGGGGCAAATTTGTCCATTCCCTTTAAATGGTAAATTGTCTATTAGTAAACCAAATGTTTTAATTCGATTGGTTGGTATGGGAGGCAGCCTTGGCCTACTTAAAACTCTTCCTCTAACCTAGTTCTTCAGCAAATAAAACCCTAGGCTCAGTTTTGTAGAGTTTTTGCCTGAGGAAAGAGAAAGTGGAAGTTTAAGGAAGAAAAGATTACAAGAAAAGATAGGAAAATTCCAAGAAAATCCTTAAAGTGTTTCCAAGGTATAATTATGTGATTAATTCATTTTAATATTGTATTATACTTATTTCAAAGTATATAAATCGTTAATTATGGATTAAAATTCCATCCACCTTTGTGATAATAAGTATTTGTTCACATGGGAGATAAGTGGTGTATTTAGCCCGTATTGCTTGTTATTGAAATCCCTTGTATTCAAACTTGTATATATTTTTGTGTGCTTATTGGAATTGAGAAATTCCAATTGGATATGAAACTCGAATCACATATTCATGTCATATCCTAAAATTAGAATTTAACTCCTTGTGTTTGGGCCTTGGTGATGGTTGCAAGTTGGTACATAGTTGTTATTTGTATATTTCATTTCGATATGCCCTGAGTTTGGTCAAGATTTTGACATAGCAAATGAAGTCAAACAATTATGAAACTTTGATTCCGCACTATTTCATATGTTTATTGAAAATGGGTGGAAAATCATGGAAAGTTAATCTGGAGAAAAATTATGAAAATTCTTGGAAGTTGAAGGAACAATAGAGGAGCTTGTGGGGCAGATTTAATAGATTGTAAAGATATGGTCAGAACTTGCGCTAGAAAGCTTCAAAAATTACACCGTCACTTGTAATGGAAATTATATTCAGATATGTTTTCATATTGATAATCTTGGACACCTATATATGTACAATTTATGAATATAGGATGGTTAAGTAAGGAGGACAATAATTTGAGGCCATATTGGATACCCCATGAAAGAATGTTTTTATCTGCTCTTTCCCAGTGGTATTTTGAGTAGATGTTTCATGTGTGTGTATATTGAGAAGTATATTTTTATGTTTACTTGATTTTAGTTATAAATTCCTTACGAGGTATTTTCTATGGTTGAATGTTCCTAACCTTATCAACATATATACCGTTGTTTCGTCTTTACTCATGTTTCATGGAATGTGACTTGAGCAGAATTATATTATTGTTGTATAGTCATTGAAAGTTACATAGATATATTAAGATAATACTTATTATTGAGATTCAATACTGATTTAATTGGATTAACAGGTGTAAGGTCAAATCAACCCAGTTCAGTTCCACCTGAGGGAAACGTGAATACATAGTTGACAACCCAATATGAGTGTACTTACTGAGTTGATTATGAATATGATGTGTATGTATTATATGTTGAGATGATATGGCTTATTAAAATTCATGAGATGTTAAGATGTTATGGATTATTAAAATTCAAGAGATGTTATGGATTTATAAACGTCAAGATATGTTGAGTTGCTATGCAATTCAGGAGATGTTAGGTTATTAAAACCTAAGGATATGATTATTGCCTATGGGCAGGAGATGATTAACTCTGAATATGTATATGGCCTAATTTGGCACAGAGATGGATATATATTGATATGTTGAGATGTTAATATAGTATTTTTACTATATTGAGATGCAGTACATTCACTGTGTTTTTAAACTCATGGCTTTATATGTTTACATTTTTAGGTTTTGAAGCTGCCGCTGCCAGGTCTAGGAGGTTGAGTGAATAGTAGTAGGGTCTCATTAGTTATGTTTTATACATTGTACTAGTTGTAATTAAGTTAAATGGTATGGGAGTTTTTTTTAAATTATGTCTCCTTAAAACGATTGGATTTTTAGTATTTCGCAGTTTAACCTTGAAGTTGTTTTAATGTGTATTACAAAATAAATAATAAGTATGGTTTGTGAACTATTTAGTTAATTATATCGTAATGGGGTTAGGGGGTGACAACCTGGTATCAGAGCTTTAGGTTTTTATATTCTGGGGTTAGAGAGTTTAGATGTGGCAGTGGCATAAATAGTGTGGTTTGGGTCATTTATATTAACTTGTGAAATACTAACCATTATGTTAGAAATAAATGTTGTATACTTGTTTATGTAATTGTGGTTTATGACAGATAGTAAGATATGGAAGGAGAAAATGTTCATGAGAGGGTGGAGGAGGAGTCTTCAAATATAGTAAACCAACAAAATCCAAATAATGTAGAGGGGGCACCTAAACAACTTACAGATATGCAGAGAATGGCTCGTGCCATGACTTTAATAGCAGAACAACAAAACATGTTTATGATACAAGTAGCTGAACAACAAGCCAAGTACTTAGAGGAGCAGGCTTTGTCCAGAAGAGAAGGGGAAATGCAACGAGAGGAGAAGAATACTTTATACGAGAAGTTTATCAAATTGACCCCCCACCCTAGCATTCTCTAGTTCTGTAGATCCTTTAGAAGTTGAGGCTTGGGTTAGAGACACAGAAACTATCTTTGGGGTGATGAATGTACCTGGTACGCAGAAGGTAATTTTGGCTACTTTCATGTTAAAGGGCAAAGCTAAATATTGGTGGGAGTCTTCCAAACATTTATTTCTTAGTCCGGGGGGAGGTGAGGTAATTACTTGGGATTCCTTTATTAAAGTCTTATATGAAAAGTATTTTCCTCCTATGTATCGGAAGCAAAAAGAGAGAAATTTTTTATCATTGACTCAGGGGAATATGTCGGTCAGGGAGTATGAAACTAAATTTATATCTTTGTCTCGATTTTCATTACGTTTCTTACATGATGAGGAGCATAAATGCACCAGATTTCAGGATGGGTTGAATTTGGTTATCAAGTCTAGACTCACTGCACTTAAAATGGTAGATTATACTTCTTTAGTTAACAAAGCTAGGATGGTTGAAGGAGATGTTAATGATGCAATAAAGAATATGGAACAAAGGGGAAAGAGGGATAGATTTGATCCATCTCAGTAAAAGGAAGGTAATATAGAATACTCAAAACATGGGAGTCAAAGATTTCAGCACGGTAGAGGGACTGGAAATTATGTTCAGAATAGGACACCAAGCAGTTTTAGGGGTGCAAGATGGATGGGCCAACAAAATATACAGCAGGAGAATGCCAATGGGCAGTCTAAGCCTATTACATACTATTTTTGCAAGGCTGAGGGTTATATCAGTCCAGATTGTCCCAAGTTAAAGGGGGTAGAGTGTTATCACTGTCATCAAATTGGTCATACCAAAAAGAACTGTCATATGCTAATAGGAGGCACTCAATCAGCTACTGCTAGTCGAGGTTCATCACCTGGAAGCATAGGGAGAGGAGTAGGTAGAAGACAGGTTAGTGGTTCTAGGACTCCGAGAAGGATATTTTCTATGACTTTACAGGATGCTCAAGCTACACCAAGGTGGTGACAGGTACATTTTCTATCACGAATAAACATGCTTATGTGCTTATTTATCTAGGTTCTACTCATTCATTTCTAGCACTGTCATTTATCATGCATTTAGGTCGACCATGTTCTTATCTAGATTGTGGTTTATATATTTATACACCTATGGAGGATGTGATGTTAGTGGAGCTTGTGTATAAAAAATGTATATTGTATGTAGGGGAGAGGGAGTTGACCATTGATTTAATTCCACTAGATATTCGAGATTCTGATATAATCTTGGGTATGGAGTGGTTATCTTCTTACCATGCATGGATTGACTATTTTTGCAAGGAAGTTACATTTAATATGCCGGGGAGGAAGAATTCAAATTTACTGGGGAAAGAAATGTGGTTCCAAATTGTCTTATTTCTACCATTTGGGTGAGGAACTTGTTAAATAAGGGTTGTCATGGATTTTTAGCATATACTGTGGATACAAACAGGGAATTAAAAAATTAGAAGATATCCCAGTAGTTGAGGATTTTGCAGATGTGTTCCCACATGAATTACCCGGGTTGCCACCTAACAGAGAGGTAGAGTTTACTATTGATTTAGTCCCTGGTACAGCTCCAGTTTCTATTTCTCCATATAGAATGGAACCTATGTAACTAAAGGAGTTAAAGGTTCAACTTCAAGATTTGCTAGATAGAGGTTTTATTTGACCCAATATATCACCATGGGGTGCTCCAGTATTATTTGTGAAGAAGAAAGACAGCACCATGCGACTTTGCATTGATTATCGACAGTTGAACAAGGTAATTATTTGAAATAAATATACATTGCCTCGTATTGATGATTTGTTTGATCAATTAAAGGGTGCTAAAGTATTTTCAAAAATTGATTTGAGATTGGGTAATCATCAATTAAGGGTGAGAGATTGTGACATTTCTAAGACAGCTTTTCGTTCTCGTTGTGGTCATTATAAATTTTTGGTAATGCCATTTGGTTTAACAAATTCTCCTGCGATGTTTATGGATTTAATGAATCAAGTATTTCATCCTTCCATGGATTCATTTGTGATTGTCTTTATCGATGATGTTTTGATATACTCACTTAGCCAAGAGGAACATGAAAAGCATCTAAGAGTTGTATTGCAAGTTTTGCGAGATAGTCAATTATTTGCTAAGTTTAGCAAATGTGAGTTTTAGTTAAATTAGGTAAGATTTTTGGGGCATGTTGTTTCGGGAGATGGAATTTATGTTGACCCTAAGAAGGTAGAGGAAATTGTGCAATGGGAA
This sequence comes from Sambucus nigra, assembly GCA_949130495.1. NCBI lineage: Eukaryota > Viridiplantae > Streptophyta > Magnoliopsida > Dipsacales > Adoxaceae > Sambucus > Sambucus nigra. The sequence goes on along the minus strand of OX422218.1, from coordinate 312,607,038 downwards.
AGACCAAGAAATGTAACGGAGATAAGGAGTTTCCTAGGATTGGTTGGATATTATAAAAGATTCATAAAGGGGTTTTCATATATAGCCTTGTCGTTGACTAAATTAACTCGAAAGGAAGTGAAATTTGTGTGGAGTGATGAATGTTAGCACAGCTTTGAAAAGTTGAAAAATAGACTAGCATCTGCTTCAGTTCTCACTGTTCCATCCAGTGGAGAAGGTTTTGTGATTTATACTGACGCTTCACATCAGGGTCTGGGTTGTGTTTTCATGCAACATGGAAAGGTAATTTCCTATGCATCTAGACAGTTAAAGGCGCATGAACGTAATTATCTTACACACGATTTAGAACTTACGACTATTATTTTTGCCTTGAAATTATGGAGACATCATTTATATGGAGAGACGTGTGAAATATTCACTAACCATCAAAGTTTAAAGTATTTATTTACACAGAGACACTTGAATTTGAGACAAAGACGTTGAATGGAGTTAATTAAAGACTATGATTGTACCATTCACAATTATCCTGGGAGGGCCAATGTTGTTCCAGATGCTCTAAGTCGGAAGTCATTGGGGAGGTTATCTTGTATTCAATGTGCACGGGTTGGCAATATTATGGAATTAAGACTGATGGGAGTAGAGTTGAATTTAATTGAAATGGGGACGTTAATTGCACACGTTACAGTGAGACCTTTACTGGCAGAACGCATATGAAATTTGCAAATCAGTGATCCATTCCTTGAGAAGAAGAAACGGGAAATCCTGGATGGTAAAGAGAGTGAATTCGAAATTAAGAATGTTGAATCATTGTGTTATAAAAATAGAATTTGTGAACCGAATTACCCATCCTTAAAGAATGATATATTAGAAGAGGCACATAGTTATATTTACTCTATGCATACTGGAGGTACCAAAATGTACAGATATTTGAAAGAGCATTACTGGTGGAATAATATGAAACATGAGATCGCAGAATTTGTAGATAAATGTTTAGTATGCCAGCAAGTGAAGGTGGAGCATCAGAAGCCGGCAGGATTATTGCAGTCATTGCCTATTCCGGAATGAAAGTGGGAACATATAACGATGGATTGTGTTGTAGGATTACCACAATCACCAAAGGGGCATGATTCTATTGGGGTGATTATAGACCGATTGACAAAGCCAGCTCATTTTCTTCCAATTAAGATGGCCTACACTGTTGACAAGTATGCACATATATACATTAATGATATTATCCGTTTACATGGGGCACCCGTGTCAATGGTATCAGATAGAGATCCAACATTCACTTCTAAGTTTTGGCCTCGTTTACAGAATGCCCTGGTCACAAGTTTGAAGTTCACTACTGCATTTCATCCACAAACCGATGGGCAATCAAAAGAACGATTCAAATATTATAAGACATGTTATGAGCCTGTGTATTTGACTTTAAAGGTAGTTAGGATATTCATTTTCCATTGATGGAATTCGCGTATAATAATAGTTATCAGTCCACCATTAGTATGGCTCCTTATGAAGCTTTATATGGGAGGAGATGTAGAATGCCATTATGTTGGGACGAAGTAGGTGAAAGGAAAATCTTGGGTCCTGAATTGATAGATATGACAAGCGAAAAGATTAAAAAGATTCGGGAACGGATAAAAATAGCGCAATGCAGGAAGAAATTTTATGCAAATCAAAGAAAGTATCCATTAGAATTTCAAAAGGGATATTTTGTATTCCTACGTATTTCACCGTGGAAAGGCGTCATGAGATTTGGACAAAAGGGGAAATTAAGTCCAAGTTACATTGGACCATATGAAGTGTTAGAAAGAATAGGGACCCTGGCATATAGATTAGCAATACCTCCAGAATTGTCTCGTTTACATGATGTGTTTCACGTATCGATGCTTCGTAAGGATTTGGAAGATCTATCTCATCAACTGAAAATCTAACCTATTGAACTGAAAGAAGACTTGTCATACATCGAGGAATCGGTGGAAATTCTTGGTCGTAAGGAGCAAGTATTGAGGAATAAATGTATTCCCTTAGTTAAAGTTATGTGGATGAGCCAGGGAATTAAATAAGCAACTTGGGAAATGGAGGGTAGCATGAAGAAATAGTAACCTCATTTGTTTGTTAAGTGACATTCATATTAAATTTCGGGGAAGAAATTTTCTCAGGGGGGAAGTTGTGACAACCCGGATATAATTAAGATAGATTATATTTAGATCATGCTTACTTTATGTGATATGAATAATGTGTTATTAGTATATCTAATGTTAAGCGATTATGGTTTGTATAATCCTACTTTTATAAATCATGAAATGTCGAATTATTTACAAACACAAGATTTTGTTATTTTCGGTAGAAATGTTCTTGTTGGAGACTAGTTTTGACCCTTATAATGTAACAATTGACTCAAGGTGAAAACTATATAGTTGTATATTTATGAGTTAGGTTTGCGAAAAAATAAACATAGCATCAAATGGATGTTCGAGTAAGAAGCTAGCCCGAATTTACGAACAAGGTGCAAATTTGTCCATTCCCTTTAAGTGGTAAATTGTCTTTTAGTAAACCACATATTTTAATTTGATTGGTTGGTATGGGAGGCAGACTTAGCCGAATAAAAACTCTTCTTCTAACCTATTTCTTCAACAAATAAAACCCTAGGTTCAGTTCTGTAGAGTTTTTGCTTGAGGAAAGAGAAAGTGAAAGTTTAAGGAAGAAAAGATTACAAGAAAAGATAGGAAAATTCCAAGAAAATCCTTAAAGTGTTTCCAAGGTATAATTATGTGATTAATTCATTTTAATATTGTATTATACTTATTTCAAAGTATATAAATCGTTAATTATGGATTAAAATTCCATCCACCTTTGTGATAATAAGTATTTGTTCACATGGGAGATAAGTGGTGTATGTAGCCCGTATTGCTTGTTATTGAAATCCCTTGTATTCAAACTTGTATATATTTTTGTGTGCTTATTGGAATTGAGAAATTCCAATTGGATATGAAACTCGAATCACATATTCATGTCATATCCTAAAATTAGAATTTAACTCCTTGTGTTTGGTCCTTGGTGATGGTTGCAAGTTGGTACATAGTTGTTATTTGTATATTTCATTTCGATATGCCCTGAGTTTGGTCAAGATTTTGACATAGCAAATGAAGTCAAACAATTATGAAACTTTGATTCTGCACTATTTCATATGTTTATTGAAAATGGGTGGAAAATCATGGAAAGTTAATCTGGAGAAAAATTATGAAAATTCTTGGAAGTTGAAGGAACAATAGAGGAGCTTGTGGGGCAGATTTAATAGGTTGTAAAGATATGGTCAGAACTCGTGCTAGAAAGCTTTAAAAATTACACCGTCACTTGTAATGGAAATTATATTCAGATATTATTTCATATTGATAAGCTTGGAGACCTATATATGTACAATTTATGAATATAGGATGGTTAAGTATGGAGGACAATAATTTGAGGCCATACTAGATACCCCATGAAAGAATGTTTGTATCTGCTCTTTCCCAATGGTATTTTGAGTAGATGTTTCATGTGTGTATATATTGAGAAGTATACTTTTATGTTTACTTAATTTTAGTTATAAATTCCTTACGAGGTATTTTCTATGGTTGAATGTTCATAACCTTATCAACATATATACCATTGTTTCGTCTTTACATGTGTTTCATGGAATGTGACTTGAGTAGAATTATATTGTTGTTGTATAGTCATTGAAAGTTACACAGATATATTAAGATAATACTTATGATTAAGATTCCGTACTGATTTAGTTGGATTAATAGGTGTAAGGTCAAATCAACCCAGTTCAGCTCCACCCGAGGGAAACGTGAATACATAGTTGACAACCCAATGTGAGTGTACTTACTGAGTTGATTATGAATATAATGTGTATGTATTATGTGTTGAGAGATATGGCTTATTAAAAGTCATGAGATGTTGAGATGTTATGGCTTATTAAAAGTCAAGAGATGTTGAGATGTTATGGCTTAATAAAAGTCAAGATATGTTGAGTTTCTATGCAATTCAGGAGATGTTAGGTTATTAAAACCTATGGATATGATTATTGCCTACGGGCAGGAGATGTGGGGTTTATGAACTCCGGATATGTATATGGCTTAATTTTGAATAGTTATGGATATATAATGATATGTTGAGATGTTAATATAGTATTTTATAAAATTCAGATGTAGGACATTCACTGAGTTTTTAAACTCGTGGTTTTATATGTTTACATTTTTTGGTTTTGAAGTTGGCACTGCCAGGTCTAGGAGGTTGAGTGAATAGTAGTAGGGTCTCATCAGTTCTATTTTATACATTATACTATTTGTAATTAAGTTAAATGGTATAAGAGTTTTGTTTAAATTATGTCTCTTTAAAACGATTGGATTTTTAGTATTCCGCAGTTTAACCTTGAAGTGGTTTTAATGTGTATTACAAAATAAATAAATAAATAAATAAATGTGGTTTGTGAACTATTTAGTTAATTATATCCTAATGGGATTAGGGGGTGACATTCACATACATCGAGTATATCGAATTTGCTCTCGCACGTACCGTTCCCATGAGGTATATTATGAGGCAATTCACGTACACTCAGGTATATCAAATGGCTTGTCCACACATACCAATGAATGATTGTCCTTATAGGTAAGAGGTATATCGTGGAAGTTATGCCAAAGGGGGGAACCCTTCCACTATACCAACAAGTGCATAAACCTCATATAGTCGTCAAACCTAGGGCCCTCTTATTTAGTTTGTCGATTACCATGCAAAACTCTGCTGAAATTTCGAGTCGTCATACAACCCAAATTTTTGCGCTATTTTGCCTTTTTCAAAATAGGCACCTGTCCGTGAGCCTGGAAACAAGTCAACCGTATATTAAATATTTTCAAACCCTATTTTTCTAGGTTCGGGTCCTGTCCAAAAAATTTCTTGTATTTAAGAAAACCTAATACTAGTGAAAACCTAATAATAATAATGTTGAGATTCCTCTCCTTTTCACTCCTTTTCAAAAATATCAAAATACCCAAAACATTTTTCTCCTCCTTCTAGTATACCAAAAATATATTTCCCTCCTTTTCGAAAAAATATCAAAAACATTCACCCTCTTTTATCCCGGCTCCCTATTGGCTTCGGTCTCCAGTCAAACCGCATTGAAGCTCAGTCGCTTCTTCTGCTACTTCATTTGAGTTTGGGATATACCTTCACGAGATCTTCATAGAAAACATTGATCAAGCACCAAATGTTCTACTATATCTGATTGTCATCCTAGCCCAACTCGACGCCAAGATTGACAACAACCATCAAACTAAGGTCCAACAAATGTAGCGATAGTGGGCCCAGATTCTCGAAGAACTCGAGGTTATCTTCCCTCTTGCTATGGTTCAACCCGCTCCCGAGCCTATTTGGATACCAGAAAAGTACCAACATATTCCGCATGACCCACCTGCTAAAGCGCCGCCACTAGATCAACTCTCGATCCCAAAGCTTGCCCAGCCAGGGGCTAATATACCAATACCCATGGATCCCAACGAGAAGGAACTAAACTAGGTCAAGGAAGTTCAAGATGCCAGATATGATATCTAGAAACTACATGGATTACTATAGAAGAAGTTAAACCAAGTCAAGATATCTAGAAACTACATGGATTACCCCCATATGTCTCATTATCCCAAAGCTAGGCGGCTAGAGAAGTTCAAGATGCCAGACATCGAGGAGTTCATGGGCAGCGGACCCCCAATTGTGAATCTTAAGCTATCACAGAGCCATTACTCTTCTTGGTTCCTTCGAAGAGATCATGGCCCAAATGTTTCAGTAAACCTTGAAAGAAAGTTCCCTCCGATGGTTCTTGTCTCTTGAAGAATCCAGAATTCCTAGTTGGGAAGATGTGGCTCGAGAATTCATGTCTCGGTATAAGTACAATGAAAAGTTAGAGGTCATGCCTTGAGACCTAGAGTTGCTAAAAAAAACTAGGGAATCAATCAATAGCTTTATTGAAAGATGGAGAAAGAAAGCTAACACTATGACTAACAGACCCTCCGAGGAGGAACAAGTCAGCATTATCTCCGAGCATCCATGGGAAGATAGTATTTCCCACACTTTTGAGCCCTCCAAGAGGCTTGTGTGGAAATCTAAGAAGGTGTCACCCAAGTAGAATCTGAACCGAAGAAGGTGATCATACAGTTCACCCCTAAAAGTATGATAAGCCTACTAGTGCTACGGTCTCAACCATTAACAACATATCCCAACCTGTAACTTCTTGGGCACCCAAAAGTCACCCCAATCCTGCCAGAAAAACGTACATCCTGTCCAAAGTTTACCAAGCTCTGTTAAGTCAAAATCTTATCAAAACATTGGAACCTCGCCCGTTACCAAATCTACTCCCAAAAAACCTCAAGTCGAATGCCCGTTATGACTTCCACCAATCCGCAAGTCATACCACCGACTAGTGCTTTCACCTCAAAAATGTGATTCAAGGCCTGATTGACTGGGGTATGATTGCGCCATCAGCTAATCCTAAATCCAATAACACTCACAATCCACTTCCAGCACATACAAATGCCATCTTTCTAGAAAGTGGCCTAGAATTTGACCCATCTACTCAAATCGTGTTCATTAAAGCACCCATCATCCCCATAATCTCACCTTAACCTCTCAGGGTTTTCCCGTCCTTCCTCTTGCACCCTACATGCATCACTGATCAAGCTCTGTCACTCCTTACAAGGGCCTACATTGCCGTACATACCCAATCTGAGGGGGAGGCATGGAACTACCTGTTGTGTTGAACAAACTCTTAGAATTTGGGCTGAAATTACCCACCAAGATGTCCATTGATTATCAAAAATTCAATAGCTTATTTATGAAAGATCGAAAGTGGGCTAGGTAATCAGACGAATGGGTAGTGCTTGTTGAAGAAGTCAGTATATATGATGTGGTATAGACTATGGATGATATGTTTCGCCAGACGGAAGAAATCAGCAGCATCCCTGAGTTGCTCACTGCTTTGAAACTTCAGGGACGATTGGTCCCTTCACTCCAACACTTCCCCGTTGAGAGGGAAGATTTATTCGATAAAGTCCCTGGGGTTATCGAGTGTATTGATTACTCTTGGCAAGAAGACATAGCCGCCACCAGATGGGGGGGGTGACTTTGACAGTTTAGACGATGAGTAGAATCATGAAAAGGCTAGTCCACTTGCCAGCTTATGTGGAATGATATCCTTTGAGGATTTGTTGGGGGAAATCCACAAAGTGTCTGTACAACCCGTAGTATATGAAGCCACGAGGTTCTTATTCTTCCCCGCCTCTGTGAAGTACATAAACCGATCAGGACGATACTACAAAGTTTCAATGCCTCATGCAATCGAAACACACAAAGGAAAGGGTGTGGCTGAAGAACTTCCAATGCCAAAAATGACCATTGAGGAGAGAAAAGTCCCCAATCAGCTCAAAAAGACCCAAGCCAATATTACCTTATGGGGACTTTTCGTGTCCTCTCAGCTACACTAGAATCCCTTGATAAAACTTCTCATAAGATTCACGGTTTCTCCCTATACTACTCCTGAAGAAGACGTAAATATGGTTGGATATCTTACCTCTTCTAGACTCCTCTCCTTTTCTGAAGAAGAAATACCAAAGTTTGGACCTGATCACAATTATGATCTTAATATATCCGTTGAAGTCTTGGGAAAGACAGTCCCCATATCACTTGTCGATAATGTATCTTCTCTCAATGTCTGTCCACTCAGAATCTTCAACTGTTTGGGAGTGAAAGTTTGTGACCTCACACCTGTAATACCCCGTATTTTCATGGCTTTTAAATTTAAGGATTTATTAAATTTAATTGAGATAAATTAATTTAATTTCAATCCGAAATGTTGCTTTAAATATTTACTAGCGTGACAAGAGTTAGTAATTATTGAGAATATATTATTTGTTGCATATTACTGGATGAGTATAGTAATATATGAGATTTATTTTTGTAATATTGTCACGTGTGAATAAAATGACAATTGTGGAAATTTAAGTCGGGACGCGCCTGTGTCGTGTAGGGACTAAATGTGGATTAATAAAAGTGAATATTTTATAGGTTATTCGTATGGTAGTTTTGAGTGCGCCAACGCGTCCGGAAGGGTCGAGATAGTCAGAAAATTATACCCGGGGGGTTTGATTTGGGTCTCGGGGTGTTTTTAGGCCTAATTAGTACCCCGGGAGGGCATTTTAGTCATTTTGTATTTTTGGGTAATTAAACCCACGAAAATTAAAGGGGTTATATCAGATGTTTAGGTTATCTCCTAGGGTTAGATAACTCAAAACACTAGAACGGCCATTGGAGAGGAGAGGAGAGAGCTCTCAAGGCATTTCAAGGCTCAAAACTCATCCGTTTACACCGCCGCCACCGCCAACGCGTAGATCGCGAGACAGGGAACGCAACCACACCAAATTCAACACCAAACCAGATTTCTGAAAATCCCAGGTAAGTGTTTATCTTGCTTATTTCGTTGATGCATCATCCATATTAGTTTAGGAGTTATTAGGATGAGATTTATGGAAGAAAAACCCAATTTGAGATGGGAAATTTTCATGTAGTGATGATTTATATGATATTCTGGAAACCCTTTGTCATGTAAAGGATTAAGAGTTTGATTAAGAAAAGAGTTCTAATCAGATACAAACACAAAAAAAAAAAATTTATTCCGGACGATCGGACCGTTGGAATTGGATGAAATTTTACAGAGAATTAGCTGAAGACGAGAGGAATTTACAGAAAAAAATTCAGCTCGATCGGACCGTTCAATATTTTTTTTTTGCGAGACAGTTTTATGTTTTGAGGACTCTTAGAGATAATAAAAATTCAATTAAAACTCCATTTTAATTTCGATTTCGAAATCGTTTGAAATTCTCATCATTGAAAATAAAATTCAAAATCCTTTAATGTAAGGCAAAATCTATATTTTTGGGATATTTTGCATAAGGGATAATGTAAGTATATATTAAAGGGGAGAGACACGTAAGAGAGAGTTACGTTGGAACATAAATAGATATCTACTGAATTGTACATTTGGAAGAATAGAGTCCATGAGGGTTATGTAGTAAGTTGGAAAAACCCTTCGAATTAAAGTTAGAAACGAACCATTATACTTGATATATAATAATGGGAAAATAAGGATAAATGTTGTGAATGTGGGTTATTGGATAAACATAAATTGATATAATAAAAGTGGTATATTTATAAGATTGTGTATGCATATATTATATACTTGTGAAAATCATGCCCGCGCTACTTGCTATCCCTGAGGTTACCGCGCTGGGACGATCTTATCTCGTGTGCCTTATGGGGGATATTGACTCGTACCCTAGAAGATAGGAATCCTAGGTACAGGCTTTCGAATCGGTAGTCACGGTCCTAAGAGACGTGAGGGTATGTACTGACCTCTTGGACTTGGAAACTATGCTTCGCCTCAATATTGTTTGTGTATGTATTTATACAGTTCGAGAGTGATTCCGAACTTCTATTCCCTTTAGTATGATTGATACGGGGATTGGATAGCAGAGTATGCCCGCACCATAGTTTTTATGTAGGGTGCTGTTATGATATATATATTATACGAGTAGTTAATATATATATGAAATTATGAAATCTGGTACTGCCTACTGTGATTTGATATGTACGACATGGTTGATGACTCAATTTATAAATAATTGTTTTAAGAAAGTATAATATGACACTCGAAAACTTTATTGATTAATAAAGTTAAAAGGAGAACCTTGGTTACAAATTGAAATCTTACGTTTTAAATACTTGTGTTGTTCAGTTGTAAATTCTGCGAATAACCTAAGATAAGTTAAATCATTGGGGAAAGATAGTGTGATATATGATGAGATAAACCATTGGGAAGGTTAGTGCGATAGGAGTGCACATTAGAAGAGAGGCGAGAATTTCTCAAGAGAGTGTCGCACTAATATGTTGTTGCATTGGCCTGTATCAATTTAAATACTTGCTAAACGAATTTTCAAATCATATACACTATCGGGCTCTGACTCGTTTCTATTTCCTTTTCTCTCTTGTATATATATGTATGTATTACAGGTGCCCAGCCACAGGGGCGTCTTACTTAGGATCCTTTGGAAGGAACGTGCTGCAGCTTAGGTGGGAGTTGTAGGCCTGTTGTTTAGACGACTTCATCCATTTGATTCTACTCCTAGTTCAGTTTTATCCAGCAGGGGCATGTGTCGCCCTCTTTCTATTATTTAGTTGGTATTATCAGAGATTGAAATTTTTACTTTCAGTACCTTTATTTCGGGATTTATTACTGTCAGGATGTTTTCCTTTAGTGTTGTAAATGTTGGGATTTATTATTGATGATTAAATTCGTGTATGTTCAATTCTATTTTTATTCTTAATGTGTTCTCTTTAGATGTTAATGGTTTAAGGTCTTATAACCGGATTTAATAAAATGAGAATAAGGTTTTAAATGGTTTTGACACTTAGCTTAATTATTTAGGGTGTTTAAATTGGAAAAGTATTTTTACGACAGTGATGCTAAGAATGAACCAATTGTTCACCTTGATTTTAATTTAATAAAGGAGTGATCGCCCGGTATTTAATTAGGCGGGGTGTCACGGGTGGTATTAGAGCATCAAGTTCTAGTGTCCTTAGGATCTGTACGGCTTATTATGCTTTCAGCGTTGCTTTGTTTGTTATAAAGCCCTATGTTTAGGATTGTCGATTCCTTTGATGAGATTTCGTTCTCCTGCTATAATGTGTATACACTAGTGAATTCTAATTTCGTTCGGATGTGTGCGTGTGCCGAGCGATGACGGATGTCAGAAGAGGATCGTTAAGCGTACATCAGGAGGCAGGGCTCAGTTGAAATTATGAAATATATCCGAGGATGATGACCGTAGTCGAGGTCACCTCCATTATGGCACGAGAAGGCACGACTAAAAAGGCGACTAAGGTGCAGCAATGATTTTCAAATGCTGTTATAGTCAAATGAGGTGCGAGGGTAAACTTACCCAACGTATTACAAAAACATGTAGAGACTGTCACTGGGAAAATTTACAAACGCGGAAATTGTATGTGTTTACCAAAGGAGGTAAAGTATCCAAAGGCTTAAATATAGGACGGAGTGTGGCAAACGGAAAGTGAAAATTTAGAGAAAATTTTCTTGGCTTTCGGGACGAAATTATAATGGTTGGAGTCAACCACCAATTTTAGAAGTGGAATGCTATTCCTATAGGAGAACCTTAGGTACAGTGTTGACCGTATGTTCCTTCCTCAACTGTTCAGGATGAGAAGAAAACGTGGTTCTGAACTCATCGCAGGAGGGCATGATAGAAGTCCAATTGTGGATATGAATCCTAATCGTTAGCAAATTTTGTATCGAAAGAGGTAGATACTAGTGGAGGAAACGACTCCAAGTGGGAGACCAACTTGTAATAATAGTTGATAATACTCGAGGAGGAAATTCTGATGGACGGCCGATTCAGAGGTTGACAATGTCATATTTTGTCAATATAGATGATAACGCTTCTTTGTGGGGGAAGTTAAAGGAATTGAAGAATTTAGTCGAGAATAAGACTGAATACAACGGTGGTGGTATAGCACCCCAAAAGGATGTGGATACACATCAGGAAAACCATTTAAATGCTTCAGATAGTTAAATTATTACCAAGTGATGGTAAATTCAGTAAGTACTATTATAGATAGTAACATGATCTTTATGGCCTAAAAAGCTAAGGGAACAACCGGGATGGCTAACAGGAATCGAGTCTACTAAAGTCCGAGAGAAGGACAATCCTAACCTGGTTAGTAGGACAGGTGATAAGTGGATTATGTGTTGAGGTATATTGGTGCGGAGTGAAATTGCTCGCGATAATATGTTCCAAAGTGAGAAAAAGGGACAAGAATACGGTGCCTAGTAAAGGACGACGATTAAAAATAATTTTGTTTTGGTTTGGGTAGACGTGTTACGTCCGAAAACCATTTGTGCAGTCAAGACGATTGCCAGGATGGAAGTATAAGTTGTATCCTTAGAGGATGCGGCGTGTTTATGTGACACGAGCGAGTCACCATATTTTGTTCATTGCTAGATTAGCATGTGAGACGAGTTTAATGCATATCATTATAAATGTTACCATTATGTGAATATTTTTCCTTAGTATAGCGGGATTTTTTTTTTATGCTATCCGCGGGGGATGAATGAGTATATTAACAGTGTTTTATACTTTATTGAGGTTACTCGTTGTAGTGATGCGATACACGAGTATGATATTATCTTTGTTAAAATGTTATAGAAATGGGTAGTATGATAGTGGGCATTTATTGCAAGGCTATCGGAGTAGTTATATTAGTGCAACACGTTTTGTTTTGGCGAGGCTTTACCTGTAAGAAGGTTGGACTCGCACTTATATTATCTATCCTAGAGACTTCGGAGGAGATAGTGGGCTTGAGATATTCGATAGCAATGTATGTATAGACTTTGTCAGTATAATTCAGTATGTACCGGGATTTACCGTTGAGCGAAAAGACTTGACTCGGTATTATGTTTAGCACTCCGGACTTAGTGCTAGGAAGAGTGCAGTGTTATATTTATTCTTAAGAGATGTGGGAGTTAAGAGTTATACCCCTAATGTTAGAAAAAGGAAATTTAGAGAATTTCGATCGTATGTATCCGAGGTTTATAGAATGTAATTACCATCAACCAATACGGGACAATAGTGAAATTGGTGAAACGTTCTTTGTTAAGCATAATTACGGGAGAAATTGTAACTTTTCTGTCAAGGGACGGAATAAAGGGGTATATACTATGGACGGAGGACCTAACAGATTTCGATAACCGACAATGCTAGGTAGTAGTGTATCGGGGGGGTTCCTTGTTTGGATTTTGCTTTGCGAGACATCCCACGCATGAAACTTAGCGTAAGGTTGGAAATAGGGAGACGTTTGTTCACTATTCCATGAGTTCGGTACCCTGGTCGAAATGGGATCAAGTAATTATGTATGTAAGTTGGAAGTTGAATTTTGTTTTAAGGTCATTGGAGCCGGATTTTTATGGTAGGAAAGCATTGAAAGTTATCCCCACGAGTTGAGGGGTGGAACGATGATAAGGAGAATTTAAGAATTTTGATTTCTAGGGTGATTGAGAGTACCCAAATGTCATAACCGCGTACAGAACACAAGGTGAATAAAGAGTTGGAAAGATTTTTAGCATGGATTATCTGGAAAGAACTTTATATTATACAAAAGAGATGACCTGTAATTATTTTGATGAATAGAGCGTTAGTGATTTATTTTGGTTGTTGTACCTATTTGGGAAAATTGTTGTACTTATCTGAGGAAGGTTGAGAATTATTATTCCTCTTTTATTGTCATGGAATTTGAATGCCCTATTCCTTCTATTCTGTTGAATTTAGTTAGTCCTACAGATGAGTAGCACGCCGTTCGCTCTCCCAGGGCGGTCGGAGTGTTGCAAAAATGTGGGCATCTTGGTTAACTACAGTTAAAATAGTCCGAGTCGAAAGGACATGGTAATAGACGTGTGAAATATATGTTTGTGGGACTTGTATAACGAAGTGGAAGTGATAGAGTGGATTAAACGTCACATGAGGGGCGATAATCCATACATAAGTGCGCAATTAGAATAGAACGCCCTAACTTGATTGGAAGGCTGTGGGAAGCCATTCAAGAATTGGTATTCCTTGAATAGAGTAGAATTTAATTGTTATGAAGCACACCCGGAGCGGAGTTTTTATTAGTCAAGTGTGAGAGCGACTTGCGCATACAAATAGTAATGATGTTAGTACAGTATAAGAGATCCAGAAGTGCGCTTCGTGGAGAGAAGCGCACGGGTCGAAACTTTCGGCATACTCCAAGGAAGGAAGGGGAGTATTACGTGTCACGTAATGTGAGACATTTCAAGGGAAGAATCGATGTTTAGCGAGACGTAGTGAGTAGTCTCTACATGCACTGCCCATAGGTAAGGTTTGGTTGAAAGAGGAGAATCAACCAAAGAATTTTGTGTTTATCGAAAATTCCTGAAATTGGAAGAGGTTGGTAAAGTCGGTAAAGTTCTTGGATCGGTTGCCATCCTCAAAACAAGATCAAGGGATTATCCCGAACATGAGAATTAAGTCGCTGAGAAGGAAGTGATTGATATTCCTTTGGGTTGGCTTACAATATTAACTAGTATGCCCCAGACTTCCTTTGAAAGGAAGGATCGCGCCAGTGCATGGTCCGGCGCAGTATAAATTTCTGAATCAGGATGAGATTGGTGAATCCCACCTTTGATATGGGATTTCAGGAACCAGCGAAATAAGATTTTGTTTCGAGTAGGATGTATCACCCTTAGCCAGGGAATAAGCGCATGGTGATTAAAGATTAGTGGAGCCACGTGAAGGAGATTTTGGAATCTTGGTACGATGATTTCAAGAATGCTCTGTAGAAGCACTCGTACATGTTTGTCGCGTACGAGGTACTTATTAAGGGTTTGTTATGGAAGAACCTCGACTATTCTCCTTCCGTATGTTTAGAGGAGAGTAGATAATCAGAATTTTTGGATCGGTCGAGAAAATATTCGATAACTATGGTGGAATTCCACGACTGTTTTAGGCAGTCAAGAGTGGTCAAATGTTCGTATGATCTTCTCAGAATGGGAATTTTGTGTATGAATAAATCCGAGTAGTTGTCATGTAGTGAGGTGCGGCCTCCTAATGATAGTGAGATAACGGAATTTATAACGTATAGACGTAACCTATTCAAATGTTGTCAGTTGGGAGTGCAATGTGAAGTGTCTCCAATGAGAATGTAAAACAATGTTGCTGTGAGGAAAAAGCTATAGTGATTGAGCGCCGTACTATGTAGATAGTTTGCGTACTGACAAGGATATCTAGAATTGTGCAACCTGGTAGGCCTTATTTTCCGAATTTCGGGACGAAATTCCGTTATTAGGGGGGAAGTATGTAATACCCCATATTTTCATGGCTTTTAAATTTAAGGATTTATTAAATTTAATTGAGATAAATTAATTTAATTTTAATCCGAAATGTTGTTTTAAATATTTACTAGCGTGACAAGAGTTAGTAATTATTGGGAATATATTATTTGTTGCATATTACTGGATGAGTATAGTAATATATGAGATTTATTTTTATAATATTGTCACGTGTGAATAAAATGACAATTGTGGAAATTTAAGTCGGGACGCGCCTGCGTCGTGTCAGGACTAAATGTGGATTAATAAAAGTGAATATTTTATAGGTTGTTCGTATGGTCATTTTGAGTGCGCCAACGCGTCCGGAAGGGTTGAGATAGTCAGAAAAGTATACCCGGGGGTTTGATTTGGGTCTCAGGGTGTTTTTAGGCCTAATTAGTACCCCGGGAGGGCATTTTAGTCATTTTGTATTTTTGGATAATTAAACCCACGAAAATTATAGGGGTTATATCAGATGTTTAGGTTATCTCCTAGGGTTAGATAACTCAAAACACTAGAATGGCCATTGGAGAGGAGAGGAGAGAGCTCTCAAGGCATTCCAAGGCTCAAAACTCATCCGTTTACACCGCCGCCACCGCCAACGCGTAGATCGCGAGACGGGGAACGCAACCACACCAAATTCAACACCAAACCAGATTTCTGAAAATCCTAGGCAAGTGTTTATCTTGCTTATTTCGTTGATGCATCATCCATATTAGTTTAGGAGTTATTAGGATGAGATTTATGGAAGAAAAACCCAATTTGAGATGGGAAATTTTCATGTAGTGATGATTTATATGATATTCTGGAAACCCTTTGTCATGTAAAGGATTAAGAGTTTGATTAAGAAAAGAGTTCTAATCAGATACAAACACAAAAAAAAATTATTCCGGACGATCGGACCGTTGAAATTGGATGAAATTTTACAGAGAATTATCTGAAGACGAGAGGAAGCTACAGAAAAAAATTCAGCTCGATCGGACCGTTCAATATTTTTTAATTTTTTTTTTTGCTAGACAGTTTTATGTTTTGAGGACTCTTAGAGATAATAAAAATTCAATTAAAACTCCATTTTAATTCCGATTTCGAAACCGTTTGAAATTCTCATCTTTGAAAATAAAATTCAAAATCCTTTAATGTAAGGCGAAATCTATATTTTTGGGATATTTTGCATAAGGGATAATGTAAGTATATACTAAAGGGGAGAGACACGTAAGAGAGAGTTACGTTGGAACATAAATAGATATCTACTGAATTGTACATTTGAAAGAATAGAGTCCATGAGGGTTATGTAGTAAGTTGGAAAAACCCTTCGAATTAAAGTTACAAACGAACCATTATACTTGATATATAATAATGGGAAAATAAGGATAAATGTTGTGAATGTGGGTTTTTGGATAAACCTAAATTGATATAATAAAAGTGGTATATTTATATGATTGTGTATGCATATATTATATACTTGTGAAAATCGTGCCCGCGCTACTTGCTATCCCTGAGGTTACCGCGCTGGGACGATCTTATCTCGTGTACCTTATGGGGGATATTGACTCGTACCCTAGAAGATAGGAATCCTAGGTACAGGCTATCGAATCGGTAGTCACGGTCCTAAGAGATGTTAGGGTATGTACTGACCTCTTGGACTTGGAAACTATGCTTCGCCTCAATATTGTTTGTGTATGTATTTATACAGTTCGAGAGTGATTCCGAACTTTTATTCCCTTTAGTACGATTGATACGGGGATTGGATAGCAGAGTATGACCGCACCATAGTTTTTATGTGGGGTGCTGTTATGATATATATATTATACGAGTAGTTAATATATATATGAAATTCTGAAATCTGGAACTGCCTACTGTGATTTGATATGTACGACATGGTTGATGACTCAATTTATAAATAATTGTTTTGAGAAAGTATAATATGACACTGGAAAACTTTATTGATTAATAAAGTTAAAAGGAGAACCTTGGTTACAAATTGAAATATTTCGTTTTAAATACTTGTGTTGTTCAGTTGTAAATTCTGCGAATAACCTAAGATAAGTTAAATCATTGGGGAAAGATAGTGTGATATATGATGAGATAAACCATTGGGAAGGTTAGTGCGATAGGAGTGCACATTAGAAGAGAGGCGAGAATTTCTCAAGAGAGTATCGCACTAATATGTTGTTGCATTGGCCTGTATTAATTTAAATACTTGCTAAACGAATTTTTAAATCATATACACTATCGAGCTCTGACCCGTTTCTATTTCCTTTTCTCTCTTGTATATATATGTATGTATTACAGGTGCCCAGCCACAGGGGAGTCTTACATAGGATCCTTTGAAAGGAACGTGCTGCAGCTTAGGTGGGAGTTGCAGGCCTATTGTTTAGACGACTTCATCCATTTAATTCTACTCCTAGTTCAGTTTTATCCAGCAGGGGCATGTGTCGCCCTCTTTCTATTATTTAGTTGGTATTATCAGAGATTGAAATTTTTACTTTCAGTACCTTTATTTCGGGATTTATTACTGTCAGGATGTTTTCCTTTAGTGTTGTAAATGTTGGGATTTATTATTGATGATTAAATTCGTGTATGTTCAATTATATTTTTATTCTTAATGTGTGACTCTTTAGATGTTAATGGTTTAAGGTTTTATAACCGGATTTAATAAAATGAGAATAAGGTTTTAAATGGTTTTGACACTTAGCTTAATTATTTAGGGTGTTTAAATTGGAAAAGTATTTTTACGACAGTGATGCTAAGAATGAACCAACTGTTCACCTTGATTTTAATTTAATAAAGAAGTGATCGCCCGGTATTTAATTAGGCGGGGTGTCACAACACCCACATCTGCCACCCTACGCGCTTATAATAACACTCGCCAAAAAGTAATGGGTTTCTTAAAACTCATACTAGCGACTGGCCCTATCAATCCTCTCTTAAAGTTTCAATTCATTGACATACCTGCTTGATTCAGCCCACTCCTCGGTCGCCCTTGGCTCCACATAATCCGAGGAGTATCATCTTCTCTTCATTAGAAACTGAAGTTCTTTTCCAAAGGATAAGTCATCACAATTTGGGGGGACAACGACGAAACAAACAATACAAGCACCAGAAACCCAGTATTAGAGATTCAACATGGGACTAATGACTTGCTCCTCTTCGATTTCAGAATTGTTCCGCTCCCCCTCCCAGCAGTGTACAACTTCAAACACCGAGTCGGTACAGAGAAAAGCCCTCATGGAAATGTCAATGTGATTCATATGTTCAAGAACATGCACTTCATGCCTAGAATGGGGCTAAGGCGATGCTAGCAAGGAATCCTTGAGCCCATAGTACTAAAAGAGGCCTACCTTCACTGGATGAACTCAAATCACTCCATCGATCGAAACCAAAAAGATGCTTGGAAGATGAAAAGACTATTTCAGGAGACTCGTTGAATGGAAGATTTGTCAAGGAGGGTGAAGACTTCCCTTTATGTGGATTCCATGAACCGTGGTATGACCACGTTGACAAGAAGATGAAACCGAGGCTGGAAATCTACTTTCAAGATAATAACTCTTGGGCGCAAAACTACAAACATGAAGTGCAACATCTCTTCGAGCATGGCAATTACCAAAGATTCTGAGGAAAGTGACTTCAAATAATCCTTCGACTTGCAGACACTGGGGTTGAGTCTTTACATGATCCGCTCAGATGTCACCCCGTCGGCCCCATTTGTTAAGATCACGACTGCTGACATGCCTCTCCTCAACTGGAATGTCGTACCAGTCTAGCCTGCTCAAATTTAACCCAACCCTATTATTTACCTTATTCAAGTCTCTTCACATGTTCTAGTATTTCTTTTCCTGATATGAATATAACTGAGACCTCTTTTTATGTGGTTCTCAATGTTACTTTTCCTGAAAATAAAATAAACGAGGATTTTAAGTATCTTATTATGCCTTACATTAATTTTCTTGATTTTAATCAAACCTTTGATGATGATGTTTTTGTAAATGAATAATTCTTAACTGATCTTAATAAGTAAAATTACAAATAACATAACCGCGTCCAAATTAATGATGATGAAACTGTTATTATTAATTGTTGTTCTAATAGCCACCAGCAAGAGATTAGGATAGGGTTCATCCTTAACGAGCATGAGTGTGCAAAATTTGAAGAACTACTGAAAATCTTCGTGGACGTCTTCACATGGTCCTATAATTCCATGCCCGGCATTGACCATAAAATAACTCAACATGAGATTCCGACATTCCCATAATGCAAGTTGGTTAAACAAAAGTTAAGAAAACTTTGTACCAAATGGATACTTAAATTCAAAGAGGAAATGGTCAAATAGTTAAACGTGGGTTTCATTCGCGTAGTCGAATACCCAATACGGCTTGCCAATATCGTCCCCGTGTGCGTCGACTATCGGGATTTGAATAAATCATCCTCAAAGGACGATTACCCATTACCCAACATTGACATAATCATGGACAACCACGCCCGATGGATTCTTCGGATATAACCAGATCAAAATGCACCCTAGCCATCAGAAGAAAGCCACCTTCATCATCCCATGGGGAACTTTATGCTATACTGTCATGCTATTCGGACTCAAGAACACCAGGGATTCCTACCAAAGGGCTGTTACAACCATCCTGCATGACCTTATTCATAAAAAGTTGAGCTTTATGTGGAAGACATGATCATTAAGTCCAAGACTCGGGAAGGTCACATTCCGCCCTCTGAAAGTTATTCTAGCGACCGCGGAAATACCAGATGTGGCTAAATCCACAAAAGTGTGTTTTTGATGTCACAAAATGAAAACTCTTGGGATTCATGGTCAATGATAAAGAAACTAAAGCGGACCCTGCCAAGCTAAAATCCATAATTGAGATGTCATCACCATGGATGGAAAATAAAGTCTGAGGATTACTGCGTAAACTAGAATACGTCAGTCGGTTCATCAGCTAACTGACTTCTATTTGCGAACCCATTTTCAAAATTCTCTGAAAGGATTCAACTAAAGTCTGGAATGAGGCATGCTAAGAAGCCTTTGACCAGATCAAGCGATACCTCACCCGACCTCCGGTGCTCATACCACCACCGCTAGGTCTCCCCCTCCTATTATACTTGACTAGCATATATACCGCAATCGAAGCTTTCCTAGCCCAATACATTGAAGAATTTCACAAGGAAAGATCCATCTATTACGGCAATTAAAAACTGGATGGGTACGAAGTCAACTGCACTACATTGGAGAAAGCAAGTGTCGCCCTGGTCTGGGCCATGCAAAAGTTACGGCATTATATTCTTGCCTTTCCCATCAGACTAGTATCCCGAATGGATCCTATCAAGTACCTTCTAGATAAACCCGCTTTGTCCAGTCGAATTTCTTGTTAGTTGATGTTGCTAGTTGAATTATGTATTATGTATGTCACGTAAAAATCCACGAAAGGGAGGGCCATCTCCGACTACCTTGTTGATTACCCCATAGAAGGAACAAATGTTTGGACTCTGAATTTCCGAATAAAGATATTATCTGCACCTCTTTGGAATACCTTAAATGGAAACTATTCTTTGATGGAGCTTCCAATAATAAAGGATATGGTATTGGGATACTCTCGATCGACTCTGATGACTCTCACACCCACATTGCCATCAAATTAGACTTCCCTTACACCAATAATATGACTAAGTATGAGGCATGCATTGTAAGCCTCAAAATTTCCCTCAAGAAAGTTATCAAGCACCTAGACATTTATGGGGACTCGGCCCTCATTGTTGGCCAAATCCTCAAAAAATGGAATGTCAAAAAAGAGAAGCTCCTTCCATTACACGCCTACCTAGAAGGGTTGGCCTCCTAATTTAAAAATGTCACGTTCCACTAACTATCGTATAAATAACAGTCTAGCTGACACCCTTGCTTCCCTAACCTCTATGGTCGACATGCCCAAGGAAATAACAATTGCCCGATTTCTGGTTCAGAAATAGGTTATGTCCACTCATTGCTCCCACATTGATCTTGTTACTGAGGAAGATTTAGACATGGCCGAATTATGGTGCTATGACATTTTGGCGCCTCCACAAACATGGTAGGTATCCCCAAGATGCAGATAAGAAAGACCGTGCGACCCTTCACAAACTAGTTGCTCGATACATCATATGTGATAAGGATATTTTCAAAAGAAACTTCGATGGAACCCATTTGCATTGCATAATAGGGGATGATATTGAAGGAATGATTCAGAAGATCAACTGTGGTGAATGTGGGCCCCACATAAATGATCATATGCTTGTTAAGAAGATTATACAAAAGGGTACAACTGGACCACCATGGTTCAAAATTGCATTGTCTATGTTCATAGATGACTCAAATGCCAGCAGTTTGCCAATCTTAAACACTTGCCTCCTCGAGAACTATATAATATGACCTTTCCCTAGCCCTTCTTTACCTGGGGCATTGATATCATAGGGAAAGTCGTTCCCAAATAATCTAACGATCACGAATTCATCCTGGTCACCATTGATAACTTCACCAAATGGGTCAAAGTCGAATCATACGATGTGCTGAATGCCAAGAAAGTAGCCAAATTTATCAGAAAGAACATCATTTACCAATACGAGGTTCCCCATGAGTTAGTACAAGATGATGGACTCGATTTCAAAGTCGAGGTCACAAAACTGGTCAACGAATACGGGATTTAGAGACACAAATCTTCTCTCTACCGATCCCAAACTAAAGGTGTTGTTGAATCTACCAATAAGAGCCTTAAAACCATCAACAGCAAGACGATCGATAGTTATAGAGATTGGGCCAATCGAATCCCATACGCCCTTTAGGGATACTGCACTTCAATCAAAACACCTACCTGGACTACCCATTATTCTCTAGTATACGGGATGGAAACGCTCCTACCTATTGAGCTAAAATACCATCCTTCGTGTCATGCTCAAAAGTAGGGTTAGCGTAAAAGATTGGCATCAGCGCCGCTATGATGAGCTATCACTCTTGGATGAAAGGAAACTTATGGCTTTTTACCATATATAGGGGTACCAACTCTGGATAACACAATCATTTAATCGAAAAGTTAAGGACCGTGGTGTACAAGCCTCAAGGAGATCATAGAACCCGTCTAGGACCCCAGAGGGAAATTCAAATCGAATTGGAGCGTCCCATACATTGTGAAGAAAATTTTGGTAGGCAGCGCCACTATGCTCATAAACCTCAACAAAAAAGAGATGACGCGTCCAGTTTACCTGGACCGTCTCAAGAAATTTTACCCTTAGTCAGAATCCTCAGTGCGCTACGACTATTTCCATCCCCCTTTTCTTCTAAAAAAATCTCTCTTCATTTCCTCCTACGCAGGACTACATGAGACCTGATCGTCCTAAAAACATTTCTTTTCAAAATAAAACTCATTACAATTTTTAAAACCCCGAGAGGTACGTAGGTAGCCCATACACTATACATAGGCATTGTTGATGTAAAAAATTAGATCACTCTAATAATTCAATCACAAATAAATAAATGAGACAAAAGATTTTTAAAGTGGTTCAGCCTTATATGAATGGCCTACGTCCACTGTTGTTTTATTGCTGAGTGTTTGAGAATTCTCGATTACAAGGAATTGCGTTCTGGATCCCAAAGTTTGGGTTCAGAATCAGGTCCCCTTACAATGAGGATTGTACAACGTATTTATAGCCTTGAGGCTGTCATATGAAAGGGTGATACATTAAATGATATACATATGAAAGGGTAATACATTTAATGCCCTTTAAGCGTGTGCGTCTAAATGATAAGCATTTAATGAACCAGTTGAACTGTTGGTTATTCGTCAACTAATGCTCTATTCGAGATGCAGCTCGGACCGCCTGAGTAGCTCGGACCGCCTAAGCTTTCTGGTATTCAAGAGTTCCTCGGAGAGGTCTGTTCCTCGGAGTGTATGAGATCCTCAGTGAGGTTGGTTCCTCGGAGCGTATGAGTTCCTCGGAGTAACATAGTTCCTCGGAGCGTATGAGTTCCTCGGAGTAACACGGTTCCTCGGAGCGTGTGATTATCTCGAAAGTGCTTGTTGTTGCCATGTAGATAGCCACGTGTCTTTGTTTGATTGATCCAAGTCAGCAGATTAAATTTGGTATCAACAGAAGCCCCCAATGTTTTATATTTCGAAATTTGAGGAGTATGGAACATTCTTTCTCGGAATACGGTAGCTTTAAATAGTTCTTCCTGATTTTTAGGATCATCTCCCTTGTATTTATTTCTCCATCCCAATTCGTAGAATCATGCTTTTTTGGACTTTTCTGCTCGCTTCGGTTCCCGCGTCACTTTTCGCCTTTTTAGCCGATGTTGTTCGCTTTGATTCCCGCGTCAACATTTAATTCTTTTTAGCCGCCGGTAACGTAATCATCTTTTTTGTAATCATTATTTCGCCAGTTCCCAAGGCAAGGTATTTAAACTTCACAGAGACTCCCATTGTCTTCTATTTTTTCAAATTTTCATCTTCGAGTTTTTCATTGTCTTCTACTCTCTTGTGCGTTCATCTCTTCCGTCGTTCATTGTCAACAGCTTCAGTCTTTTTCCTGTAAGATCCTCTTTCTTCTTCTTCATTTCTTTTAATTCATCATCATGGTTTACCCAGTTGAGTCTCTTGACAAATTTCGATCTGAATTTTCCATTCCCTCTTGGGTTGTCTTGGAAGAGCTTTCTGAGCCTTCTAATTATTTCAATTTGGCTGAGGGACATTGGTTCCCCAGTCTCTTTTTTGCTGAGTGTGGATTTTCTTTTCCACCAAATCCTCTGTGTTTGGAATTCTGTCAGTACTTTGATGTTGTTCCTGCACGAATAGCCCCCAACACCTGGAGAATAGTTAATGGGGTGTATAAATTAAATCAAGTGCATGGAACTCGTATAGGGATTCCAGAAATGATGTACTGCTATAGATGGGCAGTTAATGATAATATTTATTATTTAAAAACTAGGTTTATAAATAGAGCCTTAGTAGTCAATCTTCCTGATGCCAACAGGGATTATTTTGAACATGGGGTTGTTGTAAAAAATTGGCAACACCCTCCTTTAATCGGAGATGAGGTTTACCAGGGTCCCAGATGCCCTCCTTATGGCAATGGGATAGGTTATTTTTATTTTATTTATCTTGAAATCATGTTTGTTTTATGTTTGATAAAATGTGTTGCTGATAACAATGTCTATTTATTTGCAGTTGATAGCAAGAGAAAGTGCCCAAAAGAAACAGATGTCAATCTAAGGCATTTGGGACTTATCTGGGGTCTACATTAAAGGGTTGCTGACGAGCATATTCGATCAACCTCCTATCTGCTCCAATATAATAGCTATACAACTTCTTTCACTGCTCGTCCAGTGATCAGTGAAGCAGAGCCAGTACCACCCTCTGCAAGTTCTTCGCCAGAATCTCACGTTCCGTTGAACGAAAGGATGAAGAAAAGAAGGACTCCTGCTATGTTTGAGAAAATTGCCTCCGTCTCTGGGGAGGTAAAAAGGATTAAGATTGATGTCCCAAAGGAGGGGACAAAGAAGACTGGTGCAGATCTTCCAGCTGCTTCTGCTAAAGTCTCCGAGAAGGTTGCTGATAAGCCCGCAGTGGCTCTGAGCAGCTATGTTGCTCCTGGAAAGGTGATTGTGATATCACCGACCAAGGATTCTTCCTTGGTTGTACCTGTTCCCCCGAGGAGGCTGAAGAAGAGCTCCTCGGTTAATTTGGCTGACACCACTATTCAGCCCTCTGCTGCTGGGACTAAGGTTCCCACATCTGTTCCCCCGAGCTCTAACATGAGCTCGGTAAAGTCCTTGACCATTCCCGAGGTACAAGGTAATGAAGAAAACCTTACCCGGGATATGGTTACTTCTTTGGCTGCTCGTCATCTTGCTTCAGTAAGTACCTTTACTTTGAACTTTTCATATTTTCCTTTGTTATTTCTCATTTTTGTTTCTGACTTTGCTTTCTCTTTCTGTTTACAGTTGACGAGCTGCCTCAACATAATCCTTAAGAAGGATGAAGCAATCAAAGCTTCTTGCTCCTCGTCCAGTGTGGAGGGAGCTCTGGAAGAAGCTACCAAGTCCTTGGAGGAATCTCGCCAGAGGTACGATACTGATAAAGCAGTTTGGGAGAAGAAACTGGCTTCCTCCGAGCAGGAGAAAACTCGGGTTGCTGAGGCCTCCAGGGATTTGGAGAGGAAAGTGAATGCCTTAGAGAAGGCTAATAAAGAGCTCGATGTGAAGCTCAAGACTGCTGGGGAATTTGAAAATAAATTCAAGGCTGCCGAGGAGAGGTTGGTCCAACTCCAGGAAATAACTCGGCAGAAGGAGGAAGCTGAACAAAAACTGAAGGCTGCTGATGTTTTGTTGTCCGAGAAGCTTGCCTTGGAGAAGGCCAAAAGAAAGGATACCGTGAAGAAGTCCTTCAGCTCTGGCTGGGACAAAGGTTGGGATAAGGGATGTGCTGCCATGGTCTCTCAAGTGGATTATGGCAGTGTAAAGTATTACAGGGACGGATGGGTTGCTGTCCTTCAGGAATTGAAGGTCGACGAGTCATCCGAGCTCTTCCAGAGACACATCCCTGGTCCCCCTCCCACTCCAGAAGAATTAGAAGAGGACGAAGCTACCTCTGAGGAGTCTTCAATGGTAGTGGGAGAAAATGCCATAACCAGTCAGCATGCTGCCGAGCAAGGAGTTTCTTCTTCCGAGCAACAGCTGATGCTCTCCGAACAAGTCACAGTTCCCTCCGAGCAACCTGCCTCCTCTTCCCAACCTCCCGAGAAGGTTTTGGAAGATAAGGAAAAGGTGTAGTGTTGTTCGGTTTTCTCTTTCTATTTTTCTTTTTTGTAAAATGTAACCAAGATCTTTGTAACTCTGCACTGTGATCTAATAAAACTTGAGTTTTCTTCCATACGCTTGTCTCTTTTCTATTTGTACTCTGTCTTGATCTTCTTTTTGATGATTGTCTTTTCTTTCTCTGATAGTTTCTGGCCAGGATGGATATACTTTCTGCCAATGATACAAAGCTGATGCGGCAATGTAATGAATATTATAAGGCTGGTCACACAGACCTGAGTGCATCAGAAGTTGCCGACATCCTTTGTCATGATGCTTCAGAACAGGCAGTCGAAGCTTATCAGTACCTGAAGTGTTTACTTGACCGAGCTGTGGCCAATAATGTGGCTTACTATGAAATGATCGAGGATCTTCAATGTACCCTTGAAGACCTTCAGAATCAGTACAAGGAATCAACTGCCCTGATGCATGAGGGGTATGAGAAGAGGTATCAGCAGCTTCCTGCCAAGAAGGGCTACGAGAAGCTCATTGTTGGGTATGATGTCAGGGAGAGAACCCTAAGGGGTGAAGTTGAAGCATGTAGACAGATTGCCGAGCTGTTGGAGCAAGAGAATAACAATTTGTAGAAAGAGCTAGCACAGTTGAAGTCTGCAGCCTCTTCTTCAAGAGCTATAATCCCAGTGACTGATGAGGGATTTTCATTTTTAGAGGTTGGGAATGCCAAATTGAGGCAAGAGTTGGATACCTTGAGAAGGTCGGGCCCTTCCACATCTCCTCGGGGACGAGGAAGAGCAGCTTGGGTGCTGGTCGAGGAACAGAGGATAGCATCTGCCTTAGAGAACCAAGCCTTCCAATTAATGGCTAAGAACCAATCTTTGTCTGACATGTCAAAGAAAATTAGAGACCTGGAAAAACAACTCTCTGCAAAGAAATCAGTGTTGGAGACTAATGAGCTTTTCATCAAGATTCTTCACGAGAAGCTAGATAGGCTAACATATCAATTCCACAAACAGCCCAGGGAGTTTTGGATGGCTGGATACAACGAAGCATTATTCCACTTATACGACCGTATCCAGAATGCCAAAAATGAGGGCTACAAGCAAGGCTGGCTGAATGCCTTAGGTGTGCTGAAGCTCGAACAAGGACACTATCTGTGGGACTGCCATGACCCCGGGTTGCTCGACTTGCCTGTGCCTCCATACAATTTGGAGATGGAATGGATTCCTGCTCGGGCCATTCCTCGGAGCTTAATTTCGAAATACCTCGGTGACTTCAATCTTCACTCTCAAATTGAGGTAGCTCATCCCGAGTATCTTTTAGATCGACCATCCATGATGAATGTCAGTATGCTGAAGGATCTTAACTTTATCAATTCTCCTCAGTCTTTCAATGATCCGCCCGCTGGCGAGGAACCTGTGTCAAAAGCTGAGGGGAAAAGACCAGTAGAATAGAAATTTTTGATGTAACAGTTAGTATACATATCCATGTAATTTTCATTTTATTATCAATGTAACTTGTAATTTATTTTGAATTTAATGAAAGACTTTCATTCTTGCTTTCAAATCTCAATTGCTATTATCTTGTAGTTATCAAATACTTTACATCTGTGCATATGTATAAGTTAAACAGATAACAATATTGTGTTGTTCATCGTTGACCAACTATAGTAAAGTTACAAGTATCAGTAATGTTGCTCGATCACTTAATAATAAAGTAATGAGTATAAAAATGTTTGAAATTTTTCCCAACCAACTAAGGTTGTTAAATTCTCCTCGTTGACCAACTATAGTTAGTGTGTTTTTATCCCCGACCAACCATACTTGGTACATTTTGGAATATTTTCTCCTCGTCGACCAACTATGTTGGTATAGTTTGGAATATTTTCTCCTCGTCGACCAACTATGTTGGTACAGTTTGGAATATTTCGTTTCCTAGCCAAACAGGTTGGCATTTTTAGGAATATTTCTCCTCGTCGACCAACTATGTTGGTACAGTTTGGAATATTTTCTCCTCGTCGACCAACTATGTTGGTACAGTTTGGAATATTTTCTTCTCGTCGACCAACTATGTTGGTACAGTTTGGAATATTTCGTTTCCTAGCCAAACAGGTTGGCATTTTTAGGAATATTTCTCCTCGTCGACCAACTACGTTGGTACAGTTTGGAATATTTTCTCCTCATCGACCAACTATGTTGGTACAGTTTGGAATATTTCATTTCCTAGCCAAACAGGTTGGCATTTTTAGGAATATTTATCCTCGTCGACCAACTACGTTGGTACAATTTGGAATATTTTGTTGAGTAGTCTGCCGAGCTTTGCCGAGTAGTGCATAGCACTAGTATTCCCCGAAAAAATTTCAATAAACAGAGAGACTTGCAGAATATTTTATTTTATTCATACCGATGGAAATTGTGTTACATATACATCACTGATAATACTTGCACAGATGCTCTGCGTTCCATGCATTCTTAAACTCTTCGCCTTCTAAAGTTGCTATTCGATAAGTCCCTGGTCGAACAACTTCTGTAACTCGGTATGGTCCGTGCCAGTTTGCCTCCAGTTTGTTATGCTTTTGAATTACTTTCTTCAGCACATAGTCTCCTTCTTTCAGGTCGCACTTCTTCACCCTCTTGTTATAGAACAAAGCTGTTCGCTGCTGGTAAGCAGCATTTCTAATGGTTGCTTCTTCTCTAACTTCCTCGAGCATGTTTAAATCCAGTCTTCTCATCAAATCGCTGACAGGGGAATTGAAATTCAGTACCCTGTGTTGGGAGACCCAATTCGGCAGGTATTACAGCTTCACTTCCAAACGTCAGCATGTATGGTGATTCTCCAGTTGCTACTCGGGGAGTAGTTCGGTAAGCCCAGAGTACTGATTGTAACTCATTGATCCAATTCGCTTTCGCATCATCCAATCTTTTCTTCAAACCGTTCAGCAGCGTTCTGTTTGTCACTTCAGTTTGTCCATTGCTTTGAGGATGGCCTGGTGCTGAATGAACCTTCAAAATGTTTGATTGATGACAATAGGCAGCGAATTCCTCGTTATCAAATTGTGTTCCGTGGTCTGTGATGAAAGCATGAGGAAGACCATATCGACAAATGATGTTCTTCCAAACAAATTGGTACACCTTCTCGTACGTCATATCAATGAGTGGCTCAGCTTCTACCCACTTAGTAAAATAATCCACTGCGACGACGAGGTACTTGAACCTTCCTCGGGTCGTTGGCAGTGGTCCAACCAAATCAATTCCCCACATGGCAAATGGCCAAGGGGAAGTTATGGGTGTCAACAATGCTTGTGGAGTTCTTCGGATGGAGGAAAAGCGTTGGCACTTGTCACATTTCTTGGCATAGGCTATACAATCTGCCCTCATTGTCGGCCAGTAGTATCCCTGCGTCATCACCCTTTGTAAAAGTGTCCGACCTGCTACATGTGCTCCACAAGACCCTTCATGGATCTCTTCAATCAAATCTTTCACCTCGGTGGGATGTACTCATCTTTGCAAACCTGCCATAATTCCTCGTCTATATAAAACACCATTAGTTAGTACATACCGAGCAGCTTTAAACTTCAATTTCTTGGCTGCAAGCTTGTCAGTTGGTAACTCTCCTTCCTCGATATATACCCTGATGGGATCCATCCAAGATGGTCCTAAATCAAGGGTGATAAAATTCATCCTCAGATCTTCATCTATACTCCGACCAGCTAACACTTCAATTGGGATTGTTCATCGTAGCTCGGTGCGAGTAGCTGATGCTAGTCGAGCTAGGGCATCTGCTCTCGCATTCTCCATTCTTGGTATTCTAACCAGCTGAATAGCAGCAAATTCTGATAACAGTTCCTTTGCCTTTGCATGATATCTGATCATTAATTCTCCTCTAACTGCATATACTCCCATTATTTGGTTTACAATCAATTGAGAGTCACTGAAAATCACAACCTGCTGTGCCTCCATAATTTTTGCCAAATTAAGCCCTGCAATCATGGACTCATATTCAGCCTCATTGTTGGAAGCTTTGAATTGTAAACGCAAGGCGTATTCCATGTCGACCTCGTCTGGAGTGCTTAGAACTATTCCCGCGCCACATCCTGCAGTGCAAGATGAGCCATCTACATATAGCCTCCATATAGGTAACTCGTCTTCAAATTTTTGATCAGTCAGAGTTCCTCGGTGAAATATTTGCTGCTTCCTTTCATCCTCCCCGGATTTTTCTCGCTCCTCATCGATCATCTTTTCTTTCCCTTTTACCAACCGGGGTTGGTCTGAGCTCGAATTTAATGATCCTGTAACATCCACCTGCCCTCTTACCAACCGGAGTTGGTCTGAGCTAGTGTTTGTCGATCCTGTAACATCCACAGGTTGATCAGCGAGCAACTCTTGTTCCTCGTCTGGAGTCCTCCCAACTGTCTCTGCATCATATCCTGTAACATCCACACGCCCTTTTACCAATCGGAATTGGTCTAGGCCCGTGTTTGTTAATCCTGTAACATCCACAGGTTGATCAGCGAGCAACTTTTGCTCCTCGGGGGTATCAGGATAGGTGAACTCCGCTATGAAATCTGCTATAGCCTGCCCTTTTAGTGATGATCTGGGTTCATAAATTATATCATTTTCTCCGAGCTCTATTACCCAATACATCAATCTCCCTGATTTCTATGGCTTATGAAGGGCTTGTCTCAATGGCACATCGGTGTATACTACTATAGTATGAACCTGGAAGTACGGCCTCATTCTCCTACTCGCCTCAATCAGCGCCAGTGCTAATTTCTCCAATCTCGGATATCTGATCTCTGCTCCTTGGAAGGCCTTACTTGTGTAGTAAATTGGCTTTTGTACTCCATTCTCCATTCTGATCAACGTCGAGCTAACTGCATTCTCGGATACGGCAAGGTACAAATACAATTTTTCTCCCATCACCGGCCTGGACAGCAGTGGAGGTGCTCCCAAGTATTTCTTCAAGTCTTGAAAAGACTTCTCACATTCATCATTCCACTCAAAAGTTTTTCTGAGTGTCTTGAAGAATGGGAGACATCTATCAGTTGCTCGTGACATAAATCTGTTGAGTGCTGCTACTCATCCTGTGAGACTCTGTACTTCCTTCTTCGTTGTTGGAGATCGCAGCCCTAATAGAGCTTTGATCTTTTCAGGATTTGCTTCAATGCCTCGTTGATTGACAATGTACCCGAGGAACATGCCTTCTCGTACTCCAAATATGCACTTCGTCGGGTTCAGCTTCATTTGATATTTATCTAGTTGATCAAAAGTTTGACTTATGTCAACTAGATGATCTGTAGCTTTCTTACTTTTTGCCAGCATGTCGTCAACATAGACTTCCATATTGTCACTGATTTGTTCAGCAAAGACCTTGTTCATCAGCCTCTGATATGTCGCACATGCATTTTTTAAACCAAAAGGCATAACATTATAACAATAAGTTCCCCTAGGGGTAATGAAAGAAGTACTCTCCCTGTCTTCAGGTTTCATTTGGATCTGATTATAACCAGAATAAGCATCCATGAAGCTTAGCAACTCGTGTCCCGAGGTAGCATCCACCAGTTGATCAATTCGGGGCAGTGGAAAGTGATCTTTTGGGCATGATTTGTTGAGGTCGGTGAAGTCTACACACATCCTCCACTTGTTGTTTTTCTTCTTTACCATCACCACATTGGCTAACCAATCTGGATATTTTACATCTTCAATGAAACAAGCTTTCTGGAGCTTCTCGACTTCCTCCTGTATAGCTTGATTCTTCTCGGGACTGAATACTCTTCTTCTCTGCTTCACAGGCTTGATCTCCTTATTCACATTGAGCTCGTGACATAAGAAGTTTGGGTCAATCCCAGGCATATCTTCATGACTCCGGGCAAAAGTTTGTTTTCTGCTTCTAAGGAAAATTATCAATTCTTGTTTTAGCGAGGCTTCCAATGATGAACCTATTTGAGTAGTTCGTTCAGGGTGTTCGTCGTCTAGAATGATATTTTCAGTAGCTTCCACCACTTGACCTTTCACGAGTTGCGACTCATCCCGAGGATCCAAGGTTTCAATTTCTGCACCTTCATCCACTTGATAAGTAGTAGTCTTTTTCTTTGATTCTTCCAATTCATCTTGCTCGGCGGATGAATAATAGCACTCCCGAGCTACTTTCTGATCACCTTTCATAACTCCTACTCCAAAGTTTGTTGGAAATTTTAGGCATTGATGCACTGTAGATGGTACAGCCTCGAACTTCTTCAATCCTACTCTTCCCATGATGATATTGTACGATGACTGGACATTCTTATCCATCACGAAAAAGTGTATTATTTTTGTCCGACAAGCAGGCCACATACTAATGAATATATCCAACTTGATCTTCCCAAGTGGAAACACTTTCTCGCCAGCAAAACCGATGAGGGGTCTGTGGTAAGGCTCCAGTTGAGATAGCTTTAAATTTAAACTATCGAAACACGAGTAGAACATGATGTCTGCCGAGCTACCATTATCGACCAGTATTCTTGAAATCATTACCTCCTTCATTCTCATTTTGATCACTAGTGGGTCGTCATGAGGATATAAAACTCTTGCAAGATCATTCTTTGAAAACCCAATGACCAATTTTTCTTTGTTCACCTTTCTCGGGCGATCTTCCTCAGCTAAATTTATTCGCTGAATGTACGAGCAAGCTTGAGCCTCTCCGAGGTAAGATTTTCTTTCTGCAGTAAGGTCTACTCCTCCTGCATCTCCTCCTGTAATGACATTACAATCAAATGACCCAAAGCGTATTGAAAATACCTCTCGTTCTGGCTGCCTTGGTTTCTTGGGAAGATCGGGGTCATCCTCTGGATCATCATCATGGTTTCTCTTCTTTTTCTCCTCTGCCCGACGAGGAGATCTAGACCTCTCTCTAGTTCGGTCGTTGTTTCTTCTTTCGCCTCCCCGATCAACATACTTTGCTAGCTTTCCTCGTCGGATGAGTGTTTCAATCTCGTTCTGAAAAGCTATGCAATTTTTGGTCATATGGTCGTGATCCTTATGGAACTCGCAATATTTCTCCCTATTCCTCGTGTCAGGGTCTGACTTCATTTTCTTTAGCCAGTTTAACTCCTCGATGTTCTTAATTTCTTCCAGGATGTGGTTGATATTTGCCTTCAAAGGCGTGTAATTATCAAATTTCTTCAAGACCTCCCATGACGACCTACTTTTGGAATGTTTGTCACCGCCATTGTTCTTATGCTCTTTCTTCTTAGCTTTATCAGCTTCCCCCTTGGTTTCTTTGGAGTCCATATTCTTCTTCGTAGACATAGCCTCCTTGGCATTCATAATCTTGGACGCTTTTCCCATCAAGTCCGACATGGTTCGAGGTGGGTCTTTGGCCAAAGTGTAGTACAACTTGTTTGGCAGCAGTCCACTCATCAAAGCAGTAACCGTTGTATTCTCCTCATAATCAATGACTACGAGCTTCTCGTTATTAAAACGAGTTATATAGTCTCTAATACTCTCACCAGCTTTTTGTCTAACACTTAACAAATGTGTTACTCGTTTAACTGGCTTTGCTCCGAAGCAGAAATTCCCAATGAATAACTCGGCCAGTTGAAGAAAAGTTGAAATCTTACCCCGAGGAAGATTATTATACCATATCTGAGCAGATCCGGTAAGAGTTCCCGAGAATGCCCTGCATCTCATCTCGTCTGGGACAGCATAGATGTCGGCAGCAGCTTGATATTGTTCTATATGAAGGACAGGGTCAGTCTTCCCATCATACTTGGGAGTCACAACAGGTGCTTTGAACTTTGATGGTGTTGGAAAATCAACAATGTCCTGGACAAAAGGTGTTACTCGAACAAAGGTTCGTTGTAGAGGGTTCTTAGCCTTAGCCATTTCCCCTAATCTATCCTCCAGCCTTTGAATAGATCCTTTCCATGCATCATTCCCTTCCTCGGGCCTATTAGTTCGAGCAACTGATCGCGTTGAAGTGGCTTCCTGGGATTTATCTTGACGAGCAGTTGGTCGGTCAGCGGATCCATCTTGACGAGCAACTGGTCGCGACTGGGCAGATCCTTCCCTTAAATCTGATGGTCGTCAAAAGCTCCTCGACGCTGCATTAAGAGGACTTTTGTTCCTCCTAGGGCCTAATCGATCAAAAGGAGAGGCCCTACTTAATCTTTCCAATGCACTGGCCCTTTCTGGGGAGGGGGTGACACGCTATTCAGTATCTGTGGCTCGCACTGACGAAGTTTGTCCAGGTTGATAAGAAAAATCTTCAGATTCCTCATTGCGATATGAATTAGTACGCCTAGTACGCACAGAAGGCGCACGGATATTTCTTTGAATGCTTCGTGATCCGGAACGGGCTAGCGCACCGCCATGGAGGGTTTGGATGAGTTGTCGCATTGTTTCTTGCATGACGGTCTGGCCCTGAGCCAAATTCGCCATCATTCCAGTCAGATCTAGAATAACTGGTGGAAAAGATGGATTTGGAGGGGTTCCAGTGTTTCGATTACTGGATTCAGGTATATCAGCCATTGGTATTGAATTGTTATTGGTGAGAAAACGATATTACCAGTCGTTTCCCACAGACGGCGCCAATCTGTTGATGTAAAAAATTAGATCACTCTAATAATTCAATCACAGATAAATAAATGAGATAAAAGATTTTTAAAGTGGTTCAGCCTTATATGAATGGCCTACGTCCACTGTTGTTTTATTGCTGAGTGTTTGAGAATTCTCGATTACAAGGAATTGCGTTCTGGATCCCAAAGTTTGGGTTCAGAATCAGGTCCCCTTACAATGAGGATTGTACAACGTATTTATAGCCTTGAGGTTGTCATATGAAAGGGTGATACATTAAATGATATACATATGAAAGGGTAATACATTTAATGCCCTTTAAGCGTGTGCGTCTAAATGTTAAGCATTTAATGAACCAGTTGAACTGTTAGTTATTCGTCAATTAATGCTCTGTTCGAGATGCAGCTCGGACCGCCTAAGCTTTCTGGTATTCAAGAGTTCCTCGGAGAGGTCTGTTCCTCGGAGCGTATGAGTTCCTCGGAGTAACACGGTTCCTCGGAGCGTGTGATTATCTCGGAAGTGCTTGTTGTTGCCATGTAGATAGCCACGTGTCTTTATTTGATTGATCCAAGCCAGCAGATTAAATTTGGTATCAACAGGCATGGTCCCCTTTTTTCACAAAATGATATTCTTTTCTAACCTCTGAGAATGGCAGTCTATCTTATCATTTACATGAATAAGAGGATTATGTATGCCATAGCGATTGGTATAGATAGTTCAAAATGAAAACTCATCAAGAGTCACAACAAAATATGTTCAAAATCAATTTTATTTCTAATGAAGGAATACAATCGTTACATGAAGTATCAGTGAAGGGAGTTAAACAGACCCACCCCCTTTCCACTGCAAAAACTATCTTAAACAAACAAATCTAATCCCTATAAGCTTAACACAAATTACCCTAGCTTCAAAAAATGTTACCCCAGCTTCACAGACATTGTTCTCAACTGACAGACGTCCCAGTTTCGTCATCAATTCCTATCCCCAGAGGTCCCCAAGTCTCTCACTCTTGGTTAACACTTTGTATGCGCTCCATCGAGCGATACACCTAACAAGTTTGGATGAAACCACCATACCCTCCTCCATGGTGTTGAAGGCAATAATCCACCTATGCCCAGTCTCTTCCTCCATAATCTTCTCCATGAACCTCTTCCACAACCACTTTAGGTAGTCCCCATACACATGCCAAGCCCCTCTGACATATCATGACGAATGGGTACATGACTGAAGGCACTGCCACAAGGAACCCAGTATCATCCACAATGATTCAGTCAAGTTCCCCACTGAGAAGATGTTTATTATGAGAGGAAGCATTAATTGTTCCCACCCAGCTTGGCGCATAAGCCATTAAGGGAAATACAAAGAGGTCTGACGGGGGCCAACTAACCGCACATATCGGTACTCTCCTAGCTTTAAAAAAACTGCAAGTCTCCCCACCAAGGCACCAGCCAACAAAGACATTGGGATCCATGCTCCACAAATCAGTTAACCCAGTTCTCTATTGATGGGCTAAAATTGAAGAAAGGTTGGGCGAAGAAATTAGGTACACCCACCAGGGGATATTTAGGAGGGGCCACTAGACGAAATCTCTCAGCAAGCCACATGAACAACATCACTAGGCTCCCCCTCAAAAAATTGAAATGACCTCTTTCCAAGTATCGAGACCATTCAGGGTCTTCGCAAGCACCATTATAGCAGAACTACGGCGATAAGACATCCATGTCACAATCGTAGCAACTTGGGGATTATCCATTATGTCCCCTATCACCAGTAATATCCTTACAGTCAGGCCCGAAGTAACGGCTCTAGAAAAGCCGACATCATTAATACCCCTCTAAAGCACCAAATGCATAACTTTCGGATGAGAAATAGTCCCTTCATTAACCAACGATCAAGCCGTCGAAGGCAAAATATGGAGTAACTCGACAAAAAATGCTCGCAAAGAATGACAAAAATCTGCCATAGCCTCCGCAACATTGGGGCTTACCCCCCAATATTTTTAGGAATTCCTCGTAAGTAGGACAGGCCTCATTCAAGATAAATCCAAAGACATGGTCCTCAGGTTACCATAATTGTACCTCCGCTACAAGAAAGTTCCATTCTATGGCCCGATTATGACACAGAGAAACCTAATGCAAGCTGAAACTATCATAATCAACATTATAGAGAAACATGGCCTCTAAGCGTTAGAGATAAGAAGAGAATTCTTCATACACTGGAAGAGCTATATCTAGAGGCCATCAGGGACTCTCGGGACATATTTGACTTCGATCAACTCTCTCGCCCGATGGGAAGCTAAATGAATCTTTAAAGCGCTCTAAAACCCCTTTCCAACAGTCCACCATATGCGCAAATCAACCTCAAAGTTCGGACGAACGGTCCGTTTTACTTTGAAAATTGATTTGGAGGTCATCGAGAGCTTGCGGGTCCCGTTTGACTCCGATCAACTCTTCAGCTTGAGCAAAGCGCAATTAATCTTTAAAGGGATCTAACTCCAATTTTTAATGATCCACCCCGTGCGCGAATCGTCCACACGGTTCGGACGAATGATCTATTTACCTCAAAAATTGATCTAGAGGCCACCTGTATTTGACACTAGTCAACTCTCCAGCTTGAGCGAAGCTTAATGAATCATTCAAGGTCTCTGAATCCTCTTTCCAACAATTCGACTCGTGCGCAAATCAACCTTACAATACGGACGAGTGACCCATTTTAGTCAACGGGCGCTTCTGTCTCCCATCTGACCTTGGTCCACTCTTGAACCGAACAAAGATAAATAAAATATCGAATGGCATTGAATACCCTTACCAAAAGTCCATCCCGTGCACAAATCGTCCTTACAGTTAAGAGGAACAATTTATTTTCCTCCGAAAACTTCTTCTCTAGTGACCAGCGGGCACTTCCATGGCCCGTTTCACCTTGGTCAACTCCCAAACCTAGGAGTGAATCAATGGATTCTTGAAGGGCTCTGAATACCTTTTCCAACAGTTCGACCCGTGTGAGATTCTGACTTAAGATTTGCGTTTTACGATCATTTTTCTAAAAAAAAACTATTCTGGACTGCCAAATGGCACTCCAAAGATCCTACTTATTGGTAATGTGCCTGAGGTGCTATGCCGATAGGCAGGTATAGGACCATTCGATAGGCACCCTCTTGCCCCTATAAATAGAGGCCATGACCTCACTTTGAAAATCACCCCCTGAACACCCCTCTCAGCAATTCAGAGAACATTCTCTCAAATTCAGAGCTACTCCCTTTCCTAAAAATCCCATTTTCCCACATTCCATTCCATCACTTTATTACCTCACTTAGTAAATTCTCCCCACCTCTCCATACCACTTTTATACCATTGTAACATCAGCATATCTATATTTAAGGTCAACATCAATCGTCCATAAGGAGGTCCAATTCTCCATCCTTATCTCTAATTCTTTCATTTTAGTAACATTTGCTTTATTTCTACTTTAGCATTTTGTTTCATTACACCACATATATTAATCTCAAACTTTTATTAGTAGTATCTTCACCCAAAAACAAGGTTTATCTATAAATTCCAAAAAAGGGATTCTCATCTCACACTCTCTCTCTTAAAGCACATTTTATATACACACACATAACAGAAATACCTTGTTTGGATTTATGGCTTAAATTCCACCCAATGTCATCTTCGAACTACGTGGACTTTGATGCCTTATGGGCTACATAAGTGTCTTAGGTTAATCTCGAGATTCGTGTCCTCCTTTATTCATGTTTATATGTTTCCCTCTTGTCATATATATATATATATATATATATATATATATAAGCTCATATTCTTACATGCATGTGTTTCGTTCGATTTACACATCCGCTCTTCTATAGCGACTTGTGATCCCGCAAACACTCACATTATATTTTAAATTACTATTTTCAGAAACAATCCCGAGGATGAATTCCCTCTGTCCTTTTCCATGACGCGAGTTGAATGATTCCATTTTTCACTTATATTGCATATGAGCAGGCACATCGCATAGTTTAAAAAGAGAATATCAACACATGCCCATGAGAGATCGAAAGCGCGGAATCGGTTCCTAACACCTTCCCATTTTGTAACTTAGTCTTCGAATCTTTGAAAGCATCAGTATTTTTCTTGATGTCATTCTCTCGAAGCAGCAACATTTATTTTGCCTGATTTGTGCAAAATTGGTTGGCGACTCTATCTCTACATATTACCCCACATTAACGACGGTCGTGCGCCCCAAGGAAAGAGCGCAAACCCCATATACGCACCGGAGGGAATCCGAAAAGGGAGGCCCCGAGATGTGCACAGTGACCTTTATAGAGGGTTTAATATAGTTAGTGGTAATATCTGAGAGACATTAAATGAGATATGGGTGACTAATGTAATGTGCTAATGCTATGAAGGTGGGTACTTTTGTTGGCATGGATCAATGTCATGATATCCATCTATGACTCCACCTAATTTTTAACTCGGTATTGGTTTCAGAAGATACCCAAATAATGTATTGTTTAGATAAACGATTTGTTAAATATAGATATGATTAGAAAAATAAATATAATAGCATAGATTAATGGATAATTACAAAACCATGTGTTAGTATTCATAGTATTGCCTAATATATTATACTAGCACGTGGTGATCTTGTCAATTGCATAGTTCTAAAATTTATAAGGTGTGTGGTGCACTTGTCAATTGTTAGAAGCGCACAATCTATAAATATTTTTTTTAAATATAAAACTTTATTAAAACAAATCACTTAAAACATCTATATATGCAAACATGGGAAATCGCATCAGAAACAAACAGACTGGTTGCTAGTGGAAGACAATATTTAGGCCGACTACTATGATTTTTTATCAATTCGTCGATATCTAGGCCTAGCCTATCTGAGTTGGTATTGCTTAATCTATGTCACGACTCATTGAGTTGTCTTAGTTTCGTCTGATACTTTGAACCACTTTTAAGACAAACATTGTATAGTTTACATAAGAGCATTTAATACTTATAAACAATCTCATAACCTAGATGGCCTATGATTAATAGGCCTCACTCTTTCTTAAACTCTTGTTTATAGAGTACTTACTTTCACACCCCCTCCAAATATTTAAGAAACCGCATTTGCTATTTTATTAGCATCTACACAAAGTTCAAATGCTAGGGTTACACCCCACACTCTCTTGGGATCGATTCATGGATGACATGTTAATAAAATTATAATTTATCACATTGATCACATAACCTGTGGTGGATTGAACCATTAATAAAATATGATAATACCGAAAAATTTATTTTATACATTAAGTGAATCTAATATGAAACAATGTGGAAAATCAATAGTTCTTCTACAAAACTTATGGAAAACCCAAAACGCATTTAAAAAAATTTACAAAACAACAATGTGTTTGTCCTTTAACATGTCTTACACTCAAACCTACAAATTCTAGCAAAAATTCAACAAAATAGTCCATGAAACATAAATACGAATCAAATATTCCAGTGGCAATTAAAATAAGATCTTGCAAGTAATCTTCGTTTTGGGATGATCATAAAGCATTTAATTTGGGTATTGATAATTTTTACCCTAAGATGGCAGGTTAAGAATTCCAAAAATAGGAAAAATACACATCAATCATGTTTTTATGCCACATTTAAATGCTTATGAAGTGAACATGTTTTCATTATTATTGCATTCTTCGGATAATGCCTTTCGGAGTTCACCCTTTAAAATATGGTATAATGTCAAAATTATCCTTGCATAACATATATTCACCAAAAAAAATTCCACCTTTAAAAGATATACCAAATCAATCCACAATTATGAGTCAATGCAAAAAATATTCATGCTCCTTCGCTTCAAGTGCCTTTAGCGAGGACCACTTCCACATGCCTCAAACTTTCTAGCTCGAATTGGGAAATCTTTTGATTTTGTTGATCAATTTCGTAGTTTTCTTCTTAGTAAAAGGCATGGTAGAACATAATCGTTTTGTATTTTTCTACCAAATTATCAACTAGACCAATATTATACACTCCACACCATGTAGCTCTTTAACTTTTTTTTTACATATTAATATCACAAAGTTCAAAATATAATTATAATACATATGTATATGCAACAAATAAAATGTGTAACTCACAAAGCACATCCATAACTCAAAATGTTAGTTTTGTATTGATTTATAAATTGACTATATTCTCGTGTCAAAACATTGTCTATCAAGTCACATATTGTCAAGGCCATCGTTGGCAAGAGCCTTGTCTATCCATTATCAAGGCCACCATTGTATATCCATAACTTAAAGCG
Organism: Sambucus nigra; assembly: GCA_949130495.1. Taxonomy (NCBI): domain Eukaryota; kingdom Viridiplantae; phylum Streptophyta; class Magnoliopsida; order Dipsacales; family Adoxaceae; genus Sambucus; species Sambucus nigra. The sequence goes on along the minus strand of OX422218.1, from coordinate 312,566,417 downwards.
GTGGCCTTGCTTGAAAGGCCACCGTTGGCAAGAGCCTAAAAAATTAAGGGGTGAAAGAAAAGAAAATGTTGTCAAAATATGAGAGCAAAAAGTGATATATCCATAACTTTGAGGGTTTTATAAGTTGAAGATCAGTAGATGTGCACAATGAGTCCTAGTTAATTCATGTCTGACGCTATTAACTTGAGAATCATCAATATTTTCAAGGCCAATGTGGATTGTGTTATTTATCCATTATGATTTCACTTTATCTATTAGTATGAGTCTAAATCTTTATTTGACAAAGTCAATGTGGTCAAATAGAACTCCTTGGACATTTTTGAGTGATTGGGTCATAATTCCTTTGTTTCTAGTTCACTCCTCTATACTTCGTTTACCACATGTTTGTTTAGACACGTAAATGCTATGCTAGTATGTAAAGTTTATTATGTTTTGTGTCTTGTTTGTGGTGTTTATATATATATATATGTGTGTGTGTGTGTGTGTGTGTGTGTGTGTGTGTGTGTGTGTGTCATTGGTATCTTTTGTATATTTATATATTTGGTATCATTTTGTTTTGAGTCTTTGCGTTTTCATTTAATCTATGTTTTCCATTTGCTTTCTCTTTGAATCAAATTGGTATGCTATATGATTATATTGATATATTTTGTTGCTTGTTTACATTGGTATCTCATGCTTCATTTTGTATTCAAGTTGGTATCATTTTTTTTAATCAAAATTGGCATTGATTGATCATTGTTTGAATTATTTGTGCTTATGTTGTCGAGTTGTGTTTGTCATTTCTTGTTGAACTTTACACCATTGCATGATATTATTGTGTCCTTTATATTTACAATTGGTATTACATATTCTCACATTCTGGGGGAGAAACATTTTACGAGGAAGAAATATTTTATTATGCATTCTTTCTTTGTCTATTCCTAAATAAAAAGGGGGATAAATAGCATCTTTCACTTTAGTTTTAGGAGGAGATCTTTATCTTAGAGGAGATGTATTACATAAATGGGGATCGTTAGACATAAGGGAAGTTTATTCTCAGTAAATTTTATATGTTGTTATATACTCGTTGCATTTGAAAGTGTGCTCAAGTGTGCAGGTTTGCAACATGTGGAAAAGTTATAAGTGTGCAAAGCTACTCAAGGTTTATGTATCGGTCAAGTTGTACTTTTTCCTTTGGAAGTTAGGGATTGAGTTTTTTAGATGATCTTGATGTCCCATAGGAGTTTTATTTTTGGATTTTCCCCGAAATAACCAAAGGGAGAGATTTGCAATGATAAATTTCCGAATAGAGTCAATTTGTATGTTTTAGCTTATTTCATTTTTGGACAAAAGCGTTTGAGTCATGGGTTAGGACTTGAGTTTGTTGACTTTTCGAGCCTATGACGTGATCTTTGTAAGACGTAGCGACCAAGTTCAAAGATCTAGACCATTGTGTCGTGTTTCATGCTCATTTTTGTCTTCATGTTCCAATGATCTCTCGGGTATGAATGCATATTTATGATAAGCCGTGAATATTTAGTTTTGGGATGTTAGGTTTTTATAAAATTGGTTTTAAAATGTTTAAAATGATTTTATCTCTTTTTAATATTTTTTAGAAGAATTTTTTTTTTCGCGAGGTCGTTAGAACGACTTGGTATGTCATTCGAACGAGTCGTTAGAACATGGTTCCAACGAACAAATCGAATGAGCATTTTTTACTTCGCTTGAATCTTATTGGAAGTGTCGTTATAAGTCGGTTCGAACGAGATGTGCCTCATTCAAACGAGTCCCCGTAATTTTCAAGGTTTCAAGATTTTCTTCAAAGTGTTTCATCCTTATATCGTTTTTGAAAAACCCCATATAAATAGGAGTGCATGGAGCAGTTTTATTGGAGAAAAAGTTGTATTTTAAGTTCCCAAACTCTATCAAAAAGCTCTCCAAAATCCTAGTTTACACCCAAACAGTTTTAGATCCAAATTTCATTATATGATGCTTTGAGATCTAGTTTGTGGGTACCTTTTTTTTATTTTCTTCATCTTGTTGAGAATCGTTTCATACGGTGGATTTCGTATTTGTTATTTACATACAATGGACTCCTTGATGTGATGTTGCAGTGAAAAAGCGTTCGAAACCAAATTCTAATCCGTAGACGATTGTTGAGCTATTCGGTGGATATCGAGTCATGTGTGGACTCGCACATTGTGAAAGTGCGCGAGGGGATTCTTGTGTGATGCTAGGCGAAAGTTGAGGAATGAAGAGCATTAAGGCTTGCAAGGGCGTCAAGTCTGTGTTGTAAGTCTTCTGTCGTGTCTTTTGTAACTCCATACTTAGTGAATTTTTCCTGGATGGGTTGTCCAAGATTTTTCCCATTGTGAATTATCCTCATACATCGGGCGTTGTGTGATTGTTTATTTCATTTTATCTTGTTATCACCTAGATGCATGTTTTAGGATGAAATAAAATTAACTAAAACTGGTTTAAACAACTTTCGTTTATAATTAGTGCTTGGGTTAATTCTATTTAAGTTGAATATTTAATTTGAAAAAATTAAAAATTGGCTTTTGTTTAGAACATTCTGTATATTACGACTTTTAGTGTTAGAAAAATGCATATCATTGCATATGTGAATCATTATTCACTCAGACTATGTGGGATGTAAATATATAAATATGAAATCAACAATGATACCACTATTTTACAATTTACCCCCCCCCCCCCCCTAAAATTAACGATCACACAACATGTTGGCACACTTCTCTTGATTGGGTCCTAACTCTTGTATCACTTTGTAACACCCCGAGAAAACATAATATGCTACTAAAAACAATATAAAAATGTGAATTAATTTTGAACATTTCAATATCATTTTCCAATGCCTAATGGCTAAATAAATCATTTGGGAAAGCATAATAACATAAACTGAATAAACAATATTTTTTATCTCGTTAATCTTAAAGTCCTTTTCACAATAAAAGTACACAACTTTTATAATGATATATCAATGTGTGTTAGGGTTAGTGTCTTTAGAGCACCTTTTAGAGAATCCGAGGATAAAATAAGAGAGAAAATAAGATAAGCATGAGAAAAATTTTATACGAAGAATAAGATTATAAATATTTAATGTTAGAAAATTTAAAAGATTTTGGTGCTTTGATTCATCGTTGGAAATTTTAGCGATTTGAGGTAGGTCATTTTCCTTTAGTATTTGGTGTTATACATATGTTCACCCTTACGTTCAAATGTATGTTTCATGATATGGGTTACATTTATATATTTTTATTTGTATAATATTCTCCATCGACTATTGCACATGTGTTATGCTATTATGTGCGTGACGTTTAGAAAGTGGGAATGTATATTGGTTGAATTTCGATGAATGTGGGTTGTGGATTTGGGTAGAACTATACCATGATCAATGTGTAATTTTATATTTTATGAATAAATATAATTTAGCATATTGAGATCATGATATTCGTGAATAAAATTATTGGTGGTGAATGCTAGACATCCCTTAAAAACACCATGGTGGACGGGGTATGCCATTTCAGATACAAGTACAAAACATAGGCCAAGGGATCCTAAAGAGCATGTTCTCATCCACTTTGTCCAAAGGAGCCTTCACTTGGTATATGGGTATGGGACCGAAAAGAAAAGTGACCGCTAAAACCTGGGATGATGTAAGTCGTGCTTTCCTGAAACAGTACCAAAACAACGAGGAGTTGGATGCCCCCCGTAAAGATTTAGAGATACTAAAACAGGAAGAAGAAAAGACAGCTGGCACTTTCGTCACTCACTGAAGAGAGAAAGACGATCAAATGGTCAACCGCCCCTTGAAAAAGATCATATAGATGTAATACCCCGTACTTTTGGCTATATTTATTTTTAGGATTAATTAATTAAATGCGTATTAATTGGAAATTAATCCGGGTTAAAAATACTAACGAGATGCGAGTTGGTATTTGATTATGTGCATACATGTTTTATATGAATTTGGAATTATGAAAATTGTTGTGAGATTAATATATGGCAAATTGGGAATTTTGTTGAGACGCGTGTGACCGCCGCGTCATGGTATATTATGTTAATTATAAAAGTGATTTTTATTTCTATTATATGTATGGTCGTTTTGAGTGCGCCAATGCGTCCGAAAGGGTCGAGATAGTCAGAAAACACTAGTCGGGGGTGTAGTTTGGATTCCGGGGTATTTTTAGGCCATACCGGCATCATAAAGGGTATTTTGGTAATTTTGTATTTTGGGAAATTAAAAGTGACGAAAATTGGTTAATTACATCTGATGTGGATTTGACCCACTAAACCCACTAACCAACCCATATTAACCCATTAAGCTACGGAGGCTATCATTAGGTTTACAACTTTCCCAAAGAAAAACCCTAGCCACCATAAACCACCATTAGAGAAGAAGCTTGGAGAGAGAAGAAATTCTGCAGAAAAGCTCTATCAAACCATCATCCAAACTCAGAGACAATCAAGGCAAGTGTTTAATTATATTTAAATTCGTAGAATGTTTCTTCCATGTTAGAAAATTGAAGAATATCAATTGTTCTTGAAAGATAATGAAAACCCATGTAGTTTGGAACTTAGAACTTGAAAATCTTGAGGAGAATTGCATGTAGAATGATAGGTAGATGAGTATTCCCATAATATTTGTGATTGGAAGAAATTAAATGGATTTATATTGGGTTAATTCATGATTCAAAAAGTTAGGGTTCATGTTCTTGAAAATTGGGAAAAAGTGTAGAGATTTGTAAATTTGGTTGATGTTAGGATGGATTAATCCTTCAAAACGTGTTAGGATGTGATTATAATATGTTTAGGATTGTTTAGAGACCTTAAAACGATTGTTGGGACTTAGTTTAGAAGAGATTTGAGGAGTAAGAATGGTGAAAAAACGAGATTAGACAAATCTGGGACGAATCTGGTAGGTCGTTAGAAGCCCCTGCCCAGGTCGTTCGAACGAATTCGTTCGAACGAGCTTCTAACGAATTGACCAGTCGTTCTAACGAAAGGGAGCCTCGTTCGATAACTTCGTTCGAACGAGATATCGTTAGAAGGTACAGTTCGTTCGAACGAACTGGAATCTCGTTCGAACAGCCTCGTTCGAACGAGACTTCTAACGAGTTGACAGAGGAATCTCGTTCGAACAGTCTCGTTCGAACGAGACTTCTAACGAGTTGACAGTTTGGGCCTTTTTGGACTGTTTTGATTTTTGGAGTCCCGTAAACTTGTTCGAGGATATAGATAACATTCCGATGATGATGTAATGATAGAATTGGGACTTTTGGGTATTTATGAGAAGGAAATTATATACGAGAGTTATATTAAATGGACGGTTTGGGTTGAGACGTGAGTGTCTACTACGACGAGAGAATAAATTATGGTGAGTATGATTATAAACCGGAATAGTATAAATTGTGATAATTATAAGTTGGTACGAGAATGCGATATGTACTACGATTAAACTATGGGATTACTAAGATGTGTGTTTACTTAGTATTGGTATATGAATTGTGTGTATGACATACCTACCATACTTGCTATCACGGGAGGTTTGCGTTCGCTTAGGGCTCTCTAATCCTTGTGTTGCCCGAATTTAGACTGGTTACCTTGATGAACATAGGTCATAGAAAGACTTATTGGGATATTAATAAGTCCGCTGATCGTGGGAGCGTAGGTATGTGCGTGACCCATGTGATGTGACTGTGTTCGCCTCCATTATTTGTGATGTTGTTATCTGTGAACTATTCCTGAGAGATTCGGAATATGTAATCCTTATGTACGTGATGTACCGGGATGGATAGCAGAGTATGTGTGCACCACAGCTTAGTTCTCGGGGTGCTTGCATTGTATATTTATGATGTGATTAATATACACTTAATTAATGGGAACCTTCATGTTAATGTTGTGAATATAATTACGGTATTGCTTCGAGAAATATAACGAGTTAACTGATAGTGATATATATTGCATATTGAGCATCTGAGTTTATGTTAAACCCCTACTTAATTACGAGCGTTATAATGTTAATAGAACCGAGTGATAAGGGTAGGACCTATGACAGTCTAGCTAGATATGATGGCACTTAGCTAGTGGTTTGTGTCGTTATAGATGGTTACTTACGTTAGGAGTGCACAGTTAGACGAGAGGTGAGAATAACATGTGAGTGCACGTCCTAACATTTACTTTGCATTTAATGTTTTAAATGTTTTTAAAGCACTTGCAGGTTTTTAAAATATAACTCCACATTCGGGCTCTGACCCGTTTGCTTTTCAAATCTATTTTTCTTATTAAAACCATTTTAGGTGCCCAGCCACAAGGACACCATGCATAGGATATTCATTCAGGTGACGAGCTGTAGCTGTTTGTGGAAGCTACAGGGATTTTCTTGTAGACGCTTCTATAACTTGGATTCCAGATTCATCATCTATCAGTTGTAGGACATGTTGCCCATTTTTATTAGAGTTACATTTCCATTACAGTTTTCAGACTTTGGCATGTACTGTTTTAGTTTTCGGTTTACTTATTTCAATTGTGGGATTGTAGTGAGGAGTTTTTCCTCCAGACTTTATTTACGTTATGTGATGGTCATTCTATTTACTTCATTATGGTGAATGGTGTTATTATTCTTTATTACACTTGTTGCATGTTAATCAGACTTTAATTAAAATTTGGCACTTACTTTTTAAATACTAGGTGGTTAGTAATCATTAAAATGTTTTCGACAGTGATGCTATTAACTGGACCAACTTGGCATTTTGAATTAATTTAATAAAGGAGTAGCTACCCGGTATTTAATTAGTCGGGGTGTCACAGGTGGTATCAGAGCATCAGGTTCTAGTGTCCTTTAGGATCTGACGGCTTATTATGTTTCCGCTAAGTTTCTTTGATATAGAACCCTATATTTTAGGACTGTTGTACTCTTTTTGTGTATGCTTCGTTCTTCAGCTATTTTAAGTTTATAAACAGCGAACTTATAAACTTTGTTCTTATTTCAGATGCCTCCACGACGTGCACGACGAGTTCCCAGGGATGCAACTCCCGAACCCCAGCCCGCTCCAGTTCAGGGCATGATGAACGCCGCTGAGGTTGCAGCTATAGTAGCCCAAGCGGTAAATGCCGCCATTGCCGTTGTTCAGCAGGCACCACCTCAAGCGCCGGTTGCCGCGCCAGTACAGGCTAATGCATTCCCGTCTGCTTGGGAGCGTGTACGTGACGCTTTTCAGAAAGCGCATCCGCCAGAGTTTGCAGGTAGCTCAGATGTGGTAGTCTCGAGCCAGTGGAGGAAGGATATGCAGAGGCACTTGAGGATGTATGAGTGCACGGACGTCCAGAAGCAGGTGCTAGCTACTTTCAAGCTAGTTGGATCTGCGCTACAGTGGTGGGAGTCTATTACCACCGCGGAGGAGAGGGATACTCTCACTATTCAGGAGTTCTGGGTGCGGTTCGACCGTAAGTACTTTCCGTCAGCTGTTCATACGGAAATGAGGAGGAGATTGATGAGTCTGAAGCAGGAGGGTAAGACTGTGGCCGAGTATGAGGCCGAGTTCACAAATCTGTTGAATATCGTTCCAGATGAGATACCAACAGAGAAGAAGAAGATTGAGAAGTTCACGGACGGGTTGACATGGAGGATCCGTCAGCATCTGCTAGGGAACCTATCGTTGGCCACTTATTCTGATGTGGTTAACGCTGCATTGTTACACTGCCAGGACCACCGTTTTCATATGGCCGAGGGCAAGAGGTCGGGGGAGTCTAGCCATCAGGGCAGGACTGGAGGACATGGTGCCAGCGGGGCACAATCTGGTCAGGGGCAGAGACAGAATAAGCAGGGCTCCCAGCAGGGGGATAATAAGAGGTTCCGGTCAGGGAACTACAGGCAGGGACAAGGAGGTTTTCGTCAGGGCCATCAGGGTCCAAACGGCCATCAGGGCCAACAGGGGCAGAATGGACAGCAGTTTCACCAGGGCCAGCAGGGCCAAGGGAGGAATGGTAACGGCCACCAGGGCCGGGGACAGCAGGGGCAGAGAGGAGGGAACTTCCCAGGGAAGTGCTTTGTTTGTGGCAAGACTGGCCATAAGCGACAGGATTGTCCTGATAGGGGCAGGGCCCCACAGCAGCAGCAGCAGGGTGCTCGCCAGGAGCCACAGAGGCCTATGTTTCCCGCCGCTCTTCCCGCACCGCCACAGATGGCAGCATTGCCACCCATTCCAGCAGTCCCAGTTCAGCAGGGACAACTACAGTATGGACGTATCTACAACGTCCACCAGGCTGCAGTTCCACAGGCACCGCCCGCGATTGAGGGTACGTTTCCTATCCATGGCACTATGGGTCGGGTATTATTTGATACGGGGGCTACACATTGTTTTATAGCTACACACTTCGCGAAAGCTTTAGGATTGTTAGCTACGGAAGAGAGCACAGTGACGTGTGTCGACTCACCATTGGGGAGTGGGTCCCTTATTTTCTTTATATGCCGGGGAGTGGGGGTAGAGATTGGTGGTTTGGTACTACCTGCAGACATGTTGGTATTAGATATGCATGTTCACGATGTGATTATCGGTATGGATTGGCTCGTAACTTATAGGGCCATGATTGATTGCTTCAGCGGGAGCATTGTTTTTTCCATTCCGGGGCAAGAGATGTTTGTAGTGGCGATGCCTCGCCCAGAGGGAGGATCGACCGCTCATCTGTATTACATTGAGGAGGATACCTCTAAGGAGGTAGTGATTCCTTTAGATTCTATCCCAGTAGTCAGGAAGTATTCGGATGTGTTTCAGGAGATACCAGGCTTACCCCCAGTCGAGAGATAGACTTTATTATAGATTTGCTACCGGGTACGAGACCTATAGCACGCGCACCGTACCGTATGGCTCCAGCTGAGATGAGGGAGTTACGGGATCAGATAGAGCAGCTGTTAGGTCAGGGCTTTATTCGCAGGAGTACCTCACCTTGGGGCGCTCCAGTTTTGTTTGTGAAGAAGAGGGACGGTTCACTGAGATTGTGTGTGAACTACCGAGAGTTGAATAAGGTCACGATACGGAATAAGTATCCGTTGCCTCGAATCGATGACTTATTCGACCAGTTGAGAGGAGCTTCTTTCTTCTCGAAGATTGATTTGAGATCGGGATACCATCAGTTGCGTATCAGGGAGGAGGATGTCTCGAAGACTGCGTTCTTGTCGAGATATGGTTCTTACGAGTTTCGGGTTATGCCTTTCGGTTTGACCAACGCTCCAGCAGTGTTTATGGACTTGATGAACAGAGTGTTCAGGGATTTCCTAGACCAGTTTGTCATTGTCTTCATTGATGATATTCTAGTTTACTCCCAGACAGAGGAGGAGCACGCCGAGCATTTGAGGCAGGTTTTGCAGACACTTCATCAGAACGAGTTATATGCAAAATATGAGAAATGCGGGTTCTAGTTGAAGGAGGTCCAGTTTTTGGGACACATTATTTCCGACCAGGGAATATCTGTTGATCCGGGGAAGGTATCAGCGGTGAGGGAGTGGGGACAGCCCACACCACCGACTGAAATTCGTATTTTCTTAGGTCTAGCAGGTTACTACAGGAGGTTTATTTGGGGCTTCTCAGAGATAGCAGGTCCTTTGACACATCTGACTCGTAAGGGTGTGCCATACATCTGGAGTGATGCCTGTCAGTTGGCATTTGATGAATTGAAGGACAAATTGACCTCAGCACCTGTGTTAGCATTACCGAGACCGGGAGTTGAGTATTTGGTTTACACCGATGCATCTTTGCAAGGACTGGGAGGTGTATTGCAGCAGGAGAGACAGGCCATAGCTTATGCTTCCCGTAAGCTTAAGCCTCATGAGAAGAATTACCCCACGCATGATTTGGAGTTGGCGGCAGTGGTATTTGCCCTACGGATTTGGAGGCACTATCTTTTGGGGGAGAAGTTCCAACTGTTCACGGACCACAAGTCCCTACAGTATCTGTTCACGCAGAAGGAATTGAATATGCGGCAGCGTAGGTGGCTTGAGTTTGTGAAGGACTACCAGTTCGACATCCAGTACCACCCGGGAAAGGCTAACGTGGTAGCAGACGCGTTGAGCCGTAGGCCAGTAGATGAGGTGGCAGAGGTGTGGAAGGCTAAGTGGAAGGAATTGGGACACCAGGATGCAGTTGCCCGATCTTTCATGTCTGTGATGACCGTTACACCGCAGATTGTCACGAAGGTAGTACGGGCACAGGCTAATGACTCGTTCTGTCAGGAGCAGATAGTTTGATTACTAGCAGAGGGAGCCGAGTCCTATACCGTTAGCTCAGACGGGGGATTACGCTTCAATGGGAGATTGGTAGTTCCAGAAGGGGAGAAATTGCGACACGAGGTGATGGCAGAGTCGCACGGCTCACGGTTTGCGGTACATCCCGGAGGGGACAAAATGTACCAGGACATGAGACGACAGTATTGGTGGAGCGGTATGAAGAGAGATATCGCTGAGTTTGTTTCGAAATGCGCCACTTGTAAGCTTGTAAAAGTGGATCATCAGAGACCGGCAGGATTGCTACAACCATTGGAGGTCCCAGTGTGGATGTGGGAGAGCATATCCATGGACTTTATCACGGGGTTGCCTACGTCGCAGAGAGGTCACGACTCCGTTTGGGTAATTATGGACAGGTTGTCCAAGGTCGCTCACTTTTTACCCGTAAGGACTGACTACACTACGGGACAGTATGCCCAGCTCTTCATTTAAGAGATTGTGAGACTTCACGGTGTGCCCCTAAATATCGTGTCTGACAGAGACAAGATATTTGTTTCGAGGTTTTGGGAGAGTTTCCAGGAGGCCATGGGCACGGAATTGCGGTTGAGTACGGCTTATCATCCGCAGACTGATGGGCAGACTGAGCGCACAAATCAGATGTTGGAGGACATGCTACGCATGTGCATTATTGACTTTGGGGGTGGATGGGAGCAGTACCTTCCACTGGTGGAGTTTTCTTACAACAACTCCTATCAGTTCACTATTGGCATGGCTCCGTTTGAGGCATTGTACGGTAGGCCTTGTCGTTCCCCAGCATGTTGGTTAGAGGTGGGGGACAACAAACTGCTTGGGCCGGCAGTGATTCAGGATACTTCGGCAAGGATTGAGTTGATTCAGAGTCGCATTCGGGTAGCTCAAGACAGGCAGAAGAGTTATGCTGATGCGAAAAGATTTTTCAGGGAGTTCCAAGTGGGGGACCAGGTTTTGCTCAGAGTGTCTCTTATGAAGGGGATTATGCTTTTCGGGAAGAAGGGGAAGTTGGCACCGAGGTATGTGGGGCTGTTTCCCATTATTGAGCGGATCGGACCAGTTGCGTATAGACTCGGGTTACCGGAGCATTTACATCGGATTCACGATGTGTTCCATATTTCCTCGCTAAGGAAATACCTTAGAGATAATTTGGCTCACTCTCACATTGCTGTGGAGGACATCGATCTCCAGCCGGATAGCTCCTACGAGGAGGGGCCGATTGCTATTTTGGACCGAAGCGAGAGGAAACTGCGGTCAAAGATAGTCCCGTTAGTGCGTGTTCAGTGGCGACATCACAATGTCGAGGAATCCACATGGGAGCGCGAGGATGAGATGCGCGAACGTTATCCAGAGTTGTTCATACCAGGTACTTTCTAGTCTCGAATTTCGGGACGAAATTCAGTTATTAGGGGGGAAGTATGTAATACCCCGTACTTTTCGCTATATTTATTTTTGGGATTAATTAATTAAATGCGTATTAATTGGAAATTAATCCGGGTTAAAAATACTAACGAGATGCGAGTTGGTATTTGATTATGTGCATACATGTTTTATATGAATTTGGAATTATGAAAATTGTTGTGAGATTAATATATGGCAAATTGGGAATTTTGTTGAGACGCGTGTGACCGCCGCGTCATGGTATATTATGTTAATTATAAAAGTGATTTTTATTTCTATTATCCGTATGGTCGTTTTGAGTGCGCCAACGCGTCCGAAAGGGTCGAGATAGTCAGAAAACACTAGCCGGGGGTGTAGTTTGGATTCCGGGGTATTTTTAGGCCATACCGGCATCATAAAGGGTATTTTGGTAATTTTGTATTTTGGGAAATTAAAAGTGACGAAAATTGGTTAATTACATCTGATGTGGATTTGACCCACTAAACCCACTAACCAACCCATATTAACCCATTAAGCTACGGAGGCTATCATTAGGTTTACAACTTTCCCAAAGAAAAACCCTAGCCACCATAAACCACCATTGGAGAAGAAGCTTGGAGAGAGAAGAAATTCTGCAGAAAAGCTCTATCAAACCATCATCCAAACTCAGAGGCAATCAAGGCAAGTGTTTAATTATATTTAAATTCGTAGAATGTTTCTTCCATGTTAGAAAATTGAAGAATATCAATTGTTCTTGAAAGATAATGAAAACCCATGTAGTTTGGAACTTAGAACTTGAAAATCTTGAGGAGAATTGCATGTAGAATGATAGGTAGATGAGTATTCCCATAATATTTGTGATTGGAAGAAATTAAAACGGATTTATATTGGGTTAATTCATGATTCAAAAAGTTAGGGTTCATGTTCTTGAAAATTGGGAAAAAGTGTAGAGATTTGTAAATTTGGTTGATGTTAGGATGGATTAATCCTTCAAAACGTGTTAGGATGTGATTATAATATGTTTAGGATTGTTTAGAGACCTTAAAACGATTGTTGGGACTTAGTTTAGAAGAGATTTGAGGAGTAAGAATGGTGAAAAAACGAGATTAGACAAATATGGGACGAATCTGGTAGGTCGTTAGAAGCCCCTGCCCAGGTCGTTCGAACGAATTCGTTAAAACGAGCTTCTAACGAATTGACTAGTCGTTCAAACGAAAGGGAGCCTCGTTCGATAACTTCGTTCGAACGAGATATCGTTAGAAGGTACAGTTCGTTCGAACGAACTGGAATCTCGTTCGAACAGCCTCGTTCGAACGAGACTTCTAACGAGTTGACAGAGGAATCTCGTTCGAACAGTCTCGTTCGAACGAGACTTCTAACGAGTTGACAGTTTGGGCCTTTTTGGACTGTTTTGATTTTTGGAGTCCCGTAAACTTGTTCGAGGATATATATAACATTCTGATGATGATGTAATGATAGAATTGGGACTTTTGGGTATTTATGAGAAGGAAATTATATACGAGAGTTATATTAAATGGACGGTTTGGGTTGAGACGTGAGTGTCTACTACGACGAGAGAATAAATTATGGTGCGTATGATTATAAACCGGAATAGTATAAATTGTGATAATTATAAGTTGGTACGAGAATGCGATATGTACTACGATTAAACTACGGGATTACTAAGATGTGTGTTTACTTAGTATTGGTATATGAATTGTGTGTATGACATACCTACCATACTTGCTATCACGGGAGGTTTGCGTTCGCTTAGGGCCCTCTAATCCTTGTGTTGCCCGGATTTAGACTGGTTACCTTGATGAACATAGGTCATAGAAAGACTTATTGGGATATTAATAAGTCCGCTGATCGTGGGAGCGTAGGTATGTGCGTGACCCATGTGATGTGACTGTGTTCGCCTCCATTATTTGTGATGTTGTTATCTGTGAACTATTCCTGAGAGATTCGGAATATGTAATCCTTATGTACGTGATGTACCGGGATGGATAGCAGAGTATGTGTGCACCACAGCTTAGTTCTCGGGGTGCTTGTATTGTATATTTATGATGTGATTAATATACACTTAATTAATGGGAACCTTCATGTTAATGTTGTGAATATAATTACGGTATTGCTTCGAGAAATATAACGAGTTAACTGATAGTGATATATATTGCATATTGAGCATCTGAGTTTATGTTAAACCCCTACTTAATTACGAGCGTTATAATGTTAATAGAACCGAGTGATAAGGGTAGGACCTATGACAGTCTAGCTAGATATGATGGCACTTAGCTAGTGGTTTGTGTCGTTATAGATGGGTACTTACGTTAGGAGTGCACAGTTAGACGAGAGGTGAGAATAACATGTGAGTGCACGTCCTAACATGTACTTTGCATTTAATGTTTTAAATGTTTTTAAAGCACTTGCAGGTTTTTAAAATATAACTCCACATTCGGGCTCTGACCCGTTTGCTTTTCAAATCTATTTTTCTTATTAAAACCATTTTAGGTGCCCAGCCACAAGGACACCATGCATAGGATATTCATTCAGGTGACGAGCTGTAGCTGTTTGTGGAAGCTACAGGGATTTGCTTGTAGACGCTTCTATCACTTGGATTCCAGATTCATCATCTATCAGTTGTAGGGCATGTTGCCCATTTTTATTAGAGTTACATTTCCATTACAGTTTTCAGACTTTGGCATGTACTGTTTTAGTTTTCGGTTTACTTATTTCAGTTGTGGGATTGTAGTGAGGAGTTTTTCCTCCAGACTTTATTTACGTTATGTGATGGTCATTCTATTTACTTCATTATGGTGAATGGTGTTATTATTCTTTATTACACTTGTTGTATGTTAATCAGACTTTAATTAAAATTTGGCACTTACTTTTTAAATACTAGGTGGTTAGTAATCATTAAAATGTTTTGGACAGTGATGCTATTAACTGGACCAACTTGGCATTTTGAATTAATTTAATAAAGGAGTAGCTACCCGGTATTTAATTAGTCGGGGTGTCACAATAGAAATCATGATTCCCAATCTCTAGAAAGAAGTACATAATGAACTCAAACTCACTTGGATCCGTTACTTCAAAGCACTTAACCACATCGGGTGCAAGATCGAGGAGAGTTTGGCTGCAAAGATTACCAAATCCACTAAAGAACCTCGTCAAGTTGCGAACCAGTTCTTCAATGAAAGAACTCACATGAAGCTTACATATCTCACATTACCACCCTTGTGGTAAACCCTTGTGGTCAACCTTAACCCAGCATCATGCTCGATTACCAATATTGCCCAAGAAATGGTAGCCACCGTTGCACCTTTCCAACAAAGACCCCCTCCCAAAAATTATTAAGATGCCCCCCTCCCAAAGAGTTCAGGACCCCATCGAGACAGTTCACTAACCTACAAGCTCCGCTCAGTCGATTATACGCCGCCCTAAAAATGGATGGTCTCCTAAGACCTCTCAACCCTAGACCACCCTTGCATTCTTAAACAAGAAATGGTAAGTCAATGCACATTGTGAGTTCTACTAGAGACCTAGCCACATTACTGATAATTGTTGGGCCCTAAGTTTTGCCATCCAATACCTCATCAATAACGGAAGCCTCATTCCCCCAATATCAAATATCACTAATAATCCCCTACCATTGCTTCGACCATCTCCTCATCACCAAAGGAAACACATATCTGAGTATCGAAGACGAATTCACCCTAAACCCTCATGTTTGGGAAATGATGACACAATGGGATTACTCCCCAAGGAAAAAGACCTCGGGATAAATGAATAAGGGCTACGTCCTTAGAAGACCCTAGTATCTGAGACTACAAATTTGGGATCGAATATAGAGCCACTACAGAGGAGTTTAATCAGCTAGAACGTCATGAACATTAGATATGTTGCATGAACAAGCGAGGACACACTGCACACAATATATATCACGGCCTCTCATATGGAGGGACACCTCTTTAATTCTTCAACGAAAACGGGGAACTCCAGGAGCATCCGAGCGACCTAATGAGACGAATTACCCATGGAAGTATGGGATACCATGTGCAACTCCATGGGAGCAGAGAATACCCCCCGCCCCCCCGAGATCCCTCTCCCTGAAGAAGACCTTGTCAATCCCAATAGTGAATTGGATACGCTCGTCTCCTAGTTGGCCTATGACCTCTTCGTACTAGGGATATCCCCTGGTCCCACCACACACAGGACGTAATTACGAGAATGCCTACCTGGACGTGGCTCATATAGTCGGTATTACTGAACTACAAGATGAGATGACCCAGCGAGGTCATCCTCCTCCAAAAGGCCCCTTTCACGAAAGTAGTCTTATACAGCCGAAATGGAATTTGTCCACCCCACTCCCCATGATCATACTCAGGGGAAGAGCCTTTTACCATTTGTCTCGTAAGGCAGCCACTAGTAAACTGTTGTGAAGGACAATGAAAGTGTACCATCGTGCCTTATGAGAGCGATGCAATTTTATAGTCCATGGATCACGGGAGGACGACTGGTAACATGGGGGACAATACTTTGCACCGTATGAAGGTAAGTGTGTTGGGGATTTCTTATATATGATTTGGGAAGTGTGGTATACGCAGTGAGGTTACGCAAATGATAATATGTTCCTTGGAATTTAGTTGGAATGTCATATGCATTCACTTGATACATTGTACAAGCATAAGTATGTGTATACACTTAGAGCATTTATACGACCTATTGAGCTTTCTGCTCACCCCATCCCAATTTTATGTATTTTGAGAACTTTTTCGAGTAAAAGACATATTTTATCGTTGATGCTGACTATTTTAGATTATTGGTGCGGGGACGTTTAATAGCTCTATAATTAATTTGCTTTTTGTACAACTTTATTTCATTACAAAAGAGGTGTACTTTTATTGTATAAAGGACTTCAAGAATAATGAGGATAAAATATTTTTCTTATTAAGTTTATGTTATTATGCTTCTGATAAAATGATGAATAATACTTTCAAGATACTTAAATTTATGAATTTTAACGGGTCTTAACGTTTTTTAACGGATGAAGCAAGTCAATACCAAATCCGACTCATTAACTATCGTGTGTTATCAAATCAACATTGATATGACTTGAAACCATTCAAGGTCAACCCATTAATCAATAATTTCATATTGTTTTGTTATTTATCTCATTTGGTAAGATCTAATTTGTATTGTCATTCGTTATCATTCATGGTGTTTTGATCACTTCCTTGGCTATGAAATATAGCCATACATTTGGTGATATACTATGTTCTTAAACAAGAAACTAAAGACAATATTTCACCTCTTCATTCCTGGTTCGAGCATTCAATGGCAATGCCCATCGTAGTGTTCTTAGACAACAAACTAAAGACGATATTCCACCTATCAATGACAATGCCCATTATATCATATTATTAATTGATTAGAATTCAGCGTCGCATGTGCGGGCAGGTTTAAATAAAGAAAGCGAAAAAATGTGAATAAAAATTAATTTAAAAATTCAAAATAGATTAAAAGAAATGGAGCGATAATAATTTTTGATGTAAAAAAAAGATAAATGAAAAGTATAGAAAAAAAAGAGATAAATGAATGAAGAGTTATAATTGAGAATAATAAAAGCATAGAGAAATAAGTGAATGGATAAAATGAAATATATATATATATATATATATATATATATATATATATATGAAGGGAGAGATAAATGAAAGTAATAAAAGTGGACGCTTCAAATGTTGATACGCGGCACAATAAGATAATTCAAAAGTATTCCATAGTTTTTACTTCCCAATTATGGCTTGTGACTATTGTTTGCAATAATGTGACCATATATCTGTTTTATTACTAATCTATTGTCATTATCAGCATCATTATTTCCTTCACATCTACTCAGCACCATTGCACATAAGCATAGCTTTTTTCTCCCAAGAATATACTTTGGTGATTGGTTTAGTTTTACATTTGTAAATTATCTTCTCCCATAAGATTTCCTAATAGTAGTACATTATGATGATAGTATATATAAATGATAGCAAACAAATTTTGTTTAATCAGCGACCTATTTTTTTAGTTTGCTTAATTAAATTTATTTTCTCGTCCAGATGAGTAATCCTAAACTTTCTTCTTGAACCAAGCCTCTTAGCCCAGTGGTATAACGCTGCCTCTGTGACAGACGTGGGGTCGACTGGGTCAGCACCATGTGTCAATCGCCCACTTGCACAATAAGTTGAAAATACTCTAAGGGTCCATTTGATAGAACATGCTGAAATTTATTTCCAAGTCATTGAAAAGCTGGAATTCAATTCTTAACACTCCCCCCCCCCCCCCCCCTCCCCCCCTAAAAAAAATGAATTCCATGCCAAATCTGGTTTTTGTGCATAAGGTGATAGTACCTTAGTGTAACTTAGAATTATTTGTCAAGACAAATAAATGCTATCAAATGTGCATAAAAGATGAAAAATGAGAAATATTCCATATTTGCCATGGCAAATAATGCTATCAAACGAACCCTAATAATATTTCTTTTGGAGTGGGTCGTTATCCCTTAAGGAGTGGGTCCTTATCCCTTGACTAGCATATAACTCGTGAATGCACGTGTATAATAAATAAATATAAAAATAATTAAAAAATTAAGATATATCATAAATTTAACATTTTATCTTATAGTCATTATACTGATATTTTATTTTTCCATATGTTGCATGCTTAAAATAAATTAAAAAATATTATATTTTTAGCAACTTTATATGCAACTAAAATAATATGATACAAACTTTGTTCAATGTTTTAAACTCAAGTAATCAAATATTATTGTACCAAATGTAAAAAATTCATTCCAAATATATTTTTTTTGTAATGAAATAACATTCAAAGATAAAGTCAGAAAAACAACAAATATCTTCAAAACAAATTGTTTTACAATTTGTTACCAAAAACATATATTTTAATATTTTTCTAAAAAAAATATATACTTTAATGTACATGTAGAAATTTATTCTACAATAGATGTAGTTTTGAAATATTCTATTTTCAACCAAAAAATGGGAAAAAATGAAACAAAACTATATGTAAAAATTATATTTCTACTTTTAGAGAAATATTTCATATACGTAAAAATTTTGAGATAATTATATTTAAGTCCTATTTGTCGGGTCAACATTCATATAAGTCCTATTGACTTTTCAACAATCAATTAGGTCCTATTCCATCTTTTTAGGAAATTTTTTCACAATTTTACCCTTTTATAACTAATCATCCGTAACTTCCTTTAAGGAGTTATATAAGTGGTTGGACTTTTTTTTTAATCTTAAAATGATCATAACTTTTGATTCACAAATCCGTTTTTCGCAAAATTACTATTTTTAAAATCTGTTCGACGAGATCTATCAAACAAGATCCATGACCCCTATAAAATTTCAAATAAAAAATTTACACAAACAGTAAAGTTTACTGTATACACTAGAATATGAAATAGTTTTATATATGTGATATTTTTACAAACAGACAGTAACATTTACTGCGGTAATATTAGACAGTATATATATATATATATATACGGTGGATCCAAACTCTCTTTTTTCAAAATTACCTTATATTTAAAGGTTCGCGCTAGCGGCATCCAATCCTTACCACCATTGTTGGAGCTTCAACGACCATTATCAGAGCTCCGATTTTGGGTGGGTAAGGGTGGCATGTGGTGCCGCTGGCACAGACTTTTGAAAATAAGAGACTTTTGAATAAATGGGTTTTGGATCCACCGGAGTGTTATGGGGTGCCACTAGCGCGGACCTTTGAAAATAAGATTGGATAAATAGGATCTGAATCCTCTGGAGCGTCGGTTTGGGGTAGGTAGGGGTGGCATTAGGTGCCGGTGGTGCAGAGCTTTAAAAATAGAAGTATATATATATATATAATGTGATAACACAGTAAATGTCATTGTTTGTAAAAATGTCATAGATATTAAACTTTATTGTATACACCAGAAAATGAAATAGTTTTATATCTGTGACATTTTCATAAACAATAACACTTACTGTGTTAATATATTTACGAAATAGTTTTATATATATAATATTCTCACAAACAATAATATTTACTGAGTTAATATTTCACAATATAACATTTTTATAAACAGTAACATTTACTGAGTTAATATTACACAATATATATATATATATATATATATATATATATATATATATATATATATATATATATATATATGGTAGATCCAAACCTCTTTTTTTTCAAAATTACCATATTTTTAAAGGTTTACGCTAGCGATATTCAATCCCCACCACTACCCACGTCCAGTGTCGGAGCTTCAACGATTTTCATTAGAGCTATGATTTGGGGTGGGTAGTAGTGGCATAGGTGCCGCTGGCGCGGACCTCTGAAATTAATAGAACATTAGATAAATGGGATTTGGATCCACCGAAGCTCCGATTTGAGTGAGTATGGGTGGCATTGGGTTAGATTTATATCTATAACATTTTCATAAATATTAACACACACACACACACACACACACACACATATATATATATATATATATATATATATATATATATATATATATATATATATATATATATCCAAACCTCTTTTTTCTGATATTATCTTATTTTTAACGGTCCGCGCCAGCGGCATCCAATCCCCACCACCACCCACCCCCATTGTCGGAGCTCCAACAACCTTCATCAGAGCTCTGATTTGAGGTGGCATGGGGTTCCGATGTAATATTTTCACAAATAGTAACATTTATTATTTGTGAAAATATTACAGATATAAACCTAACTCAATGCTACCCTAACTCACCCCAAACTGGAGCTCCGGTGGATCCAAACCCCATTTATCCAATATTCTCTTATTTTCTAAGGTCCGCGACAGCGATACTCCATGTCACCTCAAATCAGAACTCTGATGAAGGTTGTTGGAGATCCGACCATTGGGGTTGGTGGTGGTGGTGGTGGTGATTAGATGTCGCTAGCGCGGGCCGTTAAAAATAAGACAATATCAGAAAAAAGAGGTTTGGATCCACCATATATATATATATATATATATATATATATACTGTGTTATAACACAGTAAATGTAACTGTTTGTGAAAATGTTACAAATATAATTAACCCAATACTAACCCTACTCACCTCAATCCGGAGCTTCAGTTGATCCAAACCCCATTTATCAAATATTCTATTATTTCCTAAGGTCCGCGCCAGCGGCACCCTATGTCACCCCAAATCAGAGCTCTGATGAATGTTGTTGTAGCTCCGATAATAGAGGTGGGTGGTTTTTGGGATTGGATGTCGGTAGCGTGGAGCGTTGAGAATACGATAATATCGGAAAAAAGATATTTGGATATATATATATATATATATGTGTGTGTGTGTGTGTGTGTGTGTGTGTGTTATAACACAGTAAATGTTACTGCTTGTGAAAATGTTACAAATATAAACTAACCCAATGCTAACCTTACCCATCCCAAATCGAAGCTCTAATGAAGGTTGTTGGATAGCGTGGACCTTTAAAAATAAGATAATTTCGAAAAAAAAAGTTTGGATCCACTGTGTGTGTGTGTGTGTGTGTGTGTGTGTGTACTGTGTTTGCACGGTAAATATTAATGTTTGTAAAAATGTTACAGATATAAACCTATTTCTCTTTCTGATGCATACAGTAAAGTTTACTGTCTGTGTAATTTTTTTTCTTTGAAATTATATAGGGTTGATGGATCTTGTTTGATAAATCTCGTCGAGCAGATTTCAAAAATAGTAATTTTGCGAAAAACGGATATGTCAATTAAAAGTCATGATCATTTGAAGATTAAAAAAAAAAAGTTCAACCACTTATGTAACTTCCTCAAGGAAGTTACGAATTGTTGGTTTTAAAAGGGTAAAATTGTGAAAAAAAAGTTCCAAAAAATTAGGAGTGTGACTTATATGTAAGGGGAAAACATGGTGGGACTAGAATGTCTACAAAAGGGTCTAATAGGATTTAAATTTAAATGCCCAAAAAATTTATCCTTTAGTATTGTTTTTGTAAATTTTATAGCCACTCAAGAACTCTATCAGTTTGTCTTTGTAAATGCTTCATTTTCTATTATTTGTAAATTTTATACCAACTCAATTTCATATTGAATGAAAGTTCTATTTGAAACTCGACTATCGGGATACATCGTAGAACGCCTGGAATTTCAACAATGCCATCTTTTTTAATATCTACCATGATTACTACAAGTTTCTATGTAAAAAGTTTATACCCTATAAAAATTAAAATAATGGTACGAATAAAGCAACTTTTTTGTATTGCTCTCTTCTCATCTGAATATATATATATATATATATATATATATATTGATGAATGAGAAATGCATCTTATGGCTTTTCTATTTCTAACAGAATAGAAGAAAAATCGGGAAAAATAGAGGTGGTGGAATGATAATAACAAAAGATGCTTGAAGTACATTATTAAGAAAGTTTATTTAATAAAACCGTTAAAAACTGTTTTTTTATATTAAAACATTATTTTTATAATGAAAAAATATTTTTTATTATAAAACATTCATTTCAAAAACTTTTTTTTATAATAAAACTATTTTTTAAATGTTTTTAACAATTTAAGAAAAATAGCTTTTAACTTTGATAAAGTTTGAATCTGTTTTTAAATAACGTTATTATAGATAAAAACGTTAAAAAAAACTATTTTTAATGATAAACATTATTTTTTATAATAAAATTTGTTTTTTATTAGAAAACATAATTTTTAAAATGTATTATTATAATAAAATTATTTTTTATATTAACATTAAATATTTTTTGTAATAAAATACAAATATCAAAGAAAAAATTGCATAAATTACCATATATATATACACACACACACATAAAACTTAAAAAGCACGTAAAGTTGAGGAAAACTATATTTGAAATTTTTATCATTTATTTTTCATAAAATAAAAATACTACCAATCAGCATCACCTCATAATACATTGAGTTTTTTTACATATTAGTTCCGTTTTCCAAGGCCCCGTTTGGTGTCCAAAAATTATAAATTGACTCACTAATAAAATTTACAAATCGACTCATTAATTGTGTTTAGTTTCATTAATTAGATGGTTCATTAATTGACCCATTTTAGTTCATGTGTAAAATCTGAAATTTAATCATTTCACAAAAAACGTGAAATGTATCGATTTAAAATTTAAGTCACGTAAAATGCATGTTCCCCGAAATGGTAAAAATTAACTCTATCTGAAAAGGACAATTTTTTTTAGTTTCCAAGAGACTTTTAGTTTATCCATGTTTTTTATTTCAAAGATCACAATGTTCAACATTAGAGAAAAAAGGATAGCAACTATTAAAGCGCTTTTAGATTCTAAGAGACTTTTAGATCTATTTTTTTATTTCAAAAAACACGATGTTCAAGATAAAAGAAAAAATGATAGTTACTATTAAAGCTTCATTAACTCCTCTAATACTAGCATATTAGAAGTATAATATATATACAAAGAGTCTCTTGTAAGGACTCCTTATGGTGCAGACCTCGATACATACCATTTTTTTAAAATAGTATAAAAAAAAATTTGATGAAACTCCATAGATATGATCTTCATGGTAAGGAGATCATCTCCAATTTTTTTCATTAAAAAAATTTTAAAAAAAAACATTGAGATGAGGTGATATGTCAAAAAATTTATAAATATGCATTTTCAATCGTTGAAATTTTGGGTCGACGCCAGCCGCTTGATTGATTGAATTTTTTTATAAAACTTCATGGATATGATCTTCTCACTGTCGAGATCATATCTATGAAGTTTCATAAAAAAATTCAATCAAAAATGGGTGAGATAATCATCAAAATTTCAACGATCGAAAATGCATATTTATACCCTATTTTTACATATCCCCTCATCTCAACGATTTTTTTATTAAATTTTTTGATGAAAAAAAATGGAGATGATCTTCTCACCGTGGAGATCATATTCATGAAGTTTCATTAAAAATACATTTTTTTACTATTTTAAAAAAAATAATATGTATCGAGATTTGCACCATAAGATGTCCTTACAGAGGAGAGAGAGAGAGAGAGGCAGGCTCTCGTGCAAACCTAGTTTACGGACTAGCTACCACCAAAAAATATCTAGGGACCACTTTGTCTTTTATATACTTTTGTTTTTTTCTAAATTTCCTGGGAATATATTTTTCTACCCCAATAATTTCTAAAGTCTTTAAGCTTATTTTAAAGTCCAAGTAATCTGAAACGAGGAATAGTTCGAGACTACCTCTTAAGCTTCGCCCTTTACTATCGTAATGTATTTCAGAATAGTGAGGATTATCTATATAAATATTTTCCTCGGGGTGACTAAAGATTTCAAGAGGTTCTGACGAAAAATAATCTAACCTTAAATACCTTATACGGTATGGAGGTTTTACACGTCTAGTCTCTTTATTTATCTAATTAATAATATAAATTATATTGTTTTGTATGAATTCGTCTAAGTCACTGTCACCGTAGAATAACAAAAAAAATTCTATATGTTCTTGCTGAAGCTATTTCTACGAATTTAAGGAGTGGATAAATTATTCTTGATCTAATTAAGGTGGGTCTAGTTTCAGCTCATCTTTTCCGTCTAATATATTTTAATACATCTATAATATCTTTAAGTATTCTAGTATATTCTTGGTATTTTTCTGGTTTTGAAAGTTCTTCTGCAAATTCTGTAATTCTTAAGTCTTGTCTAAAGAGATCATAAATCTATGTTCTAATTATTTATATTCTAGGTACTTCTCTTACTAACCACTCAATAATTTGGTCTATATATTTGTAAGTACCTCCTGCATATATTAAAGCAATTTCTATAAGTAGTTTATCTTTAGGGTATGTGAGAGTCCACTCTTGGATTTCTCTTATTAAGTCTAAATTTGTTTGATTAACAAATGGTAAAAAGTCTGTAGTGATTTGTAGGTTCATGCAAGACTCTTTGAATTATAACAATAATGTGTAAAATAGCTAGGGGTTTGGTTCGAGTTTATACCTTCCTTCTAGTCTGCAATATCTTTATCTTCTTGCCTTCGTATATTCAGTTTTGTTGCTATTCTTCACCGGTATGTGCCTCCTGCAACTCTCTCTTTATGTGTCGCACCTCAATCCATTAGTTTGGCGTTTGACCCGTTTTCTGCCTGTACGCCACCACGCCTAACGCCCACCAGGCTAATGGCTCTTAGTAAATCGGCACCTGACGGCAGTTCAACAGTATAACACTTACATGCTACACCAGAGGTTCCACACAATAGTTCTCTATGAACAGAAAGTTGGAGACAATTGGAGAATAATAACAAGTTAACATAAGAGATTTCTGAAAAAGAAAATATTTTTATAGCATTGCATAAGTACATACAACTCTCTCCTCTCCCCTAACTATGAGAGGTTTACACACTCATGTACATATTACTCTATGAGTTCTCTCTAACTTGATTTTATATCTCTCTCAGATATTCGATCTCCTACAATAAAACCCAACTGTCATTTTTATAGCACAAGGGATGATACATAAGACTGGCTACCGGTGGCTTAAAGCTAACCGATGAAAGCAAAAACAAATAATTAAAGTCTATACTAGTTGCTTTACATAAAGTAGATTCGTCGTCTTTTAATAATTTAGGCCAACGCCTTTTCAGAGTCTAAATAATTTTTTTGTTATCTTTCCAATAACTATGTCTAGTGGCCCCAGTCTTCATCTTCTTCAAAAAGCAAATTTGTCACTATGCTCAAACGAATCTTCTGTTTTTCAAAAGTCTAAATTATTGAGTTCTCCGTCTATAACAGTTTGTTTAATAAAGTGGGACCCTTCTCCTTTTCTTGTGTTTCTTCTGTTGTCTTTTCTACGTGGTCTTGGTCTGGTAGAGCATTATTGTTGAAGAATTCATCAATGAGGTTCACCACTTCAAGGCAAGCTGACAAAGCTATTTCTACCATTTCCTTGGATTCTTTCTTGAGCCTTCCATTGAATGGCTCATCGACTTGGATAATGAGATCTTCTTTATGATATGCAGTATATCATTTGTCTTCACTTGTTAACAACTCCATGATTTCTATTGTTTCCATAGCTTGAGCAATTTGGAGTTTGGACTTATCAACAGTTAGGTCTTTAGTCTCGTCTTCAGATAGAATCTCAATGTCTTCAAATGAATAATTGAAAAATATAATGAGTCTAAATCCTTCAACTCTCATTCCTCTACAGGAACTTGGCGCAAGGTATATCCTGGCAAACAGGGAAATGAAGTCTTCTACCTTCTTGATGTACTCATGGATTATTTTTTCAAGAGCAATAGAGTCTTCTACAGTCTTTATCTGGACGAGTCTAATGAACCCGTGATCTGCTAAAGTTATCTGAGCTATATCTGCTTTTCCAAAAAGATAAATTTTTGGAACGTCTTTGAAGAAACTCCTAATCATTAAGGCATCTCCATTAATTTCAGATAATAACATGTTGAAATGTTTAATAATGTTATTAGCTTCTTTTTTACAGTCTTATAAAATTGAAAGATTATTATGACAATCTTAGTCTTAAAGGTCTTTTTCTGATAACAAAAATTATCAGTTGGTCTAATTTTGGAGGATTCTCCAAGAGTCTGAGCATACGTTTGAGTTTGAGATCTAGGAGTAGCAGTACTACTAAGTTGAGTAACTGCAAGTCTTTGAGTTCTCATGAATCTAGCAACAACTACTAAATTCTGCTTGAATTCTACCCATAGTACGTTCTTTACATTCCACCATAGGGCATCTATAAGAGTATTCTCATAATCTGAAAATTCTCGTCCAAATTTTATCAAGTTTAGGTATCTTTGGTCAAGTGTATATTGGAAAAAATATATCTTCCCAGTGAGTCTATTATGGAAAACAATTTCATGTCTAGATTTTCTAGGAGGAACTTGAATATCATTAAAGTTCTCCAGGATTGGTTTTTCTTAAGAGTCTTGAATATGAGTCTGTCTTTGTGTTACACCGGCATTTGGTCTTACGCATCTAAGATAGTCTACAACGTCTTCTTTGTTAAGTCTATTTATTCCAGAGGAACTCATTGTCTCTAAGTCTTCTATTTGCAACATAAAACAAGAGATGATATTAGTGTTAGCAAATATTGGTTCTCTAGATATGATGTTTGGAATGGTATTTTTGCTTCCCTTTATATGTATAACAGAGAAGTCATAACTATTAAGCAGCAGCTGCCATCTAATAAGTCTATTAGTTCTTGATTTGGATAAATCTAAGTCTCTGAATTTTATTGCATAAGAAGAGTAAGTATAAACGGTAAAATGTTTAGGTCTAAGAAAAATCATATATTTTTCTATTGCCCTTACTATAGCTAAAACTTCTTTTTCATGGGTTGTGTATCTTGTTTCTGAATCAGTAAAGGTTCCAGAACTATATCTACAAAGTTTCTTCTTTTTTGTCTGATGATCAATGGCAAAGTATATTGCTCCCCATGCTTTATCAGATGCATATGTTTTTATTATGAACTAATCTTCAGCATTAGGCAGCTCAAGTAAAGGCATATTCTTGACTACATCTTTGATTTTTCTTATTACTTGTCCATCTAAAAGGATTAGTTTTATCAGTTCCTTTTAATTTGGAAGTTAAGCTTTGTCTTTTTGAAGCAAGGTCTTTAATAAAATCTGCAGCACAATTTAGCAGTCCTCAAAATGATTGTAATTATTTTCTATCTTTGAGTTGGTCTGGAAACTCAAGAATCTTTTTGGTTATGTGTTCTGCTAAAGATATTTTTCCTTTATTAATATGCATTCCCAAAAAAATTATTTCACTCTGAAATAATTGCATTTTTTTTTCAGAAATAACAATACCATGTTTATATAATTCTAAAATAATTTTCTTAAGATGGTCTACGTGTTATGTCTCAGTCTTATTGTCTAGAAGAATATCATCAATGTAAATAAGATAAAATTATGAATAAAGGTCTAAATATATTATTCATTCTTCTTTGGAATACTTGAGAAGCATTGAAGTATCCAAATGGCATAACTAACTATTCATATTTTCCTTGGGGCACAGTAAAGGTTGTCCAAGATATACTATCTGGATGCTTCTTTATTTGCTAGAAGTTTGATTTACAATCAAACTTGCTGAATATAATTATGTCTACAATTAGATTAATTAGGTTATTCTTGTCTGGTATCTTATAAGAATCAAACTCACAATTCTTATTAAGGTGTCTATAGTATATGAACATTCGTCTTTTTCCTCTCTTTCATTCAGACTCATTCTGAACATAGAAGGCAAGAGTATTGTGTCTACTTTTGCTTTCTCTAACAATTCCTAGCTTAAGCATTTCATCTATGTCTTTTTTGAATTCTTCTCTTTCTTCTTGTGAATATCATTTCTTATAGGTTCCACCATTAATAGTGGCATATGGGTTAATAGGGATGATTTCACAATAACTTTGATCTTTATCCTACTTAGCAATGAGATTTTCTCCTTAAGTAGGCTCTGCTAATAGCCTAATCTTTTCTTTTTTCTACTTCTATATCCATCTTCTTTTGTTTGGATATAGCTTGGACCTTTAATAAGGTTTGTTAGGTTGATCTAAAATGTCTTGTTATAAAAGTGTTATTTGCTTATAACACTTTTGGTCTGGACACGTACATTCTTTTTGTAAGGTCAAAAGCAGTCTTGTGATCTATTAGAGAGACAATAATATTAAACTCCTCGTTATTACTAAGTAATATCTTATCATTATACTGAGTATAGGGATGATATTTACTAATAAAGGCTTGTCCTAAAATAATGTTTCCTGTGAAACTAGGACAAGGATCCATTATCCAAAACTAATGATTAACAGTTTTGTTAGTCTGATTTCCTAAATTAAAATAAATAGGAATAGTCTGAAAATAAAA
Organism: Sambucus nigra; assembly: GCA_949130495.1. Lineage (NCBI taxonomy): Eukaryota > Viridiplantae > Streptophyta > Magnoliopsida > Dipsacales > Adoxaceae > Sambucus > Sambucus nigra. The sequence goes on along the minus strand of OX422218.1, from coordinate 312,537,868 downwards.
GGTAAATGGTTCTCCATTAGCTACCTTACCATGGATCTCTTGATTATTGTCTAGAAAATAATCTTCAAGAAAGGTATTAGTCTTACAAATACTCTGTGAGCATCTTGTATCTATAAAAGATGAAAATCTTTTAGGATAGTCTTTATGTTGTATGAATAATTCTACAAAACAAGCATGTGGTTTAGTAAAAATTCCTAAATTATTTCTTGCTAAAATAGATATTCCTTTCTGGGGTTTACCTATAAAATCTAATGATATTAAGTGTTCTGTACTACTATCAGAGCAGTTTTCTTCTGAATCATAAAAAATTCCCTTTCCCTTTATGTCTTCATTTTCTTGTAATCTCTTTGCTATATTTCTATCAATGTCTTGATAATATGTTTTAATATCTTGATCTATTTCAGCATCATGTTGGGTAGTATATATTGCTCTAAATCTAGTTCTCCAACAATTTTCATGGTAGTGTAATTGACAAATAACGCAAACCATAAATAATTATGTTTGTATAGTCTCAAAGCATTCTATACATCTAAAGTCTTTCTTGCTACATTTCGTTTCAAATGTGCAATAATATTTTTTATCAAAGTAACATCTAGGTATATATGTTAGTAACTCAGGATTACTAAATGTCCATCTTTTCTTTTAAAAAGGGGCTTAATATACATTTATACCAAGCTTCGTCAAAGTCTTTATATTCATCATCTTGCGCATCTTGATTAATTTGTATCATATATAAGTCTAGTGTATCTTGGGAGTCTTCATATTCATCAGTATCACTATTATAATCTTCTGAATCACTGTCTGTGTATACACTATAGATACTGGTATTATCATCATTTTCTATGTCTGATATTTCTAAAGCAAATAGAATGTCTAATTCTTCTTGATCTGCAAAGTCTAATATTGTATTAATAATCTTAATACTTTCTTTATCTTTTTTGTTAGGACAGTCTTTAGCAAAGTGTCCTTCTTTGCCACAAGTCCAACATTCTTTGATGGCAGTCTTAGATTGAGCTATTTCTTTTTCTTTCCTATAGTTAGGAACCTTCTTATGCTTACTGGTGTTCTTCTTGAAATATATTGTTTGGTTACATCTATTTTTCTTGGTCTGAGTTCCTTTCTCTAAAGGTAGTAGATGGCCTGAAACTATATTTCTTTGAAAAATCTAAATGCCTAGCCTTAAACTCCTTTTGTTTCCATTCTAGTTTCTTTTTTAATTTCTTAGATTCACTACCACATCCCCATTGGATTGTAGCAATGTCTCTTTCATCTTTGATTGGAGGGATCTATTTGAAAGTTTCTTCAATTAATTTTCCTTGGATTATATCTCGTCTTTTAGATATGATAGTCTTTGACAAATTTGATTCTTTCTCCAAGGGAGTTATTCTTAACTCCAGCTGCTCATGGCCAATTCCTATATTCATTAATTAGAATTTATCCTATGGCTGATATTTTTCTAAAATATTCATCTTTTAAGGTCTCACCAAATTCTTTAATTTGGTAATATAGTTGTTCATAATTGTTGCTATATTCATTAATCTTATCTAATTTGCAAATACTAAGAAGAGCTAACTTATTGATTTGAGTTAAATATCCAGCTCCAATGAATTCTAAGGTAAACAGTTGAATATATTCTTCAAATGATCTTTCTTCAAAGTTTCTTTCATCTTTTCAATCTTGGTTAGGGAGTCTGTATTGGTGGCTTTTCTTAGACTGTCTAAGTAATCTTTTGCAATACCTCTAATGGATTGCTCAGCATATTGTTTACATGAACTTGCATCTCATTGCTCGTTAGATGCAAAACACATGTTCATTTGATTATGTCATTCATCCAAGGTTTTCTTCCTATCTTGGATATTGTCTAGATTCAGGTATATCTCAACTGGATTTATGGCTTGGCTTGCCATGGTCTTAACAGGAGTAAAACTCTTATCACTAGTTGGAAAGTCTTTTATATAATCAGGTTTGGTCTTTACTTAAGTGTTTTGAGTATATAGGAATATTTATTCCTATTGGTTTACTAAAGAGTCTGAGAGCATCATTTAGTCTACTATTGGTTCCGATTTCTTGTTTATTAGGACCTACCTGTGTAGCCGGCATTAATCTTTCTTCTCTTTCTTCTATTAGTCTTAGGTTTTTAAGTTCTTTAGTATTCTTATATTCTTTTAGTTTTAATATATGGTCTTGGGATATCATATTAAATCTATCTTTGTCTTGGAACCTAACAGAATGACTTCTGTTAAAATGTTCTTTAAATGTCTTCATGTCCAATTCTGAGGGTTCATGTCCAAAGTTTTGGATTCTAGCTTTTTCTCTAACTAAGTCTTTTTGTTCAAATGATCTTCTAAGTCTAATTATTGGAGGTTGTCTTAACAAGCTAAAACTAGCTTTGCTACTACATCCTCCTTCTGAAGGATCATTGATTATGGCTTCTCCCATATTTCAAAATCTGATTTTTTCGGTTTGGATATTCTTACTGGTAATCTTAGGGGGGACCAAACTGAATAGTAACATTTTCAGTGACATCGTCCTGATTAATAAACAAAGGTTTATTCTGTATAGTCTTAATTTCTTGAAATTCTAGCAATTGCCAAAGAGTCTTAGCTTTTTCTTTCATAGGGCCAGTATATCTAATATTGTAAATATAATTGTAGTCTGAATTATTGGTTCTAACTAATATTTCTTCGTTAAGTCTACCACTAGGAATTTCCGAATGCATTCCTTCGTATGGGAATTGGAAAAACTGCACATAGCTTTGAAATTCTATATTTATATTAGCATCGGAGATAATATAATCTTCATAGCCACTAGCATATAAGATTTACTTAAAATGTTTGGGTGTGTCTACGGCTACTGTAAATGGCGGAATGACATTAAAGTATCATATATTGTCTGACATTTCTAATTGGGCTATATCAATAAGGCTTTTCTCAAAATCTTTCCATCTTTTATCTATTAAACAACATAATATGTTGATATTATTTTGAGGTCTATGTAATCCTTGGATTCTTGCTTAAAAGAGTCCAAAGGTTAGGAACTGGAACTTCCTATCAGTTCCTCTTGATTTTAGCCATTCTGAGTCAAAAACTTAAAGCTCGGTATAGGACTTGTCTAACACATGATTTCTACAATGATAAGTCATGTTATAATTAGGAGTCTTAGGAGTGGATCCTTCTTTCAATAAGTCTATGTATCTAACTGTTGAAAGTTGTCCATTGTGTATGGAGTCTTCTAAAATTTTCCTATCAACTTCACCCCATTCTTTCCATTGGAGAGGGGTGGTGAAATTTCGTTCATTCCGCCATGTTCTAACATTAGAAGATGAATTTTTAAATCTTTGGAGCATAAAATTACTATGTCCAATATTTGGGATATAGTTAACTATCTTACTAGTCTTATCTAATTCATCATTTATGATTCTTCTAGTTATGGTCTTTCCTTCCTTAGTTTCTATATAAGGAGATTCTCTAAATTTATAGATGGTTACCTATTTTTGTTCGAGTCTTTTTTCTCAATTCTTTCTAAAGAGTCTGAGTAATCATTTTGTCTCTTTATCTGATTAAGGATTTCCTCTTTAAAGGTATTATTCTCATTTCTTGCATTATTGTTAATATCTTCATTATGTTTAGCAAGAGTATTAACAAGAGAATTAGCAACTTTTGTAATGTGGTCTTTTACTTCATCCTGTTGTTGCACAGATTCTTGTGTCATTCTAACTTCTATGATTTCTATAGTCTTTTTATTTTATCTAATCATATTAGAATAAATAGAGAGTATAATTCTGCTTGAGAAGGTTTATTATATATAACCTTAATTCCCTGAATAATTTCTTTATATTTTTCTTTGGCTTGAGCTATGTTTAGTCTAAGTTCATTAATAATATTATCCATTTTGGATAGGTTACGACTTTCCATATTGTTAAGATAATTTGCTAAATTTTGTTGAAATTTAACAAAGTCTGTAAAGAAAGTAATTAATTCTTCTGTCTTAGCCTTTAAATCTAATTGTAAGTCTTTAATAAAACTACTATTATAGTCTTGTGTAACTGCTATTGATGTTGAGATTAAATTTAATCTTTCTGGTATAAGTCTGGTTACTTTAGCAGCATTAGCAATCTCATTTTCATTTATCGGATAATAAAATCTTTCATCATTTATCTTTTCTAGAATTCTTTGATAAAAATCTGTTAGAGTGTGAATGGAGAGGTTTCCAGGTACATCATTCCAATCTTATCTAACTATTTCCATTAAGAAGATAATTATCTAATCTTGAGGTAAGTTTAGCTTGTTCTTTAATGAGTTTGACTAACTCACTTTCTTGATTTCTTGTTAGAATCTTAAGGTCTGAAATTTCTTTACTAAGGACTTCTACGTGATTAGTCTTAATATTTATATCTTGTAATACTTGTACAAGGTCTATTGGGATTTGACTGTCTATTTCTTGTATTCGCTTTGAGATATTTTTTATCTCAGTATCTAGGGTTTGAAAGTCTTTAAATAATTGTCATAAAATAAGGAGGATACAATAATTTTGATCTATTATGCTATTAATAGCATTAACAATGATTAGTCTACTATTTGCGTGTTTAGCGGGAATATGTTCAATATGTGAACAACCCTCTATGTGAGAGGTTAAGCAACCTTCTAGGTCTAAATCAGTTATGGGTATGAGTTGATAGTCTGAATGGGTTCCAAAAATATCTTTATAAATGCGTGGAATAGATCCCAAGAGCATTAAAGTCTTTTAGGTCTGAAAGGAGCGTCTTGGCTCTGATACCGGAATTGAGAATGAGTCGAAATTTGGCGGGTTTCCTTTTTTAAAGTTTCAAATCTCTATTACACTAAAATGTTTTCTAAAAGTATTGTAATCTAAAATAGAATTATACTAAAGATATTATTTTTGTCTTATTATGGTCCTCATTTAATGACCTCATTTGAACCTCTCCCTATATATATAGTATGAAATCTACACGATAAGCGGGCATTGCATAAAATTTGGAAGTGATCAGAAATTGCTTTCTAGGGTGCAATATCCATCAACTAATACAATATCTAAAATTGCCCAGATCTCAATGCAAATCTCATCAATCACTCTTTATTTTATCTTAAAACTCACAAGCTAAATATGAACTAAAAACAATAGGAAAATGTTGAATATACAAATTCAACTTCTTTTCGTTTTTCAGCATTTTTTGAATTTATTTGATAACATTGTTTAAATAGAATGAAACAAATGAATAAAAATTTGTCGTAGTTAAGGTCCTCAAAATAAAATTGCTTATAGCTTGTCATCAAATTAAACAATCAGGTCTCACAGCTTTCATGCCATCAAAGGAGCCACGACCATTAGTATTTGTATTATAATATGACTAAAAAATTAGTTGAAAATTATAAACAATAATAATAAAAATATATAAAAACAAAAAAAAAGATAAAATTGTAAAGGTTTTGGAAAAAAAAATATAGCCGAATCTTATTCATTGCAACCCGAATGATATCTATATAATAAAGGAGGAGGGACTTTTTGTCCTTCCCAACTAATGGCTCAGATTGAATCTTAAAAATTTAGTCTTTATCAACTGACGGCTGGGATTGATTCTGAGGTGCTTGAATCTAATGGAGCTTAAAGGGCAATATTGTAATTTACATTAGGATAAGCACAAGGCTCGAGAACACCCTGAACGACAGAGCACACGGCCCAATATTTTCCTTTACGCTTACGTTTGAAAAGGCTTCTCTCTCTCTCATTCCCTCATCTCCTGTTTGTTCATCTCCCATCTCTCACTCAACCCATCTCTCACTCTCTCATTCTCTCATCATAACTAAAGACCCATCATCTGATAGAGGTCGTGTAGCCGCCGGCAAGACCACAACGCCGGAAAGACCACAACGCCGGAAAGACCAAGGACAGCTTTTTCGTTTTCTTATTTGACAGTTTCTACACATTTGAGGAGATGGATTTTTACTCTATAAATTTTTCCATCAAACGGCTAACACAGGAGACCCACTACCACATTTAATATTTAGCAAAAGGAAGTGCACATACAATCGTGGGGTCGGGTTATCTTTGCACTTCATAATGAAACCTACTTCGAACCTCTCAACACCTCTGCTCTCACCCACTCCCTGTTACATACCCACTAACTCTCCTCTTTGATGAAACGAGATATTTTGCAACATATCAAGGTATCATCACAGTCTGAAAAATAGTTATTATAGTACAAAAATCAAATTTCAACTGTTTTTTGAGGTTCTTTAGCCAAAATGTGAATGAGTAATATATGCTAACATGTTTTGAGTGTGTAAGTGCAGATGGAAAGCTGGTAATGTTTAGATCATCAAAGATGAAAACTCTAAAATCTAACGTGTTCTTGAATAAGACAATGAAATTGAGCAATAAGGACATCATTTGCTGTGAAGACACTGATAGAGGGAGTGCAGAGGAGGATCGAGGTTTCGAGAGAGAGTTGGGGGCAATGGCGGATAAATGTTGTAGAGAGTCTGGGCTACAATGGGATTGCTTATTTGAGTCGATGGAGGCAATGGTTTCAACAGGTGGTTGTCCTATGATGGTGGATGGAGGATGAGTAGTTGATTGTCAGTTCTCTCTCACATGTTTCCATTGGTTTCAAAGTTTAGAAATTAATTTTTTTTACTCATAATGCGTTTGTGTCTCTCTATACTCATTAATTTCATTTTTTTGAAACCCATAAAAACAAAAGATTGGTTTTGTTTGTGACATATGTGTTTATCAGTTGTGTTGAATTAGTTTTGCTTTTCTAATGAATAAATTATTTTGTACTTTGTTGTTTAGAGCAAGGCCAAAGAAAACCCCACTTCTGAGTTAATGTAAATGTTGTAGAAGCTATTGGAGAAGGTAAACAATATTGATTGGCATCCTTTGATATTATTCATAATCTAATTTGGACACTACTTGAAATATCATTCAAGCTTTCTTTTAACTATTTTATTAGTAGGTTTTTAGATCATTTCTCAAAGGAAAATATTTTTTTGGTAATTAATGAGAACTTTCCTAACTTCTGTATCATTTTTATTATTAATAATTGTCACCATCGTCCCATTTGCAGATATGTACAGATGATTGTGAAACACCAGTTGAGCAAGCAAGATCAGTGGTCTAATTTTACTACGGATTGGAAAATGCCTTGAGGGCATTAAAGTGATGTGTAATGTGTTCATCTATCAAAGAATGAATATAATTGTAGTTGTGTATTTTTTATGTTTCATTATAGTAATTTTTTTATTAGCATATACAATAAAAAATAAATGAGTTTGGATGTGATAAAAGTGTCACATAAACTTGGTGCAACTTTAGTTCTCAAACGTTAAAATTTATTTGAAATTTAAAATTCATTGTGTTGGGTTTATGGGTAAGAGAGAGAGAGAGAGAGAGAGAGAGAGAGTGGGTGAGGGTGATGGGTGATGGGTCGTGTGTGTGTCTATAGATAAAGGTGTTTAGTATAGTAAATATGGTTGAGTCCTTGCATGAAATATTTTGGGCAATATTTTTAGTTACACAAGTTGTATATTAATAATACTCACAAATGTGTTGTAAAAATGATTTTTATTTCATTTTTCTACTTAAGCATAAATTGTTATATGTCTCAAAAGTTTTATGCCCGTGTCTATTTTTGAAGCATATATATGCTGGAAGGATAATGTGTCTTTTTTCATTTTAGTGGGTGTGTTAATTACAGTCTATTAAAAGAAAATGGAACTATTATTTTAATTTTTAGTATATAATTGAAAAAATATTTTGTTGTAAAGACACTAAAAAAATGGGATTAAATATAGTTTCTTTTCAATTTTATTTATTGTTGTTTTTATTGGTTATCAAGTGATTCATATATCGCTAAGTAAAAACAATAATGATAAAAAAAAGTAATTAATAATCCATTTAGACAAAGGGAAAAAATTAACTTGCATTTTTTCAACAATATCATTTTAATCTATTTAAAATTCCAAGACTCTTACACCACTAACATAAGTCAGTTTTAAAACGAACATGATACTTTCATGTATGTAAATTTTGACAGAAATACATCTTCATAAATTTCAAATCAATGTTTTAATTTTTCTTTCGTGTATAAAATTTTCAACTGCTCTATTATGATTAAAACGTATATATTTGAGAAATAATAAGGTTTATAAAATTTGGTTCAATAAATACTAATTGTAAATTTAAACAAGATATTTCCAAGACAGAAATGCATTGTATTAGAATCGGAACCATGTCCCAAGCGTTGGATCAATATGCTAACTGTGCCATCAACACGGGTTACACTTAGCCATGACGAGGTACTATGGGATGACGATGACGAGCAAGTGTACTATGGGACGACGAACAATATTTATATTTTGGAAAATGTTACTCTTACCAGGAGTTAGCACCGGGCTAGTACCGAATGCGCTTTATATGGCTTGTACTATGATGTGGGTCCCGCCAGGGTACAAGCCATATAAAGCACATTCGGTACTAACCCGGTGCTAACTCCCGGTAAAAGTATCATTACTCTTATATTTTCACTATTGGTGACACATTTAAAATACAAAATATCAAGGGAACAGATTTATTACAGTATCATCGACACGGGTACAAATTATCACGGGAACAAATTTATCATCGTGCCATCGGCACGGGTACACCCTAGTATATATATATAAAGGGGGAGAGAGAGAGAGAGAGAGAGAGAGAGAGAGAGAGAGAGTCAAGCTCATGTGTATACTAAGTTTACACACTAAGTTTGCACATCATTTTTTTAAAATAGTAAAAAAAATATTTTGAGTTGATGTTTTTTGTATGATATTTAAACGTTTCAACGGACCCATGTGAAAAAAATCAGTTCAAAATAACTTTTTTTACTATTTTTAAAAAATCGATAAAACTTTTGCTAATTTTAAGTACTTTAAAAAGCTGGGAAAGTTTAACAGATTTATTAAAAATAGTAAAATAAGTTTTTTTGAGCAGATTTTTTTATATGGGTCCGTTGAAATGTTTAAATATCACATAAAAAATAAACTCAAAAATATTTTTTTTAATCCTTTGAAAAATTGGTGTATGCCAGCACTGTGCAAACTTAGTGTGCACAGGAGCCTGCCTCTCGAGAGAGAGAGAGAGAGAGAGAGGTTCATAAGCGAACATTAAAAAATGAACATTTTAATGAATATTAACAAAACACACCTTACAACCCATTAATTTTAAAATCTTATGTTATAATTGGTCTGCGCCAGCCCTCTCTCTCTCTCTCTCTCTCTCTCTCTCTCTCTCTCTCTCTCTCTATATATATATATATATATATATATATATATATATATATACACACACATATATATATATATATACACACACACAATACTGCTCTTGTACATACCGGTCCGCATTTTAAGAGTACAGACCGGACATATGTCACCTAACGATAAGCGTAGAAATTATAGATTAAATTATAGACACCACTCTCTTTTCTGGGCGCACCACCAGATGACACATGTACAGTCCACACTCTTAAAATGCGGATTGGTATGCACAAGAGCAGTACTATATATATATATATATATGCTCTTGTGCGAACTAGTCCACATTTTAAGAATACGGAATTGGCATGTATCGCTTAACGGTGCGCCTAAAAATTATGGCCTAAATTATAGGCACTCTCTCTCTCTTAAGGGCTCACTGCCAGGTGACACATGTCCGGTCCGCACTCTTAAAATACGAACTAGTCCGCATAAGAGCAAAACTCTATATACATACATATATATATAGGAAGAGGTTCAAAAAGGAACCTAAAAGATGAAGATTTTAATGAACCTTAACAAAAAGCACCTTAACAACCCATTAATTTTAATTCCTTTGTTATAATTAATCCGCGCCAGCAACAACGGACACGCATGTGACACTCGTATTTTTTAATTCACACACTTGTCACCCACCCCCACCCGCTTGTCACACGCGTGTCCGTTACCGCTGGCGTGAACCAATTACAACATAAGAATTAAAATTGATTGAAAGTTGGGTACTTTTTATTAAAGTTTATTAAAATGTTCATATTTTATGTTCGTTTTTTAACCTATATATATATATATATAGGCAAAGTGACTCAACGATCCTACATTTATATTTGCCCTTTTATACATAAAAATTTCAAAATCATGCAAAACTCTTCCATTCAAATCTTGAAGGGGTTCACATAAAGAGGCAACTTTAACAATCAATCACTAATCCAGAAAAAAGTAAACCCGCCCGTTACTTTACAAATGATGGGAACCCAAAACAAAATGCAAAACCTTGAGGAGTTACCCGATGGAAGGCAATTAATTACTAATAATGCCTTCAAGTGGAATATGATTAAATATAGAGACAACGTATTAGACGTGATTAATACCGGGAGGGAGAGAGAAAGATGCATTTAAAATTAGAGAATTGCGGTTAAGAAAGTAAATGGTACCGTATCACATTTATTTTGGACATTTAAAACGGATCAGTAAATCGAAGTGTCGAGTTTATCAAAGAAATGTGAAAGGTCAAAAGGTAAATGAGCTACAATTAACTCTTAGAAACCAAAAAGCATTAAAGACTCATTATTAACCTCTAATACTACCATATTAGAGGTATAATAAATATTTGTGGAGTGAAGTTTTTGCACGAATAAGATAGCTTTCATGGTATTTTATAATATATAGTTTTTTTAGCTTTAGTCTCATCTCCTAAGATTTGTTAAATCTCTCATCCCATATATTTTTGAAATTGTAGCGAGTCCCATAATCATCCAAAACTGTCCAAAACTATAACCGTCCATCTTCCTTTTTGCAGAGAATAACACTTGTCCCATAATGATTACAATGGGACCAACAACTAAAAATATAATGATATGGAAGGGACAATCTTAAAAAATGGGACTAAACACTTGAGATCCCTTTTATAGAAAGACTAAGTGTGTTTTCTTTTCAAATAACGCTCCGAAAAGCCAACTTCCACATCCACTAATCAACTTCAAAGTAAAAATTAATTTGAAAGATTTATTAGTACAAAACAATTACGGCATCGACCAAGATCTACTTTGAGGATTGATATGGGAAAACACATGGGTTTCTTAGATATATTAAGATGGTGGGAGAACAAACAGAAGGTAAGGTTATCATAGAGGAAGTTCACCACTGTCAGCAATCACAACTTTGCTTTTGGGCGTTCCACTTTGCATTCCTTCAGCTTCAACCTTATAAACCACATCCATTCCTGATAGCACCTTCCCAAAGACCACATGACGACCATCTAACCTGCAGTCGAATTTACAAGGACATATTAGGTCAGAAAAATGGCCTCATATCACTGGACTACCTTACATACACGGGGAAAATATTGTGTTCAAATGGTTACAACCACAAATTTACTATATAGTGAGACTCTAAAAAGGGCTCCTTAAAATAAAGAATTTGTGGACATCCAATTTGCGGGGGTAAATTGTTCATTTTTTGACAAACTTTAGTGGATATGATCTCTGTGGTGTGGAGATTGTTGGACATAAACATGCATTTTATATCATTCTCCCTTGCTAAATGATCATATTTTTTTTTATTAAAGTTGGTTGAGAATCTTGAGACAGTAATGTAAAGACCCCTATATGTCACTACAAATATTGCAAAAAGTCCCCCAAAGGGGGGGTTCTTAGCAACGACGCAGTGTAGGGGCCTTGTATGAACACACGGGGTTTACGTGCAAGAACGATGAAAGTTCAAATTATTTTTGCACTTTCTCTTCAACTATATTCTCAATATGCATATACAGTTACCAGCTGGTTGTAACAGTGGTGAGGAAGAACTGTGAACCATTGGTGTCTGGACCAGCATTTGCCATGGACAGAAGCCCTGCACAGAGTTAGCACAAACAGCAAAAATTGTTATCCTTAATAAAACTTTCAAATTCTACACTTGAGTTGGGACAAATGTTAATAGTTTTGGGTCTACAAAGAACATAATAATCCTACCTGGTCCAGTATGCTTGATCTTAAAATTCTCATCAGCAAACTTCTCGCCGTAGATTGATTCCCCACCCCTTCCATCACCAAGTGTAAAATCACCACCTTGAATCATGAAGCTGGGAATAATTCTATGGAAACTGCTTCCCTTGTAATGGAGAGGCTTCCCACTCTTTCCAACACCTTTCTCCCCTGAGTTGATATACATAATACATATAAAATTAGGTGGTACAAATTATTCTTCCTGTGTGCTAGTCTTGTGTTCTACATAGCCGGTTTTTTATTTGGCAAAAAATTAAACATCCCATTTTATAGGTTAAGAATTTTATCAAAACAAATGAATAATAACAAGGGAAAGTAGTTTCCAGTACCTGTGCACAGAGCTCTGAAATTTTCTGCAAGCAATAAAGGAGCAAATTAATACTTATGCAGCTTGGAGGATGAACTTAGTGAGTTCCCAAAAGGAAAAATATTGAGCAACTCATTTTTAAGGATTCCATCTGACATGCATACCTGCTGTTTTTGGAACTGTCTTCCCGAAAAGACCCATAACAATACGGCCTGGAAAAATAGGAAATTATATATGGCATCAACATGGAATGTACCATGTGTTGTAAAATAACATGGTGTGTAGTTGGCAAGTTAGGCATGTGTATGTGTATGTGTTTGTGTCTGCGTGTGTAGAATGAGAAAATCATCTCTCAACTAACAAAGTAGTTCTACATAAAAATCAGGCTGCAGGTATCAAAGATCCATAAGGAATATTAATGTTTGTACACAGGAAGCATGCATGCTACAAAAAATTCTAATCTAAGACATCTTTTCCTTCCTTATCTACTAGAACCTTCCATTTCTAGTCTAAGAGTCCAGGGAAAAATTAAGGGAAAGAACAAAAAGAGAAATCACAGGAATTTATGCGGTTCACGCACAGTTTACATGCAAATATAATAAAAGTGATTCTCTTAAATAAGAAAAATGAAATGAATATAATCTTTTTACATCTTCGGTAACCAGACCTCTCATAGCACCTTACTAATTCCCAAGGGTACGTTTTGACCCTACAATACACACAAGAAGAAGAAGCGGATAATGGATAATCACCACAGATGGGAAGATGTTCCCAAGGTAATGCTAGTTAGCAAAAATACTACAGACCCAAAACAGACGTGGTTAAAAAATTTGGGCCTAGTAGGCTTCGGGTACAACAATACATGTATAAGCAAAAACATCGCATTGACAAAAACAGAACATACCAGCAGGTTTTCCAGCAATCTCAACATCAAAGTAAACTTTGTGAGTCACTTCCTTCAAATCTTCCTTTGACTTCTTTGCCTGCAAAGCAAATGAATTAATGAATTACAAAACGACCATATTCTGCCATCCTTTCTACTTGTCAAATGAATAAACTATTAAGGATGTGTTTGATAGAAAAAAATGGAAAATAAAAAATTTCCATGGAAATTTTCCAAATCATGTATTTCCATGGAAAATTGTGCCAAGCTAAAATTTGTAATATTGTGTTTGCATGTGATTTTAAAAAATGGAAGAAAATAGGTCTATTTAGGCTAAAACAATGAAAATTCGTCAATAATTTTTTTTTTAGGGGTGAGGTAAGAAATAAAAATGCAAATTTTCATGCTTTAATAAGTTGTAAATTTTTTATTGGTGGAAAGTTTTTCCAAGGCAAGTTTGTGGAATGAAACACATCTAAAGTTGGAAAATATTGAATCTTCCACATTTCCATTAAACACACCCTAATATGCAAAAAAATTAAAACAAAGATGGGCATTCTGAAGTGAGAGGGAAAGCTGAACAAAGAACCATTGCTTGTTTAATAACAAATTTACAATCTGAACTGGTTTCTTTTCAATTGCAAAATTATCATAGACCTCTTATCTGGAAATTTTTTTATCAAAAAGTTCTTCGGTCATTTTGCTTCGGCCTTGTTTGATACATGATAAAGTTGGATGAAATCTGTTTCCTTCCGAACATTCCCGGAAAAGTGTCAGATTACTACGTTTGGTGCAACGTTAAGTTATATGGAAATATGGGCCCCAATTGAATCACACTATCTCCTTGGTATAAAAGTGGGTGGAATCAAAATTCATGCAATATAGATAGATCATGGAATTCTTACTTTTCCATAGGAATCCTTACAAATATTTTTTGTGAGAACAAGAATTATTTTATACAATAAATTATTATATTTATTAAATATTAGAAAACATTTAAGAAATATACATTTGAGTTAGTATATTCATATATTTATAAATTGTGAATTATAGTATTATTTTTATAAGATGTCCAATTTAGATTAAAAGTGGTTCTACTATAAACGAATTTTTGACCGAAATTTGGTACACACACTGACGTGGAGACTTGTTATTGGTTGATTTTTTATCCCAATGGCATGGACCCCAAAAACCAACCAATAACAAGCCGCCCCGTCGGTATGTCTACAAAATTTCGATTAAAAATTTGGTCACAATAGAATTTTCCTTAGATTAATTTAATGTGTGTATAGTAATATAATTGCTAAAGGGTAATATTGGAATACATTCAACATTCCCGTGTCTTTTTGTCATGAATGAACCAATCACTAAATTATGATTCACAATACGAATTCATTGGTTAACCAAAAGGACTTAGAATCCACGTAAAAGGTTTCATGGCAATTACAATCCCTTTTCCAGTAATCTTAATCCAATCAAAATATTAACGCGTACCAAACGGGGGTGTTGATTCTAGTTTTAGTTTTGTTTTAGTTTCAAATCTAAATGATGAACGTTATAGATCTAATAATCAAAATGTAATTTTACAACAAAATATTACAGTTAGCACAAAAAACAGATATGGGCGGCAAAAAACAAATTTAATAAACCCTAAAAAAGGGGATCTGATGGGTGTTGGGCTGAGTACCTGAGATATGGCTAGGGTTCCCAACAAGACTAGCAGTGTTACACAGAGGAAACTTGATCTGGCCATGTTTATTATTGGTGTTATCACAACTGAGAAAGAGTGAGAGGGTTTTATATTGGACCAGAGATCTGTAGATGTCAACTAATGGAAACGGGACACGTAATCTGGTGAGGCGTTTTTGATCGATTCTATTGGCTCAAGGGTTGTGGGCTGGTTTACTAGAGGCAAATATATTGGGCTTCGATTCAAGAATTTCAAGTGAGTTGGGTTTGGCCCATGTTAGTTTTATTTTTATTTTTATTTTCTTTTTATTTGCAAAAGAATGAAAACATTGAAGTTTTTACATATCTTCAAACTGAACAACTTGTTTTTACATTAAAAATCTCAATTTCAAAATCGAAGCCAGAGAATAATGTTTTTACATCATCGTCTTTTGTTAAATGTTAAATCCATTTAAAGAACCGGTTATAAATTCCTCACCACAATTCGTCAAAGGCCCCAACAACAAACTCAAATTATTAAGACAAATTTATTAAATAAATATAAAGTTCCTAAAGGGAATACGATAAACTCAAGAGAACCGGTTTAGAGAGAGAGAGAGAGAGAAATTCACTAATTTGGGTAGGACCTATACTACTCATAGATAAAACAATATTAGGGTTCATTTTAGTAATTGTTAAGAATATAATGGGTAGCTAGATTTGGCCCATGATTTATTTAATAACCGAAGGATCGTGAGTCACTACCATTTTAGAAAAAAATCCAAAAACTCAAGTCAATGATGGGACTATGATTTTTGGTTGCGAGGGTGAAAGATTTTACCAAAGTTGGGGTTTAGGACGATCAAGATTAGGGGAGTTCATGGTACGGTAAAAATCTGTATTGTACTATTTTGTATCGAAAACAATTGATAATGGTTTACTTTTTTTACTTACCAAAAATCAAAACTACCCAAATCGAAATTATCGATTTTTTGTGTTTGATTTTGGTTTACACATTTAAAAAATCGATTTAGCGAAATTACCGCTTTTAATGTACCAAAACATAAAAATATCAAATTTATTGTAATAATGTACCTAAATTATAAAATAGATATACCAAAATATATTTGGATCATAAAAAATTAAATTTGATATTCGGTGGACATGATTTTTGGTGATCAATTTGATATATTATAAAATCAAATTTGATATTTGGTGGACATGATATTTGGTGATGAATGTAAGTAAGTATTTTGGTATATCAAAAATACCAAAAATCATGGTAACTTTTGGTGATAAAAATATAAGAGCCAAAAGCATGACCCATAGTGATGAATGTAAGTAGGTATATAAAAATATGGTTAAAAAAATATTAAAACATGTGAAACATCCCACATCGATTTTCTACCAAAAAAAAAATCTTTATCAGTTGGTATAAAATTGCACTATCACTTCAAAACATTATTATGCTAGTCCCACATCGAAAAGGAGTGTAACTCCTACACCTGCTACTAGCTTTGTATAAAGCTATTACCTTTATTTGGAGAATTCCAAAGGCTATGAGTTTGACAGATTCGAGCCATGATTTTTGGTGGACATGATTTTTGTTTTGGCAAAATAATTTGACAAAATATAAAATGATGTTAAGCCTTATATATTTTTATCGAAAAATTATGCTACTTTGATGATAATTATTTTGGTCAAAATTATTTTTGACTAAATAAAAAATGATGTAACTTAGTTATTTTTTTAATCTAATAATTTGAGTTGGGCAAGCTGTAAAGAGAAATTTTACCAAAATTATCGATTTTACCATGATTTATCGTAAAATGTGCGGTACGGTTTTGGTTTACATAAGGTTATATCGAGTGGTATAAATGGCAAATTTGTTTTTAGCTTATTAGAATCGGTTTGGTATTGGTATTCCCTATTTACCGACCAAACCAATCGATACCCAACCCTAACCAAGATTACTTTTTAAGGGTTATTATTACTTTTTTGAACAATTTTATATCGGAGGATCTTAGGGTTATTTTTCATGATTTTTTAGCCATAATGAGGATAAATGAATCCTTAATGTGTTTAGACCGAAGGAACATATAGAATATTCAATCTTTTATAGTTTTTTGTTTTGGATATTTACATCAATTAATGTTATCCAAAACAACTAAATCGGACAGTGACGTATTCACAAATTTATTAAGGGGGCAAAAATATACTTATTTGCGGTAAAAACTATAAGGCCTCATTTGGTTGTTCTAAAATTGTAAATTGATTCATTTATAAATTGGCCCATTAATTGTGCATAGTTTCATTAATGAAGTGATTCATTAATTGATCCAGCTTAATTCCTATGTAAAATCTAAAATTAAACATCATGAAATGTATCCATTTGAAATAGGAGTTAAAGAATATTCATTCGGCTTCTCTTCTCCCTCTCCCTCCTGCCCTCCCCCCCCCAAAAAAAAAAAAAATATATATATATATATATATATATATATATATATATACTTTTTTCTTATTGAACCTTAACATCAATTTCAAAATGCCAAACACCACCTAAAATTATATTTAAACTCATCTTAGATCAACTCATTTATAATTTACTAATTCACAATAAACCAGTTTATATAATCAAACAATTTGCGCAATCAAACTGTGCCAAATAATTTTTAAAATAACTATATAGACGTGTTCATTTTTGTCATATGATATGACCATGACAAAATGGATAATTCTAGACCAACACAAAATTTTAACACATTGTGCACGACACAATGACACGTCGTATCTACATTAGTTGATGTTTGAAAGGATAATTACTGGACCCTAAACACCAATCACTCCAAACACACACGTGTCCATATGTCACAAAAAATGTGTTGGATCACATGTCGGCGTAAAAATACTCTAACAATGTTTGTCATTATTTAAAATCGAGATAAGTTTCTTAAGAAATAAAATTAACATGGAAAAATTGGGTATGAAAATAAATATTTATCAATTTTCACGGAGATAAATTATTGCAAATTAAAGAACAACATTTTTATGGATAAATATTGTGATAAATTATAAAGTGTGGCATTTTGTCATGGACATGAGTCATTAAAGGCTACAATACATCAATATAATACACATGAAAACAATTCCTCAAAACTCATGGGAGGGAGTTTCCCTCCACGTCCCTATATAGATACGCCCCTACACCCAGACTTAAATCGAGCCCACATGTATGACAAACTTATAAACATAGCAAGCCATAAAATGAAGAGAGATAAAGTGATTTTTACAGAGCAATCAGACAAGATGTTTGTGTCAAAATCATCTAAAACTTGTGTATGGATTAGGGCATTAGCTTGGCTATAATAATCTTTATATATATATATATATATATATATATATATATATCAAAGTTATATTGATCTAGAGCAAGTATTAGAGAAAAGATAAATGAAAAAAAAATGGGAGTCAAGTTTATGTGGTTCGGCCCAATATGGTGCCTACGTCCATAGTTATAATTATGATTGTACTATTTTCAATAGGCCAAAGCCATGAATGAAAGGTGGCTACAAGATCTCAAGTTAACTCTAGAGTTTTACAGTATAACCGTTAGAGTAAGTATTTCTCGATCCCTCTCAATAAGGGATTATGATGTTATTTTATATTCTAACAAAAGTGTGTGTGTGTGTGAGAGAGAGAGAGAGTATAGTGTGACAGGTGTCGTGCCCTTATCGATTGGGCAATTGCACCTTTTATAAAAATATGGAAGGATATTCACGAGGTTATTATCCACACATGGGGGTGGGTATTTTATTATAGGCCACTTGTGTGCATAATATAAGTGCTTATAAACATCATCTTATCCTATAACACATTTTTATCCACTATGACGTGTTGACACTTATCATCGAAGGCGGTGGAATATGAGAGGCATGCATGGACTATGCAAGAGTATCAACAGTGTGTGTGAGAGAGTTAAATCGACTAAGTAAAGCATAGAGGTTGGACTCGGGCTCAACTTCAATCATGCTTCGAGATGATGAAAAATGACTAAAGTATTCCCTTAAAGGACGTTCTTCGGCCATGACGAGAGTAATATTTTTGGATTTTTTAAATATTTTTCAGAAGAAAATAAAATCTTTTTGTGATTTTTGAATATAAGAAAAAGAAAAATATTTTTAGAAGTTTGAATATTTTAAAAAGAAAGAAAATATTTTTGTGATTTTTTGTGATTTTTTTTCTAATAAAAGAATGAAAATATCTTTGGGATTTTTGGAAAAAGGGGAGATAATGGATTCTTTTCGAAACATAAAAGGGCGGAGCATTCAAAATCAACTACCAGATGATGAATTAGACATGTACAAGCAAACGACAAGTCCTAACTAGCACAGAGCGAATTTTATTTTCAATTAAGTGAAGGGGGTAGCTAAATTTTAATTAATCCGTGGGCGAGAAAAGTACGGAGTGTTATACGTGGCCTTTGAAAAAATGTGCTCATACTTTCTTTTTGAGAGAACAAGAGGTTTACTAATTAAGGCTCAGCTACTACAATGATCGACCACCTGGCACCACGATGGGGAAAGCACAAACGCATTTTATTGGGCGACCTCACTTAAAACTCAGCTTTTGTAGACAATTGTCTTAAGAAAGTCAATCGAAGATTGGCAGGGGTGGAAAGGACTCGCTAGATTATTCTACGAGTGTCTCGTTCCAAAAGTTTCCTAATGAACATCAAATCCTACTTGGCTTGTTAGTTGATTAATTTTAATTAAGTGGTAACACGGGTAACAAGCAAATGGGATAAAGCGATTGAGTGGGTGATGAAATCCCATCTTGTTTCAATGACCGGGTCTAAGTCTTATGTTCATTAATTTATCAAACAATTCAACTCAAGTGTGATGCAAAAATAAAAAGCACTTAGGAGCAAATAATCACACAAAAAATGAACTCGCTTGCAGTAGATTCGTGAGTGATAAAGAAATGTACCTCCTACGGCTTTTACACATGTGGGGTGAAGACCGAGTTGAGTTAACCGGGGAAAAGTTCTCCTAACTTCAGTTGTCCCTAGGAGTCCTATGGACCCAAAATAGAGAGCGTTTTAAATCCACTCCAAGGTGTCTCTCTCTCTATTTTGTCTCGTTTCCCTTTTTTATTTTTTGTGAATAATTATTAAAAATAAATTGGTGTAAAAAATCCACCCAAATAAATACAACACCTCAAGAATTCTAATACAACAAATATAATGAATAATAAAAATAACAATTACAACGACAAATGAAATACAAGTCTCCGACTTTGTCTCCTCGTCAAGAAAGAGGCAACGGAGCCATTTCATAACTAGATTTTTTTTTTGCATATTGACTTTGTCTTCAAAAGCCGAGTCTCAAAATCCCTTGAATACCAAAAAATATTGTTAAACAACTTGTATTGCAGTAAGTACGGGTATAAATCCAACTTTCAAGGTGAAAACACAAATAAAGTGAACGATTGCAATTTCAATTTCAAGGAGAATTAACTAATTAATGCTAAAAAATTTAAGTGACTAAATAGTTTAAAAATGACACGTAATCGAGTGTGGTAAATGTGAGAAGGACAAGAGATGGGATTACGCCGTGTGACTAATTATTTTAATTTTTTAATTTATATAATTAAAATATTTTGAGAAAATATTAAATTCATGATCTAAATCTCGTTACAGCTATAAATTGAATAATATTTTTTTCAGAAAACTAAATTAAAAATTGCCACTAATCCAAAAGATGGTTTTGTACTCTCTTAAAAAAAATCACCTGTTAAGATCGATTTATTAAAAATTGTATGAATCCTTTAATCGCGACACCGAGTTAACATTTCAAATTCAATATATTAATTAGGAAAAACCTATCTCTAGTTCGATTTCAAAATTAATATTTTTATTTAAAATAAAATGATTTACCCTCTCTCGAAGCATAAATTAACAGGTGACAATTTTAAAATAATTTTTCCTAAAAATATAACAATTAAATAAATTAATTAATTAAAATGAACATCAAACACGGTTTCATCCCACCTCTTGAACGGGGTGTTTAACCAAAAATTCTCGTGTTAGAACAAATAACAATCAATAAAATATCAAAAAATGACATAAAATTGAAAAAGAGAGGAATGAAATACAATACACAAGTCTCCTTGTTGAATTACGTTCTTGAAATGAGTCACAATTCTTCCATAAATATTTGCACTTGATTATAGTAAAAAAACTAATACTTAATATTCTAAACCTAACTTTTTTTTTATAATTTTCTAAACAGTTTTTTTATTCTAGAGTGTCAAAATGACACTGCAAAATAATATACAGTCTCAGCTTTTTTTTCTTTTTTATGAATACCTCCTGCCTTATTTATGGCTCACGTAGTTGGTATTTTTGTAGAGAGATTTTTTTTGGGATTTAGTTTGGCCAAGTCAAGAACATGTGGATTTTTAGAGGTGGCTTTGCATGTGACTTTTGTTCCAGTTTTTATGGAGTTGGGTGATAAAAATGGGTATAAGCTGGATTTGTGTAATGGGTTAAAACAGGTCCGCCGTTTGAGTTTTGAGTTGAAACCGGGTTGGATCGAGTTTGGCCGAAATGGTGTTTGAATGAGTTCGCTAGCAAGTTTGCTGGTTGGCCGGAGTTTGGAGGTGAGTTTGACGGTGAGATAAGGACATCAGGTAATGCTCGGATATGGGTTGTCTAGCCGCAGTTGGTTTTTTCTGGTGGGAATATGGGTGATAAGGTAGCTATGGAGGAAAGGCCTGGTCGTGTTTTTTTATTTTGGAAATGAGAGAGAGATAAGAGGTAAGGGGAAGATGACATGTGAGAGGAGAGAGAATGAATTGTGTGCGAGGCTGTGTAAGGTAGGTAGGGTGCGTGTGCTTGTGCGAGGCTGTGTAAGAGATAAGGGGAAAATATTTCAACACTTTTTAGGAGCTTGTGTGCTTGTGCCTTCCTTGCTAGTAGATTGGACATATTTAGGTTCATCACATATCGAACACCGATCGAGATTTTCACACTCCTTTCGGTATAGTATGTAGTCATACATTCAAGCATGAATTGATTCATACTTCATTCCCAAACCTTTCAAACTGTTCTTCATATTGGGATATCTGTTTGGAAGAGTATTTTTCTTGGGTAGCAAGCCCTTCACCCAATTCAAAATTCGTATCACGCTATTGCCAGACAAACCATATTGGGTCCTCAAACTATGCAAACCAACCATGTTGATCTTTCTCACATCCAGAGTATAATGGTTGGGCCACCTTAAATTTTAGGGTAGTCATCGTCAAGGTTTATCCCGATATCTTCATGAGCACCTGAACCTTGTACATCGCCAGTGACCTCATTATCTTCCACTTCATGAACTCCATACGCGTCATCAACTAAATCCTCTAGAATATTATGATATACATTGTCATCCTCCCCTTGTATATCTATCCTACTTGTTGAAAGTTATTGTAAAGGTTACTCGGGGACAAAAGAAACTTTCAATTCCCCTTGAAAAATCAAAAATCGATAATTATCTTGCATATCCTTAGTTCAACTGTTTTCCACTCCAACACATTACCCTTCTTACACTTAGCACGGGAACTCTTCATCATTATAATATCTCTTTGCGTATTTCACAAATTTATTAGCATCTCTACAAAATACATCCCTTAATCTATTTGTCTCACCCATCCACTATTTGTATTTAGGATATCCCATCACAGCTACAATAAATAATCTCCTATTATGAGAAAGAAGCGTATATTCATGAATTAGTATAAACAAAAGTGTGAACATTTAGTTCCTATTAAATAATTTACTAAAATATTGACATTTCATCTTTTGATGTTATATTATAAAAACAATATAATTCTTAATTCTTCCACCTACTCTAAAGGGTGAGTGGTCCTATCCTATTCAAGACCGTGCATTTCTGTAATATACTTAACAGCTCATGCACATTGTTTCAATTTAAGGAAAATTCAGCAGCATATCCCCATAGTTCTCTAAGTACACGACCTAGATTCGCAAGTGTAAGTGTTGTTTTAATTTATCAATTGAAATAACATTTAACATCGCATCATTTAGTATGTACCAGAGAACATTAAGATACGGCAGAAGAACTTTCCCCAGTAGTGACAAGTTTAAGCCACTAAGAAAATTATTTCACAGAAACTATGCAGTCCCAAACTATCCAAACGAGACAATTCGAGAAATCTCATTACAGGGGAAATGACTTTCGAACGGGTCTAAGGGCTATTGAATGCGTACGCATAAGAACTAGAAGGATAGTATCTATGCGCACTATATGTAATTTAAAGTATGTTTCATTTAATTATGTCTTATCACAATCACGTATATGGGACATGCCTTTTTATTTTCAATCGTTGGTCCTATGTAGTGGTAATTAAAAAGTTCATGGGACATATGTAGTTTTTAAAAAAATTACAGAAGGGTGGTTGAAGGCAGTTATGAGAAGTTATGAGACTAATTACAATTATAAAAATACATGGGATGGGTGACAATTAAAATTTTCAAAGTGGGACTTATACCAATTTCAATGCATACAATTTTAAGAAAACTTATACCAATTTCAATACATATGATATCAATTTCAATTTCAATTTATAATAATACCAATTTATATGAATTTTAATTTATACCAATACCAATACCAATTTATATCAATTTTAATTTATACCAATACCAATACCAATTTATATCAATTTCAATTTATATCAATACCAATACCAATACCAATTTCAATGCCAATTCCCAATACCAATACCCAATACCAATACCAATTTCAAATTCAATTTCAATACTATTACCCAGTACCAATTTCAAATTCAATTTCTATACCAATACACAACACCAATACCCAATACCATTTTCAAATTCAATTTTGTTGCCCAGATTATACTCAGGGGGGGGGGGGGGGTGAATTGAGATTAGAAAATTTTATGTCAAATTAAAATTTCAAGAAAATATTTAATTTACAACACCTTAACAATTTTTAGATTAATAAATATAGAAAGATTAAAACCAATAATATCAAATAAATGCAACCAATTAATTTTAACAAGCTAAAATGTAGATTTTAACACTCCAAAAATATTAAATTAATTTTTGTATTTAATATAAATTAATATTCTGAAATAAATTAATTAATTTGAAAACAATTATTTTAATCTTAAAATAAATTTACCAATTTTTGGAATTAATATATTTGCAAATTTAAGTGCTGAAAAATATAGATTAAAGCAAGCACAAATAAATAAGCAAATAAAGTGCGAAAAAATAAATGACACCGAATTTAACGTGGTTCGGCCAAAACCCGGCCTACATCCACACGCCTAAAGCTTCTGACTCCCTTGCGCTTTACTACCGTGATCCACTTGAAGGGTAGGATCAAATTATCGCATACAACCGTTTGCAATCTAACTTTGAGCTTCAAACCCCGTGGCCCACTTGCGGGTAGGAACCAATCACTGTTACAACATGAAGCTTCAACTAAGCTAAAAACAAATCAGAATTATTGGTACAATGGTTGAATAATGTAACTCCTTAAAAATACAATTTGTAATCTAAGTTTCTTCTTCTTTAATGAGACTTCAATAAATGATGTTGAAGTAGGTTCAAGTCTTCTTCTTCAATGATTGAGTAGATTATAAAATTAATTGCTCTCTTGAATGTAGTAGCTGAGTAGTAAGTTTAAATGCTCCCAATATATTTTCTAGCTCTTGCTCGTATTCCCAGTCTTATGTCTTCAATGCATCTCTCTAAATGCTTAAGTAGCAACTCCAAAAACTAGCTGTTAGAGACATCCATTGTGAGCGTTAAATGCTCCTGATTTTCTGAGATGATGTAGCTTGAAAAATTTTCTGCATATCTTCATTGTCATCTCAATAAAATGTAGCTGTTGTAGATTGAAAATGGCTTACCTTTGGAAACAAAGGTGTAGAATAGTTCTTTCTCAGTGAAAAAAATGTCTGATGAGAAGTATGGCTAAAACACAATCCCATAAAATCTGCAACAAATAATTAGTGCATAAGCAAAGAAGCATACAATGACTCTTACAAAACGTTGTGTGCAAATTAGTAGATAAAATATGAATAAAATATAAAATGTGATAACATGTAAAAATATAATTTTAAAAAATATAGTGTTTATACAAATAGTTAAAAGTACTATTATATTATAAATATTGTAAAATAAAAAATATTTACATAATTACGTAATAAATATATGTTTGGAATCAACAAAATCAATATATTATATTAAACTAAAATGCACATTAATAACAATTCAACTAATTAAACATTAAATAAAGGGTTAATGAGAGTGCGCGTGCGTTCCCAGACCCAATATTTTTTGTTAACTCTTTGCAAATAAATGATTGATTAAAAATTAATCTAAGCATGCAAGACAGTCACAAATGAGGAAAAATCCCCGAAGGCAGAACCATTTATTTCACTATAATTTTATAATTCACAACTTACACGGATTACAATGAAATAATTTGACACACAAAAATCCGCAGGCGTCGGTCGACGTCGTCAGCAATGGAACAACCTCAACAGCTCCACAAGAACACTCAGTTCTATTTCAGCAAATATCCATACACAGCAGACCTTAATATCCTCAGACTTCGATTAGCACCATGAATGGTACCAAAATCAACAGCATAATATTTCAGAAAAATATGTCTTGGGCTCCACAAAATAATTCATAAAAAGTAGTTGGGATTATGAATTAAATAGACAAAAGGTTTTGGACCCGTAAAAGTGAGAAGAAGACATATTGGAAAAATTACAGAACACAGAGAATATTTTTCTTTTCAGAAAGTGTTCTGTCAAAAAAAACTTTCTTCTCTTAATTTTACAAATTGTACGAGCTGGCCCTTTTATAGAAAAGATTTAAGTTAAAGTTGATAACTATAGGCACGCAGATGTTTAACTATTATTGGACAGATGACTTTGGAGGTAAGCAAGTAAGCTAGGTATGTCATACACATAAATCATCAATCAATCAAATAGGTATTATCATACCTATAATATAATATCAATAAGGTAATTATCACTACCCTAAGATATTTCCCATACGTAGCATTATATCTCTTTTAAATTCCACGTATTAAAATATCATATCTTTACTTCATAATTTAATTATCCTCGCATCCTATAACATCTCTCCACTCCCGACGTCGTTAAGGTTCATGCGCGGAGCGTCTCTCAAAGCGAATTCCAAACAAGGAACCCCTCCAATACACTACTGCTTAACTTTATCGATCGAGGAGTTCCGAAAACTTTAACTATGCGATCGGGATAACCTCATACCCTCTTTTAATCGAATGTGTTCTAAACTCCCATCTCACAAGATTCAAATACGATTTTCCTCATCTTATATTCAGTAAGAAGTCACTAATATCCTACTGATCCATAACATTATTTCTCCCGAACTACTACGAGTTTAGTTCTCCTTTTAATTAAGGTTAAAACCGATAGTTTTAAATCTCTTATAAACACATATTCTTTCACTTAGGATTAAACCCTCTTGTAAAATTAAGGATACCCAGGTGTTATATTCAATCACCCCTACTAGTCCTATCTTAAATCCTCATACATACCCATTTGCACTTTAACAAATGAATTTAGCAACCGAAATTCCATTCAATATAATTTTCATCATTTAAATCACTCGAATCCAAATCAAATTAATTCAAATCTTATCAAGGGTTTACTGATATTTTCTAGGTCCCATAATATCCAAATAATAATCACCAAAGATCCACAAAAGGTTTGGGATAAGAATCAACATTTAAAAAGAAACAACTTTACATAATCTGGGGAGGTCGATCGATCGAAGGTAGGGGTCGATCGATCGATCCCTCAGGTCCAAGCCTGGTTTTTCTGCATTTCAGCAACTACGGGTTTCACCATTTTTACTCATTCAAACCTTCATATTAACCTCCAAAATGAGTTATAATTATTACTACATGATATGCCAACATATATGAACGATTTTCAGTACTCTAAACATCCTAGAATCATCAAGGGATTGGATTAAAAAGCATGTTATCTCCTTATTTCCAGAAATTTATCAACATATCATCTTCAAGAACACATCAATGGTTTTCATAGTTTCTTCAACAGATTCATGACTATTTCGTGGATTATTATCAACCTAAAACATGAGTTTAATTCCTATATCATTTCAGTTTCCAGAAATCCATTTAATCACTCCATTATTTCTTCCAAACATGAATAATCTTCTATTTTCATACTATTCTAACATGGACACTATACAAACTTAAATTGCCATTATCAAACACTTGCCTTTTCTATAGGTCTGATCCTTTGGTGTAGTATATCTCCGTTGGTTGTCCCTTCTTCGGTCAAACTCCGGTGGTGGTTGGTGGTGGTGAACCTTGGTTCTTGTTCTTCTCCTTCCCAAGTGGGCTTTTCCCTTCCCAAGCACTCTTACACTCTCTCTAGGAAGATGGCTGCTCTTATTTGTGAAGAGGAGATGAATAACCCCCATACACTTAATCTACCAATACTTATAATAGTTCCAAATCCGAAATCATTATTCATCCCCCCTAGAAAAATGACCAAAATGCCCTTTCGGGTTGTCTATTCATTTCCAAATGACCCGAGACTCAAAATTAACATCCAAATAGACTTTTCTGACTATTTCGAACCTTCCGGACGCAACTACGCAGTCTAAATGACTATAAGGTCGATAGAAAATAAATTTCCTTTTTAATTTAATAAACTAGTCCCGACACGTCCCATACCGCGTCTGACTAAAAATATAAATTACCGAATTTATATCATACAGTCATATCAATGACATCACATTCATATATTACCTAAATATCTTTAAGTAATATTCAGAATCATCCATTTTAATATCCACCATCCGAATAAAACCCGAATGAATTAATTAATAATAAAATCTAATTAATCCATTAATTTAAAATATAACCCATTTTAAAAGTCATTTAAAATTACGGGTATTACAAATATTTTGTTTGGGCATGTTGCCCATAGTTATTTCATTTATGACAATCAGACCTTGTATTCATACTTTTATTCAGGTTAGACTTTATATTGGATTTTGTAACCGATGGTTTATTCGGTATTATTTCATTTCAGTCTTTTATATTGTGGATGGATTTATATTACTATTGCATGGGATGTATTTATGTAATAATGTTCTGTTGTTGTTGATTGTTGAATAAAAAGATTAAAATTTTGACATCGGCTTTTTGAATACTAGGTGGTTATTAATGTTAAATTTTTTTTTGACAGTGATGCTAAGAATGACCCAGATGAGAAACCTATTTTAATTGGATATAAGACTGATCACCCAGTATTTAATTAGGCAGAGTGTCACAGGTTTAATTTAAAAAATCCTATTGGTTTAATTAGCTAGGGTTATAGGCATAATTGGTATTAAGTGTAAGAGACTTTTATGTTCCTAATAAGCTCAAACACCTATCTATGGAAATTGGGGCTAAACTCCTAAGTTGAAAAAGTTCAAGGGCTTATGTGAAAATTAAAATTGATATTTTTAATTATTTTCTTTGGTTTCCGCAAAAACGGGTTCTAGTTATCCAAGAAGAGTGCTATAATATACCATTTTGACCTAAAAAATAAAATAAAATTTTCATTTTTTTAGAATTTTATAATTGGGCACATGCCGTCACGCGCTCATTCAAACCTCACACGTGTCTAGGATGACCCTACTCGTCCATGTCAACCCCACTTTATCTCCTACCTTCGTTATTTTGACTTTAGGGTTTGGAAGTTTTGACTAATAATTCCAATAAGTATAGAATACTATTTCACTTCATTCAAAAGCCATTCTTCCTAATTTTTTCTCAAGGATTTCGAATATATAACTTTTATGGATTAAGGTTGCATGTAGTAGTGTCACCAATTTTTGTAAAAATGAGCAAAATTTGTCTGAATATTCATGAACTTGTGGTTAAATTTGAGCTATGAGATGGTTATGTGACAACCCATATTCCGAAATAAGGGGTGGCCAACCCATTTACCTCGACATAACGGAATCATGGATGGATATCATCCTCAGCATCATAACAATAAAATAGATATACGGGAAAAACCACTCAATAAATCAGAAAGCAGGTTGTCAAAAAATTTTGGTTTGATAACGAGTTAAGAAATAATTTAAACAACCCAAATCTGATGAAAGTGGAATTTCAAAGGAACATATAGATAAATACCAAAACAACATACAATAAAAGGACCGAATAATCTGTCGGTCCACAGTTACATTCAAAGTGTTTCAATAATTCAATATTTTACATAATACATTCATTAACAAGTACAAAAGATGGGCCACTAGCCCGAATGAAAGACCCGATCATATCTAGAGTCCAAAAATGAAGGCGTCTAACAAACATCATGTAATAATCTGCAAGATCCTACGGCTCGTCAAAAGCATAGGAGTAAGAAAATCATAACGGGCGCCCTTGCGGAGGAGCACCTGAGCGGATACAACAACATGCACAACATGGAAAATGAACGGGTCAGGGCCCGATTTATATATGATTCCCAGAAGAGTAAGAAGCATGATAGATATGGACAATAAACCATGAATAATGTGAATGAGAATCTAACAACCTAATCATCAATTGTGATAATGCATTTATATAGGTTTCTAACAGTTATTAAATTAAGCAAGAGAAATAAAATTAAATCTCATTTCATTTCATCTCGTATCTTATCATTTTACATTCCTTAGTAGGAATATAATTTCCATCATATCTTTCCGTTTTCCATTCCTTAGCAAGAATATAATTACCATATCATTTTTTATGGTAATTCACATATCTCAAGTCCCACTTGAGTCAGAAAGGTTATATTCTTATACATATAACGTTTCTAAGACCGCCCCTCCGAGTTTCCCCACTGGGAGCACCCCTAAATGACTATCATCTTCCAGGGCCTATCTATACAAGACAACCTGGGCACCTAATGCACGTCCGGAAGTGGCCATATGCCAACGAGTGAGTCATAACCACACCCGGAATTACCTCACTAGAGCAGAAATACAAACCCCGCATATGGCCGAGGACTATAGTTAGCCTGCATTCAATAGTCAGGGGACATCACCTCATGCGCGAGCTTCCCTTATGATAGCATTTAGAGAGATGTGTTTAAGTAACTTAACGATTACCAATTTAAATCTCATTTCTTACCATTAATCACATGTGTTTCATTTTACTTGAAACCATTATCTTTGATTTTTTTTTTCTAATTCAATTTCATCATATGTTTAGGTCCCGAAGTATTCTCTAAACAATTTCCCAAAATCTTATAGGTCCCAAGGTTTTATATACCTCAAAAAAGGCCTATAAAATCTCCACGTATGGGCTTAGAATTCTATTTTCCAATTTATTTACCAAATGAAAAGTGATGCCTAAACATCACTTTAAGTACCCCTGAATTAACCCCAAGTGATCCCATTCAACTATAGGGTAACGACCAAACTGGACTAAAACTCTAGGATCCTATGTTTACTTCATTCAAGAAGGTTCCTAGGTTCTAATCCTAAGGGAAAGGGTCAAAATTTGAAAAGAAAAACAAAAGGAAAAAAAATGCAGGATTTCCGAATCGATTCGGCCTATCCGAATCGATTCGGTCAGGAAAACTTACATTTTGCATAACAGCCGAATCGATTCGGGGATAAACGAATCGATTCGCTTCACCCAGACCTGGACACTGCCTCTATACGAATCGATTCGGCCAGGCCGAATCGATTCACTCCTATGAATTTTGCCAATTTTGGCTATGGAGTCTTGGACTCCTAATTTCTTCCAAACTTAACTAACCCAAACCCTTATCATTTATTGCTACTAATTGAGTATAAATGCATCCAACAACCAAAATTTCATCATCAATAACCATTCAAATCAATCTCCAAACATTCCAAGCCCATAAATAAATTAAAAGCTCTAAGTTTCTTAAACCATACATAACCACAACTATCAATGCTAATTACTCTACTTAAATCATAAAATAGCAAGTAGATAACTTGCCTCAAGTTTTCAAGTTCAGATTTTGATGAATTTTGATGCAAGAACAATCACCAAAGCTTCAATCTCTCACTTTCTCCACAAGTTCTCTTCCTCTTTTTCTTTCTCTAGGTTTACCAATTCAATTAGGGGAATAGTGACTTAAACCAGAAATAAATCGTGGCTTAGGTCCAAATTCCAGCTTTAAGTGATTAATACGCGATAAAATAATACGCAACTACTCATATAAGCTACAACTAGTCAAAAGTGCCCGGAACCTCGAAATACAATATGGCACATAATTTGACTGTCTCGAACCTCCCGAAACTATCTGCACCCACCAAATTATCATTTGGAAATTTTATAATTCATTTTAGGTTCCGGTTTCATTTTAAGCCAAATGTCATTTTAAATCATATGACATTACAAAACATAACATAGCAAAATTCACCTATACTTACGGTAAATATGCAACATCATAGTAGATATTAACTCTTCTTTCTTAAATTAATACCTACTCCACATACCAACATCTTTATATCTAATCACTATATCTAGCAAATTAAATATAAAATAGGACCTCAAAAGCGAGGGTTGTTACAGGTTATTGTGATGTTCCTGGGTAAAAATAAGAGATAACGACTTCAGGTTATAATTCATAATTCCCATGGAAAATTTTATCTCTGAAAATTTCTGGGCCGTAAAATTCAAATGGGGATATAGGGTGATAAAAAGGATTGATACTCAAATTAATCATTTCACATAGGTTCCTAAGAACCAGATCTCGAGTTTTTCCACTTTGAAATTTGTTTAAAATGAGGAATACAGAATCGTCCATTGAAGCTAAAGCTTCAATGGTGTTTTCTAACATTTGAACCCATTTAGTGTTAAATTTATGTAAATATTAACATGTAATTGCGAAAATAAACGTAAGATAGTGAATAAACTCAACCAAATTGAAAGAACTCAATTCAATGCATAAAATGACAGAATAACAGATTATCCTATAACTAAAATTTGAATTGGATCACTATAAAAGTACATCTTTACTGTGGTAAACGAGGGGTTTTATAGGGGTGATGGATGAGAGTTCATTGGTGGGTTTAGAGGTGGATCTCAAATTGGTTTAGTGCGCGTTTTGATGGAAGGGATGGTGGAGGCCTTTGGGTTTCAAGTGGTGTTATGTGACCAAGAAACTCACTAGGCTGCCTAGGTGGCTTCCACCTCAGTAAGGATCTTAGTGAAGTTATTTGGGTTTAAGTATTTGGTCCCTAGGTATTTTAGGCTTTTATATTTAGGCTTTTCTATGTAGTTTTGAAAGTTTTAGGGGCTAATGTATAATTTTACAAACTTGTGAAGGTAGGTCGTGGTAATTTAAGTGTTATGGGTTGTTTATGTAAATAAGTTTTGGGGTTGGGCTTTGGTTATGAAGTTTATATAGAGTTTCGAATTTTTCTAGGGTGATTTTTTGAATTTTTGTGACTTAGGGGTCATTTAGGTAATTTGTATTTTTTTTATAGTATTTATTGGGTACTTAACCAATTCTTAGTTTTTATAAGGTCATATACTGGTATATGATATCTATATGTTTATATCATTTGGTAGTTATGTTTTCGAATGGGAGTATGATTATAATACGAATAGAGGTAACATAGTGTATCCGAATTGTTACATCGAGAATCCTTTCAAAAAGGTAATATCCACAAATATGAATCATATGAAAAAATATATGATAAACACATCATTAAGAAATAAAGCTCCCCCCTTAATCAAACGTATATCCAAACAAAAAATTCCCCCTAAAGATCATAATCAATGCATGTATCAAACAAACAACCAATAATCAACGAGTCAATCAAACATATCAAACTCCCTCATAATACCAGAATATCAACTTGACATCAATGATCAATATATTCCACCTTACTATCACACACAAAAAGCAAATAAGCAATGAATGTACACTACAATAAATGATCTATTGGGACTGATATATTATGGAGGGTTGTAATTGTCTGTTTTAAAAAATACTTTTTTGGGACGACTATTATACCCATCCTGTATAGATATGTATTAGGGATGACTTGGGTCACCCTTCCCAAATAATACTCAATATTGGGTATTATGTGGGATGATTTATTTTGAGTTCCTAAAACGTTGGTCCTTTAAACTGTTATGGGACGGTTAATTTTTCATTTACCCCAAATTCCCTCCCATTACCAAATTTCCTTTCCCCCGCATTTTCACGACAACCCCCATTCTTTTCCTCTCTTTCTCCATTCAGCTCATTTTCACCCAAATTTAATTTCCCATCATTATACCCAAAACCCTTATTTTATTTTCACCACGAAGGAATCTCCTCCATCGAGAAACATCACCGGTAGTTAGACCCGACCGTGAGCAAGTGCCACCTATGCTCTATTACTACATTAATAGTAAGTATTTTTTTAAGAGGTAGTGGGCATTTCTAAAATGAAAAAAGTAAAGATATGGTCCTATTTTAATCGATCAATGTAAAGTAGTATGGGCAAACAAGTAGAAAAAGTATCTAACAGCTAATGTCCAATGGTTTGGAAATAAAACAAAAAAGAAATCATATCACATTAAAACCTGCACTTCTCATTTCAATACCAAAAAAATCCTATTTCTTTCTCTGTTTACTATTATGTTATATATATTTTTTTAAATTATCGTAATACCCATTTCTATATTATCACAATCCTATATATATATATATATATATATATATATATATATATATATATATATATATATATATATATATATAAGAGAACAATATTTGGAGTCTTTTTAATAAAACTCGATTTTGAAAATATGATATTCGAATCAATCCCATTTTTTAAAAATAGTTATCCATTACATGACAAAACATATTTCATACAAATTCACACCTATTTAATGCAAATTAATACTTATTTGATGAAAAGCAACATATGTTTCATGTAAATCGACACATAATTCATACAAATAAAAAATTATTAGCATGAAATTGATGTTGTGACTAATTATTTTAAAAAATCAGGGTTAAGTCATATGTTGTTTATAAAACTAGGATTTTGTCAAAACCCTAATTTTTTGATATTTCTAACGTAAGTTAAAAGAGTCCCAATTTCAATCTTGCACAAGGCCTTCTAAATCTCAGGACCAACCCTATCGGTATTTATTTGTTGTCTTTATCTCTCGGCTTGCTGGCGGTAAAGGTCAGTCTCTCTCGGCATTCCGACGGTAAGATTTCTCTCTAATGATTTTTCCTATTATCTATGAAAAGAGGCTAACTTGTGTTCTGATTTATAAGAAGGGGTATATACCAAATAGTCCCTCGATTTTTTTTTAATAAACGTTTAGTCCAACCCTTTTTATTTTGCACCAAAAAGTTGGCGAGAACCTTTAAAAATAAGAGAATAAGGGACTTTTTGGTACAAAATAAAAGGCTTTGACTAAATGTATATTAAAAAATATTTGAGAGACTTTTTGGTATTTGATCCTTAAAAAAATAGTATTTATAAGAATAGTAAATGAATCTTTTAGAAAAAAGTGAATAGCACTAGAAGAAAAAGTACATTAAGAGCTCACCAATGGTTCGTGCAAAATGTTAGAACACAGCTTGTGAACAAATTGTTATGTCTACTATTTATAAATAATAATTTGTACAGAATTATGAAAATAATATAATTACAGAATTAAAACAGAATTACAGAAATGAAACACTTACTTGAATTTGCAGAAATTAAACAAGAATAAAAGAAATAATCCGAGCCCTGTGAATCTCACAGTTTCCTTAAGACAATTTATTCCCTCCAAAGTGCTCCGAGGTTGATGAATATTGTCTCCCAAGATAGAACGGATTTTCCAATTAATTATGTAGCACGACAATAATTAATTACAACGAACTCAAATCTGTGGCTTTTACTCAACTCAATAACAAACAGTATAGATATGTTATGCAGGAGAAGGACAGAAATTTTCTGGGATAAAATTGACAGCAATTCTGGAAGGAGGGAAATTTTTTCAGTTTTTAAATTCTGTAGGGGGAATGTTTAATTTATAGCTTTTGTGTTGACTGTTGGAACAGTCAACCGAAATTAACTGTCAAAACAGTTAATCAGTTAAACGAAATTAACTGTTGACTGTTGGCAATAACTGCCAACTAATTAATTAATTTCGTAATTAATTAATAATTAAAGCCCAGAAAGTTAAATAAATTCGGCCCAAAAATGTAGGAGATTTTTATAAGCCCAAGCCCAAGCCCAAGCCCGAACCGAACCGAACCGAGCCGAGCCGAGCCGAGCCGGCCGGACGGACGGACGCGCGCGCGCGCGCGTGTGGAATTTTGACCGAAAGTCAACCCGTGCATAGCTTAGGTCATCTCCCCTTCAAAGAGTTGGGATACCCCCAAGGCATCCAAGCCTTAGTCCATACTTGGGGTGTTATTAACTCATCAAAATTCCACTACTCTTCCAATGTGGGACAAGAGTTAAAGCACACCCAATTCATTTACTTTCATTGCTTTGTGAGTCACTTTGGGGACATATTTATCATTCATAACTTATTGAAATTGGACATATGAATATACTACGTTAATCTCCTTGCGGAGGTGAACGCGTTCGTATATGGTCCCACAATTTTCGTAGTGTGGGTCCCACCTAAATTTGAGCTCAAAGTTGCTCAAAAATCTGTCCAGAAAAATCTGGACAGCTTTTAAATACCCATTTAAATTCTAATTTTCCAACAATCCCCCACATGAATGATATATCGCTATAAATAAAACAAAACAGATGCTAATGCAGATGCAGACACAAGTTGAGTAAAACTGAAGACTTATTGCATCGGGAGAAGTAGCCTAGTGGCCTTGAACTTTCCTTAGTGATATACTATCGGATTTACTTGGTTAATCAGTAGACTTCACGTCCTTGAACCGTCAACCGTTTTTGTAAACCTAGACAACAGTATTCACACAACAATTCTTCAACACAGTTGGTTCTCACGTTTGTGTTCATTTTGGCCGTGAACACCACTTGGTTCCGCAAGTATTTTAGAGAATATGCCTTTCATTATTCTCATAGAAGTGGCCCCCTTCTTACTCACGTAGGTGACTTCCATAAAGAGTATTCTGCAATACCCCACTTAGACGTACTAAGATATTGATGTCATTAAAAGCATAACTTATCCTAATTTCGCGGCAGATATGCACTGTCTCATCTTTGGAATGGATAGGATTAAATATCCTCCAGTGCTTACTGAATACAATGTAATTCGGTTTGCCCATTGAACCTAGATCTTGGGATCTCCAGTCAGCTAGGTTGGGTTGCCACTATATTGATTCTTATTTATTTATAGGCTTTAGACCCATTCCTCTCGATGATCTTTCAACTTGCTCTCGGTTTAAACCTTTCGTTAGTGGATCCGATATATTATCTTTTGACTTTACATAGTCAATTGTGATAATTCCGTTTGAGAGAAGTTGTCTAACGGTATTGTGTCTACGACGAATATGTCGTGACTTTCCGTTATACATGTGATTTTGTGCCCTTCCAATCGCTGATTGACTATCGCAATGTATACATATTGCGGGCACAGGTTTAGACCAATTTGGAACATCCTCTAAAAAATTTCGAAGCCATTCAGCTTCTTCTCCAGCTTTGTCTAGTGCAATGAATTCAGATTCCATTGTCGATCTAGCAATGCACGTTTGTTTTGAGGATTTCCAAGATACGGCTGCACCTCCGAGGGTAAACACATACCCACTTGTAGACTTAGAGTCTTTTGTATCAGATATCCAATTTGCATCGCAATGTCCTTCAAGAACAGGTGGATATTTTGAGTAATGCAATCCATAGTTTTGAGTATATTTTAAATAACCCAAAACTCTCAATATTGCTTTCCAGTGATCTCTTCCTGGATTACTCGTAAATCGACTTAGCTTACTTATTGAGTATGCTATGTCCGGTCTCGTACAGTTCATGACATACATTAAACTGCCGATAATTCTAGAATATTCTAGTTGAGATATGCTTTCACCATTATTTCTTGCTAGATGTAAATTTACATCTACAGGTGTCTTGGTAGGACTAATATCATACTTCTTGAATTTTTCAAGTACTTTCTCAATGTAATGAGATTGAGATAATATAAGTCCATCCGATGTTCTAGAAATTTTAATTCCTAATATAACATCGGCGATTCCCATATCTTTCATGTCAAATCTACTACTCAACATTTGTTTTGTAGTTTTGACAATTTCCATGTTACTACCCATGATAAGCATATCATCAACATAGAGGCATACAATGACATATCCATTTTGAATGTATTTAAAGTAAACACATTTATCGCATTCATTGATTTTGAAACCATTTGATAACATTGCATTATCAAATTTTTCATGCCATTGTTTAGGTGCTTGTTTTAATCCATATAGTGATTTAACAAGCTTACATACTTTTCCTTCTTGTCCGGGAGCTTTGAACCCTTCAGGTTGCTCCATATAAATTTCCTCGTCTAGTTCACCGTTTAAGAATGCAGTTTTTACATCCATTTGATGTATTTCAAGTCCATTAATAGCAGCTATTGCTATTAACATCCGAATGGACGTTATTCTTGTTACCGGTGAATATGTGTCGAAGTAATCCAACCCTTCCTTTTGCCTATAGCCTTTAGCTACAAGTCTAGCTTTATATTTATCAATTGATCCATCGGCCTTCAATTTCTTTTTGAAGATCCATTTATAACCTAACGGTTTTGAACCTGGTGGAAGATCCACTAGTTCCCATGTATGATTTTGTAATATGTATTCAATTTCACTATTAATTGCTTCTTTCCAATTGGAAGCATCGGGTAAGGATATAGCTTCTTTATACGATTGAGGTTCATTTTCTAACAAATATGTTAGAAAATCCGGACCGAAAGAAGTCGAGGTTTTTGCTCTTTTACTACGTCTTGGTTCATCCTCTATTGATT
Organism: Sambucus nigra; assembly: GCA_949130495.1. Classification (NCBI taxonomy): domain Eukaryota; kingdom Viridiplantae; phylum Streptophyta; class Magnoliopsida; order Dipsacales; family Adoxaceae; genus Sambucus; species Sambucus nigra. Next base: position 312,499,946 of record OX422218.1, on the reverse strand, counting down.
CAATAGGTTGATGAGTACCACTTGTAGTAGCTTGATATGTCCTTTTAGGAGGACCAGATTCTCGGGTCATGATATACGGGAATTCATTTTCAAAAAATGAAGCATCCCTCGATTCAATAACCGTATTTACATGAATGTCCGAAATCTCAGATTTACAAACTAGAAATCGATATGCACTGCTATTAGTAGCATAACCGATGAATACACAATCCATGGTTTTTGGCCCTATTCTTACCTTTTTAGGTTTAGGAACCATCACTTTGGCTAAGCACCCCCACACTCGTAAATATTTATAGGAAGGTTTTCGACCTTTCCATAATTCATAAGGTGTCTTATGAGTCTTTTTGTGAGGTACTTTATTGAGAATGTAATTAGCAGAAAGTAAGGCTTCCCCCCACAAATTTTGTGGAGCTCCTGAACTTAATAACATTGAGTTCATCATTTCTTTCAAAGTACGGTTTTTGCGTTCAGCAACACCATTCGATTGAGGAGAATAAGGAGCGGTTGTTTGATGAATAATCCCATTTTCAGAACAAAATTTCTCAAATGGATATTCATATTCACCTCCTCTATCACTTCTAATAGCCTTTATCGTTTTGCTTAATTGATTTTCAACTTCATTTTTATATTGTTTAAATGCATTAATAGCCTCATCTTTACTATGTAACAAATATACATAGCAATATTTTGTGCAATCGTCAATAAAAGTAATAAAATACTTTTTTCCACCTCTAGTTTGAACAAATTTTAAATCACAAATATCGGTGTGAATTAAATCTAAAGGTTCAGTTATCCTTTCAATAGAATGGAAAGGTAATCTAGCTAATTTAGATTCTACACAAATTTCACATTTATGATTTTTATCAATATTGAATTTTGGCAAAAATTCCAAGTTAATTAATCTACGCAATGTATCAAAATTAACATGTCCCAATCTAGCATGCCAAATATTAGATGACTCAATCAAATAAGAAGAACTAGCAACTTCATTTATTGAAACAGATGTTTTAGGGGTTACAGTAAGAACATTCAGTTTAAAGAGCCCCTCATTTAGGTAGCCCTTTCCTACATACATGTCATTTTTAGACAACACAAAGCGATCCGACACAAACACAAGCTTGAAACCATTCTTAGTAAGGAGAGATCCAGAAATCAGATTCTTTCGGATGTCAGGCACGTGAAGAACATTGTTAAGAGTAAGTTCTTTTCCAGAAGTCATTTTCAAAGCAATCTTTCCTTGTCCCACCACCTTAGAAGTGGAAGAATTTCCCATAAAAAGGTTCTCCTCATTTTCCAAAGGCTTATAGGTGGAGAACATCCATTTGTTTGCACAAATGTGTCGTGTGGCTCCAGTGTCCACCCACCATTCCTTGGTATTTCCAACCAAGTTGCATTCAGAGACAACGGCAGAAAGATTCATATCCGCCAAATTATTGGTGATATGATCACCCTCAGTCACATTTGCTTGAGAGTTATTTTTATTTTGCTTCTTAGGCTTACGACACTCACTTGAGCGGTGTTCCGGTTTACCACAATTGTAGCATTTGCCTTTGAACTTTTTCTTGTTATGTTTAGAAGTGCCTTCCCCATCATATTTTCGTTTGTTCTTTTTAGGACCTTCAACGACATGGACCTTTGTTTCCATCGGATTCTTCCCACTTTTCTTTTGAGATTCACGGTTGTCTTCTTCGATTCTTAGCCGGACCACCAACTCCTCCACATTCATCTCCTTACGCTTGTGCTTGAGATAGTTTTTGAACAAAGTCCAAGAAGGTGGCAACTTTTCAACAATTGCAGCAACTTGGAAAGTTTCACTGATTGACATTCCTTCAGCATGAATGTCGTGGAGGATCACTTGGAATTCTTGCACTTGCGAGATCACAGATTTAGAATCAACCATTTTGAAGTCCAGAAAACGCCCAACGATAAATTTCTTCATCCCAGCATCTTCAGTTTTATACTTCTTTTCCAAAGAATTCCATAATTCCTTGGAAGTTTTGATAGTGCAATAAACATGGTACAAAGTCTTGTCCAAGTATGCCAAAATATAATTTCGACAAAGGTAGTCCGAGTGCTTCCAAGCATCGACAGCAGCAACCTTTTCAGCATCATCTCCCTCTTGAATAGAGGGGCAATCTTCATATACAAACCTGCCCAGTTGGCAGGTAGTGAGATAGAAGTACATTTGTCCTTGCCAACGTTTGAAGTCAGCCCCAATGAACTTTTCAGGTTTCTCCCCGTGTGGCATAGATACGGGTGCAGTCACACTTGTGTTGGTGACAATCAGTTTCGTAGGAGTAGTGTTCGTACTTTGTGATTCCATTTCTGTTACAAAAACAGAATTTTTATCAATGATAAAATTCATATTTAATGAATTAATCAAAACAGAATACAAAATTCTGTGCAACAATTTCCTCCAAATATGATTCACAATAAATGAATTCCAAAAGAATTCAAATAATAATTCAGAATAAAAGTGAAATATAAACAGAATTCCGTACAAAACAGAATAAAATTATAAAATCTGTGTCACACTAATTTTTAATAATAAAAAGAATTCCGTACAAAACAGAATTATAATTTAAGAAAAAAATTTAGATAAACAGATTTTAACAAGAGTACGCAAATAAAATTTTATTTTCTAAAACAGAATATAAAAACAGTATAGAAACTAATTTCTATATTAAAACTGTTTTACTAATTTCTACAATAAAGCAGTAAATTAATTCATTTTTCTGTCAAAACAGATTTTATTTCAAACAAATAAATTTCTGTAATAAAAAAATTCTGTACACAAAAAACAGTAGAACTAAATTAAATTGTCTTAAGATTGTTATGTCTACTATTTATAAATAATAATTTGTACAGAATTATGAAAATAATATAATTACAGAATTAAAACAGAATTACAGAAATGAAACACTTACTTGAATTTGCAGAAATTAAACAAGAATAAAAGAAATAATCCGAGCCCTGTGAATCTCACAGTTTCCTTAAGACAATTTATTCCCTCCAAAGTGCTCCGAGGTTGATGAATATTGTCTCCCAAGATAGAACGGATTTTCCAATTAATTATGTAGCACGACAATAATTAATTACAACGAACTCAAATCTGTGGCTTTTACTCAACTCAATAACAAACAGTATAGATATGTTATGCAGGAGAAGGACAGAAGGAGGGAAATTTTTTCAGTTTTTAAATTCTGTAGGGGGAATGTTTAATTTATAGCTTTTGTGTTGACTGTTGGAACAGTCAACCGAAATTAACTGTCAAAACAGTTAATCAGTTAAACGAAATTAACTGTTGACTGTTGGCAATAACTGCCAACTAATTAATTAATTTCGTAATTAATTAATAATTAAAGCCCAGAAAGTTAAATAAATTCGGCCCAAAAATGTAGGAGATTTTTATAAGCCCAAGCCCAAGCCCAAGCCCAAGCCCGAACCGAACCGAACCGAACCGAGCCGAGCCGAGCCGAGCCGGCCGGACGGACGGACGCGCGCGCGCGCGCGTGTGGACTTTTGACCGAAAGTCAACCCGTGCATAGCTTAGGTCATCTCCCCTTCAAAGAGTTGGGATACCCCCAAGGCATCCAAGCCTTAGTCCATACTTGGGGTGTTATTAACTCATCAAAATTCCACTACTCTTCCAATGTGGGACAAGAGTTAAAGCACACCCAATTCATTTACTTTCATTGCTTTGTGAGTCACTTTGGGGACATATTTATCATTCATAACTTATTGAAATTGGACATATGAATATACTACGTTAATCTCCTTGCGGAGGTGAACGCGTTCGTATATGGTCCCACAATTTTCGTAGTGTGGGTCCCACCTAAATTTGAGCTCAAAGTTGCTCAAAAATCTGTCCAGAAAAATCTGGACAGCTTTTAAATACCCATTTAAATTCCAATTTTCCAACAATCCCCCACATGAATGATATATCGCTATAAATAAAACAAAACAGATGCTAATGCAGATGCAGACACAAGTTGAGTAAAACTGAAGACTTATTGCATCGGGAGAAGTAGCCTAGTGGCCTTGAACTTTCCTTAGTGATATACTATCGGATTTACTTGGTTAATCAGTAGACTTCACGTCCTTGAACCGTCAACCGTTTTTGTAAACCTAGACAACAGTATTCACACAACAATTCTTCAACACAGTTGGTTCTCACGTTTGTGTTCATTTTGGCCGTGAACACCACTTGGTTCCGCAAGTATTTTAGAGAATATGCCTTTCATTATTCTCATAGAAGTGGCCCCCTTCTTACTCACGTAGGTGACTTCCATAAAGAGTATTCTGCAATACCCCACTTAGACGTACTAAGATATAGATGTCATTAAAAGCATAACTTATCCTAATTTCGCGGCAGATATGCACTGTCTCATCTTTGGAATGGATAGGATTAAATATCCTCCAGTGCTTACTGAATACAATGTAATTCGGTTTGCCCATTGAACCTAGATCTTGGGATCTCCAGTCAGCTAGGTTGGGTTGCCACTATATTGATTCTTATTTATTTATAGGCTTTAGACCCATTCCTCTCGATGATTTTTCAACTTGCTCTCGGTTTAAACCTTTTGTTAGTGGATCCGATATATTATCTTTTGACTTTACATAGTCAATTGTGATAATTCCGTTTGAGAGAAGTTGTCTAACGGTATTGTGTCTACGACGAATATGTCGTGACTTTCCGTTATACATGTGATTTTGTGCCCTTCCAATCGCTGATTGACTATCGCAATGTATACATATTGCGGGCACAGGTTTAGACCAATTTGGAACATCCTCTAAAAAATTTCGAAGCCATTCAGCTTCTTCTCCAGCTTTGTCTAGTGCAATGAATTCAGATTCCATTGTCGATCTAGCAATGCACGTTTGTTTTGAGGATTTCCAAGATACGGCTGCACCTCCGAGGGTAAACACATACCCACTTGTAGACTTAGAGTCTTTTGTATCAGATATCCAATTTGCATCGCAATGTCCTTCAAGAACAGGTGGATATTTTGAGTAATGCAATCCATAGTTTTGAGTATATTTTAAATAACCCAAAACTCTCAATATTGCTTTCCAGTGATCTCTTCCTGGATTACTCGTAAATCGACTTAGCTTACTTATTGAGTATGCTATGTCCGGTCTCGTACAGTTCATGACATACATTAAACTGCCGATAATTCTAGAATATTCTAGTTGAGATATGCTTTCACCATTATTTCTTGCTTGATGTAAATTTACATCTACAGGTGTCTTGGTAGGACTAATATCATACTTCTTGAATTTTTCAAGTACTTTCTCAATGTAATGAGATTGAGATAATATAAGTCCATCCGATGTTCTAGAAATTTTAATTCCTAATATAACATCGGCGATTCCCATATCTTTCATGTCAAATCTACTACTCAACATTTGTTTTGTAGTTTTGACAATTTCCATGTTACTACCCATGATAAGCATATCATCAACATAGAGGCATACAATGACATATCCATTTTGAATGTATTTAAAGTAAACACATTTATCGCATTCATTGATTTTGAAACCATTTGATAACATTGCATTATCAAATTTTTCATGCCATTGTTTAGGTGCTTGTTTTAATCCATATAGTGATTTAACAAGCTTACATACTTTTCCTTCTTGTCCGGGAGCTTTGAACCCTTCAGGTTGCTCCATATAAATTTCCTCGTCTAGTTCACCGTTTAAGAATGCAGTTTTTACATCCATTTGATGTATTTCAAGTCCATTAATAGCAGCTATTGCTATTAACATCCGAATGGACGTTATTCTTGTTACCGGTGAATATGTGTCGAAGTAATCCAACCCTTCCTTTTGCCTATAGCCTTTAGCTACAAGTCTAGCTTTATATTTATCAATTGATCCATCGGCCTTCAATTTCTTTTTGAAGATCCATTTATAACCTAACGGTTTTGAACCTGGTGGAAGATCCACTAGTTCCCATGTATGATTTTGTAATATGGATTCAATTTCACTATTAATTGCTTCTTTCCAATTGGAAGCATCGGGTAAGGATATAGCTTCTTTATACGATTGAGGTTCATTTTCTAACAAATATGTTAGAAAATCCGGACCGAAAGAAGTCGAGGTTTTTGCTCTTTTACTACGTCTTGGTTCATCCTCTATTGATTCAATAGGTTGATGAGTACCACTTGTAGTAGCTTGATATGTCCTTTTAGGAGGACCAGATTCTCGGGTCATGATATACGGGAATTCATTTTCAAAAAATGAAGCATCCCTCGATTCAATAACCGTATTTACATGAATGTCCGAAATCTCAGATTTACAAACTAGAAATCGATATGCACTGCTATTAGTAGCATAACCGATGAATACACAATCCACGGTTTTTGGCCCTATTCTTACCTTTTTAGGTTTAGGAACCATCACTTTGGCTAAGCACCCCCACACTCGTAAATATTTATAGGAAGGTTTTCGACCTTTCCATAATTCATAAGGTGTCTTATGAGTCTTTTTGTGAGGTACTTTATTGAGAATGTAATTAGCAGAAAGTAAGGCTTCCCCCCACAAATTTTGTGGAGCTCCTGAACTTAATAACATTGAGTTCATCATTTCTTTCAAAGTACGGTTTTTGCGTTCAGCAACACCATTCGATTGAGGAGAATAAGGAGCGGTTGTTTGATGAATAATCCCATTTTCAGAACAAAATTTCTCAAATGGATATTCATATTCACCTCCTCTATCACTTCTAATAGCCTTTATCGTTTTGCTTAATTGATTTTCAACTTCATTTTTATATTGTTTAAATGCATTAATAGCCTCATCTTTACTATGTAACAAATATACATAGCAATATTTTGTGCAATCGTCAATAAAAGTAATAAAATACTTTTTTCCACCTCTAGTTTGAACAAATTTTAAATCACAAATATCGGTGTGAATTAAATCTAAAGGTTCAGTTATCCTTTCAATAGAATGGAAAGGTAATCTAGCTAATTTAGATTCTACACAAATTTCACATTTATGATTTTTATCAATATTGAATTTTGGCAAAAATTCCAAGTTAATTAATCTACGCAATGTATCAAAATTAACATGTCCCAATCTAGCATGCCAAATATTAGATGACTCAATCAAATAAGAAGAACTAGCAACTTCATTTATTGAAACAGATGTTTTAGGGGTTACAGTAAGAACATTCAGTTTAAAGAGCCCCTCATTTAGGTAGCCCTTTCCTACATACATGTCATTTTTAGACAACACAAAGCGATCCGACACAAACACAAGCTTGAAACCATTCTTAGTAAGGAGAGATCCAGAAATCAGATTCTTTCGGATGTCAGGCACGTGAAGAACATTGTTAAGAGTAAGTTCTTTTCCAGAAGTCATTTTCAAAGCAATCTTTCCTTGTCCCACCACCTTAGAAGTGGAAGAATTTCCCATAAAAAGGTTCTCCTCATTTTCCAAAGGCTTATAGGTGGAGAACATCCATTTGTTTGCACAAATGTGTCGTGTGGCTCCAGTGTCCACCCACCATTCCTTGGTATTTCCAACCAAGTTGCATTCAGAGACAACGGCAGAAAGATTCATATCCGCCAAATTATTGGTGATATGATCACCCTCAGTCACATTTGCTTGAGAGTTATTTTTATTTTGCTTCTTAGGCTTACGACACTCACTTGAGCGGTGTTCCGGTTTACCACAATTGTAGCATTTGCCTTTGAACTTTTTCTTGTTATGTTTAGAAGTGCCTTCCCCATCATATTTTCGTTTGTTCTTTTTAGGACCTTCAACGACATGGACCTTTGTTTCCATCGGATTCTTCCCACTTTTCTTTTGAGATTCACGGTTGTCTTCTTCGATTCTTAGCCGGACCACCAACTCCTCCACATTCATCTCCTTACGCTTGTGCTTGAGATAGTTTTTGAACAAAGTCCAAGAAGGTGGCAACTTTTCAACAATTGCAGCAACTTGGAAAGTTTCACTGATTGACATTCCTTCAGCATGAATGTCGTGGAGGATCACTTGGAATTCTTGCACTTGCGAGATCACAGATTTAGAATCAACCATTTTGAAGTCCAGAAAACGCCCAACGATAAATTTCTTCATCCCAGCATCTTCAGTTTTATACTTCTTTTCCAAAGAATTCCATAATTCCTTGGAAGTTTTGATAGTGCAATAAACATGGTACAAAGTCTTGTCCAAGTATGCCAAAATATAATTTCGACAAAGGTAGTCCGAGTGCTTCCAAGCATCGACAGCAGCAACCTTTTCAGCATCATCTCCCTCTTGAATAGAGGGGCAATCTTCATATACAAACCTGCCCAGTTGGCAGGTAGTGAGATAGAAGTACATTTGTCCTTGCCAACGTTTGAAGTCAGCCCCAATGAACTTTTCAGGTTTCTCCCCGTGTGGCATAGATACGGGTGCAGTCACACTTGTGTTGGTGACAATCAGTTTCGTAGGAGTAGTGTTCGTACTTTGTGATTCCATTTCTGTTACAAAAACAGAATTTTTATCAATGATAAAATTCATATTTAATGAATTAATCAAAACAGAATACAAAATTCTGTGCAACAATTTCCTCCAAATATGATTCACAATAAATGAATTCCAAAAGAATTCAAATAATAATTCAGAATAAAAGTGAAATATAAACAGAATTCCATACAAAACAGAATAAAATTATAAAATCTGTGTCACACTAATTTTTAATAATAAAAAGAATTCCGTACAAAACAGAATTATAATTTAATAAAAAAATTTAGATAAACAGATTTTAACAAGAGTACGCAAATAAAATTTTATTTTCTAAAACAGAATATAAAAACAGTATAGAAACTAATTTCTATATTAAAACTGTTTTACTAATTTCTACAATAAAGCAGTAAATTAATTCATTTTTCTGTCAAAACAGATTTTATTTCAAACAAATAAATTTCTGTAATAAAAAAATTCTGTACACAAAAAACAGTAGAACTAAATTAAATTGTCTTAAGATTGTTATGTCTACTATTTATAAATAATAATTTGTACAGAATTATGAAAATAATATAATTACAGAATTAAAACAGAATTACAGAAATGAAACACTTACTTGAATTTGCAGAAATTAAACAAGAATAAAAGAAATAATCCGAGCCCTGTGAATCTCACAGTTTCCTTAAGACAATTTATTCCCTCCAAAGTGCTCCGAGGTTGATGAATATTGTCTCCCAAGATAGAACGGATTTTCCAATTAATTATGTAGCACGACAATAATTAATTACAACGAACTCAAATCTGTGGCTTTTACTCAACTCAATAACAAACAGTATAGATATGTTATGCAGGAGAAGGACAGAAGGAGGGAAATTTTTTCAGTTTTTAAATTCTGTAGGGGGAATGTTTAATTTATAGCTTTTGTGTTGACTGTTGGAACAGTCAACCGAAATTAACTGTCAAAACAGTTAATCAGTTAAACGAAATTAACTGTTGACTGTTGGCAATAACTGCCAACTAATTAATTAATTTCGTAATTAATTAATAATTAAAGCCCAGAAAGTTAAATAAATTCGGCCCAAAAATGTAGGAGATTTTTATAAGCCCAAGCCCAAGCCCAAGCCCGAACCGAACCGAACCGAACCGAGCCGAGCCGAGCCGGCCGGCCGGACGGACGCGCGCGCGCGCGCGTGTGGACTTTTGACCGAAAGTCAACCCGTGCATAGCTTAGGTCATCTCCCCTTCAAAGAGTTGGGATACCCCCAAGGCATCCAAGCCTTAGTCCATACTTGGGGTGTTATTAACTCATCAAAATTCCACTACTCTTCCAATGTGGGACAAGAGTTAAAGCACACCCAATTCATTTACTTTCATTGCTTTGTGAGTCACTTTGGGGACATATTTATCATTCATAACTTATTGAAATTGGACATATGAATATACTACGTTAATCTCCTTGCGGAGGTGAACGCGTTCGTATATGGTCCCACAATTTTCGTAGTGTGGGTCCCACCTAAATTTGAGCTCAAAGTTGCTCAAAAATCTGTCCAGAAAAATCTGGACAGCTTTTAAATACCCATTTAAATTCTAATTTTCCAACAATCCCCCACATGAATGATATATCGCTATAAATAAAACAAAACAGATGCTAATGCAGATGCAGACACAAGTTGAGTAAAACTGAAGACTTATTGCATCGGGAGAAGTAGCCTAGTGGCCTTGAACTTTCCTTAGTGATATACTATCGGATTTACTTGGTTAATCAGTAGACTTCACGTCCTTGAACCGTCAACCGTTTTTGTAAACCTAGACAACAGTATTCACACAACAATTCTTCAACACAGTTGGTTCTCACGTTTGTGTTCATTTTGGCCGTGAACACCACTTGGTTCCGCAAGTATTTTAGAGAATATGCCTTTCATTATTCTCATAGAAGTGGCCCCCTTCTTACTCACGTAGGTGACTTCCATAAAGAGTATTCTGCAATACCCCACTTAGACGTACTAAGATATAGATGTCATTAAAAGCATAACTTATCCTAATTTCGCGGCAGATATGCACTGTCTCATCTTTGGAATGGATAGGATTAAATATCCTCCAGTGCTTACTGAATACAATGTAATTCGGTTTGCCCATTGAACCTAGATCTTGGGATCTCCAGTCAGCTAGGTTGGGTTGCCACTATATTGATTCTTATTTATTTATAGGCTTTAGACCCATTCCTCTCGATGATCTTTCAACTTGCTCTCGGTTTAAACCTTTTGTTAGTGGATCCGATATATTATCTTTTGACTTTACATAGTCAATTGTGATAATTCCGTTTGAGAGAAGTTGTCTAACGGTATTGTGTCTACGACGAATATGTCGTGACTTTCCGTTATACATGTGATTTTGTGCCCTTCCAATCGCTGATTGACTATCGCAATGTATACATATTGCGGGCACAGGTTTAGACCAATTTGGAACATCCTCTAAAAAATTTCGAAGCCATTCAGCTTCTTCTCCAGCTTTGTCTAGTGCAATGAATTCAGATTCCATTGTCGATCTAGCAATGCACGTTTGTTTTGAGGATTTCCAAGATACGGCTGCACCTCCGAGGGTAAACACATACCCACTTGTAGACTTAGAGTCTTTTGTATCAGATATCCAATTTGCATCGCAATGTCCTTCAAGAACAGGTGGATATTTTGAGTAATGCAATCCATAGTTTTGAGTATATTTTAAATAACCCAAAACTCTCAATATTGCTTTCCAGTGATCTCTTCCTGGATTACTCGTAAATCGACTTAGCTTACTTATTGAGTATGCTATGTCCGGTCTCGTACAGTTCATGACATACATTAAACTGCCGATAATTCTAGAATATTCTAGTTGAGATATGCTTTCACCATTATTTCTTGCTAGATGTAAATTTACATCTACAGGTGTCTTGGTAGGACTAATATCATACTTCTTGAATTTTTCAAGTACTTTCTCAATGTAATGAGATTGAGATAATATAAGTCCATCCGATGTTCTAGAAATTTTAATTCCTAATATAACATCGGCGATTCCCATATCTTTCATGTCAAATCTACTACTCAACATTTGTTTTGTAGTTTTGACAATTTCCATGTTACTACCCATGATAAGCATATCATCAACATAGAGGCATACAATGACATATCCATTTTGAATGTATTTAAAGTAAACACATTTATCGCATTCATTGATTTTGAAACCATTTGATAACATTGCATTATCAAATTTTTCATGCCATTGTTTAGGTGCTTGTTTTAATCCATATAGTGATTTAACAAGCTTACATACTTTTCCTTCTTGTCCGGGAGCTTTGAACCCTTCAGGTTGCTCCATATAAATTTCCTCGTCTAGTTCACCGTTTAAGAATGCAGTTTTTACATCCATTTGATGTATTTCAAGTCCATTAATAGCAGCTATTGCTATTAACATCCGAATGGACGTTATTCTTGTTACCGGTGAATATGTGTCGAAGTAATCCAACCCTTCCTTTTGCCTATAGCCTTTAGCTACAAGTCTAGCTTTATATTTATCAATTGATCCATCGGCCTTCAATTTCTTTTTGAAGATCCATTTATAACCTAACGGTTTTGAACCTGGTGGAAGATCCACTAGTTCCCATGTATGATTTTGTAATATGGATTCAATTTCACTATTAATTGCTTCTTTCCAATTGGAAGCATCGGGTAAGGATATAGCTTCTTTATACGATTGAGGTTCATTTTCTAACAAATATGTTAGAAAATCCGGACCGAAAGAAGTCGAGGTTTTTGCTCTTTTACTACGTCTTGGTTCATCCTCTATTGATTCAATAGGTTGATGAGTACCACTTGTAGTAGCTTGATATGTCCTTTTAGGAGGACCAGATTCTCGGGTCATGATATACGGGAATTCATTTTCAAAAAATGAAGCATCCCTCGATTCAATAACCGTATTTACATGAATGTCCGAAATCTCAGATTTACAAACTAGAAATCGATATGCACTGCTATTAGTAGCATAACCGATGAATACACAATCCACGGTTTTTGGCCCTATTCTTACCTTTTTAGGTTTAGGAACCATCACTTTGGCTAAGCACCCCCACACTCGTAAATATTTATAGGAAGGTTTTCGACCTTTCCATAATTCATAAGGTGTCTTATGAGTCTTTTTGTGAGGTACTTTATTGAGAATGTAATTAGCAGAAAGTAAGGCTTCCCCCCACAAATTTTGTGGAGCTCCTGAACTTAATAACATTGAGTTCATCATTTCTTTCAAAGTACGGTTTTTGCGTTCAGCAACACCATTCGATTGAGGAGAATAAGGAGCGGTTGTTTGATGAATAATCCCATTTTCAGAACAAAATTTCTCAAATGGATATTCATATTCACCTCCTCTATCACTTCTAATAGCCTTTATCGTTTTGCTTAATTGATTTTCAACTTCATTTTTATATTGTTTAAATGCATTAATAGCCTCATCTTTACTATGTAACAAATATACATAGCAATATTTTGTGCAATCGTCAATAAAAGTAATAAAATACTTTTTTCCACCTCTAGTTTGAACAAATTTTAAATCACAAATATCGGTGTGAATTAAATCTAAAGGTTCAGTTATCCTTTCAATAGAATGGAAAGGTAATCTAGCTAATTTAGATTCTACACAAATTTCACATTTATGATTTTTATCAATATTGAATTTTGGCAAAAATTCCAAGTTAATTAATCTACGCAATGTATCAAAATTAACATGTCCCAATCTAGCATGCCAAATATTAGATGACTCAATCAAATAAGAAGAACTAGCAACTTCATTTATTGAAACAGATGTTTTAGGGGTTACAGTAAGAACATTCAGTTTAAAGAGCCCCTCATTTAGGTAGCCCTTTCCTACATACATGTCATTTTTAGACAACACAAAGCGATCCGACACAAACACAAGCTTGAAACCATTCTTAGTAAGGAGAGATCCAGAAATCAGATTCTTTCGGATGTCAGGCACGTGAAGAACATTGTTAAGAGTAAGTTCTTTTCCAGAAGTCATTTTCAAAGCAATCTTTCCTTGTCCCACCACCTTAGAAGTGGAAGAATTTCCCATAAAAAGGTTCTCCTCATTTTCCAAAGGCTTATAGGTGGAGAACATCCATTTGTTTGCACAAATGTGTCGTGTGGCTCCAGTGTCCACCCACCATTCCTTGGTATTTCCAACCAAGTTGCATTCAGAGACAACGGCAGAAAGATTCATATCCGCCAAATTATTGGTGATATGATCACCCTCAGTCACATTTGCTTGAGAGTTATTTTTATTTTGCTTCTTAGGCTTACGACACTCACTTGAGCGGTGTCCCGGTTTACCACAATTGTAGCATTTGCCTTTGAACTTTTTCTTGTTATGTTTAGAAGTGCCTTCCCCATCATATTTTCGTTTGTTCTTTTTAGGACCTTCAACGACATGGACCTTTGTTTCCATCGGATTCTTCCCACTTTTCTTTTGAGATTCACGGTTGTCTTCTTCGATTCTTAGCCGGACCACCAACTCCTCCACATTCATCTCCTTACGCTTGTGCTTGAGATAGTTTTTGAACAAAGTCCAAGAAGGTGGCAACTTTTCAACAATTGCAGCAACTTGGAAAGTTTCACTGATTGACATTCCTTCAGCATGAATGTCGTGGAGGATCACTTGGAATTCTTGCACTTGCGAGATCACAGATTTAGAATCAACCATTTTGAAGTCCAGAAAACGCCCAACGATAAATTTCTTCATCCCAGCATCTTCAGTTTTATACTTCTTTTCCAAAGAATTCCATAATTCCTTGGAAGTTTTGATAGTGCAATAAACATGGTACAAAGTCTTGTCCAAGTATGCCAAAATATAATTTCGACAAAGGTAGTCCGAGTGCTTCCAAGCATCGACAGCAGCAACCTTTTCAGCATCATCTCCCTCTTGAATAGAGGGGCAATCTTCATATACAAACCTGCCCAGTTGGCAGGTAGTGAGATAGAAGTACATTTGTCCTTGCCAACGTTTGAAGTCAGCCCCAATGAACTTTTCAGGTTTCTCCCCGTGTGGCATAGATACGGGTGCAGTCACACTTGTGTTGGTGACAATCAGTTTCGTAGGAGTAGTGTTCGTACTTTGTGATTCCATTTCTGTTACAAAAACAGAATTTTTATCAATGATAAAATTCATATTTAATGAATTAATCAAAACAGAATACAAAATTCTGTGCAACAATTTCCTCCAAATATGATTCACAATAAATGAATTCCAAAAGAATTCAAATAATAATTCAGAATAAAAGTGAAATATAAACAGAATTCCGTACAAAACAGAATAAAATTATAAAATCTGTGTCACACTAATTTTTAATAATAAAAAGAATTCCGTACAAAACAGAATTATAATTTAAGAAAAAAATTTAGATAAACAGATTTTAACAAGAGTACGCAAATAAAATTTTATTTTCTAAAACAGAATATAAAAACAGTATAGAAACTAATTTCTATATTAAAACTGTTTTACTAATTTCTACAATAAAGCAGTAAATTAATTCATTTTTCTGTCAAAACAGATTTTATTTCAAACAAATAAATTTCTGTAATAAAAAAATTCTGTACACAAAAAACAGTAGAACTAAATTAAATTGTCTTAAGATTGTTATGTCTACTATTTATAAATAATAATTTGTACAGAATTATGAAAATAATATAATTACAGAATTAAAACAGAATTACAGAAATGAAACACTTACTTGAATTTGCAGAAATTAAACAAGAATAAAAGAAATAATCCGAGCCCTGTGAATCTCACAGTTTCCTTAAGACAATTTATTCCCTCCAAAGTGCTCCGAGGTTGATGAATATTGTCTCCCAAGATAGAACGGATTTTCCAATTAATTATGTAGCACGACAATAATTAATTACAACGAACTCAAATCTGTGGCTTTTACTCAACTCAATAACAAACAGTATAGATATGTTATGCAGGAGAAGGACAGAAGGAGGGAAATTTTTTCAGTTTTTAAATTCTGTAGGGGGAATGTTTAATTTATAGCTTTTGTGTTGACTGTTGGAACAGTCAACCGAAATTAACTGTCAAAACAGTTAATCAGTTAAACGAAATTAACTGTTGACTGTTGGCAATAACTGCCAACTAATTAATTAATTTCGTAATTAATTAATAATTAAAGCCCAGAAAGTTAAATAAATTCGGCCCAAAAATGTAGGAGATTTTTATAAGCCCAAGCCCAAGCCCAAGCCCGAACCGAACCGAGCCGGCCGGACGGACGGACGCGCGCGCGCGCGCGTGTGGACTTTTGACCGAAAGTCAACCCGTGCATAGCTTAGGTCATCTCCCCTTCAAAGAGTTGGGATACCCCCAAGGCATCCAAGCCTTAGTCCATACTTGGGGTGTTATTAACTCATCAAAATTCCACTACTCTTCCAATGTGGGACAAGAGTTAAAGCACACCCAATTCATTTACTTTCATTGCTTTGTGAGTCACTTTGGGGACATATTTATCATTCATAACTTATTGAAATTGGACATATGAATATACTACGTTAATCTCCTTGCGGAGGTGAACGCGTTCGTATATGGTCCCACAATTTTCGTAGTGTGGGTCCCACCTAAATTTGAGCTCAAAGTTGCTCAAAAATCTGTCCAGAAAAATCTGGACAGCTTTTAAATACCCATTTAAATTCCAATTTTCCAACAATCCCCCACATGAATGATATATCGCTATAAATAAAACAAAACAGATGCTAATGCAGATGCAGACACAAGTTGAGTAAAACTGAAGACTTATTGCATCGGGAGAAGTAGTCTAGTGGCCTTGAACTTTCCTTAGTGATATACTATCGGATTTACTTGGTTAATCAGTAGACTTCACGTCCTTGAACCGTCAACCGTTTTTGTACACCTAGACAACAGTATTCACACAACAATTCTTCAACACAGTTGGTTCTCACGTTTGTGTTCATTTTGGCCGTGAACACCACTTGGTTCCGCAAGTATTTTAGAGAATATGCCTTTCATTATTCTCATAGAAGTGGCCCCCTTCTTACTCACGTAGGTGACTTCCATAAAGAGTATTCTGCAATACCCCACTTAGACGTACTAAGATATAGATGTCATTAAAAGCATAACTTATCCTAATTTCGCGGCAGATATGCACTGTCTCATCTTTGGAATGGATAGGATTAAATATCCTCCAGTGCTTACTGAATACAATGTAATTCGGTTTTGCCCATTGAACCTAGATCTTGGGATCTCCAGTCAGCTAGGTTGGGTTGCCACTATATTGATTCTTATTTATTTATAGGCTTTAGACCCATTCCTCTCGATGATCTTTCAACTTGCTCTCGGTTTAAACCTTTCGTTAGTGGATCCGATATATTATCTTTTGACTTTACATAGTCAATTGTGATAATTCCGTTTGAGAGAAGTTGTCTAACGGTATTGTGTCTACGACGAATATGTCGTGACTTTCCGTTATACATGTGATTTTGTGCCCTTCCAATCGCTGATTGACTATCGCAATGTATACATATTGCGGGCACAGGTTTAGACCAATTTGGAACATCCTCTAAAAAATTTCGAAGCCATTCAGCTTCTTCTCCAGCTTTGTCTAGTGCAATGAATTCAGATTCCATTGTCGATCTAGCAATGCACGTTTGTTTTGAGGATTTCCAAGATACGGCTGCACCTCCGAGGGTAAACACATACCCACTTGTAGACTTAGAGTCTTTTGTATCAGATATCCAATTTGCATCGCAATGTCCTTCAAGAACAGGTGGATATTTTGAGTAATGCAATCCATAGTTTTGAGTATATTTTAAATAACCCAAAACTCTCAATATTGCTTTCCAGTGATCTCTTCCTGGATTACTCGTAAATCGACTTAGCTTACTTATTGAGTATGCTATGTCCGGTCTCGTACAGTTCATGACATACATTAAACTGCCGATAATTCTAGAATATTCTAGTTGAGATATGCTTTCACCATTATTTCTTGCTAGATGTAAATTTACATCTACAGGTGTCTTGGTAGGACTAATATCATACTTCTTGAATTTTTCAAGTACTTTCTCAATGTAATGAGATTGAGATAATATAAGTCCATCCGATGTTCTAGAAATTTTAATTCCTAATATAACATCGGCGATTCCCATATCTTTCATGTCAAATCTACTACTCAACATTTGTTTTGTAGTTTTGACAATTTCCATGTTACTACCCATGATAAGCATATCATCAACATAGAGGCATACAATGACATATCCATTTTGAATGTATTTAAAGTAAACACATTTATCGCATTCATTGATTTTGAAACCATTTGATAACATTGCATTATCAAATTTTTCATGCCATTGTTTAGGTGCTTGTTTTAATCCATATAGTGATTTAACAAGCTTACATACTTTTCCTTCTTGTCCGGGAGCTTTGAACCCTTCAGGTTGCTCCATATAAATTTCCTCGTCTAGTTCACCGTTTAAGAATGCAGTTTTTACATCCATTTGATGTATTTCAAGTCCATTAATAGCAGCTATTGCTATTAACATCCGAATGGACGTTATTCTTATTACCGGTGAATATGTGTCGAAGTAATCCAACCCTTCCTTTTGCCTATAGCCTTTAGCTACAAGTCTAGCTTTATATTTATCAATTGATCCATCGGCCTTCAATTTCTTTTTGAAGATCCATTTATAACCTAACGGTTTTGAACCTGGTGGAAGATCCACTAGTTCCCATGTATGATTTTGTAATATGGATTCAATTTCACTATTAATTGCTTCTTTCCAATTGGAAGCATCGGGTAAGGATATAGCTTCTTTATACGATTGAGGTTCATTTTCTAACAAATATGTTAGAAAATCCGGACCGAAAGAAGTCGAGGTTTTTGCTCTTTTACTACGTCTTGGTTCATCCTCTATTGATTCAATAGGTTGATGAGTACCACTTGTAGTAGCTTGATATGTCCTTTTAGGAGGACCAGATTCTCGGGTCATGATATACGGGAATTCATTTTCAAAAAATGAAGCATCCCTCGATTCAATAACCGTATTTACATGAATGTCCGAAATCTCAGATTTACAAACTAGAAATCGATATGCACTGCTATTAGTAGCATAACCGATGAATACACAATCCACGGTTTTTGGCCCTATTCTTACCTTTTTAGGTTTAGGAACCATCACTTTGGCTAAGCACCCCCACACTCGTAAATATTTATAGGAAGGTTTTCGACCTTTCCATAATTCATAAGGTGTCTTATGAGTCTTTTTGTGAGGTACTTTATTGAGAATGTAATTAGCAGAAAGTAAGGCTTCCCCCCACAAATTTTGTGGAGCTCCTGAACTTAATAACATTGAGTTCATCATTTCTTTCAAAGTACGGTTTTTGCGTTCAGCAACACCATTCGATTGAGGAGAATAAGGAGCGGTTGTTTGATGAATAATCCCATTTTCAGAACAAAATTTCTCAAATGGATATTCATATTCACCTCCTCTATCACTTCTAATAGCCTTTATCGTTTTGCTTAATTGATTTTCAACTTCATTTTTATATTGTTTAAATGCATTAATAGCCTCATCTTTACTATGTAACAAATATACATAGCAATATTTTGTGCAATCGTCAATAAAAGTAATAAAATACTTTTTTCCACCTCTAGTTTGAACAAATTTTAAATCACAAATATCGGTGTGAATTAAATCTAAAGGTTCAGTTATCCTTTCAATAGAATGGAAAGGTAATCTAGCTAATTTAGATTCTACACAAATTTCACATTTATGATTTTTATCAATATTGAATTTTGGCAAAAATTCCAAGTTAATTAATCTACGCAATGTATCAAAATTAACATGTCCCAATCTAGCATGCCAAATATTAGATGACTCAATCAAATAAGAAGAACTAGCAACTTCATTTATTGAAACAGATGTTTTAGGGGTTACAGTAAGAACATTCAGTTTAAAGAGCCCCTCATTTAGGTAGCCCTTTCCTACATACATGTCATTTTTAGACAACACAAAGCGATCCGACACAAACACAAGCTTGAAACCATTCTTAGTAAGGAGAGATCCAGAAATCAGATTCTTTCGGATGTCAGGCACGTGAAGAACATTGTTAAGAGTAAGTTCTTTTCCAGAAGTCATTTTCAAAGCAATCTTTCCTTGTCCCACCACCTTAGAAGTGGAAGAATTTCCCATAAAAAGGTTCTCCTCATTTTCCAAAGGCTTATAGGTGGAGAACATCCATTTGTTTGCACAAATGTGTCGTGTGGCTCCAGTGTCCACCCACCATTCCTTGGTATTTCCAACCAAGTTGCATTCAGAGACAACGGCAGAAAGATTCATATCCGCCAAATTATTGGTGATATGATCACCCTCAGTCACATTTGCTTGAGAGTTATTTTTATTTTGCTTCTTAGGCTTACGACACTCACTTGAGCGGTGTCCCGGTTTACCACAATTGTAGCATTTGCCTTTGAACTTTTTCTTGTTATGTTTAGAAGTGCCTTCCCCATCATATTTTCGTTTGTTCTTTTTAGGACCTTCAACGACATGGACCTTTGTTTCCATCGGATTCTTCCCACTTTTCTTTTGAGATTCACGGTTGTCTTCTTCGATTCTTAGCCGGACCACCAACTCCTCCACATTCATCTCCTTACGCTTGTGCTTGAGATAGTTTTTGAACAAAGTCCAAGAAGGTGGCAACTTTTCAACAATTGCAGCAACTTGGAAAGTTTCACTGATTGACATTCCTTCAGCATGAATGTCGTGGAGGATCACTTGGAATTCTTGCACTTGCGAGATCACAGATTTAGAATCAACCATTTTGAAGTCCAGAAAACGCCCAACGATAAATTTCTTCATCCCAGCATCTTCAGTTTTATACTTCTTTTCCAAAGAATTCCATAATTCCTTGGAAGTTTTGATAGTGCAATAAACATGGTACAAAGTCTTGTCCAAGTATGCCAAAATATAATTTCGACAAAGGTAGTCCGAGTGCTTCCAAGCATCGACAGCAGCAACCTTTTCAGCATCATCTCCCTCTTGAATAGAGGGGCAATCTTCATATACAAACCTGCCCAGTTGGCAGGTAGTGAGATAGAAGTACATTTGTCCTTGCCAACGTTTGAAGTCAGCCCCAATGAACTTTTCAGGTTTCTCCCCGTGTGGCATAGATACGGGTGCAGTCACACTTGTGTTGGTGACAATCAGTTTCGTAGGAGTAGTGTTCGTACTTTGTGATTCCATTTCTGTTACAAAAACAGAATTTTTATCAATGATAAAATTCATATTTAATGAATTAATCAAAACAGAATACAAAATTCTGTGCAACAATTTCCTCCAAATATGATTCACAATAAATGAATTCCAAAAGAATTCAAATAATAATTCAGAATAAAAGTGAAATATAAACAGAATTCCGTACAAAACAGAATAAAATTATAAAATCTGTGTCACACTAATTTTTAATAATAAAAAGAATTCCGTACAAAACAGAATTATAATTTAAGAAAAAAATTTAGATAAACAGATTTTAACAAGAGTACGCAAATAAAATTTTATTTTCTAAAACAGAATATAAAAACAGTATAGAAACTAATTTCTATATTAAAACTGTTTTACTAATTTCTACAATAAAGCAGTAAATTAATTCATTTTTCTGTCAAAACAGATTTTATTTCAAACAAATAAATTTCTGTAATAAAAAAATTCTGTACACAAAAAACAGTAGAACTAAATTAAATTGTCTTAAGATTGTTATGTCTACTATTTATAAATAATAATTTGTACAGAATTATGAAAATAATATAATTACAGAATTAAAACAGAATTACAGAAATGAAACACTTACTTGAATTTGCAGAAATTAAACAAGAATAAAAGAAATAATCCGAGCCCTGTGAATCTCACAGTTTCCTTAAGACAATTTATTCCCTCCAAAGTGCTCCGAGGTTGATGAATATTGTCTCCCAAGATAGAACGGATTTTCCAATTAATTATGTAGCACGACAATAATTAATTACAACGAACTCAAATCTGTGGCTTTTACTCAACTCAATAACAAACAGTATAGATATGTTATGCAGGAGAAGGACAGAAGGAGGGAAATTTTTTCAGTTTTTAAATTCTGTAGGGGGAATGTTTAATTTATAGCTTTTGTGTTGACTGTTGGAACAGTCAACCGAAATTAACTGTCAAAACAGTTAATCAGTTAAACGAAATTAACTGTTGACTGTTGGCAATAACTGCCAACTAATTAATTAATTTCGTAATTAATTAATAATTAAAGCCCAGAAAGTTAAATAAATTCGGCCCAAAAATGTAGGAGATTTTTATAAGCCCAAGCCCAAGCCCAAGCCCGAACCGAACCGAGCCGAGCCGAGCCGGCCGGACGGACGGACGCGCGCGCGCGCGCGTGTGGACTTTTGACCGAAAGTCAACCCGTGCATAGCTTAGGTCATCTCCCCTTCAAAGAGTTGGGATACCCCCAAGGCATCCAAGCCTTAGTCCATACTTGGGGTGTTATTAACTCATCAAAATTCCACTACTCTTCCAATGTGGGACAAGAGTTAAAGCACACCCAATTCATTTACTTTCATTGCTTTGTGAGTCACTTTGGGGACATATTTATCATTCATAACTTATTGAAATTGGACATATGAATATACTACGTTAATCTCCTTGCGGAGGTGAACGCGTTCGTATATGGTCCCACAATTTTCGTAGTGTGGGTCCCACCTAAATTTGAGCTCAAAGTTGCTCAAAAATCTGTCCAGAAAAATCTGGACAGCTTTTAAATACCCATTTAAATTCCAATTTTCCAACAATCCCCCACATGAATGATATATCGCTATAAATAAAACAAAACAGATGCTAATGCAGATGCAGACACAAGTTGAGTAAAACTGAAGACTTATTGCATCGGGAGAAGTAGCCTAGTGGCCTTGAACTTTCCTTAGTGATATACTATCGGATTTACTTGGTTAATCAGTAGACTTCACGTCCTTGAACCGTCAACCGTTTTTGTAAACCTAGACAACAGTATTCACACAACAATTCTTCAACACAGTTGGTTCTCACGTTTGTGTTCATTTTGGCCGTGAACACCACTTGGTTCCGCAAGTATTTTAGAGAATATGCCTTTCATTATTCTCATAGAAGTGGCCCCCTTCTTACTCACGTAGGTGACTTCCATAAAGAGTATTCTGCAATACCCCACTTAGACGTACTAAGATATAGATGTCATTAAAAGCATAACTTATCCTAATTTCGCGGCAGATATGCACTGTCTCATCTTTGGAATGGATAGGATTAAATATCCTCCAGTGCTTACTGAATACAATGTAATTCGGTTTGCCCATTGAACCTAGATCTTGGGATCTCCAGTCAGCTAGGTTGGGTTGCCACTATATTGATTCTTATTTATTTATAGGCTTTAGACCCATTCCTCTCGATGATATTTCAACTTGCTCTCGGTTTAAACCTTTCGTTAGTGGATCCGATATATTATCTTTTGACTTTACATAGTCAATTGTGATAATTCCGTTTGAGAGAAGTTGTCTAACGGTATTGTGTCTACGACGAATATGTCGTGACTTTCCGTTATACATGTGATTTTGTGCCCTTCCAATCGCTGATTGACTATCGCAATGTATACATATTGCGGGCACAGGTTTAGACCAATTTGGAACATCCTCTAAAAAATTTCGAAGCCATTCAGC
The DNA here is from genome assembly GCA_949130495.1 of Sambucus nigra. Taxonomy (NCBI): domain Eukaryota; kingdom Viridiplantae; phylum Streptophyta; class Magnoliopsida; order Dipsacales; family Adoxaceae; genus Sambucus; species Sambucus nigra. The sequence goes on along the minus strand of OX422218.1, from coordinate 312,476,743 downwards.
TTCTTCTCCAGCTTTGTCTAGTGCAATGAATTCAGATTCCATTGTCGATCTAGCAATGCACGTTTGTTTTGAGGATTTCCAAGATACGGCTGCACCTCCGAGGGTAAACACATACCCACTTGTAGACTTAGAGTCTTTTGTATCAGATATCCAATTTGCATCGCAATGTCCTTCAAGAACAGGTGGATATTTTGAGTAATGCAATCCATAGTTTTGAGTATATTTTAAATAACCCAAAACTCTCAATATTGCTTTCCAGTGATCTCTTCCTGGATTACTCGTAAATCGACTTAGCTTACTTATTGAGTATGCTATGTCCGGTCTCGTACAGTTCATGACATACATTAAACTGCCGATAATTCTAGAATATTCTAGTTGAGATATGCTTTCACCATTATTTCTTGCTAGATGTAAATTTACATCTACAGGTGTCTTGGTAGGACTAATATCATACTTCTTGAATTTTTCAAGTACTTTCTCAATGTAATGAGATTGAGATAATATAAGTCCATCCGATGTTCTAGAAATTTTAATTCCTAATATAACATCGGCGATTCCCATATCTTTCATGTCAAATCTACTACTCAACATTTGTTTTGTAGTTTTGACAATTTCCATGTTACTACCCATGATAAGCATATCATCAACATAGAGGCATACAATGACATATCCATTTTGAATGTATTTAAAGTAAACACATTTATCGCATTCATTGATTTTGAAACCATTTGATAACATTGCATTATCAAATTTTTCATGCCATTGTTTAGGTGCTTGTTTTAATCCATATAGTGATTTAACAAGCTTACATACTTTTCCTTCTTGTCCGGGAGCTTTGAACCCTTCAGGTTGCTCCATATAAATTTCCTCGTCTAGTTCACCGTTTAAGAATGCAGTTTTTACATCCATTTGATGTATTTCAAGTCCATTAATAGCAGCTATTGCTATTAACATCCGAATGGACGTTATTCTTGTTACCGGTGAATATGTGTCGAAGTAATCCAACCCTTCCTTTTGCCTATAGCCTTTAGCTACAAGTCTAGCTTTATATTTATCAATTGATCCATCGGCCTTCAATTTCTTTTTGAAGATCCATTTATAACCTAACGGTTTTGAACCTGGTGGAAGATCCACTAGTTCCCATGTATGATTTTGTAATATGGATTCAATTTCACTATTAATTGCTTCTTTCCAATTGGAAGCATCGGGTAAGGATATAGCTTCTTTATACGATTGAGGTTCATTTTCTAACAAATATGTTAGAAAATCCGGACCGAAAGAAGTCGAGGTTTTTGCTCTTTTACTACGTCTTGGTTCATCCTCTATTGATTCAATAGGTTGATGAGTACCACTTGTAGTAGCTTGATATGTCCTTTTAGGAGGACCAGATTCTCGGGTCATGATATACGGGAATTCATTTTCAAAAAATGAAGCATCCCTCGATTCAATAACCGTATTTACATGAATGTCCGAAATCTCAGATTTACAAACTAGAAATCGATATGCACTGCTATTAGTAGCATAACCGATGAATACACAATCCACGGTTTTTGGCCCTATTCTTACCTTTTTAGGTTTAGGAACCATCACTTTGGCTAAGCACCCCCACACTCGTAAATATTTATAGGAAGGTTTTCGACCTTTCCATAATTCATAAGGTGTCTTATGAGTCTTTTTGTGAGGTACTTTATTGAGAATGTAATTAGCAGAAAGTAAGGCTTCCCCCCACAAATTTTGTGGAGCTCCTGAACTTAATAACATTGAGTTCATCATTTCTTTCAAAGTACGGTTTTTGCGTTCAGCAACACCATTCGATTGAGGAGAATAAGGAGCGGTTGTTTGATGAATAATCCCATTTTCAGAACAAAATTTCTCAAATGGATATTCATATTCACCTCCTCTATCACTTCTAATAGCCTTTATCGTTTTGCTTAATTGATTTTCAACTTCATTTTTATATTGTTTAAATGCATTAATAGCCTCATCTTTACTATGTAACAAATATACATAGCAATATTTTGTGCAATCGTCAATAAAAGTAATAAAATACTTTTTTCCACCTCTAGTTTGAACAAATTTTAAATCACAAATATCGGTGTGAATTAAATCTAAAGGTTCAGTTATCCTTTCAATAGAATGGAAAGGTAATCTAGCTAATTTAGATTCTACACAAATTTCACATTTATGATTTTTATCAATATTGAATTTTGGCAAAAATTCCAAGTTAATTAATCTACGCAATGTATCAAAATTAACATGTCCCAATCTAGCATGCCAAATATTAGATGACTCAATCAAATAAGAAGAACTAGCAACTTCATTTATTGAAACAGATGTTTTAGGGGTTACAGTAAGAACATTCAGTTTAAAGAGCCCCTCATTTAGGTAGCCCTTTCCTACATACATGTCATTTTTAGACAACACAAAGCGATCCGACACAAACACAAGCTTGAAACCATTCTTAGTAAGGAGAGATCCAGAAATCAGATTCTTTCGGATGTCAGGCACGTGAAGAACATTGTTAAGAGTAAGTTCTTTTCCAGAAGTCATTTTCAAAGCAATCTTTCCTTGTCCCACCACCTTAGAAGTGGAAGAATTTCCCATAAAAAGGTTCTCCTCATTTTCCAAAGGCTTATAGGTGGAGAACATCCATTTGTTTGCACAAATGTGTCGTGTGGCTCCAGTGTCCACCCACCATTCCTTGGTATTTCCAACCAAGTTGCATTCAGAGACAACGGCAGAAAGATTCATATCCGCCAAATTATTGGTGATATGATCACCCTCAGTCACATTTGCTTGAGAGTTATTTTTATTTTGCTTCTTAGGCTTACGACACTCACTTGAGCGGTGTCCCGGTTTACCACAATTGTAGCATTTGCCTTTGAACTTTTTCTTGTTATGTTTAGAAGTGCCTTCCCCATCATATTTTCGTTTGTTCTTTTTAGGACCTTCAACGACATGGACCTTTGTTTCCATCGGATTCTTCCCACTTTTCTTTTGAGATTCACGGTTGTCTTCTTCGATTCTTAGCCGGACCACCAACTCCTCCACATTCATCTCCTTACGCTTGTGCTTGAGATAGTTTTTGAACAAAGTCCAAGAAGGTGGCAACTTTTCAACAATTGCAGCAACTTGGAAAGTTTCACTGATTGACATTCCTTCAGCATGAATGTCGTGGAGGATCACTTGGAATTCTTGCACTTGCGAGATCACAGATTTAGAATCAACCATTTTGAAGTCCAGAAAACGCCCAACGATAAATTTCTTCATCCCAGCATCTTCAGTTTTATACTTCTTTTCCAAAGAATTCCATAATTCCTTGGAAGTTTTGATAGTGCAATAAACATGGTACAAAGTCTTGTCCAAGTATGCCAAAATATAATTTCGACAAAGGTAGTCCGAGTGCTTCCAAGCATCGACAGCAGCAACCTTTTCAGCATCATCTCCCTCTTGAATAGAGGGGCAATCTTCATATACAAACCTGCCCAGTTGGCAGGTAGTGAGATAGAAGTACATTTGTCCTTGCCAACGTTTGAAGTCAGCCCCAATGAACTTTTCAGGTTTCTCCCCGTGTGGCATAGATACGGGTGCAGTCACACTTGTGTTGGTGACAATCAGTTTCGTAGGAGTAGTGTTCGTACTTTGTGATTCCATTTCTGTTACAAAAACAGAATTTTTATCAATGATAAAATTCATATTTAATGAATTAATCAAAACAGAATACAAAATTCTGTGCAACAATTTCCTCCAAATATGATTCACAATAAATGAATTCCAAAAGAATTCAAATAATAATTCAGAATAAAAGTGAAATATAAACAGAATTCCGTACAAAACAGAATAAAATTATAAAATCTGTGTCACACTAATTTTTAATAATAAAAAGAATTCCGTACAAAACAGAATTATAATTTAAGAAAAAAATTTAGATAAACAGATTTTAACAAGAGTACGCAAATAAAATTTTATTTTCTAAAACAGAATATAAAAACAGTATAGAAACTAATTTCTATATTAAAACTGTTTTACTAATTTCTACAATAAAGCAGTAAATTAATTCATTTTTCTGTCAAAACAGATTTTATTTCAAACAAATAAATTTCTGTAATAAAAAAATTCTGTACACAAAAAACAGTAGAACTAAATTAAATTGTCTTAAGATTGTTATGTCTACTATTTATAAATAATAATTTGTACAGAATTATGAAAATAATATAATTACAGAATTAAAACAGAATTACAGAAATGAAACACTTACTTGAATTTGCAGAAATTAAACAAGAATAAAAGAAATAATCCGAGCCCTGTGAATCTCACAGTTTCCTTAAGACAATTTATTCCCTCCAAAGTGCTCCGAGGTTGATGAATATTGTCTCCCAAGATAGAACGGATTTTCCAATTAATTATGTAGCACGACAATAATTAATTACAACGAACTCAAATCTGTGGCTTTTACTCAACTCAATAACAAACAGTATAGATATGTTATGCAGGAGAAGGACAGAAGGAGGGAAATTTTTTCAGTTTTTAAATTCTGTAGGGGGAATGTTTAATTTATAGCTTTTGTGTTGACTGTTGGAACAGTCAACCGAAATTAACTGTCAAAACAGTTAATCAGTTAAACGAAATTAACTGTTGACTGTTGGCAATAACTGCCAACTAATTAATTAATTTCGTAATTAATTAATAATTAAAGCCCAGAAAGTTAAATAAATTCGGCCCAAAAATGTAGGAGATTTTTATAAGCCCAAGCCCAAGCCCAAGCCCGAACCGAACCGAGCCGAGCCGAGCCGGCCGGACGGACGGACGCGCGCGCGCGCGCGTGTGGACTTTTGACCGAAAGTCAACCCGTGCATAGCTTAGGTCATCTCCCCTTCAAAGAGTTGGGATACCCCCAAGGCATCCAAGCCTTAGTCCATACTTGGGGTGTTATTAACTCATCAAAATTCCACTACTCTTCCAATGTGGGACAAGAGTTAAAGCACACCCAATTCATTTACTTTCATTGCTTTGTGAGTCACTTTGGGGACATATTTATCATTCATAACTTATTGAAATTGGACATATGAATATACTACGTTAATCTCCTTGCGGAGGTGAACGCGTTCGTATATGGTCCCACAATTTTCGTAGTGTGGGTCCCACCTAAATTTGAGCTCAAAGTTGCTCAAAAATCTGTCCAGAAAAATCTGGACAGCTTTTAAATACCCATTTAAATTCCAATTTTCCAACAATCCCCCACATGAATGATATATCGCTATAAATAAAACAAAACAGATGCTAATGCAGATGCAGACACAAGTTGAGTAAAACTGAAGACTTATTGCATCGGGAGAAGTAGCCTAGTGGCCTTGAACTTTCCTTAGTGATATACTATCGGATTTACTTGGTTAATCAGTAGACTTCACGTCCTTGAACCGTCAACCGTTTTTGTAAACCTAGACAACAGTATTCACACAACAATTCTTCAACACAGTTGGTTCTCACGTTTGTGTTCATTTTGGCCGTGAACACCACTTGGTTCCGCAAGTATTTTAGAGAATATGCCTTTCATTATTCTCATAGAAGTGGCCCCCTTCTTACTCACGTAGGTGACTTCCATAAAGAGTATTCTGCAATACCCCACTTAGACGTACTAAGATATAGATGTCATTAAAAGCATAACTTATCCTAATTTCGCGGCAGATATGCACTGTCTCATCTTTGGAATGGATAGGATTAAATATCCTCCAGTGCTTACTGAATACAATGTAATTCGGTTTGCCCATTGAACCTAGATCTTGGGATCTCCAGTCAGCTAGGTTGGGTTGCCACTATATTGATTCTTATTTATTTATAGGCTTTAGACCCATTCCTCTCGATGATATTTCAACTTGCTCTCGGTTTAAACCTTTCGTTAGTGGATCCGATATATTATCTTTTGACTTTACATAGTCAATTGTGATAATTCCGTTTGAGAGAAGTTGTCTAACGGTATTGTGTCTACGACGAATATGTCGTGACTTTCCGTTATACATGTGATTTTGTGCCCTTCCAATCGCTGATTGACTATCGCAATGTATACATATTGCGGGCACAGGTTTAGACCAATTTGGAACATCCTCTAAAAAATTTCGAAGCCATTCAGCTTCTTCTCCAGCTTTGTCTAGTGCAATGAATTCAGATTCCATTGTCGATCTAGCAATGCACGTTTGTTTTGAGGATTTCCAAGATACGGCTGCACCTCCGAGGGTAAACACATACCCACTTGTAGACTTAGAGTCTTTTGTATCAGATATCCAATTTGCATCGCAATGTCCTTCAAGAACAGGTGGATATTTTGAGTAATGCAATCCATAGTTTTGAGTATATTTTAAATAACCCAAAACTCTCAATATTGCTTTCCAGTGATCTCTTCCTGGATTACTCGTAAATCGACTTAGCTTACTTATTGAGTATGCTATGTCCGGTCTCGTACAGTTCATGACATACATTAAACTGCCGATAATTCTAGAATATTCTAGTTGAGATATGCTTTCACCATTATTTCTTGCTAGATGTAAATTTACATCTACAGGTGTCTTGGTAGGACTAATATCATACTTCTTGAATTTTTCAAGTACTTTCTCAATGTAATGAGATTGAGATAATATAAGTCCATCCGATGTTCTAGAAATTTTAATTCCTAATATAACATCGGCGATTCCCATATCTTTCATGTCAAATCTACTACTCAACATTTGTTTTGTAGTTTTGACAATTTCCATGTTACTACCCATGATAAGCATATCATCAACATAGAGGCATACAATGACATATCCATTTTGAATGTATTTAAAGTAAACACATTTATCGCATTCATTGATTTTGAAACCATTTGATAACATTGCATTATCAAATTTTTCATGCCATTGTTTAGGTGCTTGTTTTAATCCATATAGTGATTTAACAAGCTTACATACTTTTCCTTCTTGTCCGGGAGCTTTGAACCCTTCAGGTTGCTCCATATAAATTTCCTCGTCTAGTTCACCGTTTAAGAATGCAGTTTTTACATCCATTTGATGTATTTCAAGTCCATTAATAGCAGCTATTGCTATTAACATCCGAATGGACGTTATTCTTGTTACCGGTGAATATGTGTCGAAGTAATCCAACCCTTCCTTTTGCCTATAGCCTTTAGCTACAAGTCTAGCTTTATATTTATCAATTGATCCATCGGCCTTCAATTTCTTTTTGAAGATCCATTTATAACCTAACGGTTTTGAACCTGGTGGAAGATCCACTAGTTCCCATGTATGATTTTGTAATATGGATTCAATTTCACTATTAATTGCTTCTTTCCAATTGGAAGCATCGGGTAAGGATATAGCTTCTTTATACGATTGAGGTTCATTTTCTAACAAATATGTTAGAAAATCCGGACCGAAAGAAGTCGAGGTTTTTGCTCTTTTACTACGTCTTGGTTCATCCTCTATTGATTCAATAGGTTGATGAGTACCACTTGTAGTAGCTTGATATGTCCTTTTAGGAGGACCAGATTCTCGGGTCATGATATACGGGAATTCATTTTCAAAAAATGAAGCATCCCTCGATTCAATAACCGTATTTACATGAATGTCCGAAATCTCAGATTTACAAACTAGAAATCGATATGCACTGCTATTAGTAGCATAACCGATGAATACACAATCCACGGTTTTTGGCCCTATTCTTACCTTTTTAGGTTTAGGAACCATCACTTTGGCTAAGCACCCCCACACTCGTAAATATTTATAGGAAGGTTTTCGACCTTTCCATAATTCATAAGGTGTCTTATGAGTCTTTTTGTGAGGTACTTTATTGAGAATGTAATTAGCAGAAAGTAAGGCTTCCCCCCACAAATTTTGTGGAGCTCCTGAACTTAATAACATTGAGTTCATCATTTCTTTCAAAGTACGGTTTTTGCGTTCAGCAACACCATTCGATTGAGGAGAATAAGGAGCGGTTGTTTGATGAATAATCCCATTTTCAGAACAAAATTTCTCAAATGGATATTCATATTCACCTCCTCTATCACTTCTAATAGCCTTTATCGTTTTGCTTAATTGATTTTCAACTTCATTTTTATATTGTTTAAATGCATTAATAGCCTCATCTTTACTATGTAACAAATATACATAGCAATATTTTGTGCAATCGTCAATAAAAGTAATAAAATACTTTTTTCCACCTCTAGTTTGAACAAATTTTAAATCACAAATATCGGTGTGAATTAAATCTAAAGGTTCAGTTATCCTTTCAATAGAATGGAAAGGTAATCTAGCTAATTTAGATTCTACACAAATTTCACATTTATGATTTTTATCAATATTGAATTTTGGCAAAAATTCCAAGTTAATTAATCTACGCAATGTATCAAAATTAACATGTCCCAATCTAGCATGCCAAATATTAGATGACTCAATCAAATAAGAAGAACTAGCAACTTCATTTATTGAAACAGATGTTTTAGGGGTTACAGTAAGAACATTCAGTTTAAAGAGCCCCTCATTTAGGTAGCCCTTTCCTACATACATGTCATTTTTAGACAACACAAAGCGATCCGACACAAACACAAGCTTGAAACCATTCTTAGTAAGGAGAGATCCAGAAATCAGATTCTTTCGGATGTCAGGCACGTGAAGAACATTGTTAAGAGTAAGTTCTTTTCCAGAAGTCATTTTCAAAGCAATCTTTCCTTGTCCCACCACCTTAGAAGTGGAAGAATTTCCCATAAAAAGGTTCTCCTCATTTTCCAAAGGCTTATAGGTGGAGAACATCCATTTGTTTGCACAAATGTGTCGTGTGGCTCCAGTGTCCACCCACCATTCCTTGGTATTTCCAACCAAGTTGCATTCAGAGACAACGGCAGAAAGATTCATATCCGCCAAATTATTGGTGATATGATCACCCTCAGTCACATTTGCTTGAGAGTTATTTTTATTTTGCTTCTTAGGCTTACGACACTCACTTGAGCGGTGTCCCGGTTTACCACAATTGTAGCATTTGCCTTTGAACTTTTTCTTGTTATGTTTAGAAGTGCCTTCCCCATCATATTTTCGTTTGTTCTTTTTAGGACCTTCAACGACATGGACCTTTGTTTCCATCGGATTCTTCCCACTTTTCTTTTGAGATTCACGGTTGTCTTCTTCGATTCTTAGCCGGACCACCAACTCCTCCACATTCATCTCCTTACGCTTGTGCTTGAGATAGTTTTTGAACAAAGTCCAAGAAGGTGGCAACTTTTCAACAATTGCAGCAACTTGGAAAGTTTCACTGATTGACATTCCTTCAGCATGAATGTCGTGGAGGATCACTTGGAATTCTTGCACTTGCGAGATCACAGATTTAGAATCAACCATTTTGAAGTCCAGAAAACGCCCAACGATAAATTTCTTCATCCCAGCATCTTCAGTTTTATACTTCTTTTCCAAAGAATTCCATAATTCCTTGGAAGTTTTGATAGTGCAATAAACATGGTACAAAGTCTTGTCCAAGTATGCCAAAATATAATTTCGACAAAGGTAGTCCGAGTGCTTCCAAGCATCGACAGCAGCAACCTTTTCAGCATCATCTCCCTCTTGAATAGAGGGGCAATCTTCATATACAAACCTGCCCAGTTGGCAGGTAGTGAGATAGAAGTACATTTGTCCTTGCCAACGTTTGAAGTCAGCCCCAATGAACTTTTCAGGTTTCTCCCCGTGTGGCATAGATACGGGTGCAGTCACACTTGTGTTGGTGACAATCAGTTTCGTAGGAGTAGTGTTCGTACTTTGTGATTCCATTTCTGTTACAAAAACAGAATTTTTATCAATGATAAAATTCATATTTAATGAATTAATCAAAACAGAATACAAAATTCTGTGCAACAATTTCCTCCAAATATGATTCACAATAAATGAATTCCAAAAGAATTCAAATAATAATTCAGAATAAAAGTGAAATATAAACAGAATTCCGTACAAAACAGAATAAAATTATAAAATCTGTGTCACACTAATTTTTAATAATAAAAAGAATTCCGTACAAAACAGAATTATAATTTAAGAAAAAAATTTAGATAAACAGATTTTAACAAGAGTACGCAAATAAAATTTTATTTTCTAAAACAGAATATAAAAACAGTATAGAAACTAATTTCTATATTAAAACTGTTTTACTAATTTCTACAATAAAGCAGTAAATTAATTCATTTTTCTGTCAAAACAGATTTTATTTCAAACAAATAAATTTCTGTAATAAAAAAATTCTGTACACAAAAAACAGTAGAACTAAATTAAATTGTCTTAAGATTGTTATGTCTACTATTTATAAATAATAATTTGTACAGAATTATGAAAATAATATAATTACAGAATTAAAACAGAATTACAGAAATGAAACACTTACTTGAATTTGCAGAAATTAAACAAGAATAAAAGAAATAATCCGAGCCCTGTGAATCTCACAGTTTCCTTAAGACAATTTATTCCCTCCAAAGTGCTCCGAGGTTGATGAATATTGTCTCCCAAGATAGAACGGATTTTCCAATTAATTATGTAGCACGACAATAATTAATTACAACGAACTCAAATCTGTGGCTTTTACTCAACTCAATAACAAACAGTATAGATATGTTATGCAGGAGAAGGACAGAAGGAGGGAAATTTTTTCAGTTTTTAAATTCTGTAGGGGGAATGTTTAATTTATAGCTTTTGTGTTGACTGTTGGAACAGTCAACCGAAATTAACTGTCAAAACAGTTAATCAGTTAAACGAAATTAACTGTTGACTGTTGGCAATAACTGCCAACTAATTAATTAATTTCGTAATTAATTAATAATTAAAGCCCAGAAAGTTAAATAAATTCGGCCCAAAAATGTAGGAGATTTTTATAAGCCCAAGCCCAAGCCCAAGCCCGAACCGAACCGAGCCGAGCCGAGCCGGCCGGACGGACGGACGCGCGCGCGCGCGTGTGGACTTTTGACCGAAAGTCAACCCGTGCATAGCTTAGGTCATCTCCCCTTCAAAGAGTTGGGATACCCCCAAGGCATCCAAGCCTTAGTCCATACTTGGGGTGTTATTAACTCATCAAAATTCCACTACTCTTCCAATGTGGGACAAGAGTTAAAGCACACCCAATTCATTTACTTTCATTGCTTTGTGAGTCACTTTGGGGACATATTTATCATTCATAACTTATTGAAATTGGACATATGAATATACTACGTTAATCTCCTTGCGGAGGTGAACGCGTTCGTATATGGTCCCACAATTTTCGTAGTGTGGGTCCCACCTAAATTTGAGCTCAAAGTTGCTCAAAAATCTGTCCAGAAAAATCTGGACAGCTTTTAAATACCCATTTAAATTCCAATTTTCCAACAATCCCCCACATGAATGATATATCGCTATAAATAAAACAAAACAGATGCTAATGCAGATGCAGACACAAGTTGAGTTAAACTGAAGACTTATTGCATCGGGAGAAGTAGCCTAGTGGCCTTGAACTTTCCTTAGTGATATACTATCGGATTTACTTGGTTAATCAGTAGACTTCACGTCCTTGAACCGTCAACCGTTTTTGTAAACCTAGACAACAGTATTCACACAACAATTCTTCAACACAGTTGGTTCTCACGTTTGTGTTCATTTTGGCCGTGAACACCACTTGGTTCCGCAAGTATTTTAGAGAATATGACTTTCATTATTCTCATAGAAGTGGCCCCCTTCTTACTCACGTAGGTGACTTCCATAAAGAGTATTCTGCAATACCCCACTTAGACGTACTAAGATATAGATGTCATTAAAAGCATAACTTATCCTAATTTCGCGGCAGATATGCACTGTCTCATCTTTGGAATGGATAGGATTAAATATCCTCCAGTGCTTACTGAATACAATGTAATTCGGTTTGCCCATTGAACCTAGATCTTGGGATCTCCAGTCAGCTAGGTTGGGTTGCCACTATATTGATTCTTATTTATTTATAGGCTTTAGACCCATTCCTCTCGATGATATTTCAACTTGCTCTCGGTTTAAACCTTTCGTTAGTGGATCCGATATATTATCTTTTGACTTTACATAGTCAATTGTGATAATTCCGTTTGAGAGAAGTTGTCTAACGGTATTGTGTCTACGACGAATATGTCGTGACTTTCCGTTATACATGTGATTTTGTGCCCTTCCAATCGCTGATTGACTATCGCAATGTATACATATTGCGGGCACAGGTTTAGACCAATTTGGAACATCCTCTAAAAAATTTCGAAGCCATTCAGCTTCTTCTCCAGCTTTGTCTAGTGCAATGAATTCAGATTCCATTGTCGATCTAGCAATGCACGTTTGTTTTGAGGATTTCCAAGATACGGCTGCACCTCCGAGGGTAAACACATACCCACTTGTAGACTTAGAGTCTTTTGTATCAGATATCCAATTTGCATCGCAATGTCCTTCAAGAACAGGTGGATATTTTGAGTAATGCAATCCATAGTTTTGAGTATATTTTAAATAACCCAAAACTCTCAATATTGCTTTCCAGTGATCTCTTCCTGGATTACTCGTAAATCGACTTAGCTTACTTATTGAGTATGCTATGTCCGGTCTCGTACAGTTCATGACATACATTAAACTGCCGATAATTCTAGAATATTCTAGTTGAGATATGCTTTCACCATTATTTCTTGCTAGATGTAAATTTACATCTACAGGTGTCTTGGTAGGACTAATATCATACTTCTTGAATTTTTCAAGTACTTTCTCAATGTAATGAGATTGAGATAATATAAGTCCATCCGATGTTCTAGAAATTTTAATTCCTAATATAACATCGGCGATTCCCATATCTTTCATGTCAAATCTACTACTCAACATTTGTTTTGTAGTTTTGACAATTTCCATGTTACTACCCATGATAAGCATATCATCAACATAGAGGCATACAATGACATATCCATTTTGAATGTATTTAAAGTAAACACATTTATCGCATTCATTGATTTTGAAACCATTTGATAACATTGCATTATCAAATTTTTCATGCCATTGTTTAGGTGCTTGTTTTAATCCATATAGTGATTTAACAAGCTTACATACTTTTCCTTCTTGTCCGGGAGCTTTGAACCCTTCAGGTTGCTCCATATAAATTTCCTCGTCTAGTTCACCGTTTAAGAATGCAGTTTTTACATCCATTTGATGTATTTCAAGTCCATTAATAGCAGCTATTGCTATTAACATCCGAATGGACGTTATTCTTGTTACCGGTGAATATGTGTCGAAGTAATCCAACCCTTCCTTTTGCCTATAGCCTTTAGCTACAAGTCTAGCTTTATATTTATCAATTGATCCATCGGCCTTCAATTTCTTTTTGAAGATCCATTTATAACCTAACGGTTTTGAACCTGGTGGAAGATCCACTAGTTCCCATGTATGATTTTGTAATATGGATTCAATTTCACTATTAATTGCTTCTTTCCAATTGGAAGCATCGGGTAAGGATATAGCTTCTTTATACGATTGAGGTTCATTTTCTAACAAATATGTTAGAAAATCCGGACCGAAAGAAGTCGAGGTTTTTGCTCTTTTACTACGTCTTGGTTCATCCTCTATTGATTCAATAGGTTGATGAGTACCACTTGTAGTAGCTTGATATGTCCTTTTAGGAGGACCAGATTCTCGGGTCATGATATACGGGAATTCATTTTCAAAAAATGAAGCATCCCTCGATTCAATAACCGTATTTACATGAATGTCCGAAATCTCAGATTTACAAACTAGAAATCGATATGCACTGCTATTAGTAGCATAACCGATGAATACACAATCCACGGTTTTTGGCCCTATTCTTACCTTTTTAGGTTTAGGAACCATCACTTTGGCTAAGCACCCCCACACTCGTAAATATTTATAGGAAGGTTTTCGACCTTTCCATAATTCATAAGGTGTCTTATGAGTCTTTTTGTGAGGTACTTTATTGAGAATGTAATTAGCAGAAAGTAAGGCTTCCCCCCACAAATTTTGTGGAGCTCCTGAACTTAATAACATTGAGTTCATCATTTCTTTCAAAGTACGGTTTTTGCGTTCAGCAACACCATTCGATTGAGGAGAATAAGGAGCGGTTGTTTGATGAATAATCCCATTTTCAGAACAAAATTTCTCAAATGGATATTCATATTCACCTCCTCTATCACTTCTAATAGCCTTTATCGTTTTGCTTAATTGATTTTCAACTTCATTTTTATATTGTTTAAATGCATTAATAGCCTCATCTTTACTATGTAACAAATATACATAGCAATATTTTGTGCAATCGTCAATAAAAGTAATAAAATACTTTTTTCCACCTCTAGTTTGAACAAATTTTAAATCACAAATATCGGTGTGAATTAAATCTAAAGGTTCAGTTATCCTTTCAATAGAATGGAAAGGTAATCTAGCTAATTTAGATTCTACACAAATTTCACATTTATGATTTTTATCAATATTGAATTTTGGCAAAAATTCCAAGTTAATTAATCTACGCAATGTATCAAAATTAACATGTCCCAATCTAGCATGCCAAATATTAGATGACTCAATCAAATAAGAAGAACTAGCAACTTCATTTATTGAAACAGATGTTTTAGGGGTTACAGTAAGAACATTCAGTTTAAAGAGCCCCTCATTTAGGTAGCCCTTTCCTACATACATGTCATTTTTAGACAACACAAAGCGATCCGACACAAACACAAGCTTGAAACCATTCTTAGTAAGGAGAGATCCAGAAATCAGATTCTTTCGGATGTCAGGCACGTGAAGAACATTGTTAAGAGTAAGTTCTTTTCCAGAAGTCATTTTCAAAGCAATCTTTCCTTGTCCCACCACCTTAGAAGTGGAAGAATTTCCCATAAAAAGGTTCTCCTCATTTTCCAAAGGCTTATAGGTGGAGAACATCCATTTGTTTGCACAAATGTGTCGTGTGGCTCCAGTGTCCACCCACCATTCCTTGGTATTTCCAACCAAGTTGCATTCAGAGACAACGGCAGAAAGATTCATATCCGCCAAATTATTGGTGATATGATCACCCTCAGTCACATTTGCTTGAGAGTTATTTTTATTTTGCTTCTTAGGCTTACGACACTCACTTGAGCGGTGTCCCGGTTTACCACAATTGTAGCATTTGCCTTTGAACTTTTTCTTGTTATGTTTAGAAGTGCCTTCCCCATCATATTTTCGTTTGTTCTTTTTAGGACCTTCAACGACATGGACCTTTGTTTCCATCGGATTCTTCCCACTTTTCTTTTGAGATTCACGGTTGTCTTCTTCGATTCTTAGCCGGACCACCAACTCCTCCACATTCATCTCCTTACGCTTGTGCTTGAGATAGTTTTTGAACAAAGTCCAAGAAGGTGGCAACTTTTCAACAATTGCAGCAACTTGGAAAGTTTCACTGATTGACATTCCTTCAGCATGAATGTCGTGGAGGATCACTTGGAATTCTTGCACTTGCGAGATCACAGATTTAGAATCAACCATTTTGAAGTCCAGAAAACGCCCAACGATAAATTTCTTCATCCCAGCATCTTCAGTTTTATACTTCTTTT
This sequence comes from Sambucus nigra, assembly GCA_949130495.1. NCBI lineage: Eukaryota > Viridiplantae > Streptophyta > Magnoliopsida > Dipsacales > Adoxaceae > Sambucus > Sambucus nigra. Next base: position 312,461,190 of record OX422218.1, on the reverse strand, counting down.
CCAAAGAATTCCATAATTCCTTGGAAGTTTTGATAGTGCAATAAACATGGTACAAAGTCTTGTCCAAGTATGCCAAAATATAATTTCGACAAAGGTAGTCCGAGTGCTTCCAAGCATCGACAGCAGCAACCTTTTCAGCATCATCTCCCTCTTGAATAGAGGGGCAATCTTCATATACAAACCTGCCCAGTTGGCAGGTAGTGAGATAGAAGTACATTTGTCCTTGCCAACGTTTGAAGTCAGCCCCAATGAACTTTTCAGGTTTCTCCCCGTGTGGCATAGATACGGGTGCAGTCACACTTGTGTTGGTGACAATCAGTTTCGTAGGAGTAGTGTTCGTACTTTGTGATTCCATTTCTGTTACAAAAACAGAATTTTTATCAATGATAAAATTCATATTTAATGAATTAATCAAAACAGAATACAAAATTCTGTGCAACAATTTCCTCCAAATATGATTCACAATAAATGAATTCCAAAAGAATTCAAATAATAATTCAGAATAAAAGTGAAATATAAACAGAATTCCGTACAAAACAGAATAAAATTATAAAATCTGTGTCACACTAATTTTTAATAATAAAAAGAATTCCGTACAAAACAGAATTATAATTTAAGAAAAAAATTTAGATAAACAGATTTTAACAAGAGTACGCAAATAAAATTTTATTTTCTAAAACAGAATATAAAAACAGTATAGAAACTAATTTCTATATTAAAACTGTTTTACTAATTTCTACAATAAAGCAGTAAATTAATTCATTTTTCTGTCAAAACAGATTTTATTTCAAACAAATAAATTTCTGTAATAAAAAAATTCTGTACACAAAAAACAGTAGAACTAAATTAAATTGTCTTAAGATTGTTATGTCTACTATTTATAAATAATAATTTGTACAGAATTATGAAAATAATATAATTACAGAATTAAAACAGAATTACAGAAATGAAACACTTACTTGAATTTGCAGAAATTAAACAAGAATAAAAGAAATAATCCGAGCCCTGTGAATCTCACAGTTTCCTTAAGACAATTTATTCCCTCCAAAGTGCTCCGAGGTTGATGAATATTGTCTCCCAAGATAGAACGGATTTTCCAATTAATTATGTAGCACGACAATAATTAATTACAACGAACTCAAATCTGTGGCTTTTACTCAACTCAATAACAAACAGTATAGATATGTTATGCAGGAGAAGGACAGAAGGAGGGAAATTTTTTCAGTTTTTAAATTCTGTAGGGGGAATGTTTAATTTATAGCTTTTGTGTTGACTGTTGGAACAGTCAACCGAAATTAACTGTCAAAACAGTTAATCAGTTAAACGAAATTAACTGTTGACTGTTGGCAATAACTGCCAACTAATTAATTAATTTCGTAATTAATTAATAATTAAAGCCCAGAAAGTTAAATAAATTCGGCCCAAAAATGTAGGAGATTTTTATAAGCCCAAGCCCAAGCCCAAGCCCGAACCGAACCGAGCCGAGCCGAGCCGGCCGGACGGACGGACGCGCGCGCGCGCGCGTGTGGACTTTTGACCGAAAGTCAACCCGTGCATAGCTTAGGTCATCTCCCCTTCAAAGAGTTGGGATACCCCCAAGGCATCCAAGCCTTAGTCCATACTTGGGGTGTTATTAACTCATCAAAATTCCACTACTCTTCCAATGTGGGACAAGAGTTAAAGCACACCCAATTCATTTACTTTCATTGCTTTGTGAGTCACTTTGGGGACATATTTATCATTCATAACTTATTGAAATTGGACATATGAATATACTACGTTAATCTCCTTGCGGAGGTGAACGCGTTCGTATATGGTCCCACAATTTTCGTAGTGTGGGTCCCACCTAAATTTGAGCTCAAAGTTGCTCAAAAATCTGTCCAGAAAAATCTGGACAGCTTTTAAATACCCATTTAAATTCCAATTTTCCAACAATCCCCCACATGAATGATATATCGCTATAAATAAAACAAAACAGATGCTAATGCAGATGCAGACACAAGTTGAGTAAAACTGAAGACTTATTGCATCGGGAGAAGTAGCCTAGTGGCCTTGAACTTTCCTTAGTGATATACTATCGGATTTACTTGGTTAATCAGTAGACTTCACGTCCTTGAACCGTCAACCGTTTTTGTAAACCTAGACAACAGTATTCACACAACAATTCTTCAACACAGTTGGTTCTCACGTTTGTGTTCATTTTGGCCGTGAACACCACTTGGTTCCGCAAGTATTTTAGAGAATATGCCTTTCATTATTCTCATAGAAGTGGCCCCCTTCTTACTCACGTAGGTGACTTCCATAAAGAGTATTCTGCAATACCCCACTTAGACGTACTAAGATATAGATGTCATTAAAAGCATAACTTATCCTAATTTCGCGGCAGATATGCACTGTCTCATCTTTGGAATGGATAGGATTAAATATCCTCCAGTGCTTACTGAATACAATGTAATTCGGTTTGCCCATTGAACCTAGATCTTGGGATCTCCAGTCAGCTAGGTTGGGTTGCCACTATATTGATTCTTATTTATTTATAGGCTTTAGACCCATTCCTCTCGATGATATTTCAACTTGCTCTCGGTTTAAACCTTTCGTTAGTGGATCCGATATATTATCTTTTGACTTTACATAGTCAATTGTGATAATTCCGTTTGAGAGAAGTTGTCTAACGGTATTGTGTCTACGACGAATATGTCGTGACTTTCCGTTATACATGTGATTTTGTGCCCTTCCAATCGCTGATTGACTATCGCAATGTATACATATTGCGGGCACAGGTTTAGACCAATTTGGAACATCCTCTAAAAAATTTCGAAGCCATTCAGCTTCTTCTCCAGCTTTGTCTAGTGCAATGAATTCAGATTCCATTGTCGATCTAGCAATGCACGTTTGTTTTGAGGATTTCCAAGATACGGCTGCACCTCCGAGGGTAAACACATACCCACTTGTAGACTTAGAGTCTTTTGTATCAGATATCCAATTTGCATCGCAATGTCCTTCAAGAACAGGTGGATATTTTGAGTAATGCAATCCATAGTTTTGAGTATATTTTAAATAACCCAAAACTCTCAATATTGCTTTCCAGTGATCTCTTCCTGGATTACTCGTAAATCGACTTAGCTTACTTATTGAGTATGCTATGTCCGGTCTCGTACAGTTCATGACATACATTAAACTGCCGATAATTCTAGAATATTCTAGTTGAGATATGCTTTCACCATTATTTCTTGCTAGATGTAAATTTACATCTACAGGTGTCTTGGTAGGACTAATATCATACTTCTTGAATTTTTCAAGTACTTTCTCAATGTAATGAGATTGAGATAATATAAGTCCATCCGATGTTCTAGAAATTTTAATTCCTAATATAACATCGGCGATTCCCATATCTTTCATGTCAAATCTACTACTCAACATTTGTTTTGTAGTTTTGACAATTTCCATGTTACTACCCATGATAAGCATATCATCAACATAGAGGCATACAATGACATATCCATTTTGAATGTATTTAAAGTAAACACATTTATCGCATTCATTGATTTTGAAACCATTTGATAACATTGCATTATCAAATTTTTCATGCCATTGTTTAGGTGCTTGTTTTAATCCATATAGTGATTTAACAAGCTTACATACTTTTCCTTCTTGTCCGGGAGCTTTGAACCCTTCAGGTTGCTCCATATAAATTTCCTCGTCTAGTTCACCGTTTAAGAATGCAGTTTTTACATCCATTTGATGTATTTCAAGTCCATTAATAGCAGCTATTGCTATTAACATCCGAATGGACGTTATTCTTGTTACCGGTGAATATGTGTCGAAGTAATCCAACCCTTCCTTTTGCCTATAGCCTTTAGCTACAAGTCTAGCTTTATATTTATCAATTGATCCATCGGCCTTCAATTTCTTTTTGAAGATCCATTTATAACCTAACGGTTTTGAACCTGGTGGAAGATCCACTAGTTCCCATGTATGATTTTGTAATATGGATTCAATTTCACTATTAATTGCTTCTTTCCAATTGGAAGCATCGGGTAAGGATATAGCTTCTTTATACGATTGAGGTTCATTTTCTAACAAATATGTTAGAAAATCCGGACCGAAAGAAGTCGAGGTTTTTGCTCTTTTACTACGTCTTGGTTCATCCTCTATTGATTCAATAGGTTGATGAGTACCACTTGTAGTAGCTTGATATGTCCTTTTAGGAGGACCAGATTCTCGGGTCATGATATACGGGAATTCATTTTCAAAAAATGAAGCATCCCTCGATTCAATAACCGTATTTACATGAATGTCCGAAATCTCAGATTTACAAACTAGAAATCGATATGCACTGCTATTAGTAGCATAACCGATGAATACACAATCCACGGTTTTTGGCCCTATTCTTACCTTTTTAGGTTTAGGAACCATCACTTTGGCTAAGCACCCCCACACTCGTAAATATTTATAGGAAGGTTTTCGACCTTTCCATAATTCATAAGGTGTCTTATGAGTCTTTTTGTGAGGTACTTTATTGAGAATGTAATTAGCAGAAAGTAAGGCTTCCCCCCACAAATTTTGTGGAGCTCCTGAACTTAATAACATTGAGTTCATCATTTCTTTCAAAGTACGGTTTTTGCGTTCAGCAACACCATTCGATTGAGGAGAATAAGGAGCGGTTGTTTGATGAATAATCCCATTTTCAGAACAAAATTTCTCAAATGGATATTCATATTCACCTCCTCTATCACTTCTAATAGCCTTTATCGTTTTGCTTAATTGATTTTCAACTTCATTTTTATATTGTTTAAATGCATTAATAGCCTCATCTTTACTATGTAACAAATATACATAGCAATATTTTGTGCAATCGTCAATAAAAGTAATAAAATACTTTTTTCCACCTCTAGTTTGAACAAATTTTAAATCACAAATATCGGTGTGAATTAAATCTAAAGGTTCAGTTATCCTTTCAATAGAATGGAAAGGTAATCTAGCTAATTTAGATTCTACACAAATTTCACATTTATGATTTTTATCAATATTGAATTTTGGCAAAAATTCCAAGTTAATTAATCTACGCAATGTATCAAAATTAACATGTCCCAATCTAGCATGCCAAATATTAGATGACTCAATCAAATAAGAAGAACTAGCAACTTCATTTATTGAAACAGATGTTTTAGGGGTTACAGTAAGAACATTCAGTTTAAAGAGCCCCTCATTTAGGTAGCCCTTTCCTACATACATGTCATTTTTAGACAACACAAAGCGATCCGACACAAACACAAGCTTGAAACCATTCTTAGTAAGGAGAGATCCAGAAATCAGATTCTTTCGGATGTCAGGCACGTGAAGAACATTGTTAAGAGTAAGTTCTTTTCCAGAAGTCATTTTCAAAGCAATCTTTCCTTGTCCCACCACCTTAGAAGTGGAAGAATTTCCCATAAAAAGGTTCTCCTCATTTTCCAAAGGCTTATAGGTGGAGAACATCCATTTGTTTGCACAAATGTGTCGTGTGGCTCCAGTGTCCACCCACCATTCCTTGGTATTTCCAACCAAGTTGCATTCAGAGACAACGGCAGAAAGATTCATATCCGCCAAATTATTGGTGATATGATCACCCTCAGTCACATTTGCTTGAGAGTTATTTTTATTTTGCTTCTTAGGCTTACGACACTCACTTGAGCGGTGTCCCGGTTTACCACAATTGTAGCATTTGCCTTTGAACTTTTTCTTGTTATGTTTAGAAGTGCCTTCCCCATCATATTTTCGTTTGTTCTTTTTAGGACCTTCAACGACATGGACCTTTGTTTCCATCGGATTCTTCCCACTTTTCTTTTGAGATTCACGGTTGTCTTCTTCGATTCTTAGCCGGACCACCAACTCCTCCACATTCATCTCCTTACGCTTGTGCTTGAGATAGTTTTTGAACAAAGTCCAAGAAGGTGGCAACTTTTCAACAATTGCAGCAACTTGGAAAGTTTCACTGATTGACATTCCTTCAGCATGAATGTCGTGGAGGATCACTTGGAATTCTTGCACTTGCGAGATCACAGATTTAGAATCAACCATTTTGAAGTCCAGAAAACGCCCAACGATAAATTTCTTCATCCCAGCATCTTCAGTTTTATACTTCTTTTCCAAAGAATTCCATAATTCCTTGGAAGTTTTGATAGTGCAATAAACATGGTACAAAGTCTTGTCCAAGTATGCCAAAATATAATTTCGACAAAGGTAGTCCGAGTGCTTCCAAGCATCGACAGCAGCAACCTTTTCAGCATCATCTCCCTCTTGAATAGAGGGGCAATCTTCATATACAAACCTGCCCAGTTGGCAGGTAGTGAGATAGAAGTACATTTGTCCTTGCCAACGTTTGAAGTCAGCCCCAATGAACTTTTCAGGTTTCTCCCCGTGTGGCATAGATACGGGTGCAGTCACACTTGTGTTGGTGACAATCAGTTTCGTAGGAGTAGTGTTCGTACTTTGTGATTCCATTTCTGTTACAAAAACAGAATTTTTATCAATGATAAAATTCATATTTAATGAATTAATCAAAACAGAATACAAAATTCTGTGCAACAATTTCCTCCAAATATGATTCACAATAAATGAATTCCAAAAGAATTCAAATAATAATTCAGAATAAAAGTGAAATATAAACAGAATTCCGTACAAAACAGAATAAAATTATAAAATCTGTGTCACACTAATTTTTAATAATAAAAAGAATTCCGTACAAAACAGAATTATAATTTAAGAAAAAAATTTAGATAAACAGATTTTAACAAGAGTACGCAAATAAAATTTTATTTTCTAAAACAGAATATAAAAACAGTATAGAAACTAATTTCTATATTAAAACTGTTTTACTAATTTCTACAATAAAGCAGTAAATTAATTCATTTTTCTGTCAAAACAGATTTTATTTCAAACAAATAAATTTCTGTAATAAAAAAATTCTGTACACAAAAAACAGTAGAACTAAATTAAATTGTCTTAAGATTGTTATGTCTACTATTTATAAATAATAATTTGTACAGAATTATGAAAATAATATAATTACAGAATTAAAACAGAATTACAGAAATGAAACACTTACTTGAATTTGCAGAAATTAAACAAGAATAAAAGAAATAATCCGAGCCCTGTGAATCTCACAGTTTCCTTAAGACAATTTATTCCCTCCAAAGTGCTCCGAGGTTGATGAATATTGTCTCCCAAGATAGAACGGATTTTCCAATTAATTATGTAGCACGACAATAATTAATTACAACGAACTCAAATCTGTGGCTTTTACTCAACTCAATAACAAACAGTATAGATATGTTATGCAGGAGAAGGACAGAAGGAGGGAAATTTTTTCAGTTTTTAAATTCTGTAGGGGGAATGTTTAATTTATAGCTTTTGTGTTGACTGTTGGAACAGTCAACCGAAATTAACTGTCAAAACAGTTAATCAGTTAAACGAAATTAACTGTTGACTGTTGGCAATAACTGCCAACTAATTAATTAATTTCGTAATTAATTAATAATTAAAGCCCAGAAAGTTAAATAAATTCGGCCCAAAAATGTAGGAGATTTTTATAAGCCCAAGCCCAAGCCCAAGCCCAAGCCCGAGCCGAACCGAACCGAACCGAGCCGAGCCGAGCCGGCCGGACGGACGGACGCGCGCGCGCGCGCGTGTGGACTTTTGACCGAAAGTCAACCCGTGCATAGCTTAGGTCATCTCCCCTTCAAAGAGTTGGGATACCCCCAAGGCATCCAAGCCTTAGTCCATACTTGGGGTGTTATTAACTCATCAAAATTCCACTACTCTTCCAATGTGGGACAAGAGTTAAAGCACACCCAATTCATTTACTTTCATTGCTTTGTGGGTCACTTTGGGGACATATTTATCATTCATAACTTATTGAAATTGGACATATGAATATACTACGTTAATCTCCTTGCGGAGGTGAACGCGTTCGTATATGGTCCCACAATTTTCGTAGTGTGGGTCCCACCTAAATTTGAGCTCAAAGTTGCTCAAAAATCTGTCCAGAAAAATCTGGACAGCTTTTAAATACCCATTTAAATTCCAATTTTCCAACAATCCCCCACATGAATGATATATCGCTATAAATAAAACAAAACAGATGCTAATGCAGATGCAGACACAAGTTGAGTAAAACTGAAGACTTATTGCATCGGGAGAAGTAGCCTAGTGGCCTTGAACTTTCCTTAGTGATATACTATCGGATTTACTTGGTTAATCAGTAGACTTCACGTCCTTGAACCGTCAACCGTTTTTGTAAACCTAGACAACAGTATTCACACAACAATTCTTCAACACAGTTGGTTCTCACGTTTGTGTTCATTTTGGCCGTGAACACCACTTGGTTCCGCAAGTATTTTAGAGAATATGCCTTTCATTATTCTCATAGAAGTGGCCCCCTTCTTACTCACGTAGGTGACTTCCATAAAGAGTATTCTGCAATACCCCACTTAGACGTACTAAGATATAGATGTCATTAAAAGCATAACTTATCCTAATTTCGCGGCAGATATGCACTGTCTCATCTTTGGAATGGATAGGATTAAATATCCTCCAGTGCTTACTGAATACAATGTAATTCGGTTTGCCCATTGAACCTAGATCTTGGGATCTCCAGTCAGCTAGGTTGGGTTGCCACTATATTGATTCTTATTTATTTATAGGCTTTAGACCCATTCCTCTCGATGATATTTCAACTTGCTCTCGGTTTAAACCTTTCGTTAGTGGATCCGATATATTATCTTTTGACTTTACATAGTCAATTGTGATAATTCCGTTTGAGAGAAGTTGTCTAACGGTATTGTGTCTACGACGAATATGTCGTGACTTTCCGTTATACATGTGATTTTGTGCCCTTCCAATCGCTGATTGACTATCGCAATGTATACATATTGCGGGCACAGGTTTAGACCAATTTGGAACATCCTCTAAAAAATTTCGAAGCCATTCAGCTTCTTCTCCAGCTTTGTCTAGTGCAATGAATTCAGATTCCATTGTCGATCTAGCAATGCACGTTTGTTTTGAGGATTTCCAAGATACGGCTGCACCTCCGAGGGTAAACACATACCCACTTGTAGACTTAGAGTCTTTTGTATCAGATATCCAATTTGCATCGCAATGTCCTTCAAGAACAGGTGGATATTTTGAGTAATGCAATCCATAGTTTTGAGTATATTTTAAATAACCCAAAACTCTCAATATTGCTTTCCAGTGATCTCTTCCTGGATTACTCGTAAATCGACTTAGCTTACTTATTGAGTATGCTATGTCCGGTCTCGTACAGTTCATGACATACATTAAACTGCCGATAATTCTAGAATATTCTAGTTGAGATATGCTTTCACCATTATTTCTTGCTAGATGTAAATTTACATCTACAGGTGTCTTGGTAGGACTAATATCATACTTCTTGAATTTTTCAAGTACTTTCTCAATGTAATGAGATTGAGATAATATAAGTCCATCCGATGTTCTAGAAATTTTAATTCCTAATATAACATCGGCGATTCCCATATCTTTCATGTCAAATCTACTACTCAACATTTGTTTTGTAGTTTTGACAATTTCCATGTTACTACCCATGATAAGCATATCATCAACATAGAGGCATACAATGACATATCCATTTTGAATGTATTTAAAGTAAACACATTTATCGCATTCATTGATTTTGAAACCATTTGATAACATTGCATTATCAAATTTTTCATGCCATTGTTTAGGTGCTTGTTTTAATCCATATAGTGATTTAACAAGCTTACATACTTTTCCTTCTTGTCCGGGAGCTTTGAACCCTTCAGGTTGCTCCATATAAATTTCCTCGTCTAGTTCACCGTTTAAGAATGCAGTTTTTACATCCATTTGATGTATTTCAAGTCCATTAATAGCAGCTATTGCTATTAACATCCGAATGGACGTTATTCTTGTTACCGGTGAATATGTGTCGAAGTAATCCAACCCTTCCTTTTGCCTATAGCCTTTAGCTACAAGTCTAGCTTTATATTTATCAATTGATCCATCGGCCTTCAATTTCTTTTTGAAGATCCATTTATAACCTAACGGTTTTGAACCTGGTGGAAGATCCACTAGTTCCCATGTATGATTTTGTAATATGGATTCAATTTCACTATTAATTGCTTCTTTCCAATTGGAAGCATCGGGTAAGGATATAGCTTCTTTATACGATTGAGGTTCATTTTCTAACAAATATGTTAGAAAATCCGGACCGAAAGAAGTCGAGGTTTTTGCTCTTTTACTACGTCTTGGTTCATCCTCTATTGATTCAATAGGTTGATGAGTACCACTTGTAGTAGCTTGATATGTCCTTTTAGGAGGACCAGATTCTCGGGTCATGATATACGGGAATTCATTTTCAAAAAATGAAGCATCCCTCGATTCAATAACCGTATTTACATGAATGTCCGAAATCTCAGATTTACAAACTAGAAATCGATATGCACTGCTATTAGTAGCATAACCGATGAATACACAATCCACGGTTTTTGGCCCTATTCTTACCTTTTTAGGTTTAGGAACCATCACTTTGGCTAAGCACCCCCACACTCGTAAATATTTATAGGAAGGTTTTCGACCTTTCCATAATTCATAAGGTGTCTTATGAGTCTTTTTGTGAGGTACTTTATTGAGAATGTAATTAGCAGAAAGTAAGGCTTCCCCCCACAAATTTTGTGGAGCTCCTGAACTTAATAACATTGAGTTCATCATTTCTTTCAAAGTACGGTTTTTGCGTTCAGCAACACCATTCGATTGAGGAGAATAAGGAGCGGTTGTTTGATGAATAATCCCATTTTCAGAACAAAATTTCTCAAATGGATATTCATATTCACCTCCTCTATCACTTCTAATAGCCTTTATCGTTTTGCTTAATTGATTTTCAACTTCATTTTTATATTGTTTAAATGCATTAATAGCCTCATCTTTACTATGTAACAAATATACATAGCAATATTTTGTGCAATCGTCAATAAAAGTAATAAAATACTTTTTTCCACCTCTAGTTTGAACAAATTTTAAATCACAAATATCGGTGTGAATTAAATCTAAAGGTTCAGTTATCCTTTCAATAGAATGGAAAGGTAATCTAGCTAATTTAGATTCTACACAAATTTCACATTTATGATTTTTATCAATATTGAATTTTGGCAAAAATTCCAAGTTAATTAATCTACGCAATGTATCAAAATTAACATGTCCCAATCTAGCATGCCAAATATTAGATGACTCAATCAAATAAGAAGAACTAGCAACTTCATTTATTGAAACAGATGTTTTAGGGGTTACAGTAAGAACATTCAGTTTAAAGAGCCCCTCATTTAGGTAGCCCTTTCCTACATACATGTCATTTTTAGACAACACAAAGCGATCCGACACAAACACAAGCTTGAAACCATTCTTAGTAAGGAGAGATCCAGAAATCAGATTCTTTCGGATGTCAGGCACGTGAAGAACATTGTTAAGAGTAAGTTCTTTTCCAGAAGTCATTTTCAAAGCAATCTTTCCTTGTCCCACCACCTTAGAAGTGGAAGAATTTCCCATAAAAAGGTTCTCCTCATTTTCCAAAGGCTTATAGGTGGAGAACATCCATTTGTTTGCACAAATGTGTCGTGTGGCTCCAGTGTCCACCCACCATTCCTTGGTATTTCCAACCAAGTTGCATTCAGAGACAACGGCAGAAAGATTCATATCCGCCAAATTATTGGTGATATGATCACCCTCAGTCACATTTGCTTGAGAGTTATTTTTATTTTGCTTCTTAGGCTTACGACACTCACTTGAGCGGTGTCCCGGTTTACCACAATTGTAGCATTTGCCTTTGAACTTTTTCTTGTTATGTTTAGAAGTGCCTTCCCCATCATATTTTCGTTTGTTCTTTTTAGGACCTTCAACGACATGGACCTTTGTTTCCATCGGATTCTTCCCACTTTTCTTTTGAGATTCACGGTTGTCTTCTTCGATTCTTAGCCGGACCACCAACTCCTCCACATTCATCTCCTTACGCTTGTGCTTGAGATAGTTTTTGAACAAAGTCCAAGAAGGTGGCAACTTTTCAACAATTGCAGCAACTTGGAAAGTTTCACTGATTGACATTCCTTCAGCATGAATGTCGTGGAGGATCACTTGGAATTCTTGCACTTGCGAGATCACAGATTTAGAATCAACCATTTTGAAGTCCAGAAAACGCCCAACGATAAATTTCTTCATCCCAGCATCTTCAGTTTTATACTTCTTTTCCAAAGAATTCCATAATTCCTTGGAAGTTTTGATAGTGCAATAAACATGGTACAAAGTCTTGTCCAAGTATGCCAAAATATAATTTCGACAAAGGTAGTCCGAGTGCTTCCAAGCATCGACAGCAGCAACCTTTTCAGCATCATCTCCCTCTTGAATAGAGGGGCAATCTTCATATACAAACCTGCCCAGTTGGCAGGTAGTGAGATAGAAGTACATTTGTCCTTGCCAACGTTTGAAGTCAGCCCCAATGAACTTTTCAGGTTTCTCCCCGTGTGGCATAGATACGGGTGCAGTCACACTTGTGTTGGTGACAATCAGTTTCGTAGGAGTAGTGTTCGTACTTTGTGATTCCATTTCTGTTACAAAAACAGAATTTTTATCAATGATAAAATTCATATTTAATGAATTAATCAAAACAGAATACAAAATTCTGTGCAACAATTTCCTCCAAATATGATTCACAATAAATGAATTCCAAAAGAATTCAAATAATAATTCAGAATAAAAGTGAAATATAAACAGAATTCCGTACAAAACAGAATAAAATTATAAAATCTGTGTCACACTAATTTTTAATAATAAAAAGAATTCCGTACAAAACAGAATTATAATTTAAGAAAAAAATTTAGATAAACAGATTTTAACAAGAGTACGCAAATAAAATTTTATTTTCTAAAACAGAATATAAAAACAGTATAGAAACTAATTTCTATATTAAAACTGTTTTACTAATTTCTACAATAAAGCAGTAAATTAATTCATTTTTCTGTCAAAACAGATTTTATTTCAAACAAATAAATTTCTGTAATAAAAAAATTCTGTACACAAAAAACAGTAGAACTAAATTAAATTGTCTTAAGATTGTTATGTCTACTATTTATAAATAATAATTTGTACAGAATTATGAAAATAATATAATTACAGAATTAAAACAGAATTACAGAAATGAAACACTTACTTGAATTTGCAGAAATTAAACAAGAATAAAAGAAATAATCCGAGCCCTGTGAATCTCACAGTTTCCTTAAGACAATTTATTCCCTCCAAAGTGCTCCGAGGTTGATGAATATTGTCTCCCAAGATAGAACGGATTTTCCAATTAATTATGTAGCACGACAATAATTAATTACAACGAACTCAAATCTGTGGCTTTTACTCAACTCAATAACAAACAGTATAGATATGTTATGCAGGAGAAGGACAGAAGGAGGGAAATTTTTTCAGTTTTTAAATTCTGTAGGGGGAATGTTTAATTTATAGCTTTTGTGTTGACTGTTGGAACAGTCAACCGAAATTAACTGTCAAAACAGTTAATCAGTTAAACGAAATTAACTGTTGACTGTTGGCAATAACTGCCAACTAATTAATTAATTTCGTAATTAATTAATAATTAAAGCCCAGAAAGTTAAATAAATTCGGCCCAAAAATGTAGGAGATTTTTATAAGCCCAAGCCCAAGCCCAAGCCCGAACCGAACCGAGCCGAGCCGAGCCGGCCGGACGGACGGACGCGCGCGCGCGCGCGTGTGGACTTTTGACCGAAAGTCAACCCGTGCATAGCTTAGGTCATCTCCCCTTCAAAGAGTTGGGATACCCCCAAGGCATCCAAGCCTTAGTCCATACTTGGGGTGTTATTAACTCATCAAAATTCCACTACTCTTCCAATGTGGGACAAGAGTTAAAGCACACCCAATTCATTTACTTTCATTGCTTTGTGAGTCACTTTGGGGACATATTTATCATTCATAACTTATTGAAATTGGACATATGAATATACTACGTTAATCTCCTTGCGGAGGTGAAAGCGTTCGTATATGGTCCCACAATTTTCGTAGTGTGGGTCCCACCTAAATTTGAGCTCAAAGTTGCTCAAAAATCTGTCCAGAAAAATCTGGACAGCTTTTAAATACCCATTTAAATTCCAATTTTCCAACAATCCCCCACATGAATGATATATCGCTATAAATAAAACAAAACAGATGCTAATGCAGATGCAGACACAAGTTGAGTAAAACTGAAGACTTATTGCATCGGGAGAAGTAGCCTAGTGGCCTTGAACTTTCCTTAGTGATATACTATCGGATTTACTTGGTTAATCAGTAGACTTCACGTCCTTGAACCGTCAACCGTTTTTGTAAACCTAGACAACAGTATTCACACAACAATTCTTCAACACAGTTGGTTCTCACGTTTGTGTTCATTTTGGCCGTGAACACCACTTGGTTCCGCAAGTATTTTAGAGAATATGCCTTTCATTATTCTCATAGAAGTGGCCCCCTTCTTACTCACGTAGGTGACTTCCATAAAGAGTATTCTGCAATACCCCACTTAGACGTACTAAGATATAGATGTCATTAAAAGCATAACTTATCCTAATTTCGCGGCAGATATGCACTGTCTCATCTTTGGAATGGATAGGATTAAATATCCTCCAGTGCTTACTGAATACAATGTAATTCGGTTTGCCCATTGAACCTAGATCTTGGGATCTCCAGTCAGCTAGGTTGGGTTGCCACTATATTGATTCTTATTTATTTATAGGCTTTAGACCCATTCCTCTCGATGATATTTCAACTTGCTCTCGGTTTAAACCTTTCGTTAGTGGATCCGATATATTATCTTTTGACTTTACATAGTCAATTGTGATAATTCCGTTTGAGAGAAGTTGTCTAACGGTATTGTGTCTACGACGAATATGTCGTGACTTTCCGTTATACATGTGATTTTGTGCCCTTCCAATCGCTGATTGACTATCGCAATGTATACATATTGCGGGCACAGGTTTAGACCAATTTGGAACATCCTCTAAAAAATTTCGAAGCCATTCAGCTTCTTCTCCAGCTTTGTCTAGTGCAATGAATTCAGATTCCATTGTCGATCTAGCAATGCACGTTTGTTTTGAGGATTTCCAAGATACGGCTGCACCTCCGAGGGTAAACACATACCCACTTGTAGACTTAGAGTCTTTTGTATCAGATATCCAATTTGCATCGCAATGTCCTTCAAGAACAGGTGGATATTTTGAGTAATGCAATCCATAGTTTTGAGTATATTTTAAATAACCCAAAACTCTCAATATTGCTTTCCAGTGATCTCTTCCTGGATTACTCGTAAATCGACTTAGCTTACTTATTGAGTATGCTATGTCCGGTCTCGTACAGTTCATGACATACATTAAACTGCCGATAATTCTAGAATATTCTAGTTGAGATATGCTTTCACCATTATTTCTTGCTAGATGTAAATTTACATCTACAGGTGTCTTGGTAGGACTAATATCATACTTCTTGAATTTTTCAAGTACTTTCTCAATGTAATGAGATTGAGATAATATAAGTCCATCCGATGTTCTAGAAATTTTAATTCCTAATATAACATCGGCGATTCCCATATCTTTCATGTCAAATCTACTACTCAACATTTGTTTTGTAGTTTTGACAATTTCCATGTTACTACCCATGATAAGCATATCATCAACATAGAGGCATACAATGACATATCCATTTTGAATGTATTTAAAGTAAACACATTTATCGCATTCATTGATTTTGAAACCATTTGATAACATTGCATTATCAAATTTTTCATGCCATTGTTTAGGTGCTTGTTTTAATCCATATAGTGATTTAACAAGCTTACATACTTTTCCTTCTTGTCCGGGAGCTTTGAACCCTTCAGGTTGCTCCATATAAATTTCCTCGTCTAGTTCACCGTTTAAGAATGCAGTTTTTACATCCATTTGATGTATTTCAAGTCCATTAATAGCAGCTATTGCTATTAACATCCGAATGGACGTTATTCTTGTTACCGGTGAATATGTGTCGAAGTAATCCAACCCTTCCTTTTGCCTATAGCCTTTAGCTACAAGTCTAGCTTTATATTTATCAATTGATCCATCGGCCTTCAATTTCTTTTTGAAGATCCATTTATAACCTAACGGTTTTGAACCTGGTGGAAGATCCACTAGTTCCCATGTATGATTTTGTAATATGGATTCAATTTCACTATTAATTGCTTCTTTCCAATTGGAAGCATCGGGTAAGGATATAGCTTCTTTATACGATTGAGGTTCATTTTCTAACAAATATGTTAGAAAATCCGGACCGAAAGAAGTCGAGGTTTTTGCTCTTTTACTACGTCTTGGTTCATCCTCTATTGATTCAATAGGTTGATGAGTACCACTTGTAGTAGCTTGATATGTCCTTTTAGGAGGACCAGATTCTCGGGTCATGATATACGGGAATTCATTTTCAAAAAATGAAGCATCCCTCGATTCAATAACCGTATTTACATGAATGTCCGAAATCTCAGATTTACAAACTAGAAATCGATATGCACTGCTATTAGTAGCATAACCGATGAATACACAATCCACGGTTTTTGGCCCTATTCTTACCTTTTTAGGTTTAGGAACCATCACTTTGGCTAAGCACCCCCACACTCGTAAATATTTATAGGAAGGTTTTCGACCTTTCCATAATTCATAAGGTGTCTTATGAGTCTTTTTGTGAGGTACTTTATTGAGAATGTAATTAGCAGAAAGTAAGGCTTCCCCCCACAAATTTTGTGGAGCTCCTGAACTTAATAACATTGAGTTCATCATTTCTTTCAAAGTACGGTTTTTGCGTTCAGCAACACCATTCGATTGAGGAGAATAAGGAGCGGTTGTTTGATGAATAATCCCATTTTCAGAACAAAATTTCTCAAATGGATATTCATATTCACCTCCTCTATCACTTCTAATAGCCTTTATCGTTTTGCTTAATTGATTTTCAACTTCATTTTTATATTGTTTAAATGCATTAATAGCCTCATCTTTACTATGTAACAAATATACATAGCAATATTTTGTGCAATCGTCAATAAAAGTAATAAAATACTTTTTTCCACCTCTAGTTTGAACAAATTTTAAATCACAAATATCGGTGTGAATTAAATCTAAAGGTTCAGTTATCCTTTCAATAGAATGGAAAGGTAATCTAGCTAATTTAGATTCTACACAAATTTCACATTTATGATTTTTATCAATATTGAATTTTGGCAAAAATTCCAAGTTAATTAATCTACGCAATGTATCAAAATTAACATGTCCCAATCTAGCATGCCAAATATTAGATGACTCAATCAAATAAGAAGAACTAGCAACTTCATTTATTGAAACAGATGTTTTAGGGGTTACAGTAAGAACATTCAGTTTAAAGAGCCCCTCATTTAGGTAGCCCTTTCCTACATACATGTCATTTTTAGACAACACAAAGCGATCCGACACAAACACAAGCTTGAAACCATTCTTAGTAAGGAGAGATCCAGAAATCAGATTCTTTCGGATGTCAGGCACGTGAAGAACATTGTTAAGAGTAAGTTCTTTTCCAGAAGTCATTTTCAAAGCAATCTTTCCTTGTCCCACCACCTTAGAAGTGGAAGAATTTCCCATAAAAAGGTTCTCCTCATTTTCCAAAGGCTTATAGGTGGAGAACATCCATTTGTTTGCACAAATGTGTCGTGTGGCTCCAGTGTCCACCCACCATTCCTTGGTATTTCCAACCAAGTTGCATTCAGAGACAACGGCAGAAAGATTCATATCCGCCAAATTATTGGTGATATGATCACCCTCAGTCACATTTGCTTGAGAGTTATTTTTATTTTGCTTCTTAGGCTTACGACACTCACTTGAGCGGTGTCCCGGTTTACCACAATTGTAGCATTTGCCTTTGAACTTTTTCTTGTTATGTTTAGAAGTGCCTTCCCCATCATATTTTCGTTTGTTCTTTTTAGGACCTTCAACGACATGGACCTTTGTTTCCATCGGATTCTTCCCACTTTTCTTTTGAGATTCACGGTTGTCTTCTTCGATTCTTAGCCGGACCACCAACTCCTCCACATTCATCTCCTTACGCTTGTGCTTGAGATAGTTTTTGAACAAAGTCCAAGAAGGTGGCAACTTTTCAACAATTGCAGCAACTTGGAAAGTTTCACTGATTGACATTCCTTCAGCATGAATGTCGTGGAGGATCACTTGGAATTCTTGCACTTGCGAGATCACAGATTTAGAATCAACCATTTTGAAGTCCAGAAAACGCCCAACGATAAATTTCTTCATCCCAGCATCTTCAGTTTTATACTTCTTTTCCAAAGAATTCCATAATTCCTTGGAAGTTTTGATAGTGCAATAAACATGGTACAAAGTCTTGTCCAAGTATGCCAAAATATAATTTCGACAAAGGTAGTCCGAGTGCTTCCAAGCATCGACAGCAGCAACCTTTTCAGCATCATCTCCCTCTTGAATAGAGGGGCAATCTTCATATACAAACCTGCCCAGTTGGCAGGTAGTGAGATAGAAGTACATTTGTCCTTGCCAACGTTTGAAGTCAGCCCCAATGAACTTTTCAGGTTTCTCCCCGTGTGGCATAGATACGGGTGCAGTCACACTTGTGTTGGTGACAATCAGTTTCGTAGGAGTAGTGTTCGTACTTTGTGATTCCATTTCTGTTACAAAAACAGAATTTTTATCAATGATAAAATTCATATTTAATGAATTAATCAAAACAGAATACAAAATTCTGTGCAACAATTTCCTCCAAATATGATTCACAATAAATGAATTCCAAAAGAATTCAAATAATAATTCAGAATAAAAGTGAAATATAAACAGAATTCCGTACAAAACAGAATAAAATTATAAAATCTGTGTCACACTAATTTTTAATAATAAAAAGAATTCCGTACAAAACAGAATTATAATTTAAGAAAAAAATTTAGATAAACAGATTTTAACAAGAGTACGCAAATAAAATTTTATTTTCTAAAACAGAATATAAAAACAGTATAGAAACTAATTTCTATATTAAAACTGTTTTACTAATTTCTACAATAAAGCAGTAAATTAATTCATTTTTCTGTCAAAACAGATTTTATTTCAAACAAATAAATTTCTGTAATAAAAAAATTCTGTACACAAAAAACAGTAGAACTAAATTAAATTGTCTTAAGATTGTTATGTCTACTATTTATAAATAATAATTTGTACAGAATTATGAAAATAATATAATTACAGAATTAAAACAGAATTACAGAAATGAAACACTTACTTGAATTTGCAGAAATTAAACAAGAATAAAAGAAATAATCCGAGCCCTGTGAATCTCACAGTTTCCTTAAGACAATTTATTCCCTCCAAAGTGCTCCGAGGTTGATGAATATTGTCTCCCAAGATAGAACGGATTTTCCAATTAATTATGTAGCACGACAATAATTAATTACAACGAACTCAAATCTGTGGCTTTTACTCAACTCAATAACAAACAGTATAGATATGTTATGCAGGAGAAGGACAGAAGGAGGGAAATTTTTTCAGTTTTTAAATTCTGTAGGGGGAATGTTTAATTTATAGCTTTTGTGTTGACTGTTGGAACAGTCAACCGAAATTAACTGTCAAAACAGTTAATCAGTTAAACGAAATTAACTGTTGACTGTTGGCAATAACTGCCAACTAATTAATTAATTTCGTAATTAATTAATAATTAAAGCCCAGAAAGTTAAATAAATTCGGCCCAAAAATGTAGGAGATTTTTATAAGCCCAAGCCCAAGCCCAAGCCCGAACCGAACCGAACCGAACCGAGCCGAGCCGAGCCGAGCCGGCCGGACGGACGGACGCGCGCGCGCGCGCGTGTGGACTTTTGACCGAAAGTCAACCCGTGCATAGCTTAGGTCATCTCCCCTTCAAAGAGTTGGGATACCCCCAAGGCATCCAAGCCTTAGTCCATACTTGGGGTGTTATTAACTCATCAAAATTCCACTACTCTTCCAATGTGGGACAAGAGTTAAAGCACACCCAATTCATTTACTTTCATTGCTTTGTGAGTCACTTTGGGGACATATTTATCATTCATAACTTATTGAAATTGGACATATGAATATACTACGTTAATCTCCTTGCGGAGGTGAACGCGTTCGTATATGGTCCCACAATTTTCGTAGTGTGGGTCCCACCTAAATTTGAGCTCAAAGTTGCTCAAAAATCTGTCCAGAAAAATCTGGACAGCTTTTAAATACCCATTTAAATTCCAATTTTCCAACAATCCCCCACATGAATGATATATCGCTATAAATAAAACAAAACAGATGCTAATGCAGATGCAGACACAAGTTGAGTAAAACTGAAGACTTATTGCATCGGGAGAAGTAGCCTAGTGGCCTTGAACTTTCCTTAGTGATATACTATCGGATTTACTTGGTTAATCAGTAGACTTCACGTCCTTGAACCGTCAACCGTTTTTGTAAACCTAGACAACAGTATTCACACAACAATTCTTCAACACAGTTGGTTCTCACGTTTGTGTTCATTTTGGCCGTGAACACCACTTGGTTCCGCAAGTATTTTAGAGAATATGCCTTTCATTATTCTCATAGAAGTGGCCCCCTTCTTACTCACGTAGGTGACTTCCATAAAGAGTATTCTGCAATACCCCACTTAGACGTACTAAGATATAGATGTCATTAAAAGCATAACTTATCCTAATTTCGCGGCAGATATGCACTGTCTCATCTTTGGAATGGATAGGATTAAATATCCTCCAGTGCTTACTGAATACAATGTAATTCGGTTTGCCCATTGAACCTAGATCTTGGGATCTCCAGTCAGCTAGGTTGGGTTGCCACTATATTGATTCTTATTTATTTATAGGCTTTAGACCCATTCCTCTCGATGATATTTCAACTTGCTCTCGGTTTAAACCTTTCGTTAGTGGATCCGATATATTATCTTTTGACTTTACATAGTCAATTGTGATAATTCCGTTTGAGAGAAGTTGTCTAACGGTATTGTGTCTACGACGAATATGTCGTGACTTTCCGTTATACATGTGATTTTGTGCCCTTCCAATCGCTGATTGACTATCGCAATGTATACATATTGCGGGCACAGGTTTAGACCAATTTGGAACATCCTCTAAAAAATTTCGAAGCCATTCAGCTTCTTCTCCAGCTTTGTCTAGTGCAATGAATTCAGATTCCATTGTCGATCTAGCAATGCACGTTTGTTTTGAGGATTTCCAAGATACGGCTGCACCTCCGAGGGTAAACACATACCCACTTGTAGACTTAGAGTCTTTTGTATCAGATATCCAATTTGCATCGCAATGTCCTTCAAGAACAGGTGGATATTTTGAGTAATGCAATCCATAGTTTTGAGTATATTTTAAATAACCCAAAACTCTCAATATTGCTTTCCAGTGATCTCTTCCTGGATTACTCGTAAATCGACTTAGCTTACTTATTGAGTATGCTATGTCCGGTCTCGTACAGTTCATGACATACATTAAACTGCCGATAATTCTAGAATATTCTAGTTGAGATATGCTTTCACCATTATTTCTTGCTAGATGTAAATTTACATCTACAGGTGTCTTGGTAGGACTAATATCATACTTCTTGAATTTTTCAAGTACTTTCTCAATGTAATGAGATTGAGATAATATAAGTCCATCCGATGTTCTAGAAATTTTAATTCCTAATATAACATCGGCGATTCCCATATCTTTCATGTCAAATCTACTACTCAACATTTGTTTTGTAGTTTTGACAATTTCCATGTTACTACCCATGATAAGCATATCATCAACATAGAGGCATACAATGACATATCCATTTTGAATGTATTTAAAGTAAACACATTTATCGCATTCATTGATTTTGAAACCATTTGATAACATTGCATTATCAAATTTTTCATGCCATTGTTTAGGTGCTTGTTTTAATCCATATAGTGATTTAACAAGCTTACATACTTTTCCTTCTTGTCCGGGAGCTTTGAACCCTTCAGGTTGCTCCATATAAATTTCCTCGTCTAGTTCACCGTTTAAGAATGCAGTTTTTACATCCATTTGATGTATTTCAAGTCCATTAATAGCAGCTATTGCTATTAACATCCGAATGGACGTTATTCTTGTTACCGGTGAATATGTGTCGAAGTAATCCAACCCTTCCTTTTGCCTATAGCCTTTAGCTACAAGTCTAGCTTTATATTTATCAATTGATCCATCGGCCTTCAATTTCTTTTTGAAGATCCATTTATAACCTAACGGTTTTGAACCTGGTGGAAGATCCACTAGTTCCCATGTATGATTTTGTAATATGGATTCAATTTCACTATTAATTGCTTCTTTCCAATTGGAAGCATCGGGTAAGGATATAGCTTCTTTATACGATTGAGGTTCATTTTCTAACAAATATGTTAGAAAATCCGGACCGAAAGAAGTCGAGGTTTTTGCTCTTTTACTACGTCTTGGTTCATCCTCTATTGATTCAATAGGTTGATGAGTACCACTTGTAGTAGCTTGATATGTCCTTTTAGGAGGACCAGATTCTCGGGTCATGATATACGGGAATTCATTTTCAAAAAATGAAGCATCCCTCGATTCAATAACCGTATTTACATGAATGTCCGAAATCTCAGATTTACAAACTAGAAATCGATATGCACTGCTATTAGTAGCATAACCGATGAATACACAATCCACGGTTTTTGGCCCTATTCTTACCTTTTTAGGTTTAGGAACCATCACTTTGGCTAAGCACCCCCACACTCGTAAATATTTATAGGAAGGTTTTCGACCTTTCCATAATTCATAAGGTGTCTTATGAGTCTTTTTGTGAGGTACTTTATTGAGAATGTAATTAGCAGAAAGTAAGGCTTCCCCCCACAAATTTTGTGGAGCTCCTGAACTTAATAACATTGAGTTCATCATTTCTTTCAAAGTACGGTTTTTGCGTTCAGCAACACCATTCGATTGAGGAGAATAAGGAGCGGTTGTTTGATGAATAATCCCATTTTCAGAACAAAATTTCTCAAATGGATATTCATATTCACCTCCTCTATCACTTCTAATAGCCTTTATCGTTTTGCTTAATTGATTTTCAACTTCATTTTTATATTGTTTAAATGCATTAATAGCCTCATCTTTACTATGTAACAAATATACATAGCAATATTTTGTGCAATCGTCAATAAAAGTAATAAAATACTTTTTTCCACCTCTAGTTTGAACAAATTTTAAATCACAAATATCGGTGTGAATTAAATCTAAAGGTTCAGTTATCCTTTCAATAGAATGGAAAGGTAATCTAGCTAATTTAGATTCTACACAAATTTCACATTTATGATTTTTATCAATATTGAATTTTGGCAAAAATTCCAAGTTAATTAATCTACGCAATGTATCAAAATTAACATGTCCCAATCTAGCATGCCAAATATTAGATGACTCAATCAAATAAGAAGAACTAGCAACTTCATTTATTGAAACAGATGTTTTAGGGGTTACAGTAAGAACATTCAGTTTAAAGAGCCCCTCATTTAGGTAGCCCTTTCCTACATACATGTCATTTTTAGACAACACAAAGCGATCCGACACAAACACAAGCTTGAAACCATTCTTAGTAAGGAGAGATCCAGAAATCAGATTCTTTCGGATGTCAGGCACGTGAAGAACATTGTTAAGAGTAAGTTCTTTTCCAGAAGTCATTTTCAAAGCAATCTTTCCTTGTCCCACCACCTTAGAAGTGGAAGAATTTCCCATAAAAAGGTTCTCCTCATTTTCCAAAGGCTTATAGGTGGAGAACATCCATTTGTTTGCACAAATGTGTCGTGTGGCTCCAGTGTCCACCCACCATTCCTTGGTATTTCCAACCAAGTTGCATTCAGAGACAACGGCAGAAAGATTCATATCCGCCAAATTATTGGTGATATGATCACCCTCAGTCACATTTGCTTGAGAGTTATTTTTATTTTGCTTCTTAGGCTTACGACACTCACTTGAGCGGTGTCCCGGTTTACCACAATTGTAGCATTTGCCTTTGAACTTTTTCTTGTTATGTTTAGAAGTGCCTTCCCCATCATATTTTCGTTTGTTCTTTTTAGGACCTTCAACGACATGGACCTTTGTTTCCATCGGATTCTTCCCACTTTTCTTTTGAGATTCACGGTTGTCTTCTTCGATTCTTAGCCGGACCACCAACTCCTCCACATTCATCTCCTTACGCTTGTGCTTGAGATAGTTTTTGAACAAAGTCCAAGAAGGTGGCAACTTTTCAACAATTGCAGCAACTTGGAAAGTTTCACTGATTGACATTCCTTCAGCATGAATGTCGTGGAGGATCACTTGGAATTCTTGCACTTGCGAGATCACAGATTTAGAATCAACCATTTTGAAGTCCAGAAAACGCCCAACGATAAATTTCTTCATCCCAGCATCTTCAGTTTTATACTTCTTTTCCAAAGAATTCCATAATTCCTTGGAAGTTTTGATAGTGCAATAAACATGGTACAAAGTCTTGTCCAAGTATGCCAAAATATAATTTCGACAAAGGTAGTCCGAGTGCTTCCAAGCATCGACAGCAGCAACCTTTTCAGCATCATCTCCCTCTTGAATAGAGGGGCAATCTTCATATACAAACCTGCCCAGTTGGCAGGTAGTGAGATAGAAGTACATTTGTCCTTGCCAACGTTTGAAGTCAGCCCCAATGAACTTTTCAGGTTTCTCCCCGTGTGGCATAGATACGGGTGCAGTCACACTTGTGTTGGTGACAATCAGTTTCGTAGGAGTAGTGTTCGTACTTTGTGATTCCATTTCTGTTACAAAAACAGAATTTTTATCAATGATAAAATTCATATTTAATGAATTAATCAAAACAGAATACAAAATTCTGTGCAACAATTTCCTCCAAATATGATTCACAATAAATGAATTCCAAAAGAATTCAAATAATAATTCAGAATAAAAGTGAAATATAAACAGAATTCCGTACAAAACAGAATAAAATTATAAAATCTGTGTCACACTAATTTTTAATAATAAAAAGAATTCCGTACAAAACAGAATTATAATTTAAGAAAAAAATTTAGATAAACAGATTTTAACAAGAGTACGCAAATAAAATTTTATTTTCTAAAACAGAATATAAAAACAGTATAGAAACTAATTTCTATATTAAAACTGTTTTACTAATTTCTACAATAAAGCAGTAAATTAATTCATTTTTCTGTCAAAACAGATTTTATTTCAAACAAATAAATTTCTGTAATAAAAAAATTCTGTACACAAAAAACAGTAGAACTAAATTAAATTGTCTTAAGATTGTTATGTCTACTATTTATAAATAATAATTTGTACAGAATTATGAAAATAATATAATTACAGAATTAAAACAGAATTACAGAAATGAAACACTTACTTGAATTTACAGAAATTAAACAAGAATAAAAGAAATAATCCGAGCCCTGTGAATCTCACAGTTTCCTTAAGACAATTTATTCCCTCCAAAGTGCTCCGAGGTTGATGAATATTGTCTCCCAAGATAGAACGGATTTTCCAATTAATTATGTAGCACGACAATAATTAATTACAACGAACTCAAATCTGTGGCTTTTACTCAACTCAATAACAAACAGTATAGATATGTTATGCAGGAGAAGGACAGAAGGAGGGAAATTTTTTCAGTTTTTAAATTCTGTAGGGGGAATGTTTAATTTATAGCTTTTGTGTTGACTGTTGGAACAGTCAACCGAAATTAACTGTCAAAACAGTTAATCAGTTAAACGAAATTAACTGTTGACTGTTGGCAATAACTGCCAACTAATTAATTAATTTCGTAATTAATTAATAATTAAAGCCCAGAAAGTTAAATAAATTCGGCCCAAAAATGTAGGAGATTTTTATAAGCCCAAGCCCAAGCCCAAGCCCAAGCCCAAGCCCGAACCGAACCGAACCGAGCCGAGCCGAGCCGAGCCGGCCGGACGGACGGACGCGCGCGCGCGCGCGTGTGGACTTTTGACCGAAAGTCAACCCGTGCATAGCTTAGGTCATCTCCCCTTCAAAGAGTTGGGATACCCCCAAGGCATCCAAGCCTTAGTCCATACTTGGGGTGTTATTAACTCATCAAAATTCCACTACTCTTCCAATGTGGGACAAGAGTTAAAGCACACCCAATTCATTTACTTTCATTGCTTTGTGAGTCACTTTGGGGACATATTTATCATTCATAACTTATTGAAATTGGACATATGAATATACTACGTTAATCTCCTTGCGGAGGTGAACGCGTTCGTATATGGTCCCACAATTTTCGTAGTGTGGGTCCCACCTAAATTTGAGCTCAAAGTTGCTCAAAAATCTGTCCAGAAAAATCTGGACAGCTTTTAAATACCCATTTAAATTCCAATTTTCCAACAATCCCCCACATGAATGATATATCGCTATAAATAAAACAAAACAGATGCTAATGCAGATGCAGACACAAGTTGAGTAAAACTGAAGACTTATTGCATCGGGAGAAGTAGCCTAGTGGCCTTGAACTTTCCTTAGTGATATACTATCGGATTTACTTGGTTAATCAGTAGACTTCACGTCCTTGAACCGTCAACCGTTTTTGTAAACCTAGACAACAGTATTCACACAACAATTCTTCAACACAGTTGGTTCTCACGTTTGTGTTCATTTTGGCCGTGAACACCACTTGGTTCCGCAAGTATTTTAGAGAATATGCCTTTCATTATTCTCATAGAAGTGGCCCCCTTCTTACTCACGTAGGTGACTTCCATAAAGAGTATTCTGCAATACCCCACTTAGACGTACTAAGATATAGATGTCATTAAAAGCATAACTTATCCTAATTTCGCGGCAGATATGCACTGTCTCATCTTTGGAATGGATAGGATTAAATATCCTCCAGTGCTTACTGAATACAATGTAATTCGGTTTGCCCATTGAACCTAGATCTTGGGATCTCCAGTCAGCTAGGTTGGGTTGCCACTATATTGATTCTTATTTATTTATAGGCTTTAGACCCATTCCTCTCGATGATATTTCAACTTGCTCTCGGTTTAAACCTTTCGTTAGTGGATCCGATATATTATCTTTTGACTTTACATAGTCAATTGTGATAATTCCGTTTGAGAGAAGTTGTCTAACGGTATTGTGTCTACGACGAATATGTCGTGACTTTCCGTTATACATGTGATTTTGTGCCCTTCCAATCGCTGATTGACTATCGCAATGTATACATATTGCGGGCACAGGTTTAGACCAATTTGGAACATCCTCTAAAAAATTTCGAAGCCATTCAGCTTCTTCTCCAGCTTTGTCTAGTGCAATGAATTCAGATTCCATTGTCGATCTAGCAATGCACGTTTGTTTTGAGGATTTCCAAGATACGGCTGCACCTCCGAGGGTAAACACATACCCACTTGTAGACTTAGAGTCTTTTGTATCAGATATCCAATTTGCATCGCAATGTCCTTCAAGAACAGGTGGATATTTTGAGTAATGCAATCCATAGTTTTGAGTATATTTTAAATAACCCAAAACTCTCAATATTGCTTTCCAGTGATCTCTTCCTGGATTACTCGTAAATCGACTTAGCTTACTTATTGAGTATGCTATGTCCGGTCTCGTACAGTTCATGACATACATTAAACTGCCGATAATTCTAGAATATTCTAGTTGAGATATGCTTTCACCATTATTTCTTGCTAGATGTAAATTTACATCTACAGGTGTCTTGGTAGGACTAATATCATACTTCTTGAATTTTTCAAGTACTTTCTCAATGTAATGAGATTGAGATAATATAAGTCCATCCGATGTTCTAGAAATTTTAATTCCTAATATAACATCGGCGATTCCCATATCTTTCATGTCAAATCTACTACTCAACATTTGTTTTGTAGTTTTGACAATTTCCATGTTACTACCCATGATAAGCATATCATCAACATAGAGGCATACAATGACATATCCATTTTGAATGTATTTAAAGTAAACACATTTATCGCATTCATTGATTTTGAAACCATTTGATAACATTGCATTATCAAATTTTTCATGCCATTGTTTAGGTGCTTGTTTTAATCCATATAGTGATTTAACAAGCTTACATACTTTTCCTTCTTGTCCGGGAGCTTTGAACCCTTCAGGTTGCTCCATATAAATTTCCTCGTCTAGTTCACCGTTTAAGAATGCAGTTTTTACATCCATTTGATGTATTTCAAGTCCATTAATAGCAGCTATTGCTATTAACATCCGAATGGACGTTATTCTTGTTACCGGTGAATATGTGTCGAAGTAATCCAACCCTTCCTTTTGCCTATAGCCTTTAGCTACAAGTCTAGATTTATATTTATCAATTGATCCATCGGCCTTCAATTTCTTTTTGAAGATCCATTTATAACCTAACGGTTTTGAACCTGGTGGAAGATCCACTAGTTCCCATGTATGATTTTGTAATATGGATTCAATTTCACTATTAATTGCTTCTTTCCAATTGGAAGCATCGGGTAAGGATATAGCTTCTTTATACGATTGAGGTTCATTTTCTAACAAATATGTTAGAAAATCCGGACCGAAAGAAGTCGAGGTTTTTGCTCTTTTACTACGTCTTGGTTCATCCTCTATTGATTCAATAGGTTGATGAGTACCACTTGTAGTAGCTTGATATGTCCTTTTAGGAGGACCAGATTCTCGGGTCATGATATACGGGAATTCATTTTCAAAAAATGAAGCATCCCTCGATTCAATAACCGTATTTACATGAATGTCCGAAATCTCAGATTTACAAACTAGAAATCGATATGCACTGCTATTAGTAGCATAACCGATGAATACACAATCCACGGTTTTTGGCCCTATTCTTACCTTTTTAGGTTTAGGAACCATCACTTTGGCTAAGCACCCCCACACTCGTAAATATTTATAGGAAGGTTTTCGACCTTTCCATAATTCATAAGGTGTCTTATGAGTCTTTTTGTGAGGTACTTTATTGAGAATGTAATTAGCAGAAAGTAAGGCTTCCCCCCACAAATTTTGTGGAGCTCCTGAACTTAATAACATTGAGTTCATCATTTCTTTCAAAGTACGGTTTTTGCGTTCAGCAACACCATTCGATTGAGGAGAATAAGGAGCGGTTGTTTGATGAATAATCCCATTTTCAGAACAAAATTTCTCAAATGGATATTCATATTCACCTCCTCTATCACTTCTAATAGCCTTTATCGTTTTGCTTAATTGATTTTCAACTTCATTTTTATATTGTTTAAATGCATTAATAGCCTCATCTTTACTATGTAACAAATATACATAGCAATATTTTGTGCAATCGTCAATAAAAGTAATAAAATACTTTTTTCCACCTCTAGTTTGAACAAATTTTAAATCACAAATATCGGTGTGAATTAAATCTAAAGGTTCAGTTATCCTTTCAATAGAATGGAAAGGTAATCTAGCTAATTTAGATTCTACACAAATTTCACATTTATGATTTTTATCAATATTGAATTTTGGCAAAAATTCCAAGTTAATTAATCTACGCAATGTATCAAAATTAACATGTCCCAATCTAGCATGCCAAATATTAGATGACTCAATCAAATAAGAAGAACTAGCAACTTCATTTATTGAAACAGATGTTTTAGGGGTTACAGTAAGAACATTCAGTTTAAAGAGCCCCTCATTTAGGTAGCCCTTTCCTACATACATGTCATTTTTAGACAACACAAAGCGATCCGACACAAACACAAGCTTGAAACCATTCTTAGTAAGGAGAGATCCAGAAATCAGATTCTTTCGGATGTCAGGCACGTGAAGAACATTGTTAAGAGTAAGTTCTTTTCCAGAAGTCATTTTCAAAGCAATCTTTCCTTGTCCCACCACCTTAGAAGTGGAAGAATTTCCCATAAAAAGGTTCTCCTCATTTTCCAAAGGCTTATAGGTGGAGAACATCCATTTGTTTGCACAAATGTGTCGTGTGGCTCCAGTGTCCACCCACCATTCCTTGGTATTTCCAACCAAGTTGCATTCAGAGACAACGGCAGAAAGATTCATATCCGCCAAATTATTGGTGATATGATCACCCTCAGTCACATTTGCTTGAGAGTTATTTTTATTTTGCTTCTTAGGCTTACGACACTCACTTGAGCGGTGTCCCGGTTTACCACAATTGTAGCATTTGCCTTTGAACTTTTTCTTGTTATGTTTAGAAGTGCCTTCCCCATCATATTTTCGTTTGTTCTTTTTAGGACCTTCAACGACATGGACCTTTGTTTCCATCGGATTCTTCCCACTTTTCTTTTGAGATTCACGGTTGTCTTCTTCGATTCTTAGCCGGACCACCAACTCCTCCACATTCATCTCCTTACGCTTGTGCTTGAGATAGTTTTTGAACAAAGTCCAAGAAGGTGGCAACTTTTCAACAATTGCAGCAACTTGGAAAGTTTCACTGATTGACATTCCTTCAGCATGAATGTCGTGGAGGATCACTTGGAATTCTTGCACTTGCGAGATCACAGATTTAGAATCAACCATTTTGAAGTCCAGAAAACGCCCAACGATAAATTTCTTCATCCCAGCATCTTCAGTTTTATACTTCTTTTCCAAAGAATTCCATAATTCCTTGGAAGTTTTGATAGTGCAATAAACATGGTACAAAGTCTTGTCCAAGTATGCCAAAATATAATTTCGACAAAGGTAGTCCGAGTGCTTCCAAGCATCGACAGCAGCAACCTTTTCAGCATCATCTCCCTCTTGAATAGAGGGGCAATCTTCATATACAAACCTGCCCAGTTGGCAGGTAGTGAGATAGAAGTACATTTGTCCTTGCCAACGTTTGAAGTCAGCCCCAATGAACTTTTCAGGTTTCTCCCCGTGTGGCATAGATACGGGTGCAGTCACACTTGTGTTGGTGACAATCAGTTTCGTAGGAGTAGTGTTCGTACTTTGTGATTCCATTTCTGTTACAAAAACAGAATTTTTATCAATGATAAAATTCATATTTAATGAATTAATCAAAACAGAATACAAAATTCTGTGCAACAATTTCCTCCAAATATGATTCACAATAAATGAATTCCAAAAGAATTCAAATAATAATTCAGAATAAAAGTGAAATATAAACAGAATTCCGTACAAAACAGAATAAAATTATAAAATCTGTGTCACACTAATTTTTAATAATAAAAAGAATTCCGTACAAAACAGAATTATAATTTAAGAAAAAAATTTAGATAAACAGATTTTAACAAGAGTACGCAAATAAAATTTTATTTTCTAAAACAGAATATAAAAACAGTATAGAAACTAATTTCTATATTAAAACTGTTTTACTAATTTCTACAATAAAGCAGTAAATTAATTCATTTTTCTGTCAAAACAGATTTTATTTCAAACAAATAAATTTCTGTAATAAAAAAATTCTGTACACAAAAAACAGTAGAACTAAATTAAATTGTCTTAAGATTGTTATGTCTACTATTTATAAATAATAATTTGTACAGAATTATGAAAATAATATAATTACAGAATTAAAACAGAATTACAGAAATGAAACACTTACTTGAATTTACAGAAATTAAACAAGAATAAAAGAAATAATCCGAGCCCTGTGAATCTCACAGTTTCCTTAAGACAATTTATTCCCTCCAAAGTGCTCCGAGGTTGATGAATATTGTCTCCCAAGATAGAACGGATTTTCCAATTAATTATGTAGCACGACAATAATTAATTACAACGAACTCAAATCTGTGGCTTTTACTCAACTCAATAACAAACAGTATAGATATGTTATGCAGGAGAAGGACAGAAGGAGGGAAATTTTTTCAGTTTTTAAATTCTGTAGGGGGAATGTTTAATTTATAGCTTTTGTGTTGACTGTTGGAACAGTCAACCGAAATTTACTGTCAAAACAGTTAATCAGTTAAACGAAATTAACTGTTGACTGTTGGCAATAACTGCCAACTAATTAATTAATTTCGTAATTAATTAATAATTAAAGCCCAGAAAGTTAAATAAATTCGGCCCAAAAATGTAGGAGATTTTTATAAGCCCAAGCCCAAGCCCAAGCCCGAACCGAACCGAACCGAACCGAGCCGAGCCGAGCCGGCCGGACGGACGGACGCGCGCGCGCGCGCGTGTGGACTTTTGACCGAAAGTCAACCCGTGCATAGCTTAGGTCATCTCCCCTTCAAAGAGTTGGGATACCCCCAAGGCATCCAAGCCTTAGTCCATACTTGGGGTGTTATTAACTCATCAAAATTCCACTACTCTTCCAATGTGGGACAAGAGTTAAAGCACACCCAATTCATTTACTTTCATTGCTTTGTGAGTCACTTTGGGGACATATTTATCATTCATAACTTATTGAAATTGGACATATGAATATACTACGTTAATCTCCTTGCGGAGGTGAACGCGTTCGTATATGGTCCCACAATTTTCGTAGTGTGGGTCCCACCTAAATTTGAGCTCAAAGTTGCTCAAAAATCTGTCCAGAAAAATCTGGACAGCTTTTAAATACCCATTTAAATTCCAATTTTCCAACAATCCCCCACATGAATGATATATCGCTATAAATAAAACAAAACAGATGCTAATGCAGATGCAGACACAAGTTGAGTAAAACTGAAGACTTATTGCATCGGGAGAAGTAGCCTAGTGGCCTTGAACTTTCCTTAGTGATATACTATCGGATTTACTTGGTTAATCAGTAGACTTCACGTCCTTGAACCGTCAACCGTTTTTGTAAACCTAGACAACAGTATTCACACAACAATTCTTCAACACAGTTGGTTCTCACGTTTGTGTTCATTTTGGCCGTGAACACCACTTGGTTCCGCAAGTATTTTAGAGAATATGCCTTTCATTATTCTCATAGAAGTGGCCCCCTTCTTACTCACGTAGGTGACTTCCATAAAGAGTATTCTGCAATACCCCACTTAGACGTACTAAGATATAGATGTCATTAAAAGCATAACTTATCCTAATTTCGCGGCAGATATGCACTGTCTCATCTTTGGAATGGATAGGATTAAATATCCTCCAGTGCTTACTGAATACAATGTAATTCGGTTTGCCCATTGAACCTAGATCTTGGGATCTCCAGTCAGCTAGGTTGGGTTGCCACTATATTGATTCTTATTTATTTATAGGCTTTAGACCCATTCCTCTCGATGATATTTCAACTTGCTCTCGGTTTAAACCTTTCGTTAGTGGATCCGATATATTATCTTTTGACTTTACATAGTCAATTGTGATAATTCCGTTTGAGAGAAGTTGTCTAACGGTATTGTGTCTACGACGAATATGTCGTGACTTTCCGTTATACATGTGATTTTGTGCCCTTCCAATCGCTGATTGACTATCGCAATGTATACATATTGCGGGCACAGGTTTAGACCAATTTGGAACATCCTCTAAAAAATTTCGAAGCCATTCAGCTTCTTCTCCAGCTTTGTCTAGTGCAATGAATTCAGATTCCATTGTCGATCTAGCAATGCACGTTTGTTTTGAGGATTTCCAAGATACGGCTGCACCTCCGAGGGTAAACACATACCCACTTGTAGACTTAGAGTCTTTTGTATCAGATATCCAATTTGCATCGCAATGTCCTTCAAGAACAGGTGGATATTTTGAGTAATGCAATGCATAGTTTTGAGTATATTTTAAATAACCCAAAACTCTCAATATTGCTTTCCAGTGATCTCTTCCTGGATTACTCGTAAATCGACTTAGCTTACTTATTGAGTATGCTATGTCCGGTCTCGTACAGTTCATGACATACATTAAACTGCCGATAATTCTAGAATATTCTAGTTGAGATATGCTTTCACCATTATTTCTTGCTAGATGTAAATTTACATCTACAGGTGTCTTGGTAGGACTAATATCATACTTCTTGAATTTTTCAAGTACTTTCTCAATGTAATGAGATTGAGATAATATAAGTCCATCCGATGTTCTAGAAATTTTAATTCCTAATATAACATCGGCGATTCCCATATCTTTCATGTCAAATCTACTACTCAACATTTGTTTTGTAGTTTTGACAATTTCCATGTTACTACCCATGATAAGCATATCATCAACATAGAGGCATACAATGACATATCCATTTTGAATGTATTTAAAGTAAACACATTTATCGCATTCATTGATTTTGAAACCATTTGATAACATTGCATTATCAAATTTTTCATGCCATTGTTTAGGTGCTTGTTTTAATCCATATAGTGATTTAACAAGCTTACATACTTTTCCTTCTTGTCCGGGAGCTTTGAACCCTTCAGGTTGCTCCATATAAATTTCCTCGTCTAGTTCACCGTTTAAGAATGCAGTTTTTACATCCATTTGATGTATTTCAAGTCCATTAATAGCAGCTATTGCTATTAACATCCGAATGGACGTTATTCTTGTTACCGGTGAATATGTGTCGAAGTAATCCAACCCTTCCTTTTGCCTATAGCCTTTAGCTACAAGTCTAGCTTTATATTTATCAATTGATCCATCGGCCTTCAATTTCTTTTTGAAGATCCATTTATAACCTAACGGTTTTGAACCTGGTGGAAGATCCACTAGTTCCCATGTATGATTTTGTAATATGGATTCAATTTCACTATTAATTGCTTCTTTCCAATTGGAAGCATCGGGTAAGGATATAGCTTCTTTATACGATTGAGGTTCATTTTCTAACAAATATGTTAGAAAATCCGGACCGAAAGAAGTCGAGGTTTTTGCTCTTTTACTACGTCTTGGTTCATCCTCTATTGATTCAATAGGTTGATGAGTACCACTTGTAGTAGCTTGATATGTCCTTTTAGGAGGACCAGATTCTCGGGTCATGATATACGGGAATTCATTTTCAAAAAATGAAGCATCCCTCGATTCAATAACCGTATTTACATGAATGTCCGAAATCTCAGATTTACAAACTAGAAATCGATATGCACTGCTATTAGTAGCATAACCGATGAATACACAATCCACGGTTTTTGGCCCTATTCTTACCTTTTTAGGTTTAGGAACCATCACTTTGGCTAAGCACCCCCACACTCGTAAATATTTATAGGAAGGTTTTCGACCTTTCCATAATTCATAAGGTGTCTTATGAGTCTTTTTGTGAGGTACTTTATTGAGAATGTAATTAGCAGAAAGTAAGGCTTCCCCCCACAAATTTTGTGGAGCTCCTGAACTTAATAACATTGAGTTCATCATTTCTTTCAAAGTACGGTTTTTGCGTTCAGCAACACCATTCGATTGAGGAGAATAAGGAGCGGTTGTTTGATGAATAATCCCATTTTCAGAACAAAATTTCTCAAATGGATATTCATATTCACCTCCTCTATCACTTCTAATAGCCTTTATCGTTTTGCTTAATTGATTTTCAACTTCATTTTTATATTGTTTAAATGCATTAATAGCCTCATCTTTACTATGTAACAAATATACATAGCAATATTTTGTGCAATCGTCAATAAAAGTAATAAAATACTTTTTTCCACCTCTAGTTTGAACAAATTTTAAATCACAAATATCGGTGTGAATTAAATCTAAAGGTTCAGTTATCCTTTCAATAGAATGGAAAGGTAATCTAGCTAATTTAGATTCTACACAAATTTCACATTTATGATTTTTATCAATATTGAATTTTGGCAAAAATTCCAAGTTAATTAATCTACGCAATGTATCAAAATTAACATGTCCCAATCTAGCATGCCAAATATTAGATGACTCAATCAAATAAGAAGAACTAGCAACTTCATTTATTGAAACAGATGTTTTAGGGGTTACAGTAAGAACATTCAGTTTAAAGAGCCCCTCATTTAGGTAGCCCTTTCCTACATACATGTCATTTTTAGACAACACAAAGCGATCCGACACAAACACAAGCTTGAAACCATTCTTAGTAAGGAGAGATCCAGAAATCAGATTCTTTCGGATGTCAGGCACGTGAAGAACATTGTTAAGAGTAAGTTCTTTTCCAGAAGTCATTTTCAAAGCAATCTTTCCTTGTCCCACCACCTTAGAAGTGGAAGAATTTCCCATAAAAAGGTTCTCCTCATTTTCCAAAGGCTTATAGGTGGAGAACATCCATTTGTTTGCACAAATGTGTCGTGTGGCTCCAGTGTCCACCCACCATTCCTTGGTATTTCCAACCAAGTTGCATTCAGAGACAACGGCAGAAAGATTCATATCCGCCAAATTATTGGTGATATGATCACCCTCAGTCACATTTGCTTGAGAGTTATTTTTATTTTGCTTCTTAGGCTTACGACACTCACTTGAG
The DNA here is from genome assembly GCA_949130495.1 of Sambucus nigra. Lineage (NCBI taxonomy): Eukaryota > Viridiplantae > Streptophyta > Magnoliopsida > Dipsacales > Adoxaceae > Sambucus > Sambucus nigra. Next base: position 312,424,813 of record OX422218.1, on the reverse strand, counting down.
CGGTGTCCCGGTTTACCACAATTGTAGCATTTGCCTTTGAACTTTTTCTTGTTATGTTTAGAAGTGCCTTCCCCATCATATTTTCGTTTGTTCTTTTTAGGACCTTCAACGACATGGACCTTTGTTTCCATCGGATTCTTCCCACTTTTCTTTTGAGATTCACGGTTGTCTTCTTCGATTCTTAGCCGGACCACCAACTCCTCCACATTCATCTCCTTACGCTTGTGCTTGAGATAGTTTTTGAACAAAGTCCAAGAAGGTGGCAACTTTTCAACAATTGCAGCAACTTGGAAAGTTTCACTGATTGACATTCCTTCAGCATGAATGTCGTGGAGGATCACTTGGAATTCTTGCACTTGCGAGATCACAGATTTAGAATCAACCATTTTGAAGTCCAGAAAACGCCCAACGATAAATTTCTTCATCCCAGCATCTTCAGTTTTATACTTCTTTTCCAAAGAATTCCATAATTCCTTGGAAGTTTTGATAGTGCAATAAACATGGTACAAAGTCTTGTCCAAGTATGCCAAAATATAATTTCGACAAAGGTAGTCCGAGTGCTTCCAAGCATCGACAGCAGCAACCTTTTCAGCATCATCTCCCTCTTGAATAGAGGGGCAATCTTCATATACAAACCTGCCCAGTTGGCAGGTAGTGAGATAGAAGTACATTTGTCCTTGCCAACGTTTGAAGTCAGCCCCAATGAACTTTTCAGGTTTCTCCCCGTGTGGCATAGATACGGGTGCAGTCACACTTGTGTTGGTGACAATCAGTTTCGTAGGAGTAGTGTTCGTACTTTGTGATTCCATTTCTGTTACAAAAACAGAATTTTTATCAATGATAAAATTCATATTTAATGAATTAATCAAAACAGAATACAAAATTCTGTGCAACAATTTCCTCCAAATATGATTCACATTAAATGAATTCCAAAAGAATTCAAATAATAATTCAGAATAAAAGTGAAATATAAACAGAATTCCGTACAAAACAGAATAAAATTATAAAATCTGTGTCACACTAATTTTTAATAATAAAAAGAATTCCGTACAAAACAGAATTATAATTTAAGAAAAAAATTTAGATAAACAGATTTTAACAAGAGTACGCAAATAAAATTTTATTTTCTAAAACAGAATATAAAAACAGTATAGAAACTAATTTCTATATTAAAACTGTTTTACTAATTTCTACAATAAAGCAGTAAATTAATTCATTTTTCTGTCAAAACAGATTTTATTTCAAACAAATAAATTTCTGTAATAAAAAAATTCTGTACACAAAAAACAGTAGAACTAAATTAAATTGTCTTAAGATTGTTATGTCTACTGTTTATAAATAATAATTTGTACAGAATTATGAAAATAATATAATTACAGAATTAAAACAGAATTACAGAAATGAAACACTTACTTGAATTTGCAGAAATTAAACAAGAATAAAAGAAATAATCCGAGCCCTGTGAATCTCACAGTTTCCTTAAGACAATTTATTCCCTCCAAAGTGCTCCGAGGTTGATGAATATTGTCTCCCAAGATAGAACGGATTTTCCAATTAATTATGTAGCACGACAATAATTAATTACAACGAACTCAAATCTGTGGCTTTTACTCAACTCAATAACAAACAGTATAGATATGTTATGCAGGAGAAGGACAGAAGGAGGGAAATTTTTTCAGTTTTTAAATTCTGTAGGGGGAATGTTTAATTTATAGCTTTTGTGTTGACTGTTGGAACAGTCAACCGAAATTAACTGTCAAAACAGTTAATCAGTTAAACGAAATTAACTGTTGACTGTTGGCAATAACTGCCAACTAATTAATTAATTTCGTAATTAATTAATAAGTAAAGCCCAGAAAGTTAAATAAATTCGGCCCAAAAATGTAGGAGATTTTTATAAGCCCAAGCCCAAGCCCAAGCCCAAGCCCGAACCGAACCGAACCGAGCCGAGCCGAGCCGGCCGGACGGACGGACGCGCGCGCGCGCGCGTGTGGACTTTTGACCGAAAGTCAACCCGTGCATAGCTTAGGTCATCTCCCCTTCAAAGAGTTGGGATACCCCCAAGGCATCCAAGCCTTAGTCCATACTTGGGGTGTTATTAACTCATCAAAATTCCACTACTCTTCCAATGTGGGACAAGAGTTAAAGCACACCCAATTCATTTACTTTCATTGCTTTGTGAGTCACTTTGGGGACATATTTATCATTCATAACTTATTGAAATTGGACATATGAATATACTACGTTAATCTCCTTGCGGAGGTGAACGCGTTCGTATATGGTCCCACAATTTTCGTAGTGTGGGTCCCACCTAAATTTGAGCTCAAAGTTGCTCAAAAATCTGTCCAGAAAAATCTGGACAGCTTTTAAATACCCATTTAAATTCCAATTTTCCAACAATCCCCCACATGAATGATATATCGCTATAAATAAAACAAAACAGATGCTAATGCAGATGCAGACACAAGTTGAGTAAAACTGAAGACTTATTGCATCGGGAGAAGTAGCCTAGTGGCCTTGAACTTTCCTTAGTGATATACTATCGGATTTACTTGGTTAATCAGTAGACTTCACGTCCTTGAACCGTCAACCGTTTTTGTAAACCTAGACAACAGTATTCACACAACAATTCTTCAACACAGTTGGTTCTCACGTTTGTGTTCATTTTGGCCGTGAACACCACTTGGTTCCGCAAGTATTTTAGAGAATATGCCTTTCATTATTCTCATAGAAGTGGCCCCCTTCTTACTCACGTAGGTGACTTCCATAAAGAGTATTCTGCAATACCCCACTTAGACGTACTAAGATATAGATGTCATTAAAAGCATAACTTATCCTAATTTCGCGGCAGATATGCACTGTCTCATCTTTGGAATGGATAGGATTAAATATCCTCCAGTGCTTACTGAATACAATGTAATTCGGTTTGCCCATTGAACCTAGATCTTGGGATCTCCAGTCAGCTAGGTTGGGTTGCCACTATATTGATTCTTATTTATTTATAGGCTTTAGACCCATTCCTCTCGATGATATTTCAACTTGCTCTCGGTTTAAACCTTTCGTTAGTGGATCCGATATATTATCTTTTGACTTTACATAGTCAATTGTGATAATTCCGTTTGAGAGAAGTTGTCTAACGGTATTGTGTCTACGACGAATATGTCGTGACTTTCCGTTATACATGTGATTTTGTGCCCTTCCAATCGCTGATTGACTATCGCAATGTATACATATTGCGGGCACAGGTTTAGACCAATTTGGAACATCCTCTAAAAAATTTCGAAGCCATTCAGCTTCTTCTCCAGCTTTGTCTAGTGCAATGAATTCAGATTCCATTGTCGATCTAGCAATGCACGTTTGTTTTGAGGATTTCCAAGATACGGCTGCACCTCCGAGGGTAAACACATACCCACTTGTAGACTTAGAGTCTTTTGTATCAGATATCCAATTTGCATCGCAATGTCCTTCAAGAACAGGTGGATATTTTGAGTAATGCAATCCATAGTTTTGAGTATATTTTAAATAACCCAAAACTCTCAATATTGCTTTCCAGTGATCTCTTCCTGGATTACTCGTAAATCGACTTAGCTTACTTATTGAGTATGCTATGTCCGGTCTCGTACAGTTCATGACATACATTAAACTGCCGATAATTCTAGAATATTCTAGTTGAGATATGCTTTCACCATTATTTCTTGCTAGATGTAAATTTACATCTACAGGTGTCTTGGTAGGACTAATATCATACTTCTTGAATTTTTCAAGTACTTTCTCAATGTAATGAGATTGAGATAATATAAGTCCATCCGATGTTCTAGAAATTTTAATTCCTAATATAACATCGGCGATTCCCATATCTTTCATGTCAAATCTACTACTCAACATTTGTTTTGTAGTTTTGACAATTTCCATGTTACTACCCATGATAAGCATATCATCAACATAGAGGCATACAATGACATATCCATTTTGAATGTATTTAAAGTAAACACATTTATCGCATTCATTGATTTTGAAACCATTTGATAACATTGCATTATCAAATTTTTCATGCCATTGTTTAGGTGCTTGTTTTAATCCATATAGTGATTTAACAAGCTTACATACTTTTCCTTCTTGTCCGGGAGCTTTGAACCCTTCAGGTTGCTCCATATAAATTTCCTCGTCTAGTTCACCGTTTAAGAATGCAGTTTTTACATCCATTTGATGTATTTCAAGTCCATTAATAGCAGCTATTGCTATTAACATCCGAATGGACGTTATTCTTGTTACCTTTTTGTTGCTTTTTAATAAAACAATGCTCCTACCGAGTTTACTTCGAAAAAAATGTATTAGTTTCTACTGTGCATTGAAATATATCAATTTGAATTGGATAGTGCACTAGATTAATTTAGTTTCATTCTCTTACAACAAGTGGTGGATCAGAATTCTCAAACACAACGTGAAAAGGGCCATCAAGAGGATCTTGATCATCTTCGGGAGGAGGTTCGTGTCGAGACATATGAAAAATCAACAAGACTAAATAGTTTTTTTCTCAATTTGATGTAGCAAGCCGACTTTCCCGCACCAAATGATTCATTTTCTTAGGTACTTTCTTAACAATTATAATTCTTTTACTAATAATTTTTTATTAAGCTAAGCTGTGTGAGCCAGTGAATATTTATGTTGCTGAAATTTGATTTATGTGCTCATTTGGGGATTTTATTATTGTTGTTGAGTTGAGTTTTAATATTAAAAATGTAGGTTTTCATGAATAAACAAATGAAGTTCAGTCGATATTTTCTAAAAATAACAAGTTATTTAAAAATAGTTAACATGTTAATATAAGGATTACCTTAGTTGAATATTGTACTAAATTATGTTTATGTTCTCTTCCATAGGCCCGGACATCATTTGATTCAATATGGATATCATTTGGAATAGGTGCTGGCCAGCAATATAATATTATACACAAACACCACTTGTATTTTGCACGTTTATAACTTAGGTGGTTTTTTACAGTTATTATGTTTTTGAATTGGTTATTTGATATTTTTTGGGATGATTGTAGTCTGAATCATATAACTTATGTTTTCGGTTGGTTATTTTACTTTTTAGAGATGTTATGTTTAGAACCTTGAATATGAATGAATGAATTTTCAGAGCTTCGTTGATATTTTATTCTCGGTATTTATTTGTCATAACTTGTACATTTTTTGATATTATGGTTGATATAGAATGAACTTTGAAGATTTGTTTTTAAACATGAAATCCACATAAGGGGCAAGCTTCAAAATATGGATATGCAATAATATAAATATTTTTTTAGCACTACCCCATATATTTTGGAATGGTTAGAACTGTCCCTAAAATACAGTGACACAATAAAAAAATCCGCGACAATTTTGGTGCTAATATTTGAGGGACGGTTAATACCGTCCCAAATAATAATATTTGGGATGGACAAACTCCTGTCCTTAATAATGAACCATTAGCAGTTCTTAAAGGACGATCAAAAAATCGTCCCATAAGATTATTAGGGATGGTTAACCATGTGAGTATACATTGTCATCCCTAAAACCGTCCCTAAAGACTTTTGTGGAAAAATATATAGTCTATAGGGACGGTTTTTACCTGTCCCCAAAAGTGAGTTTTTTTGTAGTGGTATCTCCTCAATTAAAAATGTTCCCCCCAAAAGCATGAAGCCTAAAACCAAAAAATATTTCCTTCTTTTTCTCACAGAATAAGACAAAGTAAACATGAAGCATATAAATAGGGGATAATCACGAGGAACCGGGAGAAATATAAAGGATAAAAAATAAAGGATTAAACTATAAGCATTAGACATCTTATCAAATGACAATGAAATAGGGAAACCGTGTGCGCATGGCTTTTCCTACCCATGCGAACGGGTGCGTACGCACGGAGTTGTTTGACTATATGCACAAAATCAGGCAGTGTGCCTCCATTTCCAACATCATCAACTCTCGTGCGCACAGGACACTATTGAATTATGCAAACGGACAATACGATTTTTAAAAAAAATTCAACAACTCCATCAACATCACAAACACCTCTAGAAATGATCTAACAACTATTCTCAACCGAAATAAGTTCTCATGCACACAACAACATACTAAAAGACTAGGAATCAAATAAATATCACGAGTATAAACCCAAAATATAAAAATATACCAGAAAACACAAGATCAAATTGCAAGCACCAAACAATTAATAAAATCATAAAAGATCACATAAACTAGAATGTAGAGTCGCTAGAGATTTGTTAAATCAAAATTATCAACAAATGTTGGGCAAATTAAACATTTTTCAAGTCATGTTTAAAACACAACAAGAATAAGCTAACAATCATATTGGCTTTCCTATGCATAGAGATAAAAAAATCATAAAAAACATTAACAAATTGCATTTCTTGACACATTTAACAAATTTCTATAGAGAAAATGAAAAAGGATCATGATTTTTACTTTAAGATCTAATCCATATACAAACTCCCTCGACAAAGGTATTGATCAAATCTTTTAAATTACAAGCTAAAATAACAATTTCTTTTGAAATGTGCTAAAGCCCTATCTTGTTTTCATTTTTGATCAAGCACTTGGCTTGTGGATCATTCCAACACATTGTATTTTGTCATTGATTGGCTTTTCACACCTAGATGAACCCACCTAGTGATACTTAAATTCAAATCATGCATTATCACTCTAATGGTAGCCCTTATACCCACATATAAAATGGTCTATATTCAACACCTTCATATGAAATTCACAATTTCTCATAGGTAGACTCTGGAATACTTATGAAACTCATGCAAGGTTGATTTTTTAACTTTTAAAATTTTAAATTCTTTTTAAAATGACAATTATCAACACCATTTGTTAATTCGTATGGTGTAGTGGAGATACAAGCTTTCAATTCATCAAAGTCAAACTAAAGTCAATGTTGGTGATAAGCCCCATTCAATAATTATATCAGCAATAAATTATATAAGAAATAAAACTTCAAGTTATGCAAACTTATAAAATTTTCAACATATTAAGCATGGGATTTGAACAAAAATACACAAAATAATAGAAAATATTTTTGTGTTTTTATAAAAAAAATCATAAGGTATGTACTTCAAATGTGCAATTATGTAAATTAAGATGTACCTCACATCACTACACCAAAACTCGGCTAATGGTCATGGACTTTATCCCTGACGAGGAAGGGTGAGTTGCGAATTTGGTCCGTGACCAAATCTGGCATGACCAATTACGGTGGTCACTGCCCAGAGCCTAGTCACGAATTCCACATAGTCACAGATGTGGTCACGACCCAAAGCCCTGACCCTAATTGTATGCGTGGTCACGGCCACAATCCGTGACTACTTCAGGATTTAAGATCCATCTTTGTCACGGCTTAAGGTCCTGACCAAGTAACTGTATATATGATATTCTCACGGCTATGGGCCGTGACTATTCTTACTGTAAATAAAATATTATCACGACTTTGGTCCGTGACTATACTTACTCTGCATAAAATATCGTCACGGCTTTAGGCCGTAACCGGTTTTAATAATAGTAATAAAAAAAATATTTCCTCGAATCGGGGGGCTAATCGGCCAGTTACTACAAATGCTCCTTGGGTGACCTCGAGGGGGTCCTGTGCTCTCAAATCGGGGGTCCCGTGCTCTCAAATCGAGGGGCCCCGTGACCACACAGTCACGGGACCCGTGTTGGCATAATGAAATATGGGCCGTGATCTCAAACTAGGGGTCCTGTGGCCACGCGGTCGGCTCGTGCGGGCTATGTTTGTCTCGTGCGAGGTGTTGGCACAGCTCACGGGGCAGTTTGGGGGGCGCTAAGGGGTTTTGCCCCCCCGACGACACGTTTTCAAGCCTAAGTGTGGATATTATGGGTCGTGCTCTCAAATCGGGGGTCTCGTGGCCATGCGGTCGGCTCATGCGAGCTATGTTGGTATCGTGCAAGGTGTTGGCGCCACTCACGAGACCGTTTGGGGGGCGCTAAGGGGGTTTGCCCCCCGACGGAACGTTTTCAGGCATGAGTGTGGATATTCTAAAATATGAGCCGTGATCTTAAACCGGGGGTCCTATGGCCATGCTATCGGATCGTGCGGGCTACATTGGTCCCGTACGAGATGTTGGATCCGCTCACGGGGCCATTTGGGGGGCGCTAAGGGGTTTCGTCGCCCGACGACACGTTTTCAAGCCTAAGTATGAATAATCTGAAATATGGGTCGTGCTCTCATACCGGGGGTCCCGTGGCCACGCGATCGATTCGTGCGGGCTATGTTGTTCCCGTGGGCCACTTGGGGGGGGGGGGGGGGGGGTGCTAAGGGGTTTCGCCCCACGACGGCACGTTTTCAAGCCTAAGTGTGGATATTCTGAAATATGGGTCGTGCTCTCAAATCGGGGGTCCCGTGGCCATGCGGTCGGCTCGTACGTGCTATGTTGGTCCCTTGTGAGGTGTTAGTGCCGCTCACGGAGCCATTTTGGGGGCTCTAAGGGGTTTCACCCCCCGACGACACATTTTCAAGCCAAAGTGTGGATATTCTGAAATATGGGCCGTGCTCTCAAACCGGGGGTTCCGTGGCCACGTGGTCGGCTCATACGGGCTACGTTGGTCTTGTGCGAGGTGTTGGCACCACTCACGGGGCCGTTTGGGGGGGGGGGGGGGTGCTAAGGGGTTTATTTCCCCGACAGTACGTTTTTAAGCCTAAGTATAAATATTCTTGAAATATGGATCGTGCTCTCAAAATGGGTGTCCCATGGCCACGCGGTCGGCTCGTGCAGGCTACATTGCTCCCGTGCGAGGTGTTGGCACCACTCACGGAGCCGTTTGAGGGCACTAAGGATTTTTTTTCCCCCGATGACACGTTTTCAAGTCTAAGTGTGGATATTCTGAAATATGTGTTTTGCTCTCAAATCGGGGTTCCCATGGCCGCGCTGCCGGCTCGCACGGGATACGTTTATCCCGTACGGGGTGTTAGCGTCGCTCATGGGGACGTTTGGGTGTTTCTCCCCATACTCTCAAATCAGGGGTCCCGTGGCCACGCGATCAGCTCTTGCGAGCTACGTTAGTCCCGTGCGAGGTATTGGCACCGCTCATGGGGCCGTTTTGGCGGTGCTAAGGGGTTGTGCCCCCCCCCCCCCGACGGCACGTTTTCAAGCCTAAGTGTGGATATTCTGAAATATGGGTTGTGCTCCCAAATCGAGGGTTCCGTAGATATGTGGTCAGCTCGTATGGGCTACGTTGGTCCCGTGCGGGTTGTTGGCATCGATTACTGGGACATTTTTAGGGCGCTAAGGGGTTTCACCGACCGACGGTATGTTTTCAAGCCTAAGTGTAGATATCCTGAGATATGGACCGTGCTCTCAAACCGGGGGTCTCGTGACCCTGCGGTCGGCTCGTACAGGCTACGCTGGTCCTGTGTGAGGTGTTGGAGCCACTCACGATTCCATTTGGGGGGCGTTAAGGGGTTTTACCCCCCGACGACACGTTTTGAAGCCTAAGTGTGGATATTCTGAAATATGGGTCGTGCTCTCAAACTGAGGGTCCCATGATCATGCGATCGGCTCATACGGGCTACGTTGGTCCCGTGCGGGGTGTTGGAGCTGCTCATAGGGCCATTTAGAGGGAGCTAAGGGGTTTCTCCCCCCGGCGGCACATTTTCAAGCCTAAGTGTGGATATTATGAAATATGGGCCGTGTTCTCAAATTGGGGGTCCCGTGGTCACGCGATTTGATAACGATAGTTTTTCTCAATCAATGCTCTGATACCACTTGTTGGGAATGCGATGACCCCCTAATTTTTAGATTTTACAAAAAGTAAATTTCCTTTTAGAGGCGGAATACGAATAGTTCAAATAAAGGGACTAGACTATGCAAGATTCACAATTAAAATATTACAATTTTAATTCTTCCAAAATTAAAATTAAACTAAACAGGATTTTAATTTTCTCAAAATTAGAATTGCTCTTGAAGACAAACTTGTGAATATTTAACTTTTTGCCCAAAAGAAATTTAACCCAAGTCCTAGAAATTTGCCTAAGCCATATTTTCAATATTACCAAGTTAGGCCAAACCAATTTTAACAAATTAAATGGTGACTTGAATTAAATTAATATTTACCCAAATTATTATTTAGCACCAAATTAAGCAAGTAGATATTTAAACCAAATTTTATCTTTTTACCTAAGAATGCATCTAAGGTGAATTTTGCAAAAATAAAATAAAATAAACAAATCACTACGTCGTGATGTATGAGGAAAAACCCACAACAGGAAAAAGCCTCGGACGGCCCTAGCCTCAAAACCACTAAGTACAATTTTACAAGTAAAAGACAGTAAGACTTACAAAACTCGACTTGACTCCGTCCAAGCCCCGACGCTCCTTGTACACACCTTTGCCTAGCGAATAACCACGGAGCTCCATCGCGATCTCGGTGTCTACCGATCAGACTTTTAGGAACCCATCAACCACACACGGTGCCTTTCACCGTATGAGAATGCCACAATAACGAACACCTATTCTTATTTGTGGGATGTAGAAGTAAACCCAAACTCTCTTTTATGGTAGATATGAATCCGGTGCCAAACAAACTCTGGATGAAAACAAAAGTGTTTAAGGATTTTTTCTTGAAAAATAAACACTCAAAACATGAACCTTTTCATTTTGAAATTTTTTCTCTCAAACTCTCTCTTGGAGATTGCAGTATGAAAAAGTTAGTTTGAAAAGGTTAGTTCCTGCACATATTAAATATGTCAAAAGTTAGTGGGAAAAAAGTAGTGGGATATAGGTGAAAAACTGCTAAATAATTTTCCCGTCGAAAATCTCGTTCGAATGAGATTTTCGTTCGAACGAAGTCTTGTTCGAATGACACTTCTAACGAAGTTCCAGTGGCCATAAGGGAAATATCGTTGGCAAACTCGTTTGAACGATATTCTCGTTCGAATGAAAAACTCGTTCGAACGACAATTTCGAACGAACTTCCAGAAAGCTTAAAATTCTATTTTTAGCCCATAAACTTTATTTTAAAGTTTTAAAGAAAACTTTGAAAATAAAATAAAATTTTAAAATTACATCCTATTGTCATCGTATCTTAGTTTGAGAGATTTAACTTAGCGGGAGATGTCTTTCTAAGTAGATCATTTGATAAAAGGGGGAGAATTAATTTAGGGGGAGTCTTTATTTAAATTGCATTTAATATTTGAATATTCCCTATGCGTTTAATGTGTTGCTTAAGTGTGCAGGTATTGTAAAGCGGCATCTATTTAGAGTGGAAAGCATTTAATTCTAAAGTGGTATTCGAGTCAAGCATTGTACTCTTTATTTTGGGTGGTATGTTTTTTATTCTAGTAAGCTTGACAACCCTTTAGGATTTTGTTTTGGTTTTTGTCCCGAAATAGCCAAAGGGAGAGAATTGTAAGGACACAAATTTCCAATTGAGTCTTAATGTACTATTGGTTCAATTCTGAACAAAAACAGTTGTGTCATAGGATAGTATTGGGTGACTATCCTCCCAGCCTATGGCATGCAAGAGTTGAAGACGTAGCAGTCAAGGCTTATAAAGCTTCATCATTTGTCGAGTTTCAAGTGCCATGTTTCTACGTCATCAACATCATATTCCATAGTCTCCAAAAGGTATGAATGCATTTCTCTCTATATATACGGAGACTTGGAATAATGTTGTAAAGGGTGTAATTTTATTTTAAAATTTTGTATATTTTCAGAAGGTTGTGGATTTTGTTTATTTTAAAATTTTGTTTATTTTAAAAAACTGTTGGCCTAGACCGTTATAAATAAGGTATTTTGAGCAATTTTTGTGGAATTTTAAAAAATAGTTACTAAATGTATTCTGACCTAATATTTTGAAGATGGGTTGATTGGAAGGTTAATTTCAATAAAAAAATAAAAAATTTGAAAAAAAAGTTTTTTAGGGCCTACAACTAGGTGTAATGTATGAATGATGTATAGAGCAGGATGCTGGTGAGAATTATCCTATTATGTCTTCAATACACCTAACTCGACCCATATCACTTGTCAACCTATCTCTATTTTTTGCCAATTTATATATGTCATTTTCACCTTCCTTGGTACCTAATTTACTATAGATATTATCTAGTGTGTTTTGTTGTGCATTTATTATCATATTTTTTACTTCACTTTTTAACTTCTTATACTTTTCTAAATATTCTTGATTTTTACTCTTTTGCCACTCGTTAAAACTTGTTTCTCTTGTATTATCTTTTTCACTTTCTTATTCCACCACCGGATCTCTGTTTTAGTGAATTTTTGTTTCCTTTAATCTCACTTAAAATTTACTTAGCTATTTTCTTAATATCATTCTTTGTTCTTGACCAAATGTCGTTAACATCGTTGTCCTAATTCCACTTCATGTTTAATAGGACCTTTTGCCTAAATTCCATCTATTTGTTTCCTTTAAAATCCTTCCATTTTATATTTTTATAACCTTTTTTCTCTTTTAGGTGCTTAAATCCTTTAATGACTAAATCTATTACTAATAGGCGATGTTGATCTGTTAAGATTTCTCCCGATATAACTTTACAGTCTTAGCATGTGTTTAGGTCTCTTCTTCTAAGCAAGAAATAATCTAGTTGAGTTTTATTCTCTCTGCTTTTAAATGTTATTAAATGTTCTTCCCCCTTTTTTAAAAGAAAAATGTGCTTGTTAATGCTAGATTGTATGCCTTAGAAATTTTTTAGATAGTTTTCCCTTCTTCATTTCTCTTACCGAAACCAAAACCTTCGTGTATCGTTGAATAATCGTCCCGTTCTACTCTTACATGTCCATTTAAGTTACTTCCTAAAAATATGTTTTCATGTGTAGGAATTTATTGTAATACTTCATCCAATAATTCCTAAAATAGTTTCTTTACATTTTCATCTAAAGCTTATTGGGGCGCATAAGCATTTGTAATACCCCGTGATTTTGGGACCGAGAAATTAAATTTTTGGGAGAAATAAAAATTTATTTAAATTGGAGAATTTTAAAATTTGGCAATTGATGTAAAAAATTGAGGACGTTATAAAGTATTCCTGATGACGACCCTGAGTGCGCGGTTGATTCCGAATGGGTCGAGATAGTCAAAATGACTATCCTTGGGATTTATTTTAGTTATGAAATATTTTAAAGTTAGTTTGACTCGAATTGGAGTAAACGAGTCATTTAAAGTGTGTATTATCATTTAAGATTGGGATTTATAATTTAAAGGCTTAGGAGGCTTACGAAATAAGCCAATCTCATTTTAGAGAGAGAGAGAGAGAGAGAGAGAGAGAGAGAGAGAGAGAGAAGAAGAAGAAGAAGAAGAAGAAGAAGAAGAAGCTATAAGAGAGAGAGGAGAAAGCTTGGAGATTTCCGGCCAATACGCGATCTCGAGGGTGATTTAACCTCTACAATTTCGTGGCAAGTGTTTAATCTTGCTAAATAATTCATATGTGTATTTGATTTCATGAATTGTGGAAAAAATATGGATTTTTGGGTATTTATACCAAAACCTAGATTTTGGGTTTTAAACCTTGCATTTGATGTTTATACATGGGTTTAAGGGTGTATGACATGAAAGGATTTGATATAGGATGAGTTTTGATGTTAGAAACTTGTTGGGGTTAATGATTAATGGTTGGAAGTGGATAAATTTGGGTTTTGGGAATTTTAGGTTTTGGAGAAAAATTAAGCCATTCGTAGCTTGCTGAACAGGCCGAATCGATTCGTCCCCATTCCCAAATTGATTCGGAATGTTGCAGGTTTATAGGTCTGAGTGACCGAATCGATTCGAGCCCAAAGCCAAATCGATTCGGCCTAAGTCAGACTCCCAGGTCCTTTGGATAGAATCGATTCGAATTAGGGGGAGAATCGATTCACTGGGTCAAATCGATTCGGAAACAGGGAAGTTTTGAGTAATTTTCCTAGAGTTAGTTTTACTCCATTTTTGTTGGTGATACGACGCAAATATTGCGTATTTCACCCGTTAACGTACGCGTTATTAGTCCCCTCGGGTACCTTAATTCCTATATTTATCCTCGATAATCAAACAACCTCCATTTTATATGTTAACATGCTATATGAGGTATATTTGGGCTTTTGTAGGGATTACAGGTGCTAAGTATGAAGTTGGATGCATTCCGGTGAAGTTTCGTACAAATCCGCATGCGTAAGGTCATTTTAGTCAATTCATAATTTGGTAAATTTTCCCAATGTCTTCATGGAAGTTGGATCCCTCTGAACAAGCTTCGCGTGGCCGCAGACGGTGCGCGATTCCGAGTCCGAACGAAGAAGTTACGGGCTTTTGAGCGGAAGAGAATTTCAAACCAACCAAAAACAAGGGAAAGATTCAAGACCTGTAGGTCCGAATCGATTCGCCCCTTTGCGAATCGATTCGGTTGGAGACAGTATGCCAGTTCCTCTATTTTCGAATCAATTCGAACCAGCCGAATCGATTCGCCCACCATTCCGAATCGATTCGTATTTCACCCGAATCTATTCGCCCCTCTAGCAGTCTCGAGATATTTTCCAACCGAATCGATTCGGCCCAATGCCGAATCGATTCGGCCCTGCTGATATTTGTTTTTCTCCCCTTTTATTTACAAGTTTCCCATGGGATATGTTTTGTATAAATACTCTTTCTCTTCATTTTCAAGAGGGATCTTACATTTCACATTAGTTTAGGGTTTGTATGGAGCTTTGCCCTACTCCACCACTTTGGGTGTTTTTCCCACTTTGATGTATGTAAGTTTATTAATTTAAGTTGTATTTCATTATTTCCTTTCTTACATTAATTTACATGCTTTCTCTACTTTCTTTCCTAGATTAATTTATTTCTTGTTGTAATTAGTTTACTGGTTTGTTAATTAGTTTAGTTCATGATGTACCCTTAGATAAATAGGGTCGGGGTTGTGTTCCGCCATTTACGGGTTTAGAACCTCGAAAGTTAGGCTTTCGTGTAAAATTGCATTTAATTGAAACCGCGTGTATTAAAGTTGGATTATTATGCGTTTAACTTTATTTGTCACGCAACTTTAGTGTTTATAGCGATATTCCGAATTTAATTCGCGTGTGACCATTTTTCGTTAAATGTTTAATCTCGCAACTTTGGATTAAATTCCTTATTGTGTGATGTTTATGCTTAATTGAAAATGCTCGATTAAATTTCTTTCGAGCCTTAACTATAATTAGTAGTTGTTTCGATCCGTGTGGTAGAATGCGATCCCGATCCTCGCTTTACTTTTGTGTAGCATAACTTATTCTTTTCTTTTGTCACCATTCCCAACCATCACCTTTTCTTTTATCTAATTTGCACTTTTATTCCTGAAGTTTTAAAGCAATTAAAATCTAAAATTTAATCACTTCCTGTGGATTTCTTATGATACCCGACTTACCGCTGTGCTTGCCTCACAAGTGTAGTAGTAGTTTAGCTTTTTGCATTGAGTCGCCGAACCGATAACAACGATTTGCGTATTACACGACGCACGGTTTGCGCTCGATCAAAATGACGCCGTTGCTGGGGAGTGTGTTTTAGATTGTAATTATTTTATTGTTTCGTAGTATTTCTTTCATTCATATTTGAATTCTTTATTTTCCCCTTTCTTTTTGACTCGTGCTATATTGTTTTAAGAAATTGAAATTTTGGTGCTTGTCGCTTTTATTGAATAGCTTATTTTGAAATGTCTCGCTATTACGCTTTAGATAACCTTAATTGTTATGAGAATTGTTGTCCAAGTTATACTCCCAAAACGATGAGAGAATGCTTACAAATTCTTGAAGATGAGCGCATTGAGTGTGAAATTCAAGAGTATGTAAGTGATCCCTCATCACCTTATGAGGGTAATTTGGAATGCGGGGGATCCGTTAGCTATGAGCAACCCGCACAAGAAGATGAAATGTCTTCTTGTTCGTTTGATTATGAGTTAATGATTAAGGAAATTAATTACCGATCCGAAAGTTCTCAAGCTTGGTTTCTAGAAACCGATGCCATGCTCGATGAGATTATTTCTTCACAAAATCGGGTTGAGGTTGAAACTTGCGTTTCATCTCCACCCCTTTTTGTTTAAGAAATAATTGAGAGCGAGCCAAGCTTTAGCACTTTTGATTTTCAACCTCTTATTAATTCTTCCAATTGTATTGAGGTTGTTGGTCCTTCCTTTCCTTTACTCCCTACTATTCCCGAACAATTAAATTTATCACAAGAATCGGTTGAAAGTCTTGAGGACTTTGACCCGATTCTTGAACGAGAATGTTATTTTGAGATGCTTCATCTCATGGGCTTTTCACTTGGACTTGCCCCACCTCCCCTTCCAATTGAAGAATCTTGGGGATGTGATTTTGATTTTTCTGAGACTAATGTAGTGTTGTCCCCCATAGTATCCAAATCCCCCATCGTCCGCCCAAAATTTCAAATTGGCGATGGTTCACTTTTTTCACCACCCACATGCCTTCCGTTGTTCAAACGGAATTCCTATTTTCCGGGAGGCATGTTCACTTTGGAGGGTCCACCGTTGATCTTTTAAAGTCAAATCCCTTTTTGGGTGGACCCTCAACTATATAGACTTCTAGTGCATAGTTAGTGTGAAGCCTAAATAGTAGGTTGTAAATAATTAGCTTTTTAATTTTATTTCTTTCCTATTTTTCTTTCCTTTTAATTTAGTCTAGTGTAATTAGTTAACTTTTTATTATTTATTTTTGCTATGCTCGGTACTAACTTGTTTTGTAGATTCCGTTGGACTCGTTCTTATGGAGATCGCTCCAATTTTGGGTAATATCGTTCTTTTCCTCTCTTTGTGTTGTGTTCTTAATGCACATTGAGGACAATGCAACATTTAAGTTAGGGGGTGTAGGATATTCTATCCATTTCATGTGTAGTCCATGGATTTGCTCACATTTAGTTACTAAGTATACCTTTTTGTGGAAAAATTAAAAAATTTGAATTTTTTTTTTCTCCTTTGTTGGGTATTTTGCCTTGTTTTCGATGATAAATTTTAATAATTGCCCGATCCAATAGACAACTCAACGATGCATGTTCTCGATTTTAGAAGTTATTAGACTTTAGTCCTTAAATCATTGATATTGTGAATAACTTCATGAATTAAACTTTATCCCATGAGCATATGCACTTTCCTTGTTATATTATTTGGTTTAAGATTTTTATAACCCGGTAATCTTTTGTTGCATTGTATATACTTACACCGAGTAAGCTTTGTACCTTTCGTCGTCTGTGAGTGTATACACCGTTCTTTCCTCATTGAAAACGTTGAATTCGTCGGTAATCTCTCTATTCTTTCATTGATCGTTCATTAATTGAGTATATATCTTGAAATGTGTTACTTGAGCATGATTTTCATATATTGTTTTGACTTGAGAATTGCGTAAACTATATGAAATGATCGTAGGCAATCTTTGTTATATCACCTATATTAGCCTTGACCTCACCATATATGTTTCCCTAGTTAACCGCTTTTGAGCCTAAATACTAGCCTTTTGTTTCATTACCCAAAATCCCATAACCAACTCCAAATTGGAGTTATAAGCCATACATACACCTTCCATACCTTTGTTTGGAATGTTACTTGGGATTGAATGTTGTTGTTGTATTGCGACTGCAATTTTAGGCATATGAGAGTTTGATTAGAGTGATGAAAAGAAAAGAGATGTGAAAAAAAAGAAGAAAAAGAGAAAGCAAAAAGAAGAAAAAAAACAAAAGAAAAAAATGATAAAAATAAGAAAAGAAAGAAAAGAGAAAGTTGTATATTGTGTATAGTTCAATAATCTTTTATTACTCTCCAATTGTTATATCTAATGTTTGTTTGGAACTTGTTTTCCAATTTTTGATATTGCCCGCATCCTTCCCATTATTCCAAGTTTTCATCTCCTAACACTTTGAATCCGTACATATACCTTTCATTTCATACCTTAACCCTAAACCTATATTACAACCCTATAAAGTCCTATGTGATCTTAGGTTGATGTAATTTAAAAGTCATAATAGTTTTGGTAATCTTTGAAAATACATTTTGCCTCTTTTAGTGTGCGATATCTTTCATTGAGATTACAATTTTTCATTTTTTATATAGCGTTCTTCTTCTATGACATGTGTGCGGCCTAGTTTCCATTTACATTTACTCTTTATGTTCGCATGTTCCGTGTGTTACCTCCCTGTTTCAAGTGAATTCCATTTGATGAGTGTAATGACCGTGAGGATTGAATATGCATGCTTTAATTTTTAGTATCCGATTTATATAAGTTTTTCACCAAATCACACTATGCATGTGCTCTCCCCCCTACCACTTTTAAAGTTTCAATTCTATGAGGTGCATTCAACCTGTTAATAACAACGGACTTTAGCTTGAATTCATTCAATATGCTAATAACATGTTTGAAATCTTTTTCGTCGTTGTTGAGTTTTTCGCATGTTGGGTTGGGATCTTTTGAGGAAACCATATGATGTTTGTGGGTACCATCCCTGAAAACCCTCACGAGACGACACTCATCCACTAGGGTAACCTAGGGGTTTAACGACTTATTACATATGCTAAATGCAATCGTGTGCCCGCGAAAGTGGCCTTATCTTTTTATTACTTTTTCATCCCATTTTGTACTTGTATCCTGCTTTTGGTTTGCTTGTAGTTCTTTTTGTTTCCTATTTCATTGCTAGGGACTAGCAATGTGTAAGTTAAGGGGTGTGATACGACGCAAATATTGCGTATTTCACCCGTTAACGTACGCGTTATTAGCCCCCTCGGGTACCTTAATTCCTATATTTATGCTCAATAATCAGACAACCTCCATTTTATATGTTAACATTCTATATGAGGTATATTTGGGCTTTTGTAGGGATTACAGGTGCTAAGTATGAAGTTGGATGCATTCCGGTGAAGTTTCGTACAAATCCGCATGAGTAAGGGGATTTTAGTAAATTCACAATTTGGGAAATTGTCCCAATGTCTTCATGGAAGTTGTATCCCTCTGAACAAGCTTCGCGTGACCACAGACGGTGCACGATTCCGAGTCCGAACAAAGAAGTTACGGGCTTTTGAGCAGAAGAGAATTTCAAACCAACCAAAAACAGGGGAAAGATTCAAGACCTGTAGGTCCGAATCGATTCGCCCCTTTGCGAATCGATTTGGTTGGAGACAGTATGCCAGTTCCTCTGTTTTCGAATCAATTCGGACCAGCCGAATCAATTCGCCCACCATTTCGAATCGATTCGAATTTCACCCGAATCGATTCGCCCCTCTGGAAGTCTCGAGATATTTTCCAACCGAATCGATTCGACCCAATGCCGAATCGATTCGGCCCTGCTGATATTTGTTTTTCTCCCCTTTTATTTACAAGTTTTTCATGGGATTTGTTTTGTATAAATACTCTTTCTCTTCATTTTGAAGAGGGATCTTACATTTCACATTAGTTTAGGGTTTGTATGGAACTTTGCCCTACTCCACCACTTTGGGTGTTTTGCCCACTTTGATGTATGTAAGCTTATTAATTTAAGTTGTATTTCATTATTTCCTTGCTTCCATTAATTTACATTCATTCTCTACTTTCTTTCCTAAATTAATTTATTTCTTGTTGTAATTAGTTTATTGGTTTGTTAATTAGTTTAGTTCATGATGTACCCTTAGATAAATAGGGTCGGGGTTGTGTTCCGCCATTTACGGGTTTAGAACCTCAAAAGTTAAGTTTTCGTGTGAAATTGCATTTAATTGAAACCGCGTGTATTAAAGTTGGATTATTATGCGTTTAACTTTATTTGTCATGCAACTTTAGTGTTTATAGCGATATTCCGAATTTAATCCGCGTGTGACCATTTTTCGTTAAATGTTTAATCTTGCAACTTTGGATTAAATTCCTTATTGTGTGATGTTTATGCTTAATTGAAAATGCTCGATTAAATTGCTTTCGAGCCTTAACTCTAATTAGTAGTTATTTCGATCCGTGTGGTAGAATGCGATCCCGATCCTCGCTTTACTTTTGTGTAGCATAACTTATTCTTTTCTTTTGTCACCATTCCCAACCATCACCTTTTCTTTTATCTAATTTACACTTTTATTCCTGAAGTTTTAAAGAAATTAAAATCTAAAATTTAATCACTCCCTATGGATTTCTTACGATACCCGACTTACCGCTGTGCTTGCCTCGCAAGTGTAGTAGTAGCTTAGGTTTTTGCATTGAGTCGCCGAACCGATAACAACGATTTGCGTATTACACGACGCACGGTTTGCGCTCGATCAGTTGGATTTCTCGATTTGGAACTTTTAGATATTATGTGAGAGTTACGTTTTGGGGTTTTAATGGGGGTTTCTCACATGATATGATCATGGGGATGTATCGAACTAGTTTGGGAATATACATATGTATTGGAGTGTATCGCATCAATATAGTGGGAGATTTCATTAAGGATATGAGTCCTATTTAGAGATTAGATGTGAGTTAGTATATGATGTAAGGTTGAGGATCTTTTGAGGGAGTTAGGAAGGTATGACGCAAAATTGTTATATAGACTTTTGTATTGAATTCTTTTAGCGATGGGATTCTTATTTAGATACAATTGGCGATTTACGAGAGAGAGATCGTATGCCCTTATTGAAGTTAAATTTAAGTATTCAGTCTTAAATGAGATAATGTTTAAGGTTCACATGAGTAATCGAACCGTAATCTCAATTTTGAGGGATTTAAAGTATCACCGTAAAATAGTTGTGTTCGTACCTGTAGCAGGGGTAGTTATCGTATATCAGTGTGCGTTCGGATATAGATGGTGAGTGTATGGTTATTAATATATATGTTCGATTTGGAGACAGTATCCTTAATGTTGGATATAATGGGAGACTAGTCATGTCATAGGAGAGTTTGATGTATATGTTTAAAGTGAGGGACTGTGTAAGGAAAATGCAATGGGTAGGTATGCGTTATAGCAATGGTGAGTATTATGAGAGTTGTATACATATCGCCAGATTCTTTTCCTTTATATATAAGGATTGGAGATAGGGGGTATATATATATAAATATGTGGTTGTATGGTGCGGATGTATATTTCTTGTGTGATGATTTATACATATGATGTGTTGGCGTGTATATATATATATATACACACACTTATGGTGTGAGCATACCCGACACATGCTATCATGGGAGGTTGTGCGATGTGGGTGAGGCCGCTGGCTTAAGGAGCAGAGTGCGTGTAGTCCCCAAGTCATAGTCGTCCATTATTGTTTGTGTGATTTTATTTTGGGGTGAGAAATCTTGAGTATGATTCGTTCTGAATTTTCGGTTAGGAACTATGACCGCTTCCCATATGTTGTGTTTTGTTTTATTACCATGGTGGTGTGATAATAGTCTGGTGTATGGTAACCTAGCATAAAGTGAGTAATTCCTTGAAGATGATAGCATTGTGCAGTATATTTGTATCCTATAACCGTGTATGTTATGAGTATTGCAAAATGTGCATTATGTGTGGTATGTATACGTGGTTATAGGTGATGATGCGGGAAACAGCACCACCAGGTAAGATGTTGACAAGCTCATGCAAGTGATAACAATGGCAGCACAGAAGAATATAAGTGTGTATATAGAAGGAGGTGAGGAGTAGAGGTTGAACACTTGAATGTAAGTGGTTCAACCAATCTGGCCTACGTCCACTGTGTAAGTGAGTGAGTAATGTCACTAAAATAAGGCACTAATGGCCATGGCTACAATCTCTCAAGCTTTCTCTCTCTATTGTGCAAAATGACAGAGTTTCAACTAGGGTTACAATTAGCGATCCCTTTACAAGGTTGAGGATGACCTCAATATATAGTGCTTGGGGGGTGTAATGTACCCCCCCAAGCATGCAATGTGCATGTGCATGGAGATCCAGCCAGTGCGAGGGTGACACCTGGATGATCTCAACTAAGTAATGATGACCTCAATATTCCCTCACGTAGAGGGAATGATTCAGTTATAACAGATTTTTCCATGTGTTCCAAGCCATACATGTGCACGTAGATGCTTAGTTGTCTTTGCTTGGTACCAACCTCGGCCTGGATGAGTTCGAGGTTGGCGAAGTATGACCCCTGCCTTGGCTGAGGATTATATGATGACCTTGGCTGGGATGCCAGTCGAGGTTAGATATCTGGAACGTCGGCCAGGGCCGATGCTGTCTTGACACTTGATGCTGAGCCTGCAAGGCTTTACTGATCTTAGGTGAAACTTGTAACATCGGCTATGGACGATGTTGATGCTGATGGATAACCCATGTCTATACTTACCTCAGATGATGCCCTAATCGAGGTGATACTTATAATGTCGGCTATGGCCGACCTGATGGATAGTTGACCCCATGAGTCATGGAGACCTCGACTGATGCCTAATTATGGTGATACTTGCAACGTCGACTGTGGCCGACCTGGTGAAGGACAACATCGCTGATGGGTAATCCTGAGCTATTATTACCTCGGCCGTCATACTGGCCGAGGTTAATATCTCTGAGCTGGCAGGTGCACTTTGGGCATGTCAATCACCCCTAGCCCTTAGTTACCTATGTAAGTAGGTGACTAAGGGGTATGTATGTTCGAGGATGTATTTCCTTATCTACTACTATTTCCTTGACAGGTGTCCACTTCTAAAGTGAGTAGCGTGCCTGGGAAGTGTAATGATGCTGATTGTCTTTTGGGCTCCCAAGGCAATGATGGGCCTTAGGATGCGTGCAAGATGTTTTGAGGGTTTAAAACCCTTTTCTTCTCCTTCTTCTTCACTTACTCATTTACTTCATGTGCCTTCTGCATTTTCTCTCTCTTCAAGAACTTAATCAAGGTTGTGATTTTGGATTTCTTTGCTCAATCCTCTTATTCCTCATCTTGTACTACCTCAGGTATCATTTTCACCATGCCTTTCCATTTTCAGCTATTTATTTCCATTTCTTGCATTTTTCGGTGGTAGTTTAGGCTTTCCGATGGTAGTTTAAGGCTTTTTCGGTGGTAGTTTAAGTCTTTTCAGGTGACTCTTTGATGTTTCTAGTGAGATTGTATTTGGCCGTTCTTGGTTTGAAGTCTTTAAAAATCTAAGTTTGATCTTTAGTTTAAGTTGTACCGAGTTGTTTATTTATGGTTTAGAGTCCCAAGTGTAGGGTCGACTGCCTCATGCTCAGACCTCTGTATAGGATTATAGAAGAGTTCCCTTCTCTTAGAGAGAAGACCTTTGCATAAATTAAGTAGACAGAGCTAGCCCAAGAGGAAGCTCGTAGGGCTGAGGCTTTTCCTGTCAGACCCATCTTCCCTCCACTTCTGAAGGTGATATACCATGAGCTAATTGAGCCTGCAGAGGATCCAATAGAGCCCAATCCCATGTATGAGTCTAAGTCGTCTACCTTAGACCCTATGTCTATAGTCTCTTTTCAAGAGGCTATGGATTATTCCATTAGGCAAGATCAGGTCCCCGATCAGGATGAGGTCCAAAGTCGTGCCTCGTCCCACAATGGTGCTAGCACCTCATAGACTTCTTTTGATGTCGAGGTTATGGGGACCAATGTGTATGTTCCCCCTCCCATTGATGCTATCCCTCTGTCGATCGCCACCAGGGCTGAGTTTGCTCAGAGATTTCCCGATGGTGTCCCCTCATCTGCCCATGTCGACGTTACCAGGGATGAGGATGATGGTCATGAAAGTGATATTGATACCTCGAAGGAAGATGAGATAGAGAGCTCTGTCACCAAGTATGACTTCTTAGCCTTTAGTCACCTCTATTATATAGGTCCTTCCATCAAGCTTAGGAGACCTCTGAGGGGTGAGAGGGCCTTTGATGGCAGAGATAGGGAGATCTGTGTCTATGAGCAGATGTTCAAGTTGGGCTTCTGTCTCCCCATCCATTCTTCAATTAGATCAATACTGTCCCATATCAACCTAACCCCTTCACAATTATCCCCAAATGCCTGGAGGGTAATGATTGGGGCTATTATCCTTTGGAGGGCAGTCCATCATTCAGACCTTCCAGTTAGGGTCTTCACAGTATGCTATGTCCCATCTTCTACCAAAAACCACCCCAACTACTCTCATTTCCTAGTTAGGAAGTCAGACAAAAATATGTTGCTGCTTACCCAGACCTCTAATCACAACTAGAAACCACGGTATTTCTTTGCCTTAGGGGCATGGGAATTTGGTCCTTGTGCCACCTCTTCATTATTGGAGTCGAGGACACCTCTGGGGGGAAGGTGTCACTTTCTGCCAAGGCCGACCCTGGGCTTAGCCAGGATAACTTACAAAAGGTTAAGGATCTTCAAGATCAGGGGGAGCACGGTTGGCTAGTAAAGTACGAACATATGATGACCCCCTATTACCTCTCTGAGACTGGCCTGGGGGGAAGTCCTTTGACCGATCTTCGTAAGTATTATTTTTCATAAGTTTTACCTCTGACATTTAATACCTCTGATTTACTAACTCCGATACTTCTTTTTGCAGAACGCCCAGAAGGCATATCTAACGAGCTCTGGGAGATATCTTCCCCAAGCCTTGTTAAGATGATGAAGAAAGCAGGTCACAATGTAGCCCCTCCTCCACCCAAGCAGAACGTCGGCACATCCAAGGCCAACGTTACAAAGAAGAGGAAGACAACTATTGACTTGGAGGATCAGAGGCCGAGTAAAAAACAAAAGGGGATTGTGCCATCCCTATCTCAACAGATGGCACTCTGGCTGCTCGTCTGGACCAGCTGAAGATCAGTGACAGTTTGATAGGCCATGGTCTGAAGGAAATGGATGCCATCGTCTCCGCAATGACCAACATAGACAAGCATTTCCTACACTCTCTAGATACCCCCTACTGGCCGAGTTTAGCCTTCATAGGTCAATTCAGGTACCAACTTCAGTTTTTTTCTCTTCCAAGTGTAACCTCAGCCTAGATAGAGGCTAAAACTTGAACTCATACATCTAACTTTTCATTGCAGGGTATTTTATCCATGCACCAATTCGTCGACTGGACCTTGAGGAAGTTTCCCCTTATTAGGAAGGGAAAAGAAGCCCTGAAGGCCTCGTTGAATGCTGAAGTTGAGCGTATGAAGGAGGAACTCAAAGAGGCTGACAAGCTAACCAAGCAAAAGGATAGGGATCGCCACCCTCAAGAAGGACCAAGAAATAGCCTTGAAGGCCAAAGATGATGCCCTTCAGGCCAAAGTGGATGCTACAGTTAGAGTCTCAATGGAGGATGACTCAGAGAAGATCCTTGCAGACTACAAGGTCTCTGATGAGTTCATCAGTTTCGACTTTGAATACCTTGAAAGAGGTATTAAAGCCACTGGTAAATGGGCAGCCACCAAGGAGAAAGAATCAGGGAGCTTAACTGCCTCAAACTTTATTGGTCTAGGATTTGGCAATCCTCGCTTTGCTCAGGCCTTACAAGAGTTTGAGGAGGAAGGCACCTCCCCTACAGAGACTGCACCGTTGAAAGCCGCAGAGACTGAGGATGTTTACCCTCGAGATGACGAAGCCCAGGTTTCCAACGTCGGCCAAGTAGACACATCTGCGGTTGCTGACCCTTAAGCCTTAACTCGTGAAGCCTTTAACTTGTAATTTTTTATTTTCGTCTGTAATTTTTGTAAACTCTGATGACATACTTTGGGGCATATTTGATTTGTAACTCTGACTACTTCATGTAATACCATCTTCTTCAGAGGATTTTGCTTCTTTCAATGAATGCTCTCTCTTGAATGTTGTTTGTCATATAATGAACTTCTCTTAAAGGTCTGAGGTCACCATAATATGGTGCTCACCCTCATGAATTTCACCAAACTAATGATGTTTAAGGTCTGAGGTCATCAGATTACGATGTCTCATCTCAGACCTTGTCACCAAATTAATGATTTTTAAGGTCCGAGGTCACCATAATATGATGTCTACCCTCATAGATTGTCCCCAAATTAGTGATGTTTAAGGTCTGAGGTCACCATAATATGATTTTTACCCTCATGAATTTCCACCAAACTTAATTATGTTTAAGGTCCGAGGTCATCAAATTATGATGTTCACCCTCATAATTTTCACCAAATTAATGATGTTAAAGGTCCGAGGTCACCAAATATGATGTTTACCCTAATATTTTTCACCAACTTAATGATGTTTAAGGTTCGAGTCACCAAATATGATGTTTACCCTCATAATTATTACCATCTTAATGATATTTAAGGTTTGAGGTCATCAGATTATAATGTCTCACCTCAGACCTTGTCACCAAATTAATGATGTTTAATGTCCGAGGTCATCAAATTATGATGTCTTACCTCATACCTTGTCACCAAATTAATGATGTTTAAGGTTTGAGGTCATCAAATTATAATGTTCACCCTCATAATTTTCACCAAATTAGTGATGTTTAAGGTCTGAGGTCACCAAATTATGATGTTTACCCTCATAATTGTTACCAACTTAATGATGTTTAAGGTCCGAGGTCATCAGATTATGATGTCTCACCTCAGACCTTGCCACCAAATTAATGATGTTTAAGGTCTGAGGTCATCAAATTATGATGCCTCACCTCAGACCTTGTCACCAAATTAATGATGTTTAAGGTTTGAGGTCATCAAATTATGATGTTCAACCTCATAATTTTCACCAAACTAATGATGTTTAAGGTCTGAGGTCACCAAATATGATGTTTACCCTCATAATTTTTACCAAATTAATGATGTTTAACATCTGACGTCACCAAATTATGATGTTTACCCTCATAATTTTCACCAAATTAATGATGTTTAAGGTATGAGGTCAACAAATTATGATGTTCACCCTTATAATTTTCACCAAATTAATGATGTTTAAGGTCCGAGGTCACCAAATTATGATGTTTACCCTCATAATTGTTACCAGCTTAATGATGTTTAAGGTCTGAGGTCATCAGATTATGATGTCTCACCTCAGACCGTGTCACCAAATTAATGATGTTTAAGGTTTGACCTCAAATTGTGATGTCTTACCTCAGACCTTAACACCAAATTAATGATGTTTAAGGTCTGAGGTCATCAAATTATGATGTTCACCCTCATAATTTTCACAAAATTAATGATGTTTAAGGTCCGAGGTCACCAAATATGATGTTTACCCTCATATTTTTCACTAACTTAATGATATTTAAGGTATGAGGTCACCAAATATGATGTTTACCCTCATAATTTTCACCAAATCAATGATGTTTAAGGTCTGAAGTCACCGAATTATGATGTTTACCCTCATAATTTTTACCAAATTAATGATGTTTAAGGTCCGAAGTCACCAAATTATGATGTTTACCCTCATAATTGTTACCAACTTAATGATGTTTAAGGTCTGAGGTCATCATATTATGATGTCTCACCTCAGACCTTGTCACCAAATTAATGATGTTTAACGTCTAAGGTCATCAAATTATGATTTCTCACCTCAGACCTTGTCACCAAATTAATGATGTTTAAGGTC
Source organism: Sambucus nigra (assembly GCA_949130495.1). NCBI lineage: Eukaryota > Viridiplantae > Streptophyta > Magnoliopsida > Dipsacales > Adoxaceae > Sambucus > Sambucus nigra. The sequence goes on along the minus strand of OX422218.1, from coordinate 312,397,388 downwards.
TGAGGTCACCATAATATGATGTTTACCCTCATGAATTTCCACCAAACTTAATGATGTTTAAACATAATGAAACAGTATTGACACAGGAACTACTCTTCTTATTAATATCCTCTTCATAAAATGATACATTTACATAGAAACAACTGTAACATCATATGTAATACTTCTTCAGGTGATCAGCGTGCTAGGGATTGGAGAAAGGTTCCCCTTTGATATTTTCTAGCTAGTAGGTACTGGGTACAACCTCATCGACTACTTTGTAAGGACCTTGCCAGTTCGAGTGGAGCTTATTTTCTTTCTGCAACGTATTCTTTAGCACTAGGTCTCTCACAGCTATAGGTCTTGATTTCACCCTTTGATTGTAGAACTTTGTTATTCTCTGCTGGTAGGCTGCCTGTCTGATCTCAGCATCTTCCCTTCTCTCTTAAATTAGATCCAAGTCAAGTCTTCTTTCTTCCCTGTTCCTTTGAGGATCATAGGTCTGAACTCTGTGGGTGGGGAGTCCTAATTCTGTAGGTATGATGGCTTCTGAGCCATGGGCTAATATAAATGGGGTTTCCCCCGTTGGTGTCCTTGCTATTGTTAGTAGGCACATAGCACTGCATAAACTTGTTCTATCCATATCCCCTTGGCTTCTTCCAACCTCTTCTTAATCCCATCAAGGATTGTTCGATTCGTGACTTCAGTCTGGCCATTTACCTGAGGTTGTCCAGGAGAAGAGAAGAACTGCTTGATCCCGACTCTCTCGCAATATTTCTCCAAGGAAGCATTCTTGAACTACATTCCGTTATCTGAGATGAGAGTGTTTGGGAGACTGTATCTGCATATGATGTTCTTACAAATGAACTGGAAGGTCTTTTTCTCGGTGATAGTGATCATGGGCTCAGCCTCTACCCACTTGGAGAAGTAATCGATTGCTAATATCAAAAATCGATAGTTGTTCGCAGCTCTTGGCAATGGTCCCACTAAGTCAATCCCCCTTACTGCAAATGGCCAAGGAGAACTGATTAACATCATAGGTTAATGAGGTTGATGAGGGATAGTAGATAATCTTTGGTACTTGTCACACCTCTTCACGTAGGCAACAACATCTTTGGCCAAGGTCGACCACCAGTATCCCTGCGTAATTATCCTCTTGGCTAAAGGTCTTCCTCCTATGTGACTGGAGTAAGAACCCTCGTGTACATCCTGCAGGACATGGGGGACCTCTGTGGGATGGACACATCTGAGGAGAGGTAGTAGGAATACTTTTTTATACAGGACATCTCCTATTATTAAGAACTTGGCAGCTCTGTACCTCAATTTCCTCCTTTCCATCTTTGATTCTGGAAGCTCTCCCTGTCTGATATATCTGATCAGCGGGTCCATCCATGAGTCCCCTAGGTTCAAGTTGAGGCAAGGTCTGGAAACCTCTTCTTCGTTAATGGTCTGTTTGAGCAAGATCTCGATCGGTACTATCCTTCTGATGCCAGCTCTTGTTGCTGAGGCCAACCTTGCTAGTGCATCTTCACGACTATTTTCTAACCGGGTTATCCTCTTCATCTTCACTTCTATGAAACTTCCTAGCATCATTCTTACCCTCTTCAAATATTTGGCCATCCTTTTATCCTTGGCCTCATATACTCCTAGGATTTGGTTGACAACTAACCTTGAGTTGCTGGGGACTAGGAGTTAGCAAATACTAAGAGATTTTGCCAAGGAGAGGCCTGCTATCAAGGCCTCATATTCTGACTCGTTGTTTGATGCTTTAAAGTTGAACCTAAGTGCATATTTAATATTGTTACCATCCGGGGCTGATAGTATCAGCCCTTCTCCCCTACCGCATTCACAAGAAGACCCATCGATGAAGAGGTTCCAAACATCTTCCCTTGAAGAGAAGTTCCCCTATGACAGGGTTCCTTGCTTGGAGAGGTACTTATTTTTTTCATTCTTAGCTACTCCTTTTCTGACTCTGCTGGACACAACCTCTTCTGGATTTTGGAAGATGTTAATGTCTGATTCTTCTACAATCTCTGGACTATTCTCAATTTCATCCTCTTCCTATGTAAACTCAGCAACAAAGTCTGTGAGCGCCTACTCTTTGATGGCAACCCTTAGTTGATAAATAATATCATACTCTCCCAACTCGATGGTCCAGGTCATCAATCTTCCTGACTTCTTGAGCTTGTGGAGGACCTGTCTTAGTAGTGAATCATGAAAAATGTTGCTAATGTCGTTTAATACAAGATTAAACTGTATAAGCAACTCTGAGATGTTTGTTGGAGAAACCCTTTTCTTTTGAAAATAAAATTATAAACAACAAGATGTGTTTACAAAAAAACTTATGTACGAGAGTAATCAAGACTTTGTAATCAGTTTTTAAAACAAGACAGTTTTAAAAATCAGCACACTATAGACTGAGATGAGGAGATGAAGATAATCAACACACAGTTTTTAACGTGGTAAAACCTCTCCCAACAGAGGAAACATCCACGGTGACTTCTAAGTCACAAAAACAAAAATCCACTAATAACAAATAATAGTTACGAACAATACAACATACATACACACAAATCAACCTATTATAAGTTTAGGAATATACCCCACTTGGTGTCCTTCTAACTTCTCATAGATCTGATTGTTGATGATGTTCTTCCAGTTTGATAACTTCCTTTGCTTTAGCTTCCTTATGTTGACTCAATGATCTTTGATCTTATACACAACACTTCCAATGTAGTAGTGTGTTAAGTGTTTGTGAAGTGATTCCTATCAACATGCATGAACTCACACACACTTAGATTTATAGACAGTCCTAGAAAAATTACATATAAAGTCTATATGCTGTGATTTTGTTTTCTTTCTTTCTTACAGAACTAAAAACCTTTCTGACCTTTAATATAACCCAGATTCCACGGATATTTCGCTTCAAAATCGGTCAAGATCTTAATCAATCTCGGTTTTAAAAATATTTTTGAGATTGAAAATCTCCAAGTGTGAATCCAACTAGGTCAAGGTTAAGTTTCGTAAGAACAGAAACCATAAAACATTTTCAAAACCAAATCAGTAAGATTTTCTTAAATCAAGTAAGAAATATGCAGATCTAGTGAAAATGTAACATGCAGAATGTAGATCTAAAGTTTCTATGAAAAAGAAGCACAGATCTTCACACGAATGTTTAAGTTGTAAACAAGATCATAGACAACGAGGTTACAACTTCAATATGAACAAACCACTCTCTCTCTCAAACACTCAAGGTTGTGTTTGGGTTTAGGTGTATACGAAGGTTTGATTCAGAAAATGAAGTGTTTAGGGTTAGGGTTTGGTTTTGGCTAACAGTTTCTTTCTCTCTCTTCTCTCTTTTCTTTTCTCTCTTCTCTCTCACTTCTCTCTTCTCTCTATTTTTTTTTTCTCTCAGAAATGACGAATGCCCAAAAGTCTTAAAAGTCTGAGAAGTGGGGGGTTTATATAGGGGTGAGGGAAGGTTCTGGAAATGCGCATGGAATCAATGGCTGAGATTAAGTCATACTACGATTGACTTGATCTAAGGGTTATAAAACAGCGGTGGTTAAGTCCAAAGTGATTGGTTCAAACGATGGCACACGGATAGGTTTAAAACACATGCAGACCATCGATCAACTTTGATCCAACGATCATCAATCCACCAGCGAACCCTCTCACATAACAAACAAAAATAGATGAACCAGGAGGATGACAAGTGTTGAAATATGAGTGGCTCACACACGCGCGTCCAAAGTAATTACAGTCAGCACCCTGAAGTCTCTAGCGCATTTAAATTCTACCCAAACAAACATTCCAATGAAAAATGAAGTTTTTAAAATAGAAATTTTACCCCACAAATTATATAAACACATTTTATTAATGAAAACATTTATTTAAAAGATGTTTAAAAATTCCCAAAAATAATTAAAACCACATTTTAAGGGGAATTAATCACACAATCAATTTTAAGCAATATATACACATGTATGCACTTCTAATTGTGTGTAGTGTGATTCAATTTATACCTTCTTGGATTATTGAAGAGGATTAGAGAGATAAGTTCTGAGGCTTTTTGGATTCTAGGATAGACAACCAATTTTGTCACTATTTCCAAATTAGATGAACACTTATACAGTATAGACTTAAGAAAGTCAAAGGTATAAGGTGCTTCCATCTCCTCCTTTTTAAATATGAGACAAAATCTCCTTTGAGTTAGCTTAAAACTCGTAGGGAACCAAAAAAAAAAAACCTAGTCCTATACAAAAGATACTATCTACCCATTTCCTAGAAAGTCAAAAATTACATAACTCAACTATTTACAAAATTTTACACTAGAAATGGTAGACAATCAGTAGAAGAGATTCCTGCAAATATGCACACTAAGATCAAGAAGTTTAGATGAAATGTGAACAAAACATTGAACCCGTAAGACTCAAATTTCTCCCCCATTTTGTCTCAAATGGACAAAGGGTAAAAATTAAGGTCTTAAGAGTTTTAATCAGCGTATACCATACCTATAGAATTTCGCAAATACATAAATCTATTATAGTCTAGAGGTTTAGTGAACATGTCTGCAAGTTGCTGATCATTAGGCAGGTAATGGATTTCTAACTCCTTAGTTTCAACAAGTTCACGTATAAAATGATGCCTTATTTTAATATGCTTAGTTCGCGAGTGTTGAACCGGGTTTCTAGATATGTTAATGGTGCTTTGATTGTCACAATACAATTGTAACTGATCTTCTTTATCCCATAATCGCTTAACATTTGTTTTATCCATAACAACTGAGCACAACAACTTCCTGCTGCTATATATTCGGACTCAGCCGTAGATAAAGATGTGCAATTCTATTTTTTGCTACTCCAACCAACCAAATTATTGCCTACATAATAAAAGGCACCTGATGTACTTTTACTATCATCAGTACAACCGGCCCAATCAGCATCAGTATACCCTATGATGGTGCTACAGGTATCCTTAGTATACCTAAGTCCAAGATTAAGAGTGCCTTTTATGTACTTTATTATACGTTTTACACACAATAAATGGCTCTCTTTAGGGTTATTCTGGTAACGAGCATACAGACATACAACATACATTATATCTGGTCGCGAGGCAGTTAGATAGAGTAGGCTACCAATCATACTACGATACAGTGTGGAATCAACTGACTTTCCAGTTTCATCTTTACATAATTTAACAGTAGTACTCATAGGCGTTTTGGCAACTTTAGCATTATCTAAACCAAATTTCTTAACAAGATCTAAGGCATACTTGGTTTGAGAGACAAATAGACCATCAGAATTCTGTTTCATTTGAAATCCTAAGAAAAGTTGTAGCTCCCCCATAAGGGACATGTGAAACTCCTTATGCATAATAGCAGAAAAAGATTTAACTTCAGAGTTTGAAGTTGACCCGAAAATGATGTCGTCTACATAGACTTGGGCTATAATAATGTTTTTGTCAAAAATTTTGACAAAGAGAGTCTGGTCATTTCCTCCTCTCTTAAAACCCTTATCCAACAAAAAGTTGGAAAGGCGTTCATACCAAGCTCGAGGAGCTTGTTTCAAGCCATACAAAGCCTTTTTTTAGACGAAAGACATGGTCAAGGTATTTAGGATCAATGAACCCTTTGGGTTGTTCTACATATGTTTCTTCGGACAGAATTCCATTGAGGAAGGCAGACTTGACATCCATTTGATAAAGTGTAAATTTTAAGTGACACGCTATGGCGAAAAGAAGTCGAACAGATTCAAGACGAGTGACAGGGGCAAAAGTATCGCTAAAATCAATTCCTTCTATTTGTGAGCAGCCTTGAGCAACTAGTCTAGCTTTGTTTCTAAGGATGACCCCATTTTCATCAGATTTGTTCTTAAAAATCCAACGTGTCCCAATAACATTTTTGTTTTGAGGCCGCGGTACAAGATACCAGACATCGTGAATGACAAATTGTAAAAGTTCTTCCTGCATAGCAGAAATCCAGTGTGTGTCATTCAATGCTTCATTAACATTTTTCGGTTCCACAAGGGAGACGAAACATGCATAATTAGCATAATTTCTTAACTGGGATCTAGTACGAACTGGCTCATTAGGATTACCGACCACGTTGTCAATGGGATGATCTTTAGAGACCCAGCCAGGTACTTCTGGACTCTCACTAGGTAATGAGTCATCTATTTCTGGTGAATCAGTTTTGAAATCATTTTCAGATTCAACCACAATAGGTGATTCAGATATCTTATTTTCGACAATAGTGTCGCTTACAATTACATTTATCGATTCCATAAGGGCCTTGGTACGCAGATTGTATATACGATAAGCACGACTGTTTGGGGAGTATCCTAAGAAGATGGCTTTATCACCACGTGTCTCGAATTTAGACAGATGTTCTCTGTCTTTACAGACATAACAATGACTTCCGAAAGTTCTTTGATATTTCAGATTAGGCTTCTTACCGTACCATAACTCATAAGGGGTTTGTTTAGAGTTTTTCCTAAGGTAAACCCTATTAATGATATGACATGCAGTTCTAATAGATTCTACCCAGAAGTATTTAGGTAGAGATTTGGCATGCAACATGACACGTGCCATCTCTTGAAGAGTTTGGTTTTTCCTTTCAGCAATACCATTCTGCTGAGGAGTTTTAGGGGCACTAAATTCATGTTTGTAACCATTGTAGTCACAATATTCAACTATTCCTGTGTCTATGAACTCTCCCCCTCTATCACTACGAATACGATTGACTTGTGTGTCCTTCTCATTTTCAATTCTTAGTAAAATTTTCAAAAAATTCTGAAACGTGTCAGATTTTTGTTTCAAGAAGGCAACCCAAGTGAATCGTGTGAAATCATCAACCATGACAAGGATATAACTGTGTCCACAAAGACTAACAGTTCTAGAGGGACCAATAAGGTCCATATGTATGAGATCTAGAGGTCTAGAGGTGAGAATGTCTTTAACCTTTTTATGCGAAGTCTTAACTATTTTTCCTTCCTGGCAATGACCACAGACAACACTTGAAATAGGTTTAATTTTAGGAATTCCTCTAACAATCTCTTGATTAGACAATCTACCAAGGATATCATAACTTAGGTGACCCATACGATTATGCCAGATTTCATTGTCATCCATTCTGACAATGTTACAGGTTTCAGAACTAGTCTTGACAGTATAACAATTGTCAGGTGTTCTAAATCCTGTAATAATGCATTCACCTTTATCATTTAGAATTTTACAATTGTTCTTTGAAAAGGTGACTGTATGGTCAGAGTCACAAAATTGTGATATACTTAGGAGATTGGCTTTAAGGCCTTTAACTAAAAGTACATTTTCCAGAACTGGCATTCCTTCTTCTTTTAGGGTTCCTTTACCTATGATCTGGGATGAAACTCCGTCACCAAAAACTACTTTCCCACCAGCAAATCTGGTTTTGTTTAAAAGTTTGGTTTCATCTCCTGTCATATGTTTGGAACATCCTGAATCTAAATACCAACCAGATGAAGTGTGTTCAGCTTTTAAGGCAGTGATAACAATGTTACACTTCATTTGGGGTAAAAGATCATCTTTTCTAATCCAAATAGCTCTAGTTTTAGTTTTGCGCAAGTTTGCCCTCATTTGATAAAATTTTCGAGAAACAACTTTTTGTCGAAAAACATTTGGAGCAACAAACTGATTATTGTGGAAAATTTGAGCTTTTGGTTTAGGAAAGTTTCTGGGAGCCTTTCTCTTAAATGAACTCTTAGTTTTGGTCTTTCTATTTCTGTAGTTAGAGTTCTTATCAGGTTGTCTTGGAAGGACTTAATGGTTAGGATTTTGCCTAGAATAGTTAAAGTTCTTGTAGACAGAAGAGTTGTACACATGGGTGTTCAGACGCCTAGCATAACAACCTTCAAAGGAATGACCATAAATGTCACAGTAGGAGCAATATTGATTGCTTGAGGGATGAACTTCCTTAGGAAAACTTCTAAAAATGGGTTTGACAGCATTCTGTTCAGAAGTCCTATTCCTAGGAGGTATGGTCTTATAGGTCGAATCAGCCTTTCTGATCAAAGGACAAACGTATTTAGTCTTAAGTGCAGTGTCAGCCTTAGAATTACTAGACTCTCCAATGTCTTTCTGTTGTTGCTTTTGATCAAATTCCTCTTTAATAAAATGAAAGTCTGGACATGTTTCAATTGGTCTTTTGCCCCCAGACACAAACTTAATAGGTTCAAGATTTGTAGTTTGTGGTTTGTTCTTAGGGCAAAATCCAATACCGGTTCATTATCAGAATTGGTCTTGGAGTCAACAACAAAGTCAGTAAAACAATTTGAATTGTTTTCAAACTTAGAGAATTTTTTGAAAACAGTAGCTGTCTTTGTTTTTGCTTCCTCCAGTTCTAATAATGTTCCCTTATATTTCATTTCCAGGGTTTCATTAGTTTTAGTCAACTCTTTTAATTTTTGATCAAAAGTTTCAATTTCAGATTGATGAGACAGACACTGGTTAGTGTACTCTTCGGCATTCAGCTTCACAATAAGACTTAGATCATCTAATTTCTTAGTCAGGTCTCTAACAGTCTTCTCCAGTCTAGTGCCTTTTTTGAGAGTTTTAGCATACAAAGTATGAATATCTGGGAGGTCATCTGTGTCTGAGTCGCTAAGTGAAGTGTCTGTAGTGACCCCTAACGATTCAGTTTTAGTACTCACGCACCTATTTACATCGTCGTTATCGAGATCACTTTGACTCACACACACGAAACTAGAACTAGCAACATTTTCAGATAATAAAGCATATAGGCCAGTCAAAACAGTATTCACACAAGCAAGAGTAGGAGCATCATTATCACACACATGCATATCATCATTGTAAATTATCTTAGCATAAAAGGACATGCAAGGGTCAAGTACATTTGATGACTCAAGTTCCTCTTCATCAGAGTCACTTGAATCATTCCAAGTTTTACAGACATTGGCTCTATTGTGTGTGTTGGCTTTAATCAGATTAACTCTGCAATCGTGAGCAATGTGACCTAGTTTCCCACATCTAAAACATTCAATCTTTTTAAGGTCTCTAGTGGGTCTGGAGTTGTTGTCCTTAGGATGTTTGTCAAGACATCTCTCATGAGGTTTGGGATTAGATAGAGTAGGATAATTAAGCTTGCCTTGTTTAGTTGCCTGTTTGTTTCTAAATTTAACAATTTTCTTAAATTGTTTAGACATTAAGGCAATCTGATTATCTAGTTTGTCTATATCACACTCCTCATCAGAGTCAGAGTTGATCAAATTAGTCTCAAGTTTAGATATCTTAGAGGCAAAACTCAAGTTAGAGTTGGGATGTTTTCTTTGTGAATGATTTAATTGTTTCTTAAAGTCTAATTCCATTTCCACAGTCCTAAGTTTGCTAGTGAGTAACTCAGGGGTAAGGTTTTGATCACTCATTTCCTCAATAGCATACCTCTTGCTGTCAAACTTTTGTGGTAATGATCTTAGAATTTTAGAGACAATTTCATTCCTATCATAAGTTATACCATTAGCATGCAACTTAGTAACTATATCAGTTAAGTTCATGTAAAAGTCATCAAAAGACTCAGAGTTAGACATAATCAAAGAGTTGTACTGCTGGGTAAGCATTTGAGTTTTAGCAGCTTTAACTCTTGAGTCTCCTTCATGGGCAGTGATTAATGTGTCCCAAGCTTCCTTAGAAGTGGCACAAGATGAGATTCTCTTGAACTCATACTCATTAATAGACATAAAAATGGCATTCTTGCCTTTATTGTTATTTCGAGAAATAGTTTTCTCTTCTTGGGTAAACTCACTTAAGATTTTCTTTACCCTCTCATCACTTCCTTCAGTGGCTGGTTTAGTAGGATAAGTGTATTCGTTTTCAATGATGTCCCAAACATCATCTCCTAAAGTCCCTTGGATGAAGGCAACCATTCTTACTTTCCAGTAAGCAAAGTTGTTTCCATCAAAGAGTGGAGGTCTGGACAGATTACCAAACCTTTCATTCTTCTCGTCCATAGTTGGGTTTTTCAGAAAACGATTTCAGAAACACAATATCTTTTTGAAATAAAAGTTAACAGGGCTCTGATACCAATTGAAAAACGTTGCTAATGCCTTTTAATACAAGATTAAACTGTATAAGAAACTCCGAGATGTTTGTTGGAGAAACCCTTTTCTTTTGAAAATAAAAATTATAAACAACAAGATGTGTTTACAAAAAAACTTATGTACGAGAGTAATCAAGACTTTGTAATCAGTTTTTAAAACAAGACAGTTTTAAAAATCAGCACACTATAGACTGAGATGAGGAGATGAAGATAATCAACACGCAGTTTTTAACGTGGTAAAACCTCTCCCAACAGAGGAAACATCCACGGTGACTTCTAAGTCACAAAAACAAAAATCCACTAATAACAAATAATAGTTACAAACAATACAACATACATGCACACAAATCAACCTATTCTAAGTTTAGGAATATACCCCACTTGGTGTCCTTCTAACTTCTCATAGATCTGATTGTTGATGATGTTCTTCCAGTTTGATAACTTCCTTTGCTTTAGCTTCCTTATGTCGACTCAATGATCTTTGATCTTATACACAACACTTCCAGTGTAGTAGTGTGTTAAGTGTTTGTGAATTGATTCCTATCAACATGCATGAACTCACACACACTTATATTTACAGACAGTCCTAGAAAAATTACATATAAAGTCTATATGCTGTGATTTTGTTTTCTTTCTTTCTTACAGAACTAAAAACCTTTCTGACCTTTAATATAACCCAGATTCCACGGATATCTCGCTTCAAAATCGGTCAAGATCTTAATCAATCTCGGTTTTAAAAATATTTTTGAGATTGAAAATCTCCAAGTGTGAATCCAACTAGGTCAAGGTTAAGTTTCGTAAGAACAGAAACCATAAAACATTTTCAAAACCAAATCAGTAAAGATTTTCTTAAATCAAGTAAGAAATATGTAGATCTAGTGAAAATGTAACATGCATAATGTAGATCTAAAGTTTCTATGAAAAAGAAACACAGATCTTCACACGAATGTTTAAGTTGTAAACAAGATCATAGACAAAGAGGTTACAGCTTCAATATGAACAAACCACTCTCTCTCTCAAACACTCAAGGTTGTGTTTGGGTTTAGGTGTATACGAAGGTTTGATTCAGAAAATGAAGTGTTTAGGGTTAGGGTTTGGTTTTGGCTAACAGTTTCTTTCTCTCTCTTCTCTCTTTTCTTTTCTCTCTTCTCTCTCACTTCTCACTTCTCTCTCACTTCTCTCTTCTCTCTATTTTTTTTCTCTCAGAAATGACGAATGCCCAAAAGTCTTAAAAGTCTGAGAAGTGGGGGGTTTATATAGGGGTGAGGGAAGGTTCTGGAAATGCGCATGGAATCAATGGCTGAGATTAAGTCATACTACGATTGACTTGATTTAAGGGTTATAAAACAGAGGTGGTTAAGTCCAAAGTGATTGGTTCAAACGATGGCACACGGATAGGTTTAAAACACATGCAGACCATCGATCAGCTTTGATCCAACGATCATCAATCCACCAGCGAACCCTCTCACATAACAAACACAAATAAATGAACCAGGAGGATGACAAGTGTTCAAATATGAGTGGCTCACACACGCGCGTCCAAAGTAATTACAGTCAGCACCCTGAAGTCTCTAGCGCATTTACATTCTACCCAAACAAACATTCCAATGAAAAATGAAGTTTTTAAAATAGAAATTTTACCCCACAAATTATATAAACACATTTTATTAATGAAAACATTTATTTAAAAAAATGTTTAAAAATGTTTAAAAATTCCCAAAAATAATTAAAATCACATTTTAAGGGGAATTAATCACACAATCAATTTTAAGCAATATATACACATGTATGCACTTCTAATTGTGTGTAGTGTGATTCAATTTATACCTTCTTGGATTATTGAAGATGATTAGAGAGATAAGTTCTGAGGCTTTTTGGATTCTAGGATAGACAACCAATTTTGTCACTATTTCCAAATTAGATGGACACTTATACAGTATAGACTTAAGCAAGTCAAAGGTATAAGGTGCTTCAAATCAGTGAGGACGACCATAGAATAGGCTTGGAACTATGTCTTCATTTTCTTGGAAGCGTGTATCAGGGAATACGCCAACTTTTCCATTCGAGGATAATTCTGTTCAGACCCTTAAAGGGCCTTACTATTAAAATATATCGGCCTTTGCACTCCATCGACTTCTCTTACTATGGCTGCACTTATAGCTGACTCTGAGATGACTAAATAAACATATAACTTCTCTCCCAGAATGGGCCTAGATAAGAGTATAGGGGATCCAAGGTAGGATTTGAGATTCTTAAAGGCTTTATCACACTCCTCGTCCCATTCTAAGGCCTTTCTAAGCACTTTGAAAAAAGGAAGACAATTGTCTGTAGCTCTGGAGACAAACCTGTTGAGTGAAGCAACTCGTCGAGTTAGCCTTTGAATGTCTTTTATAGTTCTTGGTGTCTTCATTTCAAGCAGATCTTTAATCTTCTCAGGGTTGGCCTCTATTCCCCTTTGATTGACTATAAATCCAAGAAACTTTCCTGCTCTTACTCCGAAGACACACTTAGTAGGATTGAGCTTCATCCTATATAAGTCCATGGTGTCAAAAGTCCTCTCCAGGTCGGCTACGTGAGTGAAGGCATTCAATCTTTTTGTCAACATGTAATTTACATATACCTCCATGGTCTTACGAATCTGATCTTCAAACATCTTATTTACAAGACGTTGATACGTGGCCCCTGCATTCTTTAAGCCGAAGGGAATGACCTTATTGTAATAGGTCCCCTTGTCTGTGATGAATGATGTCTTCTCTAAGTCTTTGGCATCCATGAAGATCTAATTATACCCTAGATACGCATCCATGAAGCTCATAAGTTCATGCCCTGCAATGGTATCTACCATCTGATCAATTCGAGGTAAGGGATAACTGTCTTTTGGGCAAGACTTGTTCAGATCAGTGAAGTCTACACACATCCTCCATTTTTTGTTAGTTTTTAGCACGATGACGACGTTAGATAACCACTCAGGGTATATGATCTCTCTGATGAATTTTGCCTCTTCCAGCTTTCTGACTTTTTCCCTGATTATGTCGTACTTTTCCTTAGAATAAACTCTTATTCTTTGCTTGATTGACTTAGCATCTTCTGCCACATTGAGTTTGTGACACATAATTTTTGGGTCAATTCCTGGCATATCTGCATGGCTCCAGGTGAAGACATTCCGTCTCTTCCTTAGAAGCTTTACCAGCTCTTCTTTGATTTCGGGTCTTAGGGATTTGCCAATTTGGATGGTTTTTTTTGGCTCGTCCTCATTGAGGACGATGGATTCTACCTCTTCCACAACTTCTCCCTTCTTCAGTTTTATTTCATCCCTAGGATCAAGAGTATCAATGTTATATGTTGTTATTGCCTTCTTATGGGCCTCTCTGTCTTCCTTCGAGTTGAAGTATCATTTTCATGCCGAGGTCTGGTCACCTTGCACTTCCCCTACCCCATAGGGGGTCAGGAATTTTAGCATTTGGTGGATCATCGATGGCACGACCTCAAATTCTTTGAGGGCCACTCGTCTTATGATGAGGTTGTAGGCCAAGAAGACATTTTCATCCAACGAAAAATTGATCTTCTAGGTCAACCTCTTAGGCCACTCGTCTCCCATTCGTACATCCATATCATACATGCCCAACGGATGGACCGTTTCACCGTTGAAGCCCATCAACGGATGATGATAGGGTACTAGTCTCACTCTGCTGAGGCCTTGGCTCTTAAAACAGGGCCAGGACATCACATCTGCTGAACTTCCTCCATCTACGAGGATCCTCTTTACCTCACATCCGTACACTCTTATTATAATTATTAGAGGGTCATCATGCGGAGCTAAGATACCTTTGAAGTCGAGTCGGAAGAATCCAACTACAAGAGTATCCATATCTACCTTCTTCCTCTTCAGCTTAGCCTCTAATGATGCCAGATTCACAACCTCTATTTTAGTTACTGACTTAGCCTCTGCCACATGAGCTTTACGGTCGACTACTTCGAAGCCACCCCAGCTAGTCCTCCATATATGGTGTTAACACCGAAGGAGATCATACCAACCCTCTTCACATGGGCATTTTTGTTTTTCGGTGGGAGGTCAGGATCGTCCTCATCATCCCCATCTGAGTCATCATCTCTTCTTACTAGGGGATCTTCTCGACATCTGTGGTTCTTCTTCTTTTTAGGGTCATCTCTTCCCCTCATAGGAGCTTTAACGTCGACATACTTCCTGAGCGTTCTAGACTCCAACATCTTCTCGATCTCAGCCTTCAAGGCAAAGCACCTGTCGGTCACATGGCCATGATCCTGGTGAAACTCGCACCATAGGTTCTTATTCCTGTTATGTAAAGGTGATTTTAGCTTCTCCATCCATCTTAGGGACCTGTCATTCTTTATCTCGTTGAGGATGTGTTCGCAGCTCACGGTGAGAGGAGTATAGTGTGCAAACTTTTCATTTGCAGACCTCTTTTTTTAGTCTTTCTTCCTTTGTAATTTCTCGCTGCTGCTTCCATTCTCATCCTTATACTTTGCAGCCATAGCCTCTTCAGCATTCATGACCCTTCCTGCAGTTGCTAACAGCTCTTCCATGGACTTTGGAGGATCTTCAATAAGCTTCCACAATAACTTCCCCTTCTGGAGTCCTCCGATGAGGGTTGTCATAGCTATATTCTCTTCGTAATCTTCAATCTCTAATTTTTATTTGTTGAATCTAGGAATGTAGTCTCTTAGGATCTCGTTCTTGCCTTGCTCGACATACACCAGATAAGTGGTCTTCTTCTGTGGTCTTACCCCAAAATAGAAATTATGAATAAACCATTCAGCCAAGCCCTTAAAGTTCTCAACAAAGTTCTTCGGAAGATATGTAAACCAAATATGCGCAGCTCTCCTTAAAGTCCCAGAGAAGGCCCAACAGCTCATCTCATCTGGGATTGAGTAAATGTCTATTGCAGACTGGTACATCTCAATATGGTGCACATGGTTGGTACTACCATCATACTTGGGAGACACTGTAGGTGGTTTGAACTTGGAAGGGGTTGGAAAGTTCACTATCTTTTCCACAAATGGGGAGCCCTATGAGAACCCTTTTTATAGTGGGTCTCGGATTTTGATTAGGTTCCTTATCTTCTCTTCAAGACATTGAATGGAGTCATTCCATGGATTTGCAATTTCGGCCTAGCTGACGTTGTCCCCATCCACCTCTAATGGGTGGACTGAGGGTTCCCTAGCTGTAACACAACGTTGGCTATTTACCTCCTCTTGACCCCTATCTCAGCCATGTTGGGGTCGGCTATGATGAGGCCGATGTTCCCCATATTCCCTTTGTGAGCCTCCTACACTTCTGGACATGGATAACCTCTGCCTTAGGTCATTAACTGGGTCGAGCCTTTCAAAGGCCGACCCTCTGCTCAAATGATTAAAAGCTGATCCTCTTTGTTGGGCACCACCATCTCTTCTGCCCCACAACCTCTGCTTTGCTGGATAGGACGTACCGTGTTGTTCGAAACCTCATACGGCTCCCAGTAGTCTTCTGGAGCATCCTCTGCCTCCATATAGTCATACCTATGCTCGGGGCAAGGGTTTTTTAGCAACGTCCCTCCTCCGTTGAGGGGTAGGTTGGTCTTTTTGCGGTGCCTGGGGTGGTCCCCTGGCTTCAGGATGGGGTTGACCAGCTATCGGAGTAATCATCTCCGGTGAGACCCCAGGTGGCCTCATCATATTTTGACTGAGTTGTGCAAATTTCTCCTTTATTGTCTGATGTGTCGTGGACAAGGACCTCAAGGCTACTGCCACCTTAGCCATTTTGGACTCGGGTGGTGCCTAGCTGGAACTAGGCCCTCCATCACAATATGGTGAAGGAGGTGGTGGTAACTACGGTGCCATATGTTAAAACTAAAGAGCTTGCGAAGAAGATGAACTTAATACCCTAAATGACCTCTTTCAGTGGTGAAACAACTCCACGCGAGGGGTGAGGCTTGGTTCACCACCAGAGTCTCCGATGAGGTTAAGTAACAAAAAAGGAAGAGATAGCTTCTAGTTCCCACAGACGGTGCCACTAGGTAAGGTTTTGACAATCTCAAGCAAGTGATAACAATGGCAACACAAAAGAATATAAGTGTGTATATAGAAGGAGGTGAGGAGAAGAGGATGAACACTTGAATGTAAGTGGTTTACCTAATTTAGCCTACGTCCACTGTGCAAGTGAGTGAGTAATGTCACTAAAATAAGTCACTAATGGCCATGGATATAATCTCCCAAGCTTTCTCTTTCTACTGTGCAAAATGATAGAGTTTCAGCTATGGTTGCAATTATAGATCCCTTTATAAGGTTGAGGATGACCTCAATATATAGTTCTTGGGGGTTGTAATGTACCTCCCCAAGCATGCAATGTGCATGTGAATGGAGATCCAACCAGTGCAATGGTGGCACCTGGCTGATCTCAACTAAGTAATGATGACCTCAATATTCCCTCACGTGGAGGGAATGATTAAGTTATAACAGATTTGTCCACGTGTTCCAAGACATACATGTGTGCATAGATGCTCAACTATCTTTGCTTGGTACCAACCTCGGACTAAATGAGTACGAGGTTGGCGAAGTATGACCCCAACCTTAGCTGAGGATTATATGATGACCTTGGATGGGATGCCAACCGATGTTAGATATCTGGAACATCGGCTAGGGCCGATGCTATCTTGACACTTGATGCTGAGCCTGTAAGGCTTTGCTGATCTTAGGTGAAACTTGTAACATCGACTATGGCTGATGTTGATGTTGATGCTGATGGATAACCCATGTACATACTTACCTCAGATGGTGCCCTCATCGAGGGGATACTTGTAACGTCGACTGTGGCCGACCTAATGGATAGCTGACCCCATGAGTCATGCAGATCTCCGTGGATGCCTAATCATGGTGATACTTGCAACATCGACTGTGGCCGAGCTGGTGAAGGATGACATCACAGATGGGTAATCCTGAGCTATTTCTACCTTGACCGTCATACAGGACGAGGTTAATGTCGCTGAGCTGGCAGGTGCACTTTCGGCATATCAATAGGATTGAATGATTGTATATATATTTAGAGTAAATATATATCCTATAGGTGAAGGTGATACGAGTTCTCTAAGATGTAAATCTTGTGTGATTTTGGTGTACTAGTTTATTAGGGTCGAACGATCGCACTTAGAGACAATTGCTGATATGTTGACCCCCAAGGATTTAAATAGAGGTCTTACTTGAGTACTAGAGATGGTACTCAAAATAAGTATCTGAGGTTATAGGATGTGTGTGGAGGGCATAACGGATCCCGACGATCAACATTGTCAAGGAGTAGTGTATCGGGGGGTTCCTTGTTTGGATTTCGCTTTGCGAGACATCCCACACAGGAAACGTAGAGCAATGTTGAGAGTGGGGAAAAGTTTAGTCCTTAGTACTCGGGTGTATGTTGTGTAGTGATAGAATGTTTTATAAGATATATATATATATATATAGTTTGGGTGAAAACTTAGGGTACGATATGATGAGAGGATTTTTTGGTTATCCTTAGAAGATATCAAGTTCATAAACTTAGGTACATATGCATACGTTTAGGTGCGCGCTTTAGTTGAGGGGTGAGTTTGGGGGTTCCAAGGGAGTTCCAAGGGAGTGCGACTCCACTTTATTTATGAAATTGTGCATTTATAATTATTATGCACTTGCTATAAACGTTTTTACACCTCAGGCTCTGACTCGTTTATTTTCTCCTCTTGTTATATATATATATATATATATATATTATACTATAGGTGTCCCACCACAAGGATACCGATGATGCTATTCTATCCAGTGTCTTGGGATCCGTAACAGACGCAGACTGTTGTGGGATTTTGTTAAAGTCGCTTCATACCATTTGTAAATCTAGATAGGATTCATTTTGGTGTATCGGGTTTATACCCAAAAGTTACTTTTAGCATTTTTATACTTCTCTCATCTGGTTTGTTGTATTATCTATTACCCGACAACATATTCAGGTATATCTCTTTTATTGTACTTGTTACTTTTTACTTGAGTACATCCTTTTATAGTTGTGCGTGAGTGCATTTTTTTTATCTTGCTTAGTAGTTATTTTATTGTTAGCATGATGTTCACTGTATGCTTTTAAATTTTTTGGCATCCGCTTATTATGGTTTTGGGTAGTTAGCAGCTTTTATTTTAGTATCGATAGTGGATGCTAATAATGATCCACTTGAGATACGTGCTTTATTTTAGTATAGGGCTGGCCACCCGTTATTACTTTAAGCAGGGTGTCAAATGTGGTATCAGAGCATCAGGTTCTAGTGTCTTTAGAATCTGTGCGAGTTTTCTACGTTATTCCGTTAGCGTTCATGATGTAGAGCCCTATTATTAGGATTTTTGAATTCACTACGCCTATATTTTCTTCTACGATGTGTAATCACGTGAATGACGTTCTGATACAATTGCTTTCATCTTAGACATCTCCGAGAAGAAGTCTTCTAGGCAGGGCAAATAGAGGGGCTGAGAACATAGAACCCCATATGCCTATAGGGACTGTGACTGTAGCCGAAGTTGCCATTTTAGTGGTACAAGCCGTTGATGTTGTCATTGCTGTGATGGCACTTCATTTGGCAGTTTTGATAGCTCAGGACCACCTAGGTCCACCTGTGTGGGAAAGAGTACGAGAAGCCTTTATAAAAAGGACATCATCCAAAGAATTCGAGGGAGTGTAGCTGATGCAATTGTTGTATTGCAGTGGAAGAAGGACATACAAGGCACCATAGGATGGTGGAATGCAGTGAGGTGCCGAAATGAGTTCTCTCTGTCTTTAAACTCTGGGGTACCGCTCCCCAACAGTGTAAGTCAGTCACCATGTCGGAGCAGATAGAGATGCAATGCTCATATCCGATTTTTGGGTACACTTTGTCTAGAGGTATTTTCCTTCTGCAGTTTAGACGAAAATGAGAAAGATATTACTAGAGGTGACTCAAGTTGATCGAACAGTGGTTGAGTACGAAGAGGAATTTATTCAACTATCGAATTTTGTGCCATATAATAATATATGGAGGAGGAGATAATAGTGAAGTCCTTAGGAGGATGAGACTGGTAAGTTCGGTAGCATTTGTGAGAGAAATCGACATTTTTGACTTTTAACGATACGATGAACATGGCAGTGGCAAGCTATCAGGAGTATCATCTTCATTAAAGGGACTAAGAAATTTAGGAACTCAGGTTCAGCAAGTAGGACTGGAGGAGATGAGGCCAGCTGAGTAAGATCATCGCCGCGACAGGGTTTTAGGCAGGATGGTCTAGGGCCGTAATATCGTTTTATCCCTCAGGATGGACAGGAAGGATTTTTTTGGGAAACGTTTCTTTGAGAAGAATTAGACCCTAGGAAGTGGTATTGTCTTAGAAGAGGTAGATGACGACTTTTGAGGAGGTCTTGGACGTGCAATTCCTATAATAGTTCCTAGGCCCGTTTAGGCAAGAAAACTTTGAATGGGACCCATTGATGAAGTGAGGTAATTGGAGTATGGGGGTAAAAGGTAAATTATTCTCCCTTGTGCTGAGGTAATGTTTTGAGCGGAATTGGGAGCGCCGTATGTAAAGTAGAGTGAGTGGTTAACCGTTATAACCATATAGCATATGGGATTTCCCTGAAGGGAGGAGTGAGTATATGTGGCACCAGGGTAATATCTTTCGGGAAAATAGATTGTTTCGGGATGTGCTAGTGGAAATTTATGATTTCTCTATTTTTTGGAGTGCAAATTATTAAAACGTGTTTCGTGGAAATGATAAGGCTATCATTAGACAGTTAGGCTAGATGCGCATGAGTGTATTTTTCCGTTTATGCAAGGGTCTATTTAATGGCAATTCTTGGATGTGATGTCAAGGATTTTTATTTCTGAGACGATTCAGGGTTTAGTAGGATTCGCGTTGAGCAAGGAATTCAGCTCATGGTTGTGATAGTTTTTAGAACTAGGTGTTAGTAAGAGTATTGTATTTGTGGATGCCTTATGTTTTAAACACGAGGTGTTTTATTTGGTGTGTCTAAAGACACAAAACTATCTATATTATATTTTTTATAGGCCTTTGGGTAATATTTATGGTTCAAAAATCTTTTATAAAACCTTAGCCCTAATTTAACTAATCTCAATTGCCGACGGAGCTACACAATAGTGTATTAGGAGGGTTCCTTGTTTGGATTTTGCTTGCGAAACCTCCCTCGCATGAAAGTAACTAATGTCAGGAATTGAGAAGAGTTCAATAATTGGAAATTTCAAATTTTTACAACTTAATACGCTATTATAGAATAATTTGGTAAGAGTTATATTATGGGTTAAGGCAAGTGGAGCCGAGTATGTTATGTAATTGGGATCGAGTAGAGGGTGTATGGGCGCCCTGGTTAATAAATTCGATTTCTAAATGAAGTAATTCCCCGAGAGAAGTGGGAGAAAGAGGTATAGAAATTTTGAGGGTAGACGACATGATAACTAGTTCAAATTCGGAGTCCAAGGATTAACTTAATTTTGGGGACGAAATTATAGTAAGGGGGGAAGTTTGTAATACCCCGTGATTTTGGGACTGAAAAATTAAATTTTTAGGATAAATAAAAATTTACTTAAATCGGAGAATTTTAAAATTTGGCAATTGAGTTAGAAAATTGAGGACATTATAAAGTATTCCAGATGACGACTCTGAGTGCGCGGTTGATTTCAGATCGGTCGAGATAGTCAAATTGACTATCCTTGGGATTTATTTTGGTTCCGAAATATTTTTAAGCTAGTTTGACTCGAATTGGAGTAAATAGAGTCATTTAAAGTGTGTATTATCATTTAAGATTGGGATTTAGAATTTAAAGGCTTTGGAGGCTTACAAAATAAGCCAATCTAATTTGTGTGTGTGTGTGTGTGTGTGTGTGTGTGTGTGTGAGAGAGAGAGAGAGAGAGAGAGAGAGAGAGAGAAGAAGAAGAAAAAAAGAAGGGATAAGAGAGAGAGGAGAAGGCTTGGAGATTTCTGGCCAATACGCGATCTCGAGGGTGATTCAACCTCTACAATTTCGAGGCAAGTGTTTAATCTTGCTAAATAATTCATATGTGTATTTGATTTCATAAATTGTGGGGAAAAATATGGATTTTTGGGTATTTATACCAAAACCTATATTTTGGGTTTTAAACCTTGCATTTGATGTTTATACATGGGTTTAAGGGTGTATAACTTGAAAGGATTTGATATAGGATGAGTTTTGATGTTGGAAACTTGTTGGGGTTAATGATAAATGGTTGGAAGTGGATAAATTTGGGTTTTGGGAATTTTAGGTTTTGGAGAAAAATTAAGTCATTCGTAGTTTGCTGAACAGGCTGAATCGATTCAACCCCCTTCCCGAATCGATTCAGAATGTTGCAGGTTTACAGGTCTGAGTGACCGAATCGATTCGGATTCAAAACCGAATCGATTTGGCCTAAGTCAAACTACCAGGTCCTTTGAACCGAATCGATTCGTATTGGGGGGAGAATCGATTCGCTGGGCCGAATCGATTCGGAAACAGAGCAGTTTTGAGAAATTTTCCTAGAGTTACTTTTACTCCATTTCGGTTGGATTTCTCGATTTGGAATTTTTATATATGACGCGAGAGATACTTTTTGGGGATTTTTCGAGGGCTTCTTACATGATATGATCGTGGGGATGTATCGAACTAGTTTGGGAATATACATATGTATTGGAGTCCGTTGCATCGATATAATGGGAGATTTCATTAAGGATAGGAGTCCTATATAGAGATTAGACGTGAGTTAGTATATGATGTAAGTTTGAGGATCTTTCGAGGGAGTTAGGAAGGTATGACGCAAAATTATTATACAAAATTTTGTGTTTAATTCTTCCAGCGATGGGATTCTTATTTAGATACAATTGGCGATTTACGAGAGAGAGATCGTATGCCTTTAATGAAGTTAAATTTAAGTATTCAGTCTTAAATGCGATAATGTTTAAGGTTCACATGAGTAATCAAACCGTAATCTGAATTTTGAGGGATTTAAAGTATCACCGTCAAATAGTTGTATTCGTACCTATAGCAGGGGTACTTATCATATATCGGTGTGCATACGGATATAGATGGTGGGTGTATAGTTATTAATATATATGTTCGATTTGGAGAGAGTATCCTTAATGTTGGATATAATGGGAGAGTATTCATGTCATACTATGTTTCAAGTGAGGGACTATGTAAGGAAAATGCACTGGGTAGGTATGCGTTATAACGATGGTGAGTATTATGAGAGTTGTATACGTATCTCCAGATTCTTTTCTTCTTTTATATATAAGGATTGGAGATAGGGTATATGTATATATATATACTTATGGTGTGAGTATACCCAGCACATGCTATCATGGGATGTTGTACGATGTGGGTGATGCCCCTGGCTTGAGGAGCAGGGTGCGTATAGTCTCCAGGTCGTAGTCGTCCATTATTGTTTGTGTGATTTTATTTGGGGTGAGAACTCTTGGGTATGATTCGTCCTCACTTTCTGATTAGGAACTATGACCTCTTCCCATACGTTGTGTTTTGTCTTATTACCGTGGCGTTGTGATAATAGTATAGTGTATGGTAACCCGGGATAAAATGAGTAATTCCTATAAGATGATAGCATTGTGTAGTATATTTGTATCCTATAACCGTTTATGTTATGGGTATTGCAAAGTATGCATTATGTGTGGTATGTATATGTGGTTATAGGATTGAATGATTGTATATATATTTAGAGTAAATATATATCCTATAGGTGAAGGTGTTATGAGTTCTCTAAGATGTACATCTTGTGTGATTTGGTGTACTAGTTTATTAGGGTCGAACGATTGCACTTAGAGATAATTGCTGATATGTTGACCCCCAATGATTTAAATAGAGGTCTTACTTGAGTACAAGAGATGGTACTCAAAATAAGTATCTAAGGTTATAAGATGTGTGTGGAGGGCATAATGGATCTCGACGATCAACATTGTCGAGGGGTAGTGTATCGGGGGGGGGGGTTCCTTGTTTGGATTTCTCTTTGCGAGACATCCCACGCACGAAGCGTAGAGCAATGTTGAGAGTGGGGAGAAGTTTAGTCCTTAGTACTCGGGTGTATGTTGTTTAATGATAGAATGTTTTATAAGAATAGGAAGTTAATGTGTGCTTATATGATATATATATATATATATATATATATATAAATGTTTGGGTGAAAACTTATGGTACGATAGGATGAGAGGATTTTTGGGTTATCCTTAGAAGATATCGGGTAGATAAAATTAGGTACATGTGCATACGTTTAGGTGCGCGCTTTAGTTGAGGGGTGAGTTTGGGGGTTCCAAGGGAGTGAGACTCCACTTTATTTATGAAATTGTGTATTTATAATTATTATGCACTGTTATACACTTGCTATAAACGTTTTTGCACCTCGGGCTTTGATCCGTTTATTTCCCCCTCTTGCTATATATATATTGTACTATAGGTGTCCCACCGCAAGGATACCGCTGATGCTATTCTATCCAGAGTCCTTGGAGCCGTAGCAGACGCGGGTTGTTGCGGGATTTTGTTACAGTCGTTTCATATCGTTTGTAAATCTAAACATGATTCATTTTGGTGTATCGGGTTTATACCCAAAAGTTACTTTTAGCATTTTTGTACTTCTCTCCTCTGGTTTGCTGTATTATTAGTTACCCAACAACATATTCGGGTATATTTCTTTTATTGCACTTGTTACTTTTTATTTGAGTACATCCTTTTACAGCTGTGCGTGAGTGCATTTTCTTTATCTTGCTTAGTAGTTATTTTATTGTTAGAATGATGTTCACTGTATGTTTTTAAATTTTTTGGCATCCGCTTATTATGGTTTTGGGTAGTTAGCAACTTTTATTTTATTATCAATAGTAGATGCTAAGAATGATACACTTGAGATTCCTGTTTTATTTTAGTATAGGGTTGGCCATCCATTATTATTTTAAGCGGGGGTGTCACCGGTGGTATCAGAGCATCAGGTTCTAGTGTCTTTAGGATCTGTGCGGGTTTTCTGCTTTCTTCCATTAGCATTCTCGATGTAGAGCCCTATCATTAGGATCTTTGTATTCACTACGCCTATATTTTCTTCTGCGATGTGTAATCACTTGAATGACGTTCTGATACAATTTATTTCGTCTCAAACATCGACGAGAAGAAGTCGTCTAGGTAGGGCAAATAAAGGGGCTGAGAACATAGAGCCCCATATGCCTATAGGGACTGTGAGTGTAGCCAAAGTTTCCATTTTGGTGGCTGACGCGACTAAGAATGTGTCTCAGAAGTGCGTACTCTCTAGGCTCAAGTACAAGCCTATCGCGCTAGTAATAAACCCGGTAAGTCGGGACCGTATCCAAAGGGAAATAGGACAATGGAATTGTAACGATGTTGGACATATGAATGAATCCTAACTCTGACTTAAAAGAAAAAGGAAAAGATGATTGGTTTTGAGAACTGACTACACTAAATGCAATTTTTGAAAATATTTATTTAATGCATTAAAATATGAATAAAATGCGACTATTCTAAATTATCTAAAGTATTGAAAGTGATTGAACTGAGATTTGAACTATATGATGAAGAAAACATGATGGGAATACAATCCCACAACCCTATTGTATTGCAGGTATAAAACTAATCTTAAATTTAAGTGATTAATTAGACCCAGAATTTAGTACTCCCAAGCATTACGTATATGAGGTTCAAGCCCGCTGATCGAGGTGTAAACCGAGCGCCCGTGTAATATGCTAGTCATTGTTATCGGCTTCCAACCTCAATACAAAAAAACCTAAACTTGTAACTACACTTCTTAAGGAGTATAGTGGCGAGTCTGGGTATCGAATCCACAGGGAATTAGGACGTGTGAACGTGACGACAAAGGTAAGGTAGTTTAATCCTAAAGTTGATGTTAAAATAAAATAAAAGAAAAAGATGATTAATTTTTATGGATTTTATGTATGAATTAACTAGATTCAATTAAATTAACCTATGAATGCGAAATTAACTAACTAAGAAGGAATTAATATGAATGAAGAAATGGGTTAAGAATACACTCCCCCAAACCCTAGTGTGTATGCTAGTACAAAATTAGTCATAAATGAGATAATTGATCAGACCCAATATTTAGTACTCCAAAGCATTACATATATGAGGTTCAAGCCCGCATCATACATAGTCAAAGAATGAGTAAAGCAGTGTTGCAATAGTTCACGCACGTTGCATCCTTAAGCACCCCGTTAACCTAGGGCAAACGAGGTCAAAAGGTCTACAATGGTTGTGAAATTATACAACACGATCTAATCACTTATTTAATTTAGAGGACAAATTTTATATCTATGTATACCACATCGGGTTGGGTTCTTGCATCCCCACCCTTAAAAACATAGCTTAACATGATTAAAATAAAAGAAAACTTAAAAGTGAAAGTGCAGGAATTCATGACTAAATCTAGAAAATTGAGAACATGACTTGAATTGGGATTGGAATACTAGAAAGCAACAATTAATTAAACTAACTAGGAAAGCAATATAGACAATAAATTAAAATTACTTGCAATGGATGAATGATGAATCTTGAATAGAACCTAGAATCTTGAATAGTAGCCAAACTTCAAAACTAGGGTTCTTGGTTACAAGAATCCTCTAAAAATTAACTACTAGCCTCCTACAACTTGATAAAAACAACTCCCCTCACTTCCTAATAGGGTTTGCCCTTTTATAATACATAAATTTGACTCTTACCTTGCCTCCCCACATTTTACAACTAATAAAATGAATTAAACAAGAAATTTCAAGAGTTTTGACTCTTCAGTTCTGAAAATGACTCTTCATTATCTCGCAACTTCAAAACCTCGTAACTTCTTCACCGTAGCTCGGATTGATGTGCCGTTTTTTCCAGTGTTCTTGTAATTGGAATATCTTCAACTTTCCAACTGGACCCACCTCCGGACTAAGGATTCAAAATTACAAAAATGCCCTTGAACTTCACATTTCTTGCTTTCTTTCACTATTTTGAGTTCTCCTTCGCACTAACTTGCATGAAATACCTATAAAGCACATGAGAAATACACAAAACATGAAATACTTGCCAAAAGGGGTTAGTATCATAAATACGAGACAAATCCAAGTTATTTACACTGCACGGGATCATAAAAATAACGAAATTAAGGGGATAAATGTGAAGAATATGTGCCTAATCACCCGCACCATACTTAATCAGAGGACGAGTAAATCGGTACTGCGGTAGTTACACTCAAATTGCATTCTGAAGCATCCTATTACCCTGAAGCAAATGAGATCCAAAGATCTACAATTGTCACGTTTTTACGCAATACGGTCATAATAAGCCATTAAATTTAGAGGATTAATTTTATACACATGCAACTACCACATCAGGTTGAGTTCATGTATCCCAACCTTTAAAAACCTAGCATAACATGGTGAAATTAATGAAAACTACGTAATATAAGTTGCATGAACTCATAATTGTTTGGAAAGAGAGATGAAATATGAGAAATAATAATAAAAGTGCTAGAAATAAAAGTTACCAAGATTGAAGAACAAGAACATGCAAGAAGAAACCAAAGATTGAAGAAAAACCGGGAAAGCTCTTAAATTAATGGTGCAAAGTATGTAAATTCTTCTCCTAGATGTTCCTACTTGTTATGGACCTTTTACATAAATGAAATCTTAATAAAAAGAGTCCTAATGACTAAATATATAGGCTAGAGGTCGTTTAGAAGAGTCCCCCAAACATAAAACTCTTTTGACTAAAAGATAAGCACAAAATAAAAATCCCGTATCTAGAAATTTGTCACACTTAGAAAGCGTGACTAATTTTGTAGAGCGTGAAAATTTTTGTAACAGATTCTGAGCATGAATAAATATCCGAATCGATTCGTTTAATTTTCATCAACTTCGATCCGTCTTCGGTCCGGGGTTCTCTGGAATTTTGTATTTTGGATCGGTCCGATCTGGATCGGTACGATTTTCTTTGACTTTTTCTTCTTTATTTGACTGCTCATAACTTTCACACCGGGACTCCGATTGAAGTGCAATTTTTTCCCATGTTCTTGTAATTGAAAGATCTTCAACTTTCCAGTCGGCCCCACCTCTGGAATAAGGCTGAAAAATTACAAAAATGCCTTTTAACTCCCTGTTTCTCGGTTTTCTTTCAATGTTTTGAGTTCTCTTTGGCACTAACTTGTATGAAATACCTATAAAACACATAAGAGATACACAAAATATGAAATACTTGCCAAAAAGGGTTATTAGCATAAATATGAGACTAATCCAAGCTATTTACACCGCACGGGATCATGAAAATACCAAAATTAAGGGGATAAATGAAAATAAATTATGCCTAATCAGTGGCACAAGCCATTGATGTTGCCATTGATGCGATGGCACTTCATCTGGCAGCTTCGATAGCTCAGGACCACCCAGAGCCACCTGCGTGGGAAAGAGTACGAGAAGCATTTATAAAAAGGATATCCTCCAAAGAATTCGAGGGAGGGGAGCTGATGCAATTGTTGTATGTCAGTGGAAGAAGGACATACAAGTCACCTTAGGATGGTGGAATGCAGTATGGGGCCGAAATGAGTTCTCTCCATCTTTAAACTCTTGGGTATAACTCCCCAACAGTGGGACTCATTCACCATATCGGATCAGATAGAGATGCAATGCTCATATTCGATTTTTGGATACACTTTGTCTAGAGGTCTTTTCTTTCAGACGAAAATGAGAAAGAGATTACTAGAGGTGACTCAAGTTGATCGTGCAGTGGTTGTGTACGAAGAGGAATCTACTCAACTATCGAATTTTGTGCCCTGTGATATATATATGGAGGAGAGTGAAGTCCTTCGGAGGATGAGACTTCTAAGTTCGGTAGCATTTCTGAGAGAACCCGACATTTCTGATTTTTAACGATATGATTAAAATGGCAGTGTCAAGCTGTCAGGAGTATCGTCTTCATTAAAGGGACTAAGTAATTTTGGAACTCGGGTTCAGCAAGTAGGATTGGAGGACATGAGGCCAGCGGAGTAAGATCATCGCCGCGATAGGGTTTTAGGCAGGATGGTCGAGGGTTGTAATATCGTTTTGTCCCTCAGGATGGACATAAAGGATTTTTTGGGGAAACGTTTCTTTGAGGAGAATTAGACCCTGGGAAGAGGGATTGTCTTATAAGAGGTAGATGATTACTTTTGAGGAGGTCTTGGACGTGAAATTCCTATAATAGTTCCAAGGCCCGTTTGGGAAAGGAAACTTTGAATGGGACCCATTGATGAAGCGAGGTAATTGGAGTATGGAGGTACAATGTAAATTATTCTCCCTTGTGATGAGGTCATATTTTGAGTGGAATTGGGGGTGCCACAAATAAAGTAGAGTGAGTGGTTAACTTTTATAACCATATAGCATATGGGATTTCCATGAAGGGAGGAGTGAGTATATGTGGCACTAGGACAGTATCTTTCGGGAAAATAGATTGTTTCGGGATGTGCTAGTGGAAATTTATGATTTCTCTATTTTCGGGAGTGCGAACTGTTGAAGCGCGTTTCGTGGAAATGATAAGTCTATCATTAGATAGTTAGGCTAGATGCGCGTGAGTGTATTTTTTCGTTGATGCAAGGGTATATTTAATGGCAATGCTTGGATATGATGCCAAGGATTTTTATTTCTAATAAGATTCAGGGTTTAGCAGGATCCGTGTTGAGCGAGGAATTTAGCTCATGGCTGTGTTAGTTTATAGAACTAAGTGTTAGTAAGAGTATTGTATTTGTGGATGTGTTATGTTTTAAACATGAGGTGTTTGATTTGGTGTGTCGAAAGACACAAAATATCTATATTATATTGTTTTATAGGCCTTTGGGAAATATTTATGGTTCGAAAATCTTTTATAAAACCTTAGCCCTAATTTAACTGATCCCAATTCCCGACGGAGCTACACAATAGTCTATTGGGAGGGTTCCTTGTTTGGATTTTTCTTACGAGACCTCCCCTGCATGAAAGTAGCTAATGTCAGGAATTGAGAAGAGCTCAATCATTGGAAATTTATAATTTTTACAACTTGATACGCTAGTATAGATTAATTTGTTAAGAGTTATATTATGGGTTAAGGCAAGTGGAGCCGAGTATGTTGTGTAATTCGGCTCGGGTAGAGGGTGTATGGGCGTCCTGGTTAATAAATTCGATTTCTAAATGAAATAATTCCCCGAGAGAAGTGGGAGAAAGAGGTATAGAAATTTTGAGGGTAGATGACGTGAGAACTAGTTGAAATTTGGGGTCCAAGGCTTAACTTAATTTCGGGGACGAAATTCTTGTAAGGGAGGAAGTCTGTAATAACCAACGATTTTGGGACTGAAAAATTAAATTTTGGGGAGAAATAAAAATTTATTTAAATTGGAGAATTTTAAAATTTGGCAATTGAGGTAAAAATCGAGAATGTTATAAAGTATTCCGGATGACGACTCTGAGTACGCAGTTGATTCCGGATGGGCCGAGATAGTCAAAATGACTATCCTTGGGATTTATTTCGGTTCCGGAATATTTTTAAGTTAGTTTGACTCGAATTGGAGTAAATGAGTGATTTAAAGTGTGTATTATCATTTAAGATTAGGATTTAGAATTTAAAGTCTTAGGAGGCTTACGAAATAAGCCAATCTAATTTGTGTGTGTGTGTGTGTGTGTGTGTGAGAGAGAGAGAGAGAGAGAGAGAGAGAGAGAGAGAGAAGAAAAGAAGAAGGGAGAAGAGAGAGAGGAAAAAGATTGGAGATTTTTGTCCAACACGCGATCTCGAGGGTGATTCAACCTCTACAATTTCGAGGCAAGTGTTTAATCTTGCTAAATAATTCATGTGTATTTGATTTCATGAATTGTGGGAAAAAATATGGATTTTTGGGTATTTATACCAAAACCTAGATTTTGGGTTTTAAACCTTGCATTTGATGTTTATACATGGGTTTAAGGGTGTATGACTTGAATGGATTTGATATAGGATGAGTTTTGATGTTGAAAACATGTTGGGGTTAATAATTAATGGTTGGAAGGGGATAAATTTTAGTTTTGGGAATTTTAGGTTTTGGAGAAAAATTAAGCCATTCGTAGCTTGCTGAACATGCCGAATCGACTCGGTCCCCTTCCTGAATCGATTCGAAATCTTACAGGTTTACAGGTCTCAGTGACCGAATCGATTCGGACCCAAAGCCGAATTGATTCGGCCTAAGTCAGACTCCCAGGTCATTTGGACTGAATCGAATCGCATTGGGGGGCGAATCGATTCGCTGGGCCGAATCAATTCGGGTTAGGGCCGAATCAATTCCGAAAAGTGCAGTTTTGATTAATTTTCCTAGAGTTAATTTTACTCCATTTCAGTTGGATTTCTGGATTTGGAACTTTTAGATATGTTGCGAGAGATACGTTTTGGGGATTTATTGGGGATTTCTCACATGATATGATCGTGGGGATGTATCAACCTAGTTTGGGAATATTCATATATATTGGAGTCTATCGCATCGACACAGTGGGAGATTTCATTAAGGATAGGAGTCCTATTTGGAGATTAGACGTGAGTTAGTATATGATGTAAGGTTTAGGATCTTTTGAGGGAGTTAGGAAGGTATGGCGCAAAATTGTTATACAGACTTTTGTGTTGAATTCTTTTAGCGATGGGATTCTTATTTAAATACAATTGGCGATTTATGTGAGAGAGATTGTAAGCCTTTAATGAAGTTAAATTTAAGTATTTAGTATTAAATGCGATAATGTTTAAGGTTCACATGAGTAATCGAACCGTAATCCAAATTTTGAGAGATTTAAAGTATCACTGTCAAATAGTTGTGTTCGTACCTATAGCAGGGGTAGTTATCGTATATCGGTGTGCGTCCAGATATAGATGGTGAGTGTATTGTTATTAATATATATGTTCGATTTGGAGACAGTATTCTTAATGTTGGATATAATGGGAGACTATTCATGTCATAGGAGAGTTGGATGTATATGTTTCAAGTGAGGGACTGTGTAAGGAAAATGCACTGGGTAGGTATGCATTATAACGATGGTGAGTATTATGAGAGTTGTATACGTATCGCCAGATTCTTTTCTTCTTTTATATATAAGGATTGGAGATAGGGTATATATATATGTGTGTGTGGTTGTATGGTGAGAATGTATATTTCTTGTGTGATGATTTATACATATGATGTGTTGGCGTGTATATATATATATGTAGTGTGAATGATATATATGTATATATATATATACACACACACTTATGGTGTGAGCATAGCCGACACATGCTATCATGGGAGGTTGCGCGATGTGGGTGAGGCCCCTTGCTTGAGGAACAGGGTGCGTATAGTCGCCGTTTCATAGTCTTCCATTATTGTTTGTTTGATTTTATTTGGGGGTGAGAAGTCTTGGGTATGATTCGTTCTCACTTTTCGGTTAGGAACTATGAATGCTTACCATACGTTGTGTTTTGTTTTATTACCATGGCGGTGTGATATTAGTCCGGTGTATGGTAACCCGGGATAAAGTGAGTAATTCCTGGAAACTTATAGTGTTATGCAACATATTTGTATCCTATAACCGTTTATGTTATGAGTATTGCAAAGTGTGCATTATGTGTGGTATGTATATGTGGTTATAGGATTAAATGATTGTATATATATTTAGAGTAAATATATATCCTATAGGTGAAGGTGATATGAGTTCTCTAATATGTACATCTTGTGTGATTTTGGTGTACTAGTTTATTAGGGTCGAACGATCGCACTTAGAGACAATTGCTGATATGTTGCCCCCCCAAGGATTTAAATAGAGGTCTTACTTGACTACTAGAGATGGTACTCAAAATAAGTATCTGAGGTTATGGGATGTGTGTGGAGTGCATAATGGATCCCGACGATCAACATTGTCAAGGGGTAGTGCATCGGGAGGTTTGTTGTTTGGATTTCGCTTTGAGAGACGTCCCACGAACGAAACGTAGAGCAATGGTGAGAGTGGGGAGAAGTTTAGTCCTTAGTACTCGGGTGTATGCTGTTTAGTGATAGAATGTTTTATAAGAAGATGAAGTTAATGTGTGCTTATATTATATATATATATATATATATATATATATAAGTTTGGGTGAAAACTTAGGGTACGATAGGATGAGAGGATTTTTGGGTTATCCTTAGAAGATATTGGATAGATAAACTTAGGTACATGTGCATACGTTTTGGTGCACGCTTTAGTTGAGGGGTGAGTTTGGGGGTTCCAAGGGAGTGCGACTCCACTTTATTTATGAAATTGTGCATTTATAATTATTATGCATTGTTATTCACTTGCCATAAATGTTTTTACACCTCGGGCTCTGACCCGTTTATTTTCCCCTCTTGCTATATATATATATATATATATATATTGTACTACAGGTGTCCCACCGCAAGGATACCGATGATGCTATTCTATCCAGTGTATTGGGAGTCGTAACAGACGCGGACTGTTGCGTGATTTTGTTATTGTCGCTTCATACCATTTGTAAATCTAGATAGGATTCATTTTGGTGTATCGGGTTTATACCCAAAAGTTAATTTTAGCATTTTTATACTTCTCTCCTTTAGTTTGTTGTATTATCGGTTACCGGACAGCATATTCAGGTATATTTCTTTTATTGTACTTGTTACTTTTTGTTTGAGTATATCCTTTTATAGTTGTGCGTGAGTGCATTTTTTACCTTGCTTAGTAGTTATTTTATTGTTAGCATGATGTTCACTGTATGTTTTTAAATTTTTTGGCATCTGCTTATTATGGTTTTGGGTAGTTAGCAGCTTTTATTTTAGTATCGATAGTAGACGCTAAGAATGATCCACTTGAGATTCCTATTTTATTTTAGTATAGGGCTGGCCACCTGTTATTATTTTAAGTGGGGTGTCAAAGAACTTATAACACTCAATATTGTTTTATATAATATAATATTAATGCTCATTAATTTATCTCCCCATCTTTTAACACCCACCACTTTATGTTTCATATGGTGATCGACAATAATACGTACTCCATTTCTACGATCATCTCTCCTTCCTAAATAAAATAATTTATAACCTTCTCCTATGTCTCTAGCCTTTTCACCCTTCCATTTAGTTTCTTATAGGCATGCTATGTTGATTTTTCTCTGTTTTAAGGTATCCATAAGTTCATTACACTTTTCAGTTAGTTTGCCTAAATTCCACATACCGAATCTGACTTTATATATGTTAATTTTATTTGCGTTTTTTTCTTTTTAAACTTTTCCAAATGGTACCCTTGTTTAGTCATTTTCTCTTCCATTTTTTATGCCATTAAAATAGCACAGAGAAAAGAAAGATAAAAATAAATAAAAGTTGACATATAGTTTTCGTGACCCTCCAAGTTTAAAGAGTATAAAATAAAAGTAATAAAGTGCCTAAAAATTGTATATTTTCTCCTTCACCAAGCTTGAAGAAACTCAAACCAATTTTTCCAAAATAAAAACATAAAGACTTGAATAAAGACTCCAAAATAAATGGGTAAAGAGACAATACAATAGAGTGAATCATTTCAAAGAGCCCAAGAAAAGTGATATATGCAATGTAGAATAGATATAAAATATTCAAAAACAAAATCCATAACTTCACCATTAAAATATAAACGAAAAAAATATATATATGAGAAATAATAGTGAATTTAAAATGACTTACAAAAGGAT
Organism: Sambucus nigra; assembly: GCA_949130495.1. Lineage (NCBI taxonomy): Eukaryota > Viridiplantae > Streptophyta > Magnoliopsida > Dipsacales > Adoxaceae > Sambucus > Sambucus nigra. The sequence continues at coordinate 312,363,612 of OX422218.1, read as the reverse complement.
AATAAAACCTTGAATACTACATACATATAAAGTTTATTCATGTAAATGTACAACTACCACCTGCTAAGATAGGTATAAACACCATAAATTTAAAATCGAAACCAAAAGAATGTAAAAGATATGTACACATGAAAAATAATGTGATGTATAAGAATGAACTTGGAAATTAAAATTTCTACAGATGACAATAAAAGCAGTGTGTAAACTATAAAAAATGAAGTATAATCTCATAATGAAGTTCGAAACCAAAAATATATTCAAATATGGAAAAAAATATTTCAAAATAAATTTAGAAACCAATCTTTAAAGTTGAATCCAGTATTTATAGAAATACATGGAGGGGGGGGGGGGGGGGGGGGGGGGGTTGAAGACATTACCACTATAAAATAATATAGTTAAATACATTGCAAAAGAATAAAATATTGTTTTTAATGTCATTTATATCTAAAGTCATTTTTATCCATCATAAGAAATACAAATGATATAGATCTGTAAAATACCTTTTTAAATTGGTAAGGTTCTTGATCCGTTTATGGTGGAGAAAGAGAGAGGGGTCAAAACCCCATATATAGTTTTAACAGTGAGTAAAATTTAACATTTCAAAATATCATTAGCTAAAGATTTCCCTACCATGCTTACTTATGTATATAAATTCATTTCTTATTCTACATATCTCTTACTTCTTAGCTGTCAAACACCAGTAAAACATACATTTGTACTGTTTCATCAATATATATTCACAAATTTATTAATTAACATTCAGATGTCACGTCGTCACTGCCTCTATGTGTAGACACAACTTTTTCTTATAAACCTTCACATGTATTTTAACATTTTCATAAGAAAAATAGTAATCAATATGCCATGACCTGTTTGTGAGAAGAGAAAGTAGAAAATGAAAAAAAAAGTTAAAAAGGAGCAATCCTTTGTTTTCATCATTGAGTTCATTAATGGCGGTGGACTTAGAGAGTGAGGTGGTAGTGATGGATAAAAGTTAGAACTCAGGGTGGGAAAATAGAAAGGAAGAGAGAGATTGTAGAGACATTTTAGAGAGAATAGAATATATAAATAGGTTCAGAAATGATTGAGGGTATGATGAAGATGGGGTTGGTGAAGTACGAGCTGTTATTTGCGGGGGTAGAGGTAGAGAACATAGTGCTTATAGTTGTGTTTTCTAAATACATCCTTTTCAAAAAAAAATTATTTATGGTGTCTTTGTTGATTATCCATTTGGATCAATTATCCATTTGAAAATATTACCCGTGTAAATTACGTCTGATCATTGTTTTCCGCTCACACTACAATTGCAAAAATCTAAACTGTAACTACACTCTTTACAGGAGTATATCGGCTAGTCCGGGTATCGAATACTTGGGGAATGTTGCTAGATGTTAATTGATTTATTATTTTATGAATAAAAGTATAAAAGATGATAAGGTAAAAAAAGATTAATCTAGCATGTATTTAAACTAGGATTAATAAAAATGAGTAAAAACTATATATTGAGAATAATATCCCTCAGCTCGGGTTAATTAATATAAATTATTGCATGGGAAGAAAAGTTTATCAAGATTAAATCTCATTTAAAAAATTTGTAAAATATAGAGTTTTCACCACTTAAATTCCTATAAAGCTTAATTGATTTTGATGTCAACAAATATCTAAAAATTACGCACAAAAGGTAGTCAGTATGGCGCATACATGATAAACACCGTTAAATATCCTAGGCATAAAATCAAGAACTAATCAAACTAAGTTAAACTAGTCTAATCCATCACCAAATCAAAGCAACCAAATTAATCCAAGGTGATTTCAATAAATCTCAATCGGAACTAATTTAGCTAGAAAGCATAATAAATGATATGTATTGAAAGGACATCAATAAATAAAAAACGTAAAACTAATTATCAAATCAATAAAATTAATTACCGTAGCTTAAAAACAATAAATAAAACTTATATATAAAGAGAAGATGATGAATAATAATCTTACACAACAAACCTTAAGAGAGAGAAAAAAGGAAAGAGCTCCCAAACACTAACCAAACCCTAGCATAAACTAATATAAAAATGAAAGATCTCTCTCCATATATCCAGCTACATATATATAGTAAGTTAGAAGAAAAGAAAGGAAAAAGAAAATAAACAAGTTGACTAGCTCTATATGTGGTATGATCGATCGATCGATGTAGCTGAATAATGCCCACTAGTCTCAAGCCAAGGAAAATTCTGAAGGGCTTATCGATCGATGGAGATTGACCGATCGACCGAGACTCCGTTTTTCTAGGAACCTTGTTCATCAAAAGGGAAAAAAGTTACTTTACAGAGTCGTCTATAACTTGATCATTTGAACCCGAAATGATGTGTTGTTTATGGCCATGAGAAGCTAACTTAACAAACTACATCCCATGGAGTTTTGCTGTCTGGACCAAAAAGTTTGAATTTATGAAATTTCCTTTGAAGTTGCATCAAAGTACACAACTTTTCTAAAACACTACTAATTGGTCTGTTTAACATTTAAATACCTACAAAAGCATAGATAAACATTGTGCAATATAAATATATATATATATATATATATATATATATATATATATATATATATATATATATATATATATATATATATATATATATATATACATATATATATATCAAATATCAAGGTTAACAAATATATGAGCATAAAAGTAGGAAATAATGGAGATAAAAGTGCCAGAATGCATAAGAATAAAGGGCATAAGTATACAATATTCGTGATGTATCACACCCCCTAACTTTGACATCGTTAGTCCCTAGTGTTGAAATAAAATAAAACCAGCCAACAGTGAGAGATAACAAAAATAGGTAAACTTAAAGTATAGAAATGCCACTTTTGCAGGTAAAAAATTATATTTAGCATATGCAACAAGCCGTTAAACCATTTGGTTACCCTAATGAATGAGTGTTATCTCGTGAGGGTTTTTAGCGATGAAACCTACAAACTTTAAATTTCCATAAAAAGCATGCCCAAACAACAATACAATACATGATTAAAAATAACGACAAGGATTTCAACAAGTTATTTATCATTAACATTAGATTAGCTTCAATTATAATTGAATACCTACGAGTAGGAGGATGAGCGAGCATATGAAAATATTTTTGTTTTAGCAAAAAAATTATAATCCGGATAATAATGATTAAAGCGTGCATGATATTGAATCCTCATCGGTGTTTACACTCAACAAATGAAATCACTATGAATGTGGGTAACAAATGGGACATGCGGGTATAAAGAGTATTATAAATGAAAATTAGGTGGTGCACATGTCATCAATGAAGAACTCTATACATAAAAAGAAAATATGTAATCTCAATGAAATAATATCATCATTAAAGAGGTGATATGGATTTTCAGAGATTATTGTAAATTTTATTACTTTTGATCACACTCACCCTAGGATCACGTAAGGTTTGTATGGGATGTAATGTATGCTTAGGGGTTAAGGATATGAAATAAGGAGGATATGTACGAATTGAAAGGTGTTTGGGAATGAAACATATGGGATATATGGAAAATTATGAGCAATTTCAAAATTGGAATATGATTTCCATAACAAGCATGAATTGGATATGAAATTGGAGAGTAAAAAAGATTATTGAACACTATGTACAATACGAAAATACTTTCTCTTTTTTTTTTTTCTTTTGTGTTCTTCTTTTCTCTTTTCTTTTTCTTCACTTTTTCTTTTCTTCCACATTCTCACATGCTTAATTGTAACCACATAACAAGAACATAATTTAATCCCAAGTATCATTCCAAACAAAGGTATGAAAGGCGGCATGTATTGTTTAAAACTCCAATTTGGAGTTGGTTAAGGGATTTTGGGTTATGAAATGAAAGGCAATATTTAGACTCAAAGGGGATAACGAGGGTAAACATATAAGGTGAAGTCATGATTAATATAGGTTTAATAAAAAAGATGACCTACGATCTTTTTCTATAGTTTATGCAATTCTTGAGTCAGAATAACTTTGAAAATTATGAGTAAGTAACACATTTCAAGATGAACTGAATTAATGAACGTTTAATGAAAGAATAGTGAGATTTTCATGTTCTCAAGGAGGAAAGAGTAATGTATAAATAGTAAAAAATAAAGAAAAGCACAAAGCTCAATTCGTGTAAGTATATACAATGTAACGAAAGCTTACTGAGTCACAAAGGCCTTAAACAAAATAATTGAAACAAGAAAAGTGCATGTGATCACGGGGTTAATATTTATTGCATGAAAATTTTCATAATATCAATGATCCGAGGACTAAAGTCTAATAACTTATAAAATTAAGAACATGCATCATTGAGTTATCTATTTGTAAAAGAGAAATAATTGCAAGGGTGGAAGCTAACAAAAATTGCAATACCAATTTTAAATGCGAAAACGAATTTTAAATTGATTTGATCTTTTATCATAATCAGGCATCTATAATGATAAAACATATAAATCGAACAAGCAAATATGACAAGGCCAAGTTTCAGGAAAAAAAATCCCTTTCGGTTAAATTTTTTTATTTCACTATATAATGTAAATCGCAACTTACAAATTACATAGAGAAATCTGAAATGAATTTCCCACAGAAAATCCACACAGACTGCAGTCTAAAATCAACAAAGAATCTCATAAGAACTTCAAGAATCGCAACTCCACCTTCAGCAGTCAATACCCTCGAGTACCCACAATGATCACAATCGTCAGAAAACATCTCCCACAAGAACTATCAATCTAGTAGTATAAAGTCCTTCTCTCTAAGAGAAATTCAACACAGATGTGCTTTGGCTTCCAAAACGATTCATAAATGTATATGGGATCTTTTTTGTGAATCAAAAACATGAATTTTCCCCTAAAAGTGAAGACTAAAATTTTGCAGATTAGTAGTTTTCGTTTTGAAAAAGTCTTAATGAAAAAGTCTCACAAAATAGGTATTTATTGCAAAGCAAAACTCTTGAGGCAGTGGAGGTCGTTCGAATGACATTGCCCAGTCATTTGAACGACTCTAAAAATGACCTTGAAAAAACCAAAATAATGTGGGGTCATAGATGCAACAAAGGAACGACCAACGAAAAAATATTATTTTTTAAAGCTCGCCTACAGGTCTTCCAAAAACTATTTTGACTTATAAAAAATGCCGCATTCTGATTAAAAAAAAAAATTTCGAAAAATATCCCAATATAATCGTAAAACGTTTTGAAAACTAAAACATAATCCTTTCCAAAATCAATCTTGTAGATATCTCTTATTGAAGAAACTTGATATTTTGATCTGTCGACTTGAACAAATAATCGTGAACTTCCTTCGACGGTTGTAGCGGTATACGACATACTCAATGTAAACGTAGGACGATGGAAATAATGTCCTTATAAATATCCCCCATATATTTATGTCGGTATAAAATAAAAACAGTCTGAATTATCAATCAAAATATTCTATAAAAATCTAATACCCTCCCATGAACCCAAAAGTGGAAATATACTAAAAATGCAACTATTGAAAAAAATATCTTAAACTTTTAAATCTCTTCAAATCTCTTTGCTTTCCTTGATTTTCTTTTTGTGTGATTTCCAAATGATCATGAAAGTCCTACACATAATAAAAAAAACAAATACCTCCGTGACGTATCGAGTTTGAAATTAAATAAACACAAATCAAATGAAGTAAATCAATTCTCCCCCATAATTCATAATTTGTTCTTCCCCTTTTTATTTATCCAAAATAGACAAGGAATGAATAAATAAAATAAATACTGAGTGTCACAACAAGCATAACAAATATATATCAATTACGCTCATGCAAGTATATACTTAAAAGGCTTTCACAATCTATTTTTGGGTTTTCAAATATTTTCAAGCAAAGATAATTTACACAAAAAACAACATGCAATACCATATATAATATATGCAAAATACGTCTAAGAACACCCGACGCAAATATAAAGTTATCAAGACCACAAAACACATAAGCTTTATACACTAACATAGTATCAATGTGTTCAAACACGTGGAATGGAAGAATGGGTGTGAACTAGAAACAAACAAATCATAACCAAAACACTCAAATCAGTTATAATTTTTCTAATTCCTCACATAACTTTATCAAACTAAGCTTTAGAATCAATGTAACTTTTAAAATTTGAATTTAATGAACAAAACTATCACAATGCACACAAGCCTAGAATATTGATGATTTTACAAATCAATTTCGTCATGGAAAAATAATTTTAACTAGGATACATTGTCATTGTGCAAATCCATTGATAATTCCATCCAAACTCCCTTAAAATATTATTTTGTTCTTTTCTTTTGAATGAATATATCCAATAAATAAATTTGGCCCCCATTTGGTATTATTTTTATTGCCTTAATTTTTCACGGCATCTTTTCAATCAGTGGCTTTCACGACGAGATTATTATTCTCTCGCTGCCCTTTCCCATGTTCACTCATCATCTTTTCATATTAAAAAAAATCCTCATGGGCAACGATTCTTACATGCACAACTCCTCCAAATTAAAATAAACATGTAGATGACAAGATTTATAGGGAAACATCTCACCAAGCTCAAATGTACATCGTGAAGTTAAAAAACCAAGAAACTCGTGCATGTGTGTGTGGTGAGGAGGCATATACAAATTCGAATCCATAAAGCAAGTCAATTTCTAAACAACTTCATAAACAGGGTTAAGATCAATCTATGTATCTAAAGTCATAATCAAATGTCCTAGACACATGGAAATTGCGTAGTGAATTGGATTCAAAGACACCAATATGCCGCACCAAATGTGTAAAACTAAAACTCACAAAGAAACAAAAATATTTTTGAATTTTTCAAAAATAAAATCTTTTTGTATTTAAAAAAAATATAACATCAAAAATCTTATTGAATTTTTTCAATATGACTCAATAAAAGAAAAATATAATACAAAAAGTTCACATGTCATAAAACAAGCAAAGATATATCATCAAGCACAACTAGTGTATGACAAACAAACCATGCAAGAAATCAACGATATGAAATTGCGTGTGATGCATCACGTGCAAGCATGTGAGAATCAATCAATATAGCATTTAGCATCTCCAAAAGATATTTCCTAACCCAACCGGTGTATACCTAACTCGAGGGGTTATAGGAATCGATGGGACACTATCCTTAAACTTTCTAGTACCTCTTCCAAGATCAAAATAAAAATGCCTAAGGTGACCTTTTCTGCCACAATGTGAATATGTGTAAATGGGAGGAATCTTACCTATGGGTTGACCTTTTTAAATTCCCTTGGTTTTTCTTGACCCTTTAGAACAAACTATGGTCTTGGCTTTAACACTCTAAGCATGAGAACAAGACGATCCATTACCTCGCTATTAACACTACTCAAATCTTTTAAATCATTTTTCAACTTCAAAATTTTAGACACAAGTAAAGAATTAGACTCTTCCAATTTTAGGGACTCCTTCTTCACATTTTCAATCACACTGAGAAGGTTATCCCACTCTCCCACAAAAAAAGTAAACTTATCCCTAAGAGTCTTCTCACGTGCCTTAAAATCATTAATCAAAATTTTTCTATCCCCTTTGGAACAAATACAAACCCTAGAGTTTTTCAAACCCTCTAATTCTTTTTCAAAAACAAAGACTCTATCATCACTATCCATTTTGTCCACTTTTACAGATTTAAAGTCATCATATAAAGAACTAAAATTCTCACGGACGATATCTCTTTGATTTCGAACAGTTTCCAAATCATTTTTAAAGAGATTTCCAAGAAATTCAATTATTTCGGCAAGCTTCAAATTTAAATGAGAATCCTTCGAGAGATGAAAAAAATGCAAGCACAAGAGGGATGAGAAATCAAAATTTCAAAAACGATTGATTTCACAAAAATGTTGTGGAAAAATGATCTCACGATTTTTGGTGAAACTTTATTTGATACCCATTTATAAAAGTGAAATAATCGCAGGGGTGCAAACAAAAAAAAATGCAATACCAATTTTAAATGCGAAAAAAAATTTAAAATTGATTTTTTTCATTTTATCCTAGTCATGCATATGTGGGGATAAAATAGATAAATCAAACAAGAAAATACAACAAGGTAAAGTTTCGAGAAAAAATCCCTTTCAAGTAAAAACCTTTATTTCACAATATATTATAAATCGCAACTTACAAATTACATAGAGAAATCTGTAATGAATTTCCTGCAGAAAATCCACATAGACCATAGCCTAAATTTAGTAAAGATTCCCGTAAGAACCTAAAGAATTGCAGCATCTCCTTCATCAATGAATACCCTCAAGTATCCCCAACGACCGTAGTCATCAACAAATAGCTCCCACAAGAACTAGCAATCGTGCAGTAGAGAATCCTTCTCCATGAGAGAAATTTCAACAAAGATGTGATTTGGGTCCCAAAACGATTCACAAACGTATATGGGATCTTTTGTGCGAATCATAAACATTAATTTTCCCTAAAAGTGAGGACTAAATTTTTGTAGATTTGCATTCTTCGTTTTGCAAAAGTTTTAATGAAAAGGTCTCACAAAATAGGTATTTATTAAAAAAAAAACTCTTGAGGCGGCGGAGGTCGTCCAAATGACATTTCCCTGTCATTTGAAAGACTCTAAAAATGACCTTGGAAAAAATTAAAGTAGTGTTGGATCACTGATGCAACAAAGGAACAACAAGGGAAACAAATATTATTTTATAAAGCTCGCCTACATGTCTTCCAAAAGCTATTTTGCTAAGAAAAAAATGCCTTTTTTTTAATTAAAAAAACAGTTGCAAAAAATATCCAAATACAATTGTAAAACATTTTCGAAACTAAAACACAATCCTTACCAAAATAAATCTTGTAGATCACCGTTGTGGAAGAAACTTGATATTTGGATCCGTGGACTTGAACAAATGATCGTGAACTTCCTTCGACGGTTGTAGCGGTATACTACATACTCAATGTAAATGTAGGACGATGGGAATAATGTCCTTACAAATCTCCCCTATGTTTATGTTGTTACAAAATAAAAACAATATGAATTATCAATCAAAGTGTTCTACAAAAATCTAATACCCTCCCATGAAACCAAAAGTGAAAAGATATAAAAAATGCAAGTCTTCAAAAAAAATATCTTCAACTTTTAAATCTTTTAAAATCTCTTTGCTTTACTTGTTCTTACTTTCTTGTGCTTTCCAAATGATCATCAAACTCATACACATAATAACAAAATAAATACCCCCGTGACGTATCGAGTTTGAAATTAAATAAACATAAATAAAATCAAGTAAATCAATTCTCCCCCATAATTCATAATTCGTTCTCCCCCTTTTTATTTACGTGAAATAGACAAGGAAAAGAATAAATAAAAAAATACGGAGTGTCACGACAAGTATAGAAAATATATATCAAGTACGCCCATGCAAGGATATGCTCAAACGGCTTTCACAATCTATTTTTGATTTTTCAAATATTTTCAAGCAAAACACATTTACACAAAAAACAACATGCAATACCATATATAATATATGCAAAATATATCAAAGAACACTCGACGCGCGCGCGCGCACACACACACACACACACACACACACACACACACACACACACACATATATATATATATATATATAAACGGTCCCAAAACACATAAGCCTTACACACTAGCATAGTATCGATGTGTTCAAATATGTACAATGGAACAATGGGTGTGAACTAGAAACAAAAGAATTACAATCCAAACACTCAAATTTGTTCACAAAGTTCTAATTGACCGAAAAAATTTATCAAATCGAGGTTTAGACGCAATGTGATAATTAAAAATTGAACTTAATGTACAAAACAAGCACAATGCACACAAGTCTAGAATATTGATGATTCTACAAATCAATAGCGTTATGAAAAAATAAGCTTAATTAGGATACATTGTCATTGTGCAAACCCATTAATATTTCCATCCAAACTCCCTTAAAATATTATTCTCTTCTTTTCTTTTGAGTGAATATATCGAACTAAACAAATTTGACCCCTATTTGGCTTATTATTCCTTTTATTTCCTCAATTTTTCTCGATCTCTTTTCAAATGGTGGATTTCACAACAATATTATTATTCTCTCACAGCCATTTCCCGTGTACACTCATCATTTTTGCATATTTAACAAATCCTCATGGATAATGATTCTTACATGCACAAATCCTCCAAAGTCAAATGAACACGTAAATGACAAGATTGATAGGAGAACATCTCACCAAGCTCAAATTTACATCATGAAATTAAAAAAACCAAGAAACTCGTGCATGTGTGTGTGGAGGCATATACAAAGTCTAATCCATAAAGAAAGTCAATTGTGAAACAACTCCATAAACATGGTTAAGATCAATCTAAGCATCTAAAGTCATAATCAAGTTTCCTAGACACATGAAAATTGCGTAGTGATTCGGATTCAATCACACCAATATGCGCCACCAAATGTGTAAAATTAAAACACACAAAGTACTGAAAATATTTTTGAATTTTTCGAAAATAAAATCTTTTTGTATTTTCAAAAATATATAAAATCAAAAATCTTTTTGTATTTTTTCAATATGACTCACTAAAAGAACAATATTATAGAAAAAGTAAACATGCCATAACACTAGCAAAAATATATCATGAAGCACAACTAGCGTATGACAAACAAACCATGCAAGTATTCAACAATATGAAATAGCATGTGATGCATCATGTGCAAGCATGTGAGAATCAACCAATATAGCATTTGGCATCTACAAAAGAGATTTACTAACCTAAATTGGTGTATACCTAACTCTAGAGCTTATAGGAACCGATGTGACACTATACTTAAGCTTGCTAGGACCTCTTCCAAGATCAAAATAAAAATTCCTAAGGTGACATTTTCTACCATAATGTGAACATGTGTAAACATGATGAATGTTACCTATGGGTTGACTTTTTCTAATGTCCTTGATTTTGCCTGACCCTCTAAAACAAACTATGATCTTGGATTTAACACTCGAAGCATGAGAACAAGACGAGTCATTATCATCACTATTAACACTACTCGAGTCTTTTAAATCATTTTTCAACTTTAAAATTGTAAACTCAAGGAAAGAATTAGACTCTTCCAATTTTAGGGATTCATTCTTCATATTTTCAATCATACCTAAAAGGTATCTCACTCTCCCTCAATAAAAGTAAATTTATCCCTAAGAGTCTTCTCACGTACATTACAATCATTAATCAAAATATTTTTATCCTCTTTATCAAAAACGCGAACCCTAGAATTTTTCGAGTCCTTTAATTCCTTTTGAAAAACAAAGACTCTATCATCACTTTCTTTTTTGGTCCCTTTTAAACATTTAAAGTCATCATGTAAAGCACCAAACTTCTCACGAACGATATCTCTTTTATTTTGAACAGTTTGCAAAAGTTTCAAAATATTTTCAAAATGTTTTTCAAGTAATTCAAATCTTTCGATAAACTTCAAATTCAAATGAGAATCCACTGAGAGACAAAAAAAGGCAGAAGCACAAGAGGGATGTGCAATCAAATTTTTTAAAACGATTGATATCACAAAAAATTTGCGAAAAAAGAATCTCATGATTTTTGGTGAAACCTTCTTTGATACCCATTGTAAAAGCGAAATAATCACAAGGGTGGAAACTGTAGGATGGTAGTGAGATTGGGGTCTATGAATAACTGGAAAGGGTGAGGCGTGACCCACTCCAATGGACGCTGTCTGCAAGGTTCTCAAGAACTTGTGGAGCAACTTCTGATGAGACCTTCTCCTTTTGGTAAAAATGAAGCTCAAGCTGGAACTCCCTCCCTGCAAGAAGATGAACTTCCACAAAAAATAATAGTAATTTTCTCAAGAGGAGCTCCTGAGAGTGATGGCTGTCAGTGGGGAGTGAAAGAACAAGGCACTTAGCACTTAGAGAGAGCAGGGAGAGAATACTAGAGAGGTTCTGGTGTGATTTTGACAGAGTGACTTTGCTATTGAGTTTTTTCTCTATATCCCTATGACCTTGCCCAGGGGTCCTATTTATACTTGGGAACTAAGGCTGGGTTGGCACTTTTAGCGCCAAAACTTAGAGGGTTGGTGAGGGACATAGTCTGCAGTGTACTATTTGTCCCTACCTGCATGCAGGTCTGCCTGTCTCCTCTGGCAGATGCCCCCTGGTGCCAACCAAAGTTCAAAAGCAAATATGTCTTCTAATGGAGACAAAATATCTGATTTGCTAAATATCTTTTGAAACGGTAACTTTTGGTACAAACTTTGTAAACTTGAAGGGGGGTCTCGAGGACCACCTCCTCTAAAATATTTGAAAGATTGAGGGGGGTCTTGAGGACCCCCTTCTAAAATCATTTTTCTTGAGAGGGGTTTATCTCTTGTGAGTAGCCAGCTCTTTGGCTGCTCACTTCACTTGTGACCAAGTGTGAAGTGTGTGTAGTCTTGAGTGACTTCTGGATCTTCCTACTAGTATTCTCTCAATCCTATAGTGCTAAGTGGTTGAGCTTGCTCAATATACCTTGTCCCTCAGCCGCCAAGCCAAAACTCCCAGGAGGTCCCAACGCGCCTGTTCGAGCCCTGCTTGCTTAACTAGGCAACCTGTGCAAGAAAATAAAGTGTTAATACTGTTGTTCATTTGAAGACTGACGTTTCATGATGAGGAGTTGCTCGTGGTAGCTACTCCCTCATCCTGGACACTCTGGGTGGGTTCCTTCTCAATATGAGTTTCTGCCGGAACCCTTGTAGTGGCACTTCTCGAATAACATTTATGTAGTGACCTTTTCAGTGACGGTGACCCTTGCAGTGGCACTTCTCAATCTTGGATGTTTACGGTGAGCCTTACGAGGCACCTCTCGAATGTCATTATTGCAGTGACCCTTGCAATGGCGCTGAGCCTTGCAGTGGCGCTGACCCTCTCGAATGTCATTGTTGCAGTGACCCTTGCAGTGGCGCTGACCCCTGCAGTGGCACTTCTCAATCTTTGATTTCTGTGGTAAGCCTTGCGAGGCACCTCTCAAATGTCATTACTGCAGTGACCCTTGCAATGGTGATGAACCTTGCAGTGGCGCTGACACTCTCGAATGTCATTGCTGCAGTGACCCTTGCAGTGGCGCTGACCCCTGCAGTGGCACTTCTCAATCTTTGATTTCTGTGGTAAGCCTTGCGAGGAACCTCTCGAATGTCATTACTACAGTGACCCTTGCATTGGCGTTGAGCCTTGCAGTGGCACTGACCCTTTCGAATGTCATTGCTGCATGACCCTTGCAGTGGCGCTGACCCTTACAGTGGTGCTGACCCCTACAGTGGCGCTGACCCTTGTAGTGGCGCTTTGCAATCTTTGATTTCTATGGTAAGGCTTGCGAGGCACCTCTCGATTGTCATTACTGCAGTGACCCTTGCAATGGCGCTGAGCCTTGCAGTGGTGCTGAACCTCTCGAATGTCATTGCTGCAGTGACCCTTGAAGTGGCGCTGACCCTTGCAGTGGTGCTGACCCCTGTAGTGGCACTGACCCTTGCAGTGGTGCTGGGGGTTCCTGCTGAATATGAGTTTCTGTCACGACCCTAGGGTGGTTCCTTCTTAATTTGATCTGTCGGGACCCTTGGTGGGTTCCTTCTCAATATTTCCAAAAAAAATGTTTTTATTTATATTTTTTTTGTAGGTAGACACCCTTCTACATTAGCCCCTCGTGCAAAGTCTTTTGTGTTGGGTAGACCAAAAGGCTTTGTACGCCATAAATTCATTTATTTTTAGGGACCCTAGGATTTCTTCATCATTCCCCTTAGGGTCATTAAATGTTATGTCACTTCATCCCAAGTTTTGTAAATGAGGCCACTTATAGTGGACCTCCTTATCTGGCTATAAACTTGGGCGGAGGGGTTAACCGAGGTAAGCCCCTCGCCCTTGGACTTCTTTTGTTGGCCTTTCCTCTTAGGCAGAGGGGTTACTCGCGATGGGACCCTCGTCCTTGGCCTTCCTCTGTGGCCTTCTGTCTTGGGCGGAGGGTTAATCGCGGTGCGCCCCTCGCCTTTGGTCTTCATCTGTGGCCCTTTATCTTGGGCGAAGGGGTTACTCGCAGTGAGCCCCTCGCCCTTGGCCTTCTTCTGTGGCCTTTTATCTTGGGCGGAGGGGTTACTCACTGTGGGACCCTCGATCTTTGCCTTCTTCTGTGGCCTTCTATCTTGGGCGGAGGGGTTACTCGCAGTGAGCCCCTCGCCCTTGGCCTTCTTTTGCGGCCTTTCATCTTGGGGGGCGGGGTTACTCACAGTGAGCCCCTCACTCTTGGCCTTCTTCTGTGGCCTTTCATCTTAGGCAGCGGGGTTAATCGCGATGAGCCCCTCGCCCTTGGCCTTCTTCTGTGGCCTTCTATCTTGGGCGTAGGGGTTACCCGAGGTGAGCCCTCGCCCTTGGCCTTCTTCTGTGGACTTCTATCAGAGGTGGAGGGGTTACTCTCGGTGTGCCCCTCGCTCTTGGCCTTCTTCAGTGGCCTTCTATCTTGGGCGGAGGGGTTACTCTCGGTGAGCCCCTCGCTCTTGGCCTTCTTCTGTGGCTTTCTATCTTGGGCGGAGGGGTTACTCACGGTGAGCCCCTCGCCCTTGGCCTTCTTCTGTGACCTTCTATCTTGGGTGGAGGGGTTACCCGCGGTGAGACCCTCGCCCTTGGCCTTCTTTTGTGGCATTCTATCTTGGGCGGAGGGGTTACTCGCGGTGATCCCCTCGCCCTTGGCCTTCTTCTATGGCCTTCTATTTTGGGCGGAGGGGTTACTCGCGGTGAGCCCCTCGCCCTTGGCCTTCTTATGTGGCCTTCTATGTTGGGCAGAGGGGTTACTCGCGGTGAGCCCCTCGCCCTGAGTGATTTTCTGCAGCACCAAGTTTGGGAAGAGAGGGCATTCAAGGTGGATCCCCTCGCCCTAGGCTATTTTCTGTAAAACTTGCAATCTTGGGCAGGTGGAGCCACTATAAATGGAACCCCACACTCTAAGTTATTTTACTATTTGTTCACTTGCTTGAGTACTTCTCAATATTATCCCCCTCATGCAGAAGTGTCTTGTAATGTCGAGAGACTTGTGCACGAAACTGTCGTACCTTTTATTTATACTTGGCAGTTGCTCAAGACTGTGAGCACTCCGGTGCCCTTGGAGCCTTAGGTGATAAATTGTCTCACTTTATATTTATACTTGACGCTTGCTCAAGACTGTGAGCGCTCTGGTGCCCTTAGAGCCTTAGGTGCTAAACTGTCGCACTTTATATTTATACTTGATGCTTGCTCAAGACTGTGAGCACTCTGATGCCCTTAGAGCCTTAGGTGCTCAACTGGCGCACCTTATATTTATACTTGACGCTTGCTCAAGACTGTGAGCGCTCCGGTGCCCTTAGAACCTTAAGTGCTCAACTGGCGCACCTTATATTTATACTTGGCATTTGCTCAAGACTGTGAGCGCTCCGGTGCCCTTGGAGGCCTTAGGTGCTCATCTGGAGCACCTTAAGTTTGTACGTGGCATTTGCTCAAGACTGTGATCACTCCTATGCCCTTGGATCCTTAGGTGCTCAACTGGCTCACCTTATATTTATACTTGGCACTTGCTCAAGACTGTGAGCGCTCCGGTGCCCTTGGAGCCTTACGTTTATACTTGGCATTTGCTCAATACTGTGAGCGCTCCGATGCCCTTGGAGCCTTCGGTGCTCAACTGGCGCACCTTATATTTATACTTGGCATTTGCTCAAGAATGTGAGCGCTCCGGTGCCCTTGGAGCCTTAGGTGCTCATCTGGAGCACCTTACGTTTGTACGTGGCATTTGCTTAAGACTGTGAGCACTCCGATGCCCTTGGAGCCTTAGGTGCTCAAATGGCGCACCTTATATTTATACTTAGCACTTTGTCAAGACTGTGAGCGCTCCGGTGACCTTGGATCCTTACATTTATACTTGGCATTTGCTCAATACTGTGAGCGCTCCGATGCCCTTGGAGCCTTAGGTGCTCATCTGGAGCACCTTATGTTTATACTTGGCACTTGCTCAATGCTGTGAGCGCTCCGATGCCCTTGGAGCCTTAGGTGCTCATCTGGAGCACCTTATGTTTATACTTGGAACTTGCTCAAGACTGTGAGCGCTCCGGTGCCCTTAGAGCCTTAGGTGCTAAACAGTCGCATCTTATATTTATACTTGGAATTTGCTCAAGACTATGAGCCCTCCGGTGCCCTTGGAGCTTTAGGTGCTAAACTATCGCACATATACTTATACTTGGCAATTGCTCAATATTTTGAGTGCTCCGTTGCCCTTGGAGCCTTAGTTACTAAGCTATCATACCTTATATGTATACTTGGAGTTGCTCAATACTTTGAGTTACTCTTTTTTATATGAGAACCTCAAGATTGAACTTCCCGCTTCTAATTGTGGGGTATTTGCATATGAGATGAGCAAGTTAAAATTTTGAAGCTCCCCTCTAACTGCGGGGCACTTGCATATAACTGAGCAAGTAAAAATTTGGACGTTGTCCCTCTAACTGCGGGGTACTTGCATATAGCTGAGCAAGTTTAAAATTTTAAAAGTTTCCCCTTTAACTGTGGGGTACTTGCATATGAGATGAGCAAGTTAAAATTTTGAAGTTGCCCCTCTAACTGCGGGGCACTTGCATATAACTGAGCGACTAAAAATTTAGACGTTGCCCCTCTAACTGGGGGTACTTGCATATAGCTGAGCAAGTTTAAAATTTTAAAAGTTCCCCCTTTAACTGCAGGGTACTTGCATATAACCGAGCAAGTTGAAATTTGGAAGCGGACTCTCTAGCTGCGGGGTACTTCTTGCATATAGATGAGCAAGTTTAAAAAATTTAAAAGTTTCCCCTTTAACTGCGGGGTAGTTGCATATAACTGAGGAAGTTGAAATTTGGAAGCGGCCCCTCTAGCTGCAGGGCACTTCTTGCATATAGCTGAGCAGTTTATAAATTTTTTTAGCGCAACCCCGTGTGACTGTGCGGTACTTTTAGTGCAACCCCATTTTGTTATGCATATTCATTTCTTGGGAAGTAACTAGGAGATGGGGTTAGTCCTTCTCCTTTCCACACACTTTGAATAAAATTTCGCATATATCATAAGTAAAGAAATAATTATTTCTTTATACTGAAAATTTCCCTTGGTCTGCGGGGTCCTTGTTCTAAAAATTTCTTAGGAACCTTTTTGTTTTATAAAAATAACATGTTTAGAGAGGAGGGTAGACCCGCTTCTCCCTATTTTCTGAAAACTGGTCAAGTAAATTTTTCTTGAGAACAGAGGTTAGGATTTGTTCTCTAGGCTATAAATCTGTATGGAATAATAATAAAAAAATGTAGTGAAATTTGTATTTATTATTATTATTACTAGGAGGATAACCTCCTGCTGGTCCTGTCGTGTCTGCAGGGGCTTTACTCACTATACTTTTACTTTTGGGTCGGATATATCCCCAAGTATAATGAGGAAAGTTCCTTATATCATAGGCCCTTTTCTAATCTAGTAGAGGTTCTACTATACTATTAAGAAAGAGAAAGCATTAGTCTGGTGTACCTTTTGTTGAGCAATTCTATGCCGTTTTGTCTATATTCCGGTCGCTTCTACTTTTTTGTTTAAATGCTTTAGGGGGTTCCTTGTGCGAGGTATCAATCATGGAAAGTTCTCTGTCTGGGATTCTATCCATCCCGGGTTCTTCGCTTATAGCACCGCCGACGACGGGCTCCTCGCCTGCCTCTTCACGCACAGAGGGTTCCTCACCTACGACTCGAGTTGAGAGTTATTCCTTGCGCATTTTTCTGTCTAGGGCTTGGAACTTATGGGTTCCTCGCCGAAAATAATTTTCCATCAAGGGTCCTTGTGCGAGGTTTTAACCACAAGGGGTATCTTGTTTTCTATTTTAACTTTAAAGGGTCCATCGCCTACTACCGAGGTTATGAGAGGTGTCTCTCACGCCGCAGGTTCCTCACGATCACCCTCAATCAAGGTGGGTACCTCGTCCAAATCATTTGCAATGAAAAGTTACCCTTTCACAACGTCGGGTTCCTCGATGGCATTACCACCCATAAGGAGTTCCTACCCTAGAACTTTGGCGCGAGGAGTTCTTCACTGCTGCTTGAGATGGGGGAGGGGTCCTCGCACATAGGCTCCTCGTCACAGTCTTCTGTCGCCGACAGTTCCTCATTAGAAATCCCATTAGTCTTGGGTTCCTCGCGTTATGGTTTGAATGTGGTTGGTTCTTCACCATTGCTTGAGGTGGGATAGGGTTCCTCGCGTGGGAGGCCCTCATCTGAATCTAAGTTGGGTTCCTCTTGCAACTGATCCAGCTACTATGTTTTTTTTACTATTCTAGCAGCCGGTTCCTCATTGGAAACTTATGCAAGAACCTCATTTCGTCTTCGGTTCCTCACCGGCGGTGTCTCAGTTTTTTTATATGGGTTTTTCTACTAGAGAGGGTTCCTCGCCTGTTGGGTTGCATTTCGAGAGCCCCTCAACACTTAAGGGTTCCTCACCTGTTGGATTCCTCATCCGCTCCCTCAATATTTGGGAGTTCCTCCTGCGCGGCTGGTTTAGGACTTGTAGTTTTCTCGCCAAATAGAGATTCAACTATAGGACCCACCGCCAAGGGTCCCTCGCCTATAGTTAACACTGCCAAGGGTTCCTCATACAAAGGGAGTTTCAACATGAATGACTAATACATACGGGGTTCCTCACCGACTGTGGTTATCATGAGGAGCGTGCTGACAACCGAGGGTCCCTCGCGACCCACCTTATTAGTGGGTTCCTCGACGGCTGTGTCCCAACTACCTCTGGGTTCCTCACTCTTCACCTCAGATATGGAGGGTTCCTCATGTCACACAATTGAGGGTTCCTCGCCTTTTGGTGGGTGTTCCTCGCGACAACCTATAAGTAGTGAGAGTGTTTTCTAGGCGCCACTCGTTCTGACCAATGATGGTTTCTCGCTGCCTTCCACTACTGCCAAGGCTGCTGGCATTATTTACTTGGGTTCCTAGCACTCAAACAAGGGTTCCTTAACTGGATTTTCTACCAACCTAGGCGATGATTCTTTATCCAATGCGACTTTGAGCCCATACGATGTAAGAGGTTCCTCGCGCATTGGCTCGCTGCCATTGGGTTCCTCGCGTGTCGACTTCCCATCCGGGGATATCTCGACCTCATGATTTGTCAAAGGTTCCTTGTCTGGTGGTATTATGTTTGGGAGTTCCTCTCACTTGAACTTGCCACTTGGGGCTACTTCCGTGACTTCCTTTTTGGCGACGAGGGATACCCAGGACTCCTCGCGAGTTGATGTCTCTATAGGGTTGCTACTGCCACTCCTTTTTTTTTTAGCGATGGGGGGCACCCAGGTGTTTCTCATCCATGGATTCCTCACGAGTTGGTGTTTCTAGAGGGGCTGCTGCAGCTGAGAGTTCCTTGCTTGGAATTTCTACCACGATGGGTTCTTTTCTTAAGGGTTCCTCATCGCTATCATTGAGCGCGAGGAGCTCCTCGACCATACCAAATTCCTAGCCCAACACTTAGGGTTCCTGGGTTCCTGCCAGTGAACTTGATGGTTGTCACAACTTGCTCCAGCACCGTCCTCCGCGGCTGAGCTACTTCTACCGGAATCGCCATCGAAACGGCTGCCCCTCCAGAGGGGGTTACTGTTGGTGTTACACAACCTTGACCCAAACTTGCCAAGTCTAGTTGTGTTATTTCAAAAGCTCAAAAAACATACTCTTAAGCCTCTGCCACCGGAGCTGCTATCGGTGAGATGGTTTGCCTTCCCGTAGGAGCAGGTATCTTCGCTCCGGTCACCACCACATCCTCCTGAGTGGTGTGGTCTCTTCGAGCTCCATTTCCAGATGGAATGTCTTCAAACATTAGCTTCTTAGAAATATTAAAACTTTCTTTGTCCATGGAAGTGAGGATACCTCCCCAACAGAGTCGCCAAATATAGGATGGTAGTGAGACTGGGGTCTATGAATAACTGGAAAGGGTGAGGCGTGACCCACTCCAATGGACGCTGTCTGCAAGGTTCTCAAGAACTTCTCGAGCAGCTTCTGATGAGACCTTCTCCTTTTGGTAAAAATGAAGCTCAAGCTGGAACTCCCTCCCTGCAAGAAGATGAACTTCCACAAAAATAATAGTAAATTTCTCATGAGGAGCTCCTGAGAGTGATGGCTGTCAGTGGGGAGTGAAAGAATAAGGCACTTAACACTTAGAGAGAGCAGGGAGAGAATACTAGAGAGGTTCTGGTGTGATTTTGACAGAGTGACTTTGCTATTGAGTTTTTTCTCTATATCCCTATGACCTTGCCCAGGGGTCCTATTTATACTTGGGCACTAAGGTTGGGTTGGCACTTTTGGCACCAAAACTTAGAGGGTTGGTGAGGGACAAAGTTTGAAGTGAACTATTTATCCCTACCTGCAGGAAGGTCTACCTGTCCCCTCTGGCAGATGCCCCCTGGTGCCGACCAAAGTTCAAAATCAAATATGTCTTCTAATGAAGACAAAATATCTGATTTGGTAAATATCTTTTGAAACGGTAACTTTTGGTACAAACTTTGTAAACTTGAGGGGGGGTCTCGAGGACCACCTCCTCTAAAATATTTGCAAGCTTGAGGGGGGTCTTGAGGACCCCCTTCTAAAATCATTTTTCTTGAGAGGGGTTTATCTCTTGTGAGTAGCCAGCTCTTTGGCTGCTCACTTCACTTGTGACCAAGTGTGAAGTGTGTGTAGTCTTGAGTGACTTCTGGGTCTTCCTACTAGTATTCTCTCAATCCTATAGTGATAAGTGGTTGAGTTTGCTCAACATACCTTGTCCCTCAGCCGCCAAGCCAAAACTCCCAGGAGGTCCCAACACGCCTGTTCGAGCCCTGATTGCTCAACTAGGCAACCTGTGCAAGAAAGTAAAGTGTTAATACTGTTGTTCATTTGAAGACTGACGTTTCATGATGAGGAGTTGCTCGTGGTAGCTACTCTCTCATCCTGGCCACTCTGGGTGGGTTCCTTCTCAATATGAGTTTCTGCCAGAACCCTTATAGTGGCACTTCTCGAATAACATTTCTGTAGTGACCTTTGCAGTGATGGTGACCCTTGCAGTGGCACTTCTCAATCTTGGATGTTTGCGGTGAGCCTTGCGAGGCACCTCTCGAATGTCATTATTGCAGTGACCCTTGCAATGGAGCTGAGCCTTGCAGTGGCGCTGACCCTCTCGAATGTCCTTGCTGCAGTGACCCTTGCAGTGGCGCTGACCCCTGCAGTGGCACTTCTCAATCTTTGATTTCTGTGGTAAGCCTTGCGAGGCACCTCTCTAATGTTATTACTGCAGTGACCCTTGCAATGGTGCTGATCCTTGCAGTGGCGTTGACCCTCTCGAATGTCATTGCTGCAGTGACCCTTGTAGTGGCGCTGACCCCTGCAGTGGCACTTATCAATCTTTGATTTCAGTGGTAAGCCTTGCGAGGCACCTCTCGAATGTCATTATTGCAGTGACCCTTGCAATGGCGCTGAGCCTTGCAGTGGTGCTGACCCTCTCGAATGTCATTGCTGCAGTGACCCTTGCAGTGGCTTTGACCCTTACAGTGGTGCTGACCCCTACAGTGGCACTGACCCTTGCAGTGGCACTTCTCAATCTTTGATTTCTGTGGTAAGCCTTGCGAGGCACGTCTTGAATGCCATTAGTGCAGTGACCCTTGCAATGGCGCTGAGCCTTGCAGTGGCGCTGACCCTCTCGAATGTCATTGTTGCAGTGACCCTTGCAGTGGCGCTGACCCTTGCAGTGGCACTGACCTTTGCAGTGGTGCTGGGGGTTCCTACTGAATATGAGTTTCTGCCGGGACCTTGGGGTGGTTCCTTCTTGATATGAGCTACCGGGACCCTTGGTGGGTTCCTTCTCAATATTTCCCAAAAAATGTTTTTATTTATATTTTTTTTGTAGGTAAACACCCTTCTACAGAAATCAACAAACAATGCAATACTAATTTTAAATGCGGAAGCAAATTTTAAATTGATGTTGTCATTTTATAATAATCATGCGTATATGGTGATGAAAGAGATAAATCAAACAAGAAAATAGGACAAGGAAAAGTTTCACAAAAAAATTCCTTTCAGGTGAAAACCATTATTTCACTATATAATGTAAATCACAACTTACAAATCACATAGAGAAACATGCAATGAATTTTCCGTTGAAAATCAACATAGCCAATAGCCTAAATTCAGCAAAGATTCTGGTAAGAACCTCAGGAACCGCAGCTCCTCCTTCAGTAGTGAATACCCTCGAGTATCCCCAATGACCGCAGTCATCAGTAAATAGCTCCCATAAAAATTATCAATCGAATAGTAGAGAATACTTCTCTGCAAGAGAAACTTCAACAAAGATGTGCTTTGGGTTACAAAACGATTCCCAAATGTATATGGCATCTTTTTTGTGAATCAAAAACGAAAATTAGCCCCTAAAAGTGAAGACTAAAATTTTGCAGATTTGCAGTTTTAGTTTCGCAAAAGTCTTAATAAAAAAGTCTCACAAAATAGGTATTTATTGCAAAATAAAACTCTTGAGGTGGTGGAGGTCATCCAAACGACATTGTCTTGTCATTTGAAAGACTTTTAAAATGACCTTGAAAAAACTTAAAGCAGTGTTGGATCACTGATGCAACAAAGGATTGACCAACGAAACAAATATTATTTTATAAAGCTCACCTACAAGTCTTTCAGAAACTATTTTACTAAGAAAAAAAATATCCCAATAAAATCGTAAAACATTTTCGAAACTAAAACACAATCCTTACCAAAATAAATCTTGTAGATGACGGTTGTAGAAGAAACTTGATATTTGGATCCGACGACTTAAACAAATGATCATGAACTTACTTCGATGGTTGTAGCGGTATATTACTGTAACAACCCTCGCTTTTGAGAACCTATTTTATATTTATTTACTATGTGAAGTAATTATATATAAAATGTTGGAATATGGAGTAAATATTAATTTAACGAAAATAAAAGTTAATATTTACTAAAATGTTGCATATTTACCTTATGCGTAGGTAAATATCACCATGTTGTGTTTTATTGTGTCATAAGATTTAAAATGACATTATGGTTTAAAATGAAACCGGAATTTGAAATGAGTTATAAAATTTCCAAATGATAATTTGGAGGGCGTAGTGAGTCCCGAAATGTGCGAGATAGTCGAAATAAGTGCCATATTATATTTTGATGTTTCGGGCACTTTTGACTGGTTATAGCTTGAATGTGTAGTTGCGAGTCATTTTATCGCGGTATTAATCATTTAAGTTGGAGTTTATACTTAAGCCATGATTTTTAAGTCTTGCATTTCATTTATTTCTCTTAAGTGCATTTAGTGACCTAGAGAGAAAGAGAGAGGCAGAGAACTTTGGAGAAAAGAGAGAGATTCAAGCTTGGAGATTGTTGCTACTACCAAAAAATCTGAGATTCCTACACCAAGTCAAGTTTTCTACTTGCTACTATGTGATTTAAGATGAATAATTAGTATTGATAGTTGTGTATTAGTTATGGTTTAACAAAGTTAGGGTTTTTATGGATTTATGGGTTTTGAATCCTTGGAGGTTGATTTGGAAGTGTATTGGTGTAAACCATTGTTGTTGGATGCATTAATAATCAGTTGGTGGAAATAAATGATCTTGGTTTGGGTTGATTGGAGTTGGGGGAATTTTGGAGTCCAAAGACTCCATAGCCAAACTTGGCAAATTCGCAGGGGCGAATCGATTCGGCCCTAGGTCGAATCGATTCGCTTAAGGGTATTCCAACAGGTATGCAAACCCGAATCGATTCGGGTTAAGGACGAATCGATTTGGCTGAAGCAAAAAGTTGGAGTTGTCATCCGAATCGATTCGCTTTTGGGCGAATCGATTCGCTGCCTAGGGCGAATCGATTCAGGCAGCGAATCGATTCGGCCCTAGGGCGAAACTATTCGGAATCAGGCTGTTTTTGAGTTGTTTTTCTAACTCACTTTTTACCCTTTTTCTTTAGGCTTAGGACCTAGGAACCTTCTTGTATGAAGTAAACTTAGAGTCCTAGAGTTTTAGTTGAGTTGAGTCACTACCCTACATTAGGAATGGGTTAAACAGGGCTTATTCCTGAGGTGTACAAATTGAGGTTAGGGCATTTCTTTCCTTTAGTACATTAGTAGGAGTTTAGGAGTTGTAAGCCCATACTTGGAGACTTTAGGGGCTCACTGGAGGTATATAAAACCTTGGGACTTGTAGAATTATTGTGATCACTTGAAGAATAATTCGGGACTTAAAATATGATGAATATTAATGAGGATATTCAATGATTATGGTTTCGGATGAAATGAAACATGCACATGAATAATGGAAATGTTAATGAGATTTAAATGGTAAATGCTAATTTACTTAAACACACATCCCTAAATGCTCTCATAAGGGAAGTTTGCGCATGAGGTGATGTCCCCTAACTAATGAACGCAGGGAGACTATAGTCCACGGCCATATGCATGATTGTTATATGTTTTATTCTGCGTTAGTGAGGTAATTCCGGGTGTGGTTATGACTCACTTGCAGGCATATGGCCACTTCCCGACGTGCGTTAGGTGCCCAAGTTGTCTTGTTTGATAGGCCATGGAAGATGATAGTCATTTAGGGGCGCGCCCAGTGGGGAAACTCGGAGGGGCGGTCTTAGAATCGTTATATGTATAAGAATATAACCATTCTGATTTCAAGTGGGACTTGATATATGTGAAATGCCATAAGTGCATATGACAGTAATTATATTCCTGATAAGGAATGGAAAGACGAAATGAATTGGTAAAATGATGGAGACTTTAATTAATATTGTCTAATTATATCCCTTCGCATAATTAAATAAAAGTATAATCCCTTAAATTGTCTTATTATACTTTGAGATTAGGTTGTTGGATTCTCATCTTCATCATTCATGATTAACTGTTCATAATTTCCATGCTTCTTATTCATCTGGTAATCGTATAAAACCGGTCCATGACCCATTCATTTTCCTTGTTGTTCATAAATTTGTATCCGCTCAGGTGCTCCGCCGCAAGGGCGCCCGTTTTGATATTCCTACTCCAATGCTTTTGAGGAGCTGTAAGATTTTGCGAATATTATTGGATGTGTTGTTAGACGCCTTCATTTTTGTATTCTAGATATGATCGAGTCTTTCACTCGGGGGTGTGGTCCAAACTTTTGTAACTGTTTAATGAATGTATTATGTAATTTATTAAACTATTGTAATATGATGTATGTACCTGTTGACCGACAACATATTCGGTCCTCTTATTGTATATTTGTTATGGATGTAATATAAGCTCTTTTGGAATTCCACTATCTCTTCAAATTGGGTTGTTTAAATTATTTTCTTAACTTGAAATAAAACTAAAATTTTTGGCAACCCGTTTTCTAAATTATTGGGTGTTTTTCCCATATAGTTATTTTATTGTTGTGATGCTAAGAATGATTCCATCCATGATTCCATTTTATTCGAGTATCGGGATGGCCACCCCTTATTTCGAATCACAGGTTATCACAGATGGTATCAGAGCATCAGGTTCTAGAGTCTTTAGGATCTATGCGGACTTGTCACGTTCTACCGTAGCATTCTTTGATATAGAGCCTAATGTTAGTATTGCTTTGTTACTTATGTTTGTGATCTTCTGCAAGATAGAGTGTTTTTAATAGTATTCTAACTCTATTGTTTCTTCATCTCAGATGCCGCCTAAGAGAGGTCGCCCAGCGAGATGCAATAGAGTTGTAGAAGAGGATGTTGGTCCTCCTCCGCCGCCACAGGGAAATATAAATGCTGCTGATGTAGCAAACATTGTGGCTCAAGCGGTCAATGCCGCTATGACTGCCATGGTACAGCAAATGTCACAAGCTCAACAACGAGCGCAGGATGCACAAGCTCCCACAGGACCTTCTCCGTGGGAGAGAGTTAGAGAGTCATTTTTAAAGGGCCATCCCCCGAAATTTGATGGAGGTTCTGATGTTATTAGAGCTAATAAGTGGAAGAAGGATATGCAACGCCATCTGCGAATGGTGGAGTGTAGCGAGGAGAAGAAACAAGTCCTTGCTACGTTTAAACTTGTTAGGGTCGCGTTGCATTGGTGGGAGTCGATGACTACACCGAACAAAGAGCTACCATGACTATCACTGATTTTTGGGTCTTGTTTGACCAAAAGTATTTCCCTCCCGCAGTTTAAAGGGAGATGAGAAGGAGGCTTCAGGATGTGGTGCAAGGTGAGAGATCCGTGGCGAAATATGAAGAGGGGTTCACCCGATTAGCAAGTTTTATACCGGATGAGGTGACTCCGGAAGAGAGAAAGGTTTCGAAGTTTATGGGAGGTTTGAACTGGAGAATCTGGCAACATTGACTGGGTAATCCAGACTTGCAAACTTTTGGTGAGGTAATGAATGCATCATTGCTCCATTGCCAAGAACATCGGTTGTACATGCAGAGTGGAAAGAAAGCTACCATAGTGGGGCAAGCGAGAAAGACTAGAGGTAGTGGTTCTGGAGGAGGAGCTTTTCCCTCGTCCCAATCTTCCGGTAATAAGCAACGTGAAAGGGATCCCCAGCAAGGGGACTTGTCAAAAAGGCAATATTCTGGTGGGTTTAATTTGGGTGGCAATAATAATCGGCACGGTCAGGGTGCCCCGCAATAATAAATAGGTTGGGTGGTCAAGGGGGTAGGGGCCATCCGATCCAAGTTGTTAACTAGTTTAGAAATAATCGGGGCCGAAATACAGAGAATATGGCGGGATGGTGTTTCCAATGCGGAGAGGGAGGTCATTACAAGAAGGAGTGTCCTCAGTTGATTGGGGGTCAGCTTCCTAGGGTTCCTCAGCAGCCACAGGTTCAGTTACCACCACATGTACCTAATCTAGTTTCCCCTCCGCATCAGGGTCAGCTATAGTATGGGAGAGTTTATCATATCCAGGATGCTATGCTTCCTCCGGCTCTGCTGGCGCCGCCAGCTATTGAGGGTAAGTTCCTTATTCAGGGGCACATGGATCGCATTTTGTTTGATAAGGGTGCTACACACTCGTTCATTTCCAGAAGTTTTGCTCAGTCTACAGAGTTGATAAAATCTGCAGAGAGTACTTTCACTAGCGTTGAGTCCTATATGGGTGATGGTTCACTCATTTTCTTTGTTTGTAAACAAATAGGAATTACTCTTGGTAACTTATGCTTTGAGGCCGATTTGCTCATCCTAGACATGGTCGGGTATGATGTGATATTGGGTATGGATTGGCTAGTGAAGTATCATGCAATAGTTAATTGTTACAGGAAGAGTATAGTCTTTGCCGTTTTGGGACAATAAATATTCTTGGTAGTTATGCCTGGTTTAGAAGGAGGTACTAGTACTTATTTGTATTGTATCGCAGAGGAGACTTCTCAGGATGTAGTTATTCCCTTGGATTCTATTCCGATTGTTCGAGATTTTGAGGATGTTTTTCGAGAAATACCGGGTTTGCCTCCGAGTCGGGAGACTGAGTTTATGATCGATTTAGCGCTGGGAACGAGACCGATTGTGAGAGCTCCATATCGCATGGCTCCTTTGGAAATGAGGGAGTTAAGAGATCAAATCCAGCAATTATTGGAGCAGGGATTCATTAGGCGTAGCATGTCACCGTGGGGTGCTCCGGTGTTATTTGTGAAGAAAGGGGACGGTTCTCTCCGGTTATGTGTTGACTACAGAGAGTTGAATAAAGTCACCATCCGAAAAAATACCCTTTGCCTCGTATCGATGACTTGTTTGATCAACTTAGGGGAGCGTCGTACTTCTCTAAAATTGATTTGAGGATGGGGTATCACCAGTTGAGAATATGGGAGCAGGATGTATCCAAGACCGCTTTTCTGACGAGATATGGATCCTATGAATTTTTGGTTATGCCCTTTGGACTAACCAATGCCCCCACCGTATTTATGGATCTCATGAATAGGGTATTTCGGGACTTCCTAGACCAATTTGTTATTGTATTCATCGATGACATCCTAGTCTATTCTCAAATGGAATATGATCATGCTATTCATTTTAGGTTGGTCCTACAAAGGTTGAGGGATCACCAATTGTATGCTAAGTTCGAGAGCTGCGACTTTTGGTTGCAGGAGGTACAGTTTTTAGGACATATTGTGACAACCCAGGGCATTTTAGTGGACCCGGGCAAAGTGGTTGTGGTGAGGGAGTGGGGTCAGCCCACGACACCTACCGAGATTCGTAGTTTTCTGGGTTTGGCGGGTTATTATCGTCGGTTTATCAAGGGTTTCTAAAAAATTGTGAGCCCTTTCATAAATTTAACCCAAAAATGAGTGATGTTTGTATGGGATGATTCTTGTCAGGATGCGTAGGTTGACTTCGGCTCCAGTCCTTGCATTGCCAAAGCTGGGGTTGGAATATCTAGTCTTCACCGATGCATCTCTACAAGGATTAGGAAGTGTACTTCAATAAGAGCGACGGGCTAGTGCTTATGCTTCCCTCAAGCTAAAACCCCATGAAAGAAATTATTTGGTTTATGACTTAGAACTTGTCGCAGTTGTCTTTGCCATGAAGATTTGGAGGCACTATCTCCTAGGGGAGAAATTTAGTCTTTTCACGGACCATAAATCGCTACAATATTTATTTTCATAGAAAGATTTAAATATGCGACAACGCTGATGGTTGGAGTTTGTGAAAGACTATCAATTTGACATCCATTATCATCTGGGAAAGGCAAACGTAGTAGCGGATGCTTTGAATAGAAGGGCCGATGGAGAGTTAGCTGATGTATAGAAAGCTAAATGGAAAGAGCTCAGTCAGGAGGATGCGGTGGAGAGAGCGTTCATGTCGGTGATGACCGCTACGTCTACAATTGTAGCAAGGGTTGTAGAAGCCCAAGGAAGGGATAAAGGTTGTCAGGACCATATTCGCCGATTACTATCCGAGGGAGCGGAATCCTACTTGATAAGTTCAGAGGGTGGATTACGTTTTCACAGGAGACTTATTATCCCAGAGGAGGGGGATTTGAGACGGGCGGTGATGCCAGAATCTCACGGGTCTAAATTTACGGTACATCCTGGTGGGAACAAGATGTATCTAGACATGCACCGTCAGTATTGGTGGCTAGGCATGAAGCGGGATATTTTTGAGTCCGTATCCCAATGCACTACTTGTCAATTGGTCAAGGTAGATCATCAACGACCGACAGGTTTGTTGCAACCGTTGGAGATTCCGGTGTGAAGTGGGAGAGAATATCGATGGACTTCATTACAGGGTTGCCAAGGTCACAAAGTGGTTGTGATTCTATTTAGGTGATTATCGACCGCTTGACTAAGTCGGCACACTTCCTACCTGTGCGTACCTACTATGACACTGCTCGCTATGCCCGATTATTCATCACGGAGATTGTCAGACTCCAAGGGGTTCCCTTAAATATCATTTTCTACTGAGACAAGATATTTGTTTCCCACTTTTGGCGATGTTTCCAAGAGGCTATGGGGATCGAATTGAAGTTAAGCGCTTCTTATCATCCTCAAATAGATGGGCAGACTGAAAGAGTCAACCAAATGTTGGAGGATATGCTCCGTATGTGTATGCTTGATTTCAAGGGTGGTTGGGAAAAATATCTCCCTTTGGTCGAGTTTGCTTATAATAACTCATACCAATTTACTATTGGAATGACGCCCTATGAAGCACTTTATGGCTGGCCTTGTAGATCACCCACGTGTTGGTTGGAAGTGGGGGATAATAAATTCCTTGGACCTAAAATAATCCAAGATACTTCTTCCAAGATTGAACTCATTCGGAGTTGCATTCGAATAGCTCAAGAGAGCCAAAAGAGTTACGCCGATGCCAATAGAAGGCACATGGAGTCGGAGATTGGGGACCAAGTCTTGGTGCGAGTGTCACCAATGAAAGGTATAAAGAATTTCGGGAAGAAAGGAAAGCTTGCGCCGTGTTTTGTTGGGCCTTTTCCCATCATTTCTAAGGTGGGTCTAGTGGCGTATCAACTTGCCTTACCGGAACCTTTACAACAAATTCATGATGTGTTCCATGTATCCTCTTTGAAGAAGTATAAGAAGTGTGAAGGTGCCCTTTGGCATATCCCTTTCGAGGATATTGACTTGCAACCCGACATTTCATATGAAAAACAAATGGTTGCTATTTTAGAGCAAGGGGAACGTAGGTTGAGGTCTCGAGTGGTGCCCTTGGTGCGAGTCCAATGGAGTCATCACAATGCCAAGGAATCAACATGGGAATGCGAAGATGATATGTGGGAAAAGTATCCGCATCTCTTTATACAAGGTACGCCTGAATTTTAGGGGCAAAATTCCCTCATAAGGGGGAGTATGTAACAACCATCGCTTTTGAGAACCTATTTTATATTTATTTACTATGTGAGGTAATTATATATAAAATGTTGGAATATGGAGTAAGTATTAATTTAACGAAGATAAAAGTTAACATTTACTAAAATGTTTCATATTTACCTTATGTGTAGGTAAATATCACCATGTTGTGTTTTATTGTGTCATAAGATTTAAAATTACATTATGGTTTAAAATGAAATCGGAATTTGAAATGATTTATAAAATTTTCAATTGATAATTTGGAGGGCGTAGTTATTCCCGAAATGTGCGAGATAGTCGAAATAAGTGCCATATTATATTTTGATGTTTCGGGCATTTTTGACTTGTTATAGCTTGAATGTGTAGTTGCAAGTCATTTTATCGCGGTATTAATCATTTAAGTTGGATTTTATACTTAAGACACGATTTTTAAGTCTTGCATTTCATTTATTTCTCTTGAGTGAATTTAGTGACCTAGAGAGAAAGAGAGAGGATGAGAACTTTGGAGAAAAGAGAGAGATTCAAGCTTGGAGATTGTTGCTACTACAAGAAAATCTGAGATTCCTACACCAAGGCAAGTTTTCTACTTGCTACTATGTGATTTAAGATGAATAATTAGTATTGATAGTTTTGTATTAGTTATGGTTTAACAAAGTTAGGGTTTTTATGGATTTATAGGTTTTGAATCCTTGGAGGTTGATTTAGAAGTGTATTCGTGTAAACCATTGTTGTTGGATGCATTAATAATCAGTTAGTGGCAATAAATGATCTTGGTTTGGGTTGATTGGAGTTGGGGGAATTTGGGAGTCCAAGACTCCATAGCCAAACTTGGCAAATTCGTCGGGGCGAATCGATTTGACCTTAGGGTGAATCGATTCTCTTAAGGGTATTCCTATAGGTATGCAAACCCGAATCCATTGGGGTTAAGGCCGAATCGATTCGGATGAAGCAGAAAGTTGGAGTTGTCATCCGAATCGATTATCTTTTGGGCGAATCGATTCGCTACCTGAGGCGAATCGATTCGGCCCTAAGGCGAATCGATTCGGAATCAGGCTGTTTTTGAGTTGTTTTTCTAACTCACTTTTTACCCTTTTTCTTTAGTCTTAGGACCTAGGAACCTTCTTGTATGAAGTAAACATAGAGTCCTATAGTTTTAGTTGAGTTGAGTCACTAACCTACATTAGGAATGGGTTAAACGGGGCTTATTCCTAAGGTGTACAAATTGAGGTTAGGGCATTTCTTTGATTTAGCACATTATTAGAAGTTTAGGAGTTGTAAGCCCATACTTGGAGACTTTAAGGGCGCACTGGAGGTATATAAAACCTTGGGACTTGTAGAATTATTTTGATCACTTGGAGAATGATTCGGGACTTAAAATATGATGAATATTAATGAGAATATTCAATGATTATGGTTTCGGATGAAATGAAACAAGCACATGAATAATGGAAATGTTAATGAGATTTAAATGGTAAATGCTAATTTACTTAAACACACCTCTCTAAATGCTATCATAAGGGAAGTTTGCGCATGAGGTGATGTCCCCTGACTAATGAGCGCAGGGAGACTATAGTCCTTGGCCGTATGCGGGATTATTATATGTTTTATTCTGCACTAGTGAGGTAATTCCGGGTGTGGTTATGACTCACTCGCAGGCATATGGCCGCTTCCCGAC
The DNA here is from genome assembly GCA_949130495.1 of Sambucus nigra. NCBI lineage: Eukaryota > Viridiplantae > Streptophyta > Magnoliopsida > Dipsacales > Adoxaceae > Sambucus > Sambucus nigra. The sequence continues at coordinate 312,331,584 of OX422218.1, read as the reverse complement.
GTGCGTTAGGTGCCCAGGTTGTCTTGTTTGATAGGCCCTGGAAGTGATTGTCATTTAGGGGTGCACCCAGTGGGGAAACTCGGAAGGGTAATCTTAGAATCGTTATATGTATAAGAATATAACCATTCTAATTTCAAGTGGGACTTGATATATGTGAAATGCCATAAGTGCATATGACAGTAATTATATTCCTGATAAGGAATGGAAAGACGAAATGAATTGGTAAAGTGATGGAGACTTTAATTAATGTTGTCTAATTATATCCCTTCACATAATTAAATAAAAGTATAATCCCTTAAATTGTCTTATTATACTTTGAGATGAGGTTGTTGGATTCTCATCTTCATCATTAATGATTAACTGTTCATAATTGTCATGCTTCTTATTCATCTGGTAATCATATAAAACCGGGCCCTGCCTCATTCATTTTCCTTGTTGTGCATGAATTTGTATCCACTCAGGTGCTCCGCTGCAAGAGCGCCCGTTTTGATATTCCTACTCCAATGCTTTTGAGGAGCTGTAAGATTTTGCGGATATTACAGGATGTGTTGTTAGACGCCTTCATTTTTGTATTCTAGATATGATCGGGTCTTTCACTCGGGCGTGTGGCCCAAACTTTTGTAACTGTTTAATGAATGTATTATGTAATTTATTAAACTGTTGTAATATGCTGTATGTACTTGTTGACCGACAGCATATTCGGTCCTCTTATTGTATATTTGTTATGGATGTGATATAAGCTCTTTTGGAATTCCACTTTCTCTTCAGATTGGGTTGTTTAAATTGTTTTCTTAACTTGAAATAAAACTAAAATTTTTGGCAACCCGTTTTCTGAATTATTTGGTGATTTTCCCGTGTACTTATTTTATTGTTGTGATGCTGAGAATGATTTCACGATTTTTGGTGAAACTTTCTTTGATACCCATTTATAAAAGAGAAATAATCGCAGGGGTGAAAAAAAAATGCAATACCAATTTTAAATGCGGAAGAAAATTTAAAATTGATTTTTTCATTTTATGCTAGTCATGCATATATGGGGATAAAATAGATAAATTTAACAAGAAAATACAACAAGGTAAAGGTTCGAGAAAAAATCCCTTTCAGGTAAAAACCTTTATTTCACTATATATTGTAAATCGCAACTTACAAATTACATTGAGAAATCTATAATTAATTTCCCGCAGAAAATCCACATAGACCATAGCCTAAATTTAGTAAAGATTCCCGTAAGAACCTAAAGAATTGCAGCACCTCCTTCATCAGTGAATACCCTCAAGTATACCCAATGACCGTAGTCTTCAACAAATAGCCCCCGCAAGAACTAGCAATCCTGCAGTAGAGTATCCTTATCCATGAGAGAAATTTCAACAAATATGTGATTTGGGTCCCAAAACGATTCACAATCATATATGGGATCTTTTGTGTGAATCAAAAACATTAATTTTCCCCTAAAAGTGAAGACTAAATTTCTGTAGATTTGCAGTCTTCGTTTTGCAAAAGTTTTAATGAAAAGGTCTCACAAAATAGGTATTTACTAAAAAAAAAACTCTTGAGGCGGCGGAGGTCGTCCAAATGAAATTTCCCTGTCATTTGAAAGACTCTAAAAATGACATTGGAAAAAATTAAAGAAGTGTTGGATCACTGATGCAACAAAGGAACAACAAGGGAAACAAATATTATTTTATAAAGCTCGCCTACATGTCTTCCAAAAGCTATTTTGCTAAGAAAAAAATGCCTTATTTTGATTAAAAAACAGTTGCAAAAAATATCCTAATACAATCGTAAAACATATTCGAAACTAAAACACAATCCTTACCAAAATAAATCTTGTAGATGACCGTTGTGGAAGAAACTTGATATTTGGATCTGTCGACTTGAACAAATGATCGTGAACTTCCTTCGTCGGTTGTAGCGGTATACTACATACTCAATGTAAATGTAGGACGATGGTAATACTGTCCTTACAAATCTCCCCCTATGTTTATGTCGTTACAAAATAAAAACAATATGAATTATCAATCAAAATGTTCTACAAAAATCTAATACCCTCCCATGAAACCAAAAGTGAAAAGATATAAAAAATGCAAGTCTTCAAAAAAATATCTTCAAATTTTAAATCTTTTAAAATCTCTTTGCTTTACTTGTTCTTACTTTTGTGTGCTTTTCAAATGATCATCAAAGTCATACACATAATAACAAAATAAATACCCCCGTGACGTATCGAGTTTGAAATTAAATAAACATAAATAAAATCAAGTAAATCAATTCTCCCCCATAATTCATAATTCGTTCTCCCCCTTTTTATTTGTCTGAAATAGACAAGGAAAAGAATAAATAAAAAAAATACGGAGTATGACGACAAGTATATAAAATATATATCAAGTACGCCCATGCAAGGATATGCTCAAACGACTTTCACAATCTATTTTTGATTTTTCAAATATTTTCAAGCAAAACACATTTTCACAAAAAATAACATGCAATACCATATATAATATATGCAAAATATATCAAAGAACACTCGGCGTGCGCGCACACACACACACACACACACACACACATATATATATAAATATAAATATATATATATATATATATATATATATATATATATATATATATATATATATATATATATATATATATATATATATATATATATATATATATAGGTATAAACGATCCCAAAACACATAAGCCTTACACACTAGCATAATATCGATGTGTTCAAATATGTACAATGGAACAATGGGTGTGAACTAGAAACAAAAGAATTACAATCCAAACACTCAAATTTTTTCACGAATTTCTAATTGACCGAAAAACTTTATCAAACTGAGGTTTAGACGCAATGTGATAATTAAAAATTGAACTTAATGTACAAAACAAGCACAATGCACACAAGTCAAGAATATTGATGATTCTACAAATCAATAGTGTTATGAAAAAATAAGCTTAATTAGGAGACATTGTCATTGTGCAAACACATTAATATTTCCATCCAAAATCCCTTAAAATATTATTCTCTTCTTTTCTTTTGAGTGAATATATCGAACTAAACAAATTTGACCCCTATTTGGAATATTATTCTTTCTATTTCCTCAATTTTTCTCGATCTCTTTTCAAATGGTGGATTTCATAACAAGATTACTATTCTCTCACAGCCATTTCCCGTGTACAGTCGTCATTTTTACATATTTAACAAATCCTCAGGGACAATGATTCTTACATGCACAAATCCTCCAAAGTCAAATGAACACGTAAATGACAAGATTGATAGGAGAACATCTCACCAAGCTCAAATGTACATCATGAAGTTAAAAAAAACCAAGAAACTCGTGCATGTGTGTGTGGAGGCTTATAAAAAGTCTAATCCATAAAGCAAGTCAATTGTGAAACAACTCCATAAACATGGTTAAGATCAATCTAAGCATCTAAAGTCATAACCAAGTTTCCTAGACACATGAAAATTGTGTAGTGATTTGGAGTCAATTACACCAATATGCCCCACCAAATGTGTAAAATTAAAACACATAATGTACTGAAAATATTTTTGAATTTTTCAAAAATAAAATCTTTTTGTATTTTCAAAAATATATAAAATAATTTTTTTTTGTATTTTTTGAATATGACTCATTTAAAGAAAAATATTATACAAAAAGTAAACATGCCATAACACTAGCAAAAATATATCATGAAGCACAACTAGCGTATGACAAACAAACCATGCAAGTATTCAACGATATGAAATAGCATGTGATGCGTCATGTGCAAGCATGTGAGAATCAACCAATCTAGCATTTAACATCTCCAAAAGAGATGTCCTAACCTAAATCAGTGTATACCTAACTCGAGAGCTTATAGGAACCGATGAGACACTATCCTTAAGCTTCCTAGGACCTCTTCCAAGATCAAAATAAAAATGCCTAAGGTGACATTTTCTACCATAATGTGAACATGTGTAAACATGATGAATGTTACCTATGGGTTGACTTTTTCTAATGTCCTTGATTTTGGTTGACCCTCTAAAACAAACTATGATCTTGGATTTAAAATTCTAAGTATGATAACAAGACGAGTCATTACCATCACTATTAACACTACTCGAGTATTTTAAATCATTTTTCAACTTTAAAATGGTAGACTCAAGGAAAGAATTAGACTCTTCCAATTTTAGGGATTCCTTCTTCATATTTTCAATCATACCTAAAAGGTATCTCACTATCCCTCAATAAAAGAAAACTTATCCCTAAGAGTCTTCTCACGTACATTACAATCTTTAATCAAAATATTTTTATCCTCTTTATCACAAACGCGAACCCTAGAATTTTTCGAGTCCTTTAGTTCCTTTTGAAAAACAAAGACTCTATCATCACTTTCTTTTTTGGCCCCTTTTAAACATTTAAAGTCATCATGTAAAGCACCAAACTTCTCACGAACGATATCTCTTTTATTTTGAACAGTTTGCAAAAGTTTCAAAATATTTTCAAAATGTTTTTCAAGTAATTCAAATCTTTCGATAAACTTCAAATTCAAATGAGAATCCACTGAGAGACAAAAAAAGGCAGAAGCACAAGAGGGATGTGCAATCAAATTTTTTAAAATGATTGATATCACAAAAATTTTGCGAAAAAAGGATCTCACGATTTTTGGTGAAACCTTCTTTGATACCCATCGTAAAAGCGAAATAATCACAAGGGTGGAAACCAATAAAAAATGCAATACTAATTTTAAATGCGGAAGCAAATTTTAAATTGATTTTGTCATTTTATCCTAATCATGCATATATGGTGATTGACTAGATAAATCAAACAAGAAAATATTACAAGGCAAAGTTTCACAAAAAAATTCCTTTCAGGTGAAGACCTTTATTTCACTATATAATGTAAATCACAACTTACCAATCACATAGAGAAACATCCAATGAATTTTCCGTTGAAAATCAACATAGCCAACAATCTAAATTCAGCAAAGATTCTGGTAAGAACCTCAGGAATCGCAGCTCCTCCTTCAGCAATGAATACTCTCGATTATCCCCAATGACCGCTGTCATCAGCAAATAGCTCCCACAAGAATTATAAATCCAATAGTAGGGAATCATTCTCTGCAAGAGAAACTTCAACAAAGATGTGCTTTGGGTTCCAAAATGATTCACAAACGTATTTGGCATCTTTTCTGTGAATCAAAAACAAAAATTTTCCCCTAAAAGTGAAGACTAAAATTCTACAGATTTGTAGTTTTAGTTTTGCAAAAGTCTTAATAAAAAAGTCTCAAAAATAGGTATTTATTGCAAAATAAAACTCTTGAGGTGGCGGAGGTTGTCTAAACGACATTGCCCTGTCATTTGAAAGAAGTTAAAAATGACCTTGAAGAAACATAAAGCATTGTTGGATCACTGATGCAACAAAGGAACGACCAGTGAAACAAATATTATTTGATAAAGCTCACCTACCAGTCTTCCAAAAACTATTTTGCTAAGAAAAAAATGCCTTATTTTGACTATTTTTTAAAAAAAGCATCTAAGTACAATCGTAAAACATTTTTGAAACTAACACACAATCCTTACCAAAATAAATATTATAAATAACCGTTTTAGAAGAAACTTGATATTTGGATCCGTTGACTTGAACAAATGACCGTGAACTTCCTTCGACGGTGTAGCGGTATACTACATACTCAATGTAAACATAGGACTATGGGAATAATGTCCTTATGAATTTTCCCTTATGTTTATGTCGGTACAAAATAAAAACAACATGAGTTATCAATCAAAATGTTCTATAAAAATCTTATTCCCTCCCATGAGGCTAAAAGTGAAAAGATATAAAAAATGCAAGTCTTCAAAAAAATATCTTCAACTTTTAAATCTCTTCAAATCTCTTTGCTTTACATTTTCTTCCTTTTGTGTGATTTCCAAATGATCATCAAACTCATACACACAATAACAAAAAATACCTCCGTGACGTATCGAGTTTGGAATTAAATAAACACAAATAAATTCAAGTAAATCAATTCTCCCCCATAATTTATAATTTGTTCTCCCCCTTTCTATTTGACTGAAATAGACAAAGGAAAGAATAAAAAAAAATACGGAGTGTCACGATAAGTATAGCAAATATATATCAAGTATGCTCATGCAGGGATATGCTCAAACGTCATTCACAATCTATTTTTGATTTTTCGAATATTTTCAAGCAAAACACATTTACACAAAAAACGACATGCAATACCATATATAATATATGCAAAATATATCAAAGAACACTCGGCACATATATATAGGTATAAACGACCCCAAAACACGACATAAAACACATAAGCTTTACACACTAGCGTAGTATCGACGTGTTCAAATATGCAAAATGGAAGAATGGGTGTGAACTAGAAAAAAAAGAATTACAACCCAAACACTCAAATTTTTTCAAGAAGTTCTAATTGACCAAAAAACTTTATTAAACTAAGTTGTAAACATTTTCATTTTCTTCTCCTTATGTAATTCTTAGGCAATAGCTCCCAATTTTGTAATGCCCCAAAGTTTATGAATGAATGAAAAAGATGTATGTTTTTCCATGTCCTTTCTTTGTGCTATAGCTGTTTGCATATATTATGAAGTGCTACAATTCTTTCATTTCCACTCGAGTTACAATAAAAACTTGTATATTCATAACAATAGATAAATACAACGGTGGTCTAAACTCACTTGCTTACACATGATAGACTTTCAACCATTTATTGTTGATCTTGAATGGCTTGTCTCCTTCCATCTTAGAAATTAAGCAATAACCTGAATTGTGAGCTTCTTTTATAATGAAAGGTCCCTCCCAATTCGCTGTAAATTTAGGTAGGGGAAGCCCCTGGATGTGCTTCACTGCTGCTTTCAAAACGAGGTCTCCCTCCACGAACTTCCTTGATCTCACCAAGTTATCATATGCCTTGGAGAGCTGTTTTGTATACATTGGAAAGTGAAGCATCGCATTATTTCTGTGTTCATCCAATGCTTCCAACTGCACATGTCTATTCTGAGGGAGAATGCTACTTCATAAGGCATATCGAGCAGAGGGAACTTCTAACTATACCGAAAGAATTATCTTAACCCCGTAAATAAGAGAGAATGGATTATACCCTGTGGGATTCCTCTTGGTTATTCGATAGACCCACAACACAGCGGGTATCTTGTCATCCCATGATCTAGGAAAATCCTCTATTGTTTTAGCCAGAATATTAACCAAGGTCTTGTTAGTTGCCTCGGCTTGATCGTTACCCTTTGGGTTGTAATACCCCGTATTTTTAGGGCTTTTAATTATGAGATTAATTAAATGAAATTGGTTTTAATTATGGGATTAATTAAAATAATTTGGGATAATTAATTGTAAATTATTCGAATTTAAATAACTAGCGAGACGAGAATTAGTATTTAAATATGAGGATAATGTTGAATATTACTGAGTGATTATGGTAATATATGACTATTGAATTTATTAACATTGTCGTGAGTTCAAAATACGACAGTTCCGGTAATTAAGTTGGGACACGCGTGTAAGTCGTGTCAGGACCCAATTTAATGGATTTAAAAGTATTTTATTTTTATGTCATCCGTATGATCATTTTGAGTGATCTAACGTCTCCGTAAGGACCGAGATAGTCAAAAAATACTAGACGGGGGTTTAGTTTGGGTTTCGGGACATTTTAGGCCTAACCGGCAGCACGTGAGGGTATTTTAGTCATTTTGACTTTTTGAGGAAATATGACCCACGAATTTTAGACTTAAATTATCAGCCAACACCAGAACTCTTAGGGTTATCACAACCAAAAATCACCAATGGCAGTTATAGGGGAAGAGAGGAAAGTTTCCATAGGAGAAACCACCCTTAGAGGCTTTTGCAACACCATCACCACCACCGGATAGATCGAAAAGAGAGGATCATTCCCGTACCATCTACTTCAAAAGATCAGAATCTTCATTACCAGGCAAGTGATTGAACTTGCAATAAATTAGTGCATATATCATCCATGTTAGTTCAGAATTGGAGAATAACGTTGAATAATGATGATTGAATGGATTTAAAGAATTGAAATTGTAATCTGGGTAGGTTTTGCATGTAGTTTAACTTCTGGGATTATAGCAGCCAAGAAATTATGATCCATGTGTAGATACTTATGAATTTGTAATGAATTATATTATGTTCTTGAATAAATAGGACATCAGATAAAGTAAATGTGACATTAAGTAGAGGGTTATGTGGCTCATAACTCAACGCCCAATGGAACTCAAGGTTACTCCCCCCAAGGTTCCACGGTCATGTTCCTTTTAGTGTTTTACCAGGTGTATCTAAGATGGTGAGGACAAACCCCAACATTTCCTCACGTCTCAATCCTCCAAACCAAGTCCCTTTGAAGTTCCCACGAAGAGGTCGTTCGATAGAGCATGAGAGCTCTCCCAGACCCTGCCAAACCTGGTCTCTTGCGAGTATCATTCAACCTCACACAAAATCATTATACTTTTTACATATTTATAATAGTTATTGCTCATGGTCAATATAAACAAAAGATACAACAAGACTAAATTAATCAACAAGACTAAAGGACGATCTCTTTCGATCATCTTCTTCGCTGGAAGGTCCCTCTGGGCTGCCACACTGAGCTGTCTTAATCCTAAACACTGTTGTAAATGGGGGGATTTTCTCTAATCTCAGGATTATCTTTAATCCCCTTCTACATCATAAAATTGGCAAAAATATATCATGAAGCACAACTAGCATATGATAAACAAACCATGCAAGCAATCAACGATACGCAATAGCATGTGATGCATCATGTGCAAGCGTGTGAGAATCAACCAATCTAGCATTTAACATCTCTATAAGAGATTTACTAACCCAAACTAGTGTATACCTAACTTGAGGGATTATAGGAATCGATGGGATACTATCCTTAAACTTCCTAGGACCTCTTCCAAGATTAAAACAAAACCCTGAGGGGACCTTTCCTACCACAATGTGAACATGTGTAAATGAGAGGAATGTTACCTATGGGTTGACCTCTTCTAATGTCCATGGTTTTGGTTTAGACTCTAAAACGAACAATGGTCTTATCTTTAACACTCAAAGCATGAGAACATGATGAGCCATTATCGTCACTATTAACACTACTCAAGTCTTTTAAATCATTTTCAACTTCAAAATTTTAGACTCAAGCAAAGAATTAGACTCTTCTAATTATAGGGACTGCTTCTTCATATTTTCATTCATACCCAGAAGGTTATCTCATTCTCCCTAAATAAAATCAAAATTATCCCTAAGAGTCTTCTCACGTGCCTTAAAATCATTAATCAAAATATTTTTATCCTCTTTGGTACAAACACAAACCCTAGAACTTTTCAAATACTCTAATTATTTTTCTAATACAATGACTCTATCATCACTCTACTTTTTGGACACTTTTAAACATTTAAAGTCATCATGTAAAGCACTGAACTTCTCACGAATGATATCTCTTTGATTTTGAACAGTTTGCAAAAGTTTCAAAATATTTTTCAAGAAATTCAATTCTCTCTACAAACTTCAAATTCAAATGAGAATCCATGGAGAGACAGAAAAACACAAGCCCAAATGGGATGAGAATCAAATTTTTCAAAACAATTGATGTCACAAAAATTTTGCGAAAAAAAGATCTCAAGATTTTTGGTGAAACTTGCTCTGATACCAATTTATAAAAACGAAATAATTACAAAGGTGGAAACCAACAAAAAATACAATACCAATTATAAATGCAAAAGAAAATTTTAAATTGATTTTATCTTTTTATCCTAATCATGTATCTATGGTGATAAAACAGATACATCAAACAAGCAAATATGACAAGGTATAGTTTTACGAAAAACATTCCTTTTAGGTAAAAACATTTATTTCACTATATAATGTAAATAACACCTTACAAATTACATAGAGCAATCTGTAATGAATTTTCATAAAAAATCCACATAGGCCGCAACCTAAAATTAGCAAAAATTCCCGTAAGAACTTCAAGAACTGCAGCTCCTCCTTCAGCAGTAAATACCCTCGAGTATCCCCAATGACAACAATCGTCAGAAAATAGCTCCTGTAAGAACTATCAATCCAGCAGTAGAGAATCCTTCTCTCCAATAGAAACTTCAACAAAGATGTTCTTTGGATTCAAAAATAATTCACACACGTATATGGGATCTTTTGTGTTAATCAAAACCATGAATTTTCTCCTAAAAGTGAAGACTAAAATTCTGTAGATTTGCAGTTTTCGTTTTGCAAAAGTATTAAGGAAAAAGTCTCACATAATAGTTATTTGTAGAAAAACAAAACTCTTGAGGCAACAGAGGTTGTTCAAATGAGATTGCCCTGTTGTTTGAACGACTCTAAAAACAATGTTGAAAAAACCAAAACAGTGTGGGGTCATTTGCTGCAACTAACGAATGACCAGCGAAAAAAATATTATTTTATAAAGCTCGCCTACAGGTCTTCCAAAAAATATTTTGACATTAAAAAATTCATCCTTTTGATTAAAAAAAGTTTTGAAAAATATACCAGTACAATCGTAAAACGTTTTCGAAACTAAAATATAATACTTACCAAAATCAATCTTGTAGACGTCTATTGTTGAAGAAACATGATACTCGTATTCATCGACTTGAAAAAATGATTGTGAACTTCCTTCGACGGTTGTAGCAATATACGACATACTCAATGTAAATATAGGACGATGGAAATAATGTCCTTACACTATTGAATCATACGTATTATTTAAAAATCACCGAAAATAAAGGAAAAATTCCCAACGATGGAGATAAATAAAGAAAACCGTTTTGAATTTTTTCTTTTTTTTTTACAACAAAAGCATTCTTAGGAAAGAGCATATAATCAAATCATTAATATCAAAACCAATGGGGAGAATATCCTGCACTCCCTAACAAAAATCTTATTATGTCCTCAATGTGAGTAAAGAACTAAGTTAAAGAGAGAAAAGAAAAATATTACCCAAAATGGAGCGATCTCCAGAAAATAAAAGCCCAAAGATTCTACGAAACATGTTAGCATTAACCATAACAAATAGGAATAACAAAAATTTAACTAATTACACTAGACAATTGTGACACCCCGCTTAATAAAATACCGGGTGATCAGTCCTATACCAAATTAAAACATGAATCCCAGTTGGATCATCCTTAGCATCACTGTCGAAAACTTTTTAAAACTTACTAACCATTTAGTATTCCAAAAACTGGTGCCAATTTTAACTTTTTAATTAAACAAAACAATACATGCGGAATTAAAATATAAACCATTCACACAACTGAATGAAAGTAAGTAGAATAATAATTACACAACTTGCTGAATAAATCACCGGCCACCCAATAAATAATCCAATACAAATATTCAACACCTGAATGAATTACACCTGAAAACTGTACCGAGAAGTCTGGGCTACAAGCCCTAAATAAAACTGAGACTGATACAAGATTCCTACTCTAGGAATGAACGAATGATGCGTCTAATCCAAACTCCTGCTAGCATCCACATATGCCGCAGCTTCGTGTCCCTGGAATAGAATATCAATCCTGGCGTCCCTGTGGCTGGACACCTAAAAGGTTTTGAAAATATTTTTATAGCAAGGGTTAGAACATAAAACATTTTGAAAATATTTAGCAAGTGAATTAACTGCAGTAATTTAAAATGCATGAATGCGCTTCATATTTAAGTTAGTGTCGCACTCCCTTGAGGACATTCTCACCCCTCCACTATTGTGCACACCTACCGGTTACCTTAACCCCACCTAGTTGTATTACCCCGTCCGACTAGTCCTGGTATAACCTTCCCTTGCCATATTACCCTAACCCGAGTATAATAATTTCTTGAATTATAAGTTATCTCACAATTAACTTAATTAATTCCTCTTCAATAGTAGCATATAACCGTCTCACAAGTTATAATAAGTAAATACATCACACACTGTATTATTCCCACAAATGAATACCTTAATTAATTTCACATTAATTAACAGCATATAACTGCAACCCGAGTTATATAAAGTAAATACATCACACATTGTATTATCACCTACATATAATATTTAATACCATATTATACGTACCTTTACTAACATCCACACATATATCATACGTGTATCCATCCTTCCGAGTATACCCTCACCGGATGATTCCCTCTAGAATGCTATCTCACTAGGTGTGCTCACAAAACCTAGTTTCCTCAAGTTAGAATCGCTCACCAACTTGGACCAAAATATAAACGAAGTGGAGGCGGTCATATTCCTTCCTGAAAGTGAGATAATCTCTTCACCCATGTACTGGACGCTATGACCTGGGGATATACTCGCCCTACTCCTCAAGCTAGGAGATTCACCCACATTGCGCAACCTCCCTTGATAGCATTAGAGTATTTAAATTGAATAAATATCTAGTCACTGATATTTACTATCACACACAATATATACACATATATATATATACTATCACTACCCGTATATATATATTATGAACCCCGATTTTACCGTGTACTCAAAATTCCATACACTGCCTGTAATTCCCGTACACGGCCTGTAATTTAATGTCACACACAATACATACACGCATATATATATATATATATATACTATCACTACACCATATATATATATATTAATAACCTCGGCTTTACCATGTACTCAACATCCCATACAATGCCTGTACTTTCCTGAGTCTGTGGCCCGACTCAATGTAATTAATTTTATCACTTAATAACTTATCCTCTTCCCGAGTCTATGGTCCGACTCTAATATAATTAATTTTCACATTAATTAATAAGTACCCTTCACGAGTCTACAATCCGATTCTGATTAAACTAATTATCCCACCCATTAATTTAATCATACCCGAGTCTATAAACCGACTTTAATTAAATTAATAAACAGCATTATTAATTTAATCCTACCCGAGCCTACAAACCGACTCTAATTAAATTAATTAATACACTTATTAATTTAATACTACCCGAGTCTACAATCCGACTCTCATTAAATTAATTATCACTCTTATTAATTTAATATTACTCGAGTCTACAAACCGACTCTAACTAAATTAATTAACGCATTTATTAATTTAATAACTTGTTGTCACCCAACCATTATCCCCGGACTCTCTCACTTGGCCCGTACCTCAACATTTCTCGAGTCAATGTTCCGACTCCAAACTAATTACTTTCTCTTGATAATTAATTTAATGACTTGATGTCACTTAACCAACATATCCGGACTCGCTCACTTGGTCCAATTTACATCTCATAATATAATACTCACATTTTTGCCTACAATGTGTCACACCTTTATTTCTATAGTTTTCCCAATTATATTTGCCTATAATTAATAACATACCAGGACTGGATTTCACTTGGCCCGAAATTAAATATTTCCCGAGTCTATATCCCGACTCTAAATTACTTAGTTTATCTCCAAACTTAATTCACTACCTTGGGTTGCTTTACCAATATACCCGGATTCACTCCCTTGATCCGTACCTCACTATTTTGGAATAAAGTCTCTCAAATTTATCCATTAAATGTCCCACATAAATTCATCCTAGTCCCAATTACTCTTTCCCATAATCACTAGGAATAGGTGTTTCAATATTAATTATCACAATTTATAGTATGGTTTAATTAATTTTCCCCTTATATCACACACAGGCCGAACTGGCCAGAATTTCCCATCATCGATCGATCGATTCCCCCGATCGATCGATCGACCCCTTCGTTACAGCTCTTCTTCCCCCCTGTTTTCCACCATTAACGAACTTCAAGGTTTTTAAACCATAATTTAAACCTCTAATTACATCATCCCATCATCTACACATGGTTAATCCACATCCTATTCATCATAGAGACCATTAAGATAATCAACTTCTCTAATTATCTCATAATTTTCGAAATGGGTCTTTCTCCATAAAATTCAATTATCTGTTTTAAATCCCAATTTCCAGATTAGATTTCCACTCTTTTATGTTCTGGATTTCTCGTTCAAATCATGTATACATATTCAGATATCAATCACCCATCTAAATCTTACTTTGAATCTCAAGTGTTTCAAAAACAAAAACCCCATTTTGTACCCATTTATACCCAAAAACGAATTTTGGTTTACACATCACTATGATATGAATTGATTATCATGCTTTAAGAATCAAAACAGTTAACCACTTGCCTCAAAGTGTTTGTAGTGTCTGATCCGTTGTTTCCGTCCCTCAATTTGGCTCCAAAAACCTCCAATTTGTTCTTGATTTGCTTTCCCCCAAATCCCCTCTCAAACCCTAGGTTTAGAGTTGTGTTGGCTGCTGATTTCCTAATCCCTCACTTAGGTATAAAACCCTCCATCCCGTTTTTAGCCTAATGGGCTTAATTAAAGTGGCCCAACTCACCCCGTGTGGGCCCGACTATGCCCAAAAATACCCCGAGACCCAATTACTATCCCCGGGTACTCTTTTCTGACTATCTCGACCCATCCGGACTCAACTGCGCACTCAGAATTGGCATCCAAATTAATTTATAAAAATCCTTATCTCACACCCAATTTAGTTTATACCGACTCCCCGCTGGATAAGTGTATACCGCGTCATTAATACTCGAAATGACATAATTAAATTATTACTATTCACTTAGTAAACAAATTTCCCTAAACATTAACCATTCACTCCCCGATTAATATTTAAATATATATATTGCCATAATTAATTCAATTAAAATTACAACACACTAGTAATTTAAAATTCCCGAATTAATTAAATATTAAGTGTACAAAAATACGGGGTGTTACATACTTCCCCCCTTACAAAGGAATTTTGCCCTCGAAATTAAGATAAACCTAGTGTTCCATATTCACATCTTTTTCACTAGTCATGTGCCTCCAAGCCCGTTATATCTATCCCATCTGTTTCTAACCGCACGTTACACAAGCATGCATTTAAACCTTGTCAGGGTGCCCATACACCCTATACCCGTGCTTAACCGCACAAAATTTGTCTTAATTAACCCGGGTGCCCATATACCCTATCTCCTCGCTCTACCGCATGAAAGTTACCCGACTATGCTAGTCATAACCCGTAATATAACTTCGAACCCGTAGTCATATTACATATATATATATATATACACATATATAATTACTGCCCGGGTACTCAACCCATGCTACGTCCAACTATCTCCCCATAAATACTTATCTCTCAACACAAAAGAATATATGCTTACCCTTATGCTACCAAAGACAATATAATACCGCGCCCTTACTACCCCTAGTCCTTGCACAAAATAAACCCCGAGCTATCTCTCTTTGCTCGAAAATTCAATTTAACCTCCCCGATTCACTTCAGTAAACATCCCTACTTATCGGGATAAAAATGTGAGAACACAAAACCTCACTATGTGCCATCGCACCACGCAATACAACATATATATCCACATATATATAGGCTATACGCCCTCTCCGGTGATACCTAGTACCAACCATACCCTGGTGTCGCGGACACCAAAATTTAACTCCACTATCCACAATAGTTAAATTCCATCGCTATCCAGCCGATGTTTAAAAAGTATTATTAACCCTACTCCCATAATTCTCGAAAGTAGTAATTCCTCGCATAATTCAACCAACCACTCAGAGTACTCCTCCACTCCCCCATGAAGAACACTAAGGAACTCCGCTACCTTACAGAAAGTTTACCTACATGCTATGGCTGCTACCGCCAACGCACCCACTAAGTTCGACTCACCTGCGAACTCTAGTGAAAAATAAGTCTTATACTGTGACATCCTCTTTGTCACTCAACAATATACCCCATGCCCCTAGGGTAAAATAATTACTTCTATACTCCAGCTGCAATGGCTGGTTCTCGGTTTCCAAAGCAGCTTCACCCTGCTCGAATGCAGTCGTGACTTGCTTTAGTGGCTGTACATCCAGGACCTCGTCCTGTAGTTGGCCCCTGCCTCGCTTAAGGCAATATCTCTTCATGTGTCTCGCTTTTCCCACAAACGAAACACTTTCTAATATGTTCACCCTTCCACTGATCCCTTCCATGCCAACCTTGTTGGAATTCCTGGCCATCCCGCCGATAGCCTCCAGTTCTAGATCGTTTGGCATGATTTCCTTGCTGGAAATCCAGCCCCTGATCTCTCCCCAGTCTGCTGCTGGGATACCCCACTGGTATTGTTCCCTTATGCCTCATCCGACTGGTTAATCCCCACTCCCTTCCCACTTCCTGTCGCGTGGAAGCGATATTCCCAACAGTGCCGGAGTGTTGCGTTAATGACATCAGTATAACCTACTAATGCGGAATTATCAATTAAATGTTGTCTGATTCTCCAGACTAACCCATCCATAAACTTTACTTTCTTCCTCTTTTCCTCGCTTACCTTATCCGGTAAAAATTTGCCGACGAGTGAAATCTTCCTCGTAATCGACCACTGAACGGTCTCCCCTTTGAGTCTCCTCACAAAATTTTCTCCTCATTTTGATCTCGACCGCTGAAGGAAAAATACTTGCGGTCGAACCGCACCCAAAACTCTGCAGTAGCTAGGGTGTCCCTTTCCTCAACTATGGTGATCGACCCCCACCACTGTAGCATCGCTCCCAATAACTAAAAGTGGTTAGCATTTATTTTCGCACCCCATCGCAATCTCCCATGCGTAGGCGACACTGGATACCTATCTTCCTTGACACGCTAGTACTACACCTGAACCTCCTTGCAACTCTGGTGGGTTCCCACTAAAATAACTTCTCTTTCTTGTTTGCACCCCAACGACCCCGCATGAGTCTGAACATCCGATGCCACTAACACTTGTGGCGGATCCCGTGGAAAGTACCTTGTCGTTTGCGACTACCGTCGTTTCAATCGCCTGTGCCATTAGTTCGGTTACCTGTGCTGCCAAAATTATCTTTGGCAGTTGCTGCCGTAACTCTTACTCCTGAGGAGCCTCCCTCTTCTCACCTCCCCATGCTTCCCTAGCTGCTCTCCCTCTCCTGGGCGTCATCTGGAATGAGAATGGAATTGTATGAGTTCACTTTCAAATATAAATTTCGCAGAAGAACGTATATGCGCATACGTATGAGAATACAACAATCCTATGATAGGGCTCTATATCAAAGATCGCTAAGCCGAAACGTGAAAAGCCGCACAGATCCTAAGGACACTAGAACCTGATGCTCTGATACCATCTGTGACACCCCGCCTAATAAAATACCGGGTGATCAGTCCTATACCAAATTAAAACAGGAATCCCAGTTGGATCATCCTTAGCATCACTATCGAAAACTTTTTAAAACTTACTAACCACCTAGTATTCCAAAAACTGGTGCCAATTTTAACTTTTTAATTAAACAAAACAATACATGCGGAATTAAAATATAAACCATTCACACAACTGAATGAAAGTAAATAGAATAATAATTACACAACTTGCCGAATAAATCACCGGCCACCCAATAAATAATCCAATACAAATATTCAACACCTGAATGAATTACACCTGAAAACTGTACCGAGAAGTCTGGGCTACAAGCCCTAAATAAAACTGAGACTGTTACAAGATTCCTACTCTAGGAATGAACGAATGATGTGTCTAATCCAAACTCCTGCTAGCATCCACATATGCGGCAGCTCCGTGTCCCTGGAATAGAATATCAATCCTGGCGTCCCTGTGTCTGGACACCTTAAAGGTTTTGAAAATATTTTTATAGCAAGGGTTAGAACCCAAAACATTTTGAAAATATTTAGCAAGTGAATTAACTGCAGTAATTTAAAATGCATGAATGCGCTTCATATTTAAGTTAGTGTCGCACTCCCTTGAGGACATTCTCACCCCTCCACTATTGTGCACACCTACCGGTTACCTTAACCCCACCTAGCTGTACTACCCCGTCCGACTAGTCCTGGTATAACCTTCCCTTGCCATATTACCCTAACCCGAGTATAATAATTTCTTGAATTATAAGTTATCTCACAATTAACTTAATTAATTCCTCTTCAATAGTAGCATATAACCGTCTCACAAGTTATAATAAGTAAATACATCACACACTGTATTATTCCCACAAATAAATAACTTAATTAATTTCTCATTAATTAACAACATATAACTGTAACCCGAGTTATATAAAGTAAATACATCACACATTGTATTATCACCTACATATAATATTTAATACCATATTATACGTACCTTTACTAACATCCACACATATATCATACGTGTATCCATCCTTCCGAGTATACCCTCACCGGATGATTCCCTCTAGAATGCTATCTCACTAGGTGTGCTCACAAAACCTAGTTTCCCCAAGTTAGAATCGCTTACCAACTTGGACCAAAATATAAACGAAGTGGAGGTGGTCATATTCCTTCCTGAATGTGAGATAATCTCTTCACCCATGTACCGGACGCTATGACCTGGGGATATACTCGCCCTACTCCTCAAGCTAGGGGATTCACCCACATCGCGCAACCACCCTTGATAGCATTAGAGTATTTAAATTGAATAAATATCTGGTCACTGATATTTACTATCACACACAATATATACACATATATATACTATCACTACCCGTATATATATATATTATGAACCCCGATTTTACCGTGTACTCAAAATCCCATACACTGCTTGTAATTCCCGTACACTACCTGTAATTTAATGTCACACACAATACATACACGCATATATATATACTATCACTACACCGTATATATATATATTAATAACCCCGACTTTACCATGTAATCAACATCCCATACACTGCCTGTACTTTCCTGAGTCTGTGGCCCGACTCAATGTAATTAATTTTATCACTTAATAACTTATACTCTTCCCGAGTCTATGGTCCGACTCTAATATAATTAATTTTCACATTAATTAATAAGTATCCTTCACGAGTCTACAATCCGATTCTGATTAAACTACTTATCCCACCCATTAATTTAATCATACCCGAGTCTATAAACCGACTTTAATTAAATTAATTAACAACCTTGTTAATTTAATCCTACCCGAGCCTACAAACCGACTCTAATTAAATTAATTAATACACTTATTAATTTAATACTACCCGAGTCTACAATCCGACTCTCATTAAATTAATTATCACTCTTATTAATTTAATATTACACGAGTCTACAAACCGACTCTAACTAAATTAGTTAACGCATTTATTAATTTAATAACTTGGTGTCACCTAACCATTATCCCCGGACTCTCTCACTTGGCCCGTACCTCAACATTTCCCGAGTCAATGTTCCGACTCCAAACTAATTACTTTCTCTCGATAATTAATTTAATGACTTGATGTCACTTAACCAACATATCCGGACTCGCTCACTTGGTCCAATTTACATCTCATAATATAATACTCACATTTTTTCCTACAATGTGTCACACCTTTATTTCTATAGTTTTCCCAATTATATTTGCCTATAATTAATAACATACCAGGACTCAATTTCGCTTGGCCCGAAATTAAATATTTTTCGAGTCTATATCCCGACTCTAAATTACTTAGTTTATCTCCAGACTTAATTGACTACCTTGGGTTGCTTTACCAATATACCCGGATTCACTCCCTTGATCCGTACCTCACTATTTTGGAATAAAGTCTCTCAAATTTATCCATTAAATGTCCCACATAAATTCATCCTAGTCTCAATTACTCTTTCCCATAATCACTAGGAATAGGTGTTTCAATATTAATTATAACAATTTATAGTATGGAAATTAATTTAATTAATTTTCCCCTTATATCACACACAGGCCGAACTGGCCAGAATTTCCCATCATCGATCGATCGATTCCCCCAATCGATCGATCGACCCCTTCGTTACAGCTCTTCTTCCCCCCTGTTTTCCACCATTAACGAACTTCAAGGTTTTTAAACCATAATTTAAACCTCTAATTACATCATCCCATCATCTAGACATGGTTAATCCACATCCTATTCATCATAGAGACCATTAAGATAATCAACTTCTCTAATTATCTCATAATTTTCGAAATGGGTCTTTCTCCATAAAATTCAATTATCTGTTTCAAATCCCAATTTCCAGATTCGATTTCCACTCTTTTATGTTCTGGATTTCTCGTTCAAATCATGTATACATATTCAGATATCAATCACCCATCTAAATCTTACTTTGAATCTCATTCAAGTGTTTCAAAAACAAAAACCCCATTTTGTACCCATTTATACCCAAAAACGAATTTTTGTTTACACAACACTATGATTTGAATTGATTATCATGCTTTAAGAATCAAAACAGTTAACCACTTGCCTCAAAGTGTTTGTAGTGTCTGATCCGTTGTTGCCATCCCTCAATTTGGCTCCAAAAACCTCCAATTTGTTCTTGATTTGCTTCCCCCCAAATCCCCTCTCAAACCCTAGGTTTAGAGTTATGTTGGCTGCTGATTTCCTAATCCCTCACTTAGGTTAAAAACCTTCCATCCCGTTTTTAGCCTAATGGGCTTAATTAAAGTGGCCCAACTCACCCCGTGTGGGCCCGGCTATGCCCAAAAATACCCCGAGACCCAATTACTACCCCCGGGTACTCTTTTCTGACTATCTCGACCCATCTGGACTCAACTGCGCACTCAGAATTGGCATCCAAATTAATTTATAAAAATCCTTATCTCACACCCAATTTAGTCTATACCGACTCCCGGCTGGATAAGTGTATACCGCGTCATTAATACTCGAAATGACATAATTAAATTATTACTATTCACTTAGTAAATAAATTTCCCTAAACATTAACCATTCACTCCCCGATTAATATTTAAATATATATATTGCCATAATTAATTTAATTAAAATTACAACACACTTGTAATTTAAAATTCCCGAATTAATTAAATATTAAGTGTACAAAAATACGGGGTGTTACAACAATTAGTAAAAAGAAAAAATCAACCTAATATGTACAACCTACAATTTTAAATTCTAACTAACTATATACTAGAAGTTGATATTTTTGAGGGTCCTACCCAAAATACGATTTGATTTTAAGGGATAATTGATGTATCCTCATTTGAGTGCATACCTTTCGAAAATAAGAATTACATTTGAGCAACGGAAGGCATGTATAAGGAGGAAGAAAGGAACCAAATAAAACTTTTTTGGGGATGATGGGGGGATTGGATTGAACAGCCGATGAATACACATGGGATCGGAGAAAAATAAAATTTCCTTCTCAAAGAGTTTGCAAATTGGAATGGTAGGTGGCGAACATGGAGGCAAGATTCCCTTCATATAAAGAAACTCGAGCAAGTAATCCTCATCGATAAAAGGGTTACATGTTTTAATGGTTTGATAATGGGTAATGGAAAAGGGGAGGAAATAATTTCCATCTTGAGAGATGAGTTATCATCGCTCAAAAATGGAATTTCAAATGAGATAAGATAATTTTCAATCAAACATTCTTCTTTGATTAACAGGGAAGAAAACATTTCATTGCAAATGGATACTACATCCATTTCATCTTCACTTTTATTTCCTATTATGCCTTGGGCCAGGTGAAGAATGGTTTGTTCCAAGGTAGGCATCAATTCCTTATTTGGTTCAAAACATTCTTAACCTTGAAAAGTCTCGGAAGAAAAATCATCGTTGGATTCAAATAATAAATCCAATTCACGCTCCTAGTAAAAATTTTCTTTTCGAGAATAATTTCCACTATTTTAATTTTCAGTAAGGCAAATGCCCTCACACGAAGTCATAGATAGAGGGTGGATTATTCAAAATGAAAAGGTTGATAACTATCCTCTGAACTACTGTTAAAATCATTATTATAACAATTTTGAAAGTTATTGCAATAAGTTTCGGCATTCTAATTATAGGGATCTTATGGACTTTTATTAAAAGGATCATTCTCAAAATTTCCATTATCATTTACTTCACTTTTGTAATACTCAACCAAAGACATTTTAGATGTATCAAGCTTTTGACTTTGAGAGTATTCACCAAAAGTCATAGGTTTAGGAGGACTTTGAAAATTATCATTACAATTACTGAAAACATTAGAATAAGATATGCTTAACTTAATCGGATCAAGATGATAAAATTCACAAAGTGATGCGTGGCCAATAAAGACAAGTTTTTCTTTGCTCTCGGATGTAGAACTCCTACAAAACTAGTTAATAAAGGATACAAATAGAAAGAAAAATATTACGAAATACTAAATCAATTAAATTCTAAAACATAAAATTCCCTAGCATCGACGCCATTTGATTCACGCATGATTTGAATTGAAGCGTCCGTGTAAATTACACCTGATCATTATTTTCAAATCCCACCACAAGTGTGAAAACTTAAACTATTACTATACTCTTTAAAGGAGTATAGAGCCTACTCTAGGGATCAAATCTATAGGAAATGTTGCTAGACGTTAATTAATTTATTATTTCATGAATAAAAGTGTAAGAGATGATAGGGATATGGGCATGTATTTAAACTAAAATTAATCAAAATGATTAAAAACTATAGATTGAGAATAATATCCCTCACCTCGGGTTAATTAGTACAAATGGTTACATGGGAGGAAAAGCTTCTCAAGATTAAATATCATTTACAAAATTAATAAAATCTAGAGTTGCCACCCCCTAAATTATCATAAAATCTTAATTCATTTTGGCGTCAACAAATATCCCAAAAATTATGCACACACTGTTGTAAATATGACGCATACATGATATAAATCGTTAAATATCCTAGGCATAAAATAAAAAAACAACCTAACCCATTTAAACTAGTATAATCCATCACCAAAGTAAAAAAAAACAAATTAATCTAAGGCGAGTTCAATCAATCTCAACCTAAACTAATTTAGCTAGAAAGCATTTAAAATGAGATGTATTAAAAGGAAATCAAGAAATAAATCAAGTAAAACTAATTATCAAATCAATACAACTAATTACCATAGATTAAAACAATAAATACAACTTATATATATGGAGAAGATGATGAATAATAATGTTACACAACATACCTTAGGAGGGAGAAACACCAACTAAACCCTAGCCTAAAATAATACAAAAAGGAAAGATATCTATCCAAATATCCAACTTCATATATATAGTAACTTGGAAAAAAAAGGGAAATGAAAATAAATAAAGCAACTTGACTAACATCTGCTATGACCAGTCGATCGAGGGAGCTGAAGAATGTCCACTAGTCTCGAGCTAAGGTAAATTCTGAAGGGAAAGTCGATCGATGGAGATTGACTGATCGATCAGGACTCTACTTTTCTGGGCACTTTATTTTTCAAAAGGGAGAAAAATTATTGTATAAAAATGACTATAACTTGATCATCTGAACTCGACACGATGTTCCATTTATGACCACACGAAGATAACTTAATGAACTATACACCCGTGGAGTTCCAATGTCTAGACAAAGAAGTTTGAATTTATGAAATTTTCCTTGAAGTTGCATTGTATAGAACTTTCTTGAAATGCAATAAATTGATCTGTTTAGCATTCTAATACCTATAAAAGCTTAGATAAGCCTTGTGTAATACCTCGTAATTTTATTGATTTTATTTAATGTGGTTAATTAAATTAAATGGGAATTAATCCGGATGTAAAAACTAGCGAGACGTGAGTTGGTATTTTATTATGATGATACTGTTGAATATTAATGGGTATATACG
Source organism: Sambucus nigra (assembly GCA_949130495.1). Lineage (NCBI taxonomy): Eukaryota > Viridiplantae > Streptophyta > Magnoliopsida > Dipsacales > Adoxaceae > Sambucus > Sambucus nigra. Next base: position 312,307,889 of record OX422218.1, on the reverse strand, counting down.
GTAATGTATGATTATCTAATTTATTAAAATTTCCGCGAGTCATAAATATGACAATTCGAGAAATTTAGTTGGGACACGCGTGTCAGTCGCGTCAGAAATTAATTTAATTAGATTTAAAAGTAAATTATAATTTTATCATCCATATGGTCATTTTTAGTGTGCCAACGTGTCTAAATAGTCAGAAAACACTAGTCGGGGGTTTAGTTTGGGTCCCGGGGCATTTTTAGTCCAAATCGGTAACCCGGGAGGGTATTTTAGTCATTTTAAATTTTAAAAGATTTGGACTCACGAATTTTAGGGTTTATTTATCATATATTATGAGGGCCATTATCAGCCCAAAAGAAAGAAGTGGGAAATATGAGAAAGAGGAGAGGTTACAGGAGGGTTACAAGCCATAACCACCATCCACCACCACTTTTCAACGGAATTATGACCGGAGAGAGGGAGAGAACCAACCTTTAACACCACCAGCATATCAGAACATCAATTATAAGGAAAGTGATTTTATTTCATGAAGTTTCAGCAAATATGTTTGTAATAACCCTCGCTTATGAGACCGTATTTTATAGTAATTACTTAGTATAGTAATTGGAGTCAAGTGTTGGGTTATGATTTGAATGCTAATTCAATGTAGAAAAGTCGATATTTATTATGAGGTTGCATACATATCATAATCATGGGAAATATTGCTATGTCATGCTTATTAATATCATCTGTATTTAAAATGATATTTGGCTTAATTATGAGACCGGAACCTAAATTGAATTTTAAAATGTCCAAATGATGATTCGGAGGTTGCAGTTGATTCCGGAACGTGCGGAATAGTCAGATAATGTACCATATTGTATTTTATAGTTTTGGGCATTTTTGACTGGTTGTGCCTTAATTATGCTATTGCGTATTATTTTATCGCACTATTAGTTAATTTAGTAGGATAATTGCCTTAAGCCACGACTTAAGCCTTTCTAAGTCTTCTAATTTCCCCTAAATCCCTTCCTAAACCAAAGAGAGAAAGAGAAAAGTAGAGAGAAAGACTTGGAGATTGAGAGAGATATTGCTACTACACCAAGGAATCTGCATATTTGCTGAATCAAGGCAAGTTTTTACTTGCTATTTGTATCTTGAGATAAATGATTTGTTGTGGTAATGGTGTATTGATTTTAGTTTAGCAAACTTAGGGTTTTCTTATGTATTTTTGGGTTTTGATCCCCTCAAATATGATTCATGAGGTTTTAGATGATCAATAGTATCATTGATGTTATTTTAGGGTTGGTATATAAGTTTGGTTTGAAGAAATTTGAGTTGGGGTAGAGAATGGAGTCAAAGACTCCATAGCCATTTCTTGGCAAAATCGCAGGCCCGAATCGATTCGGCCACCAGGGCGAATCGATTCGGTTAGGTCCAGTGCCCAGGTCTTGTGAACCGAATCGATTCGAAATTCATCCGAATCGATTCGGCAGTTATGCAGAAACCCAAACTTTCTGACCGAATCGATTCGGTTTCCCATCCGAATCGATTCGGCTACATTTCAGAAACTCAAATTTTCTGGCCGAATCGATTCGGCCAAGTGGGCGAATCGATTCGGTAGCCCTGCACTTTTTGAAATTTTTCTTTTTCATTTTTTTAACCCCTTTTCTTTAGGATTAATGATTAGGGACCTTCTTAAATGAAGTAAACATAGGGTTTAGATTACTAGTTGAGTTGGGTCGACATCCTAGACTCGAAAGGGTTCATCTAGGGTTCGTTTAAGGGGGAATTTAAAGTGATGTTTAGGCATTACTTTCGTCGTGTAGTTTTATAAGGGTCTAGAATATATTAAGGTCAAATTGGAGACTTTAGAATTCAACTCGAGTTAGATTTGACTTGAGGGTTTATATGAAAGCCTAAAGGAGGCTTCGGAAATAACTTTGGAGTCTGAATTCCTTATTGAGGATGTTATGTCAGTACGTAATATGTAAAGTTTCGATTTAGTTATACATTTATTCATATTGGGAAGTTGATAAGGTAAATGACAATTTACTAAATCATGTAATGAAAATAAATAAAATGGATGTTACACACCTCTCTAAATACCATCTTAAGGGAAGTCCGTGCGATAGGTGAAGCCCCCTGGCTAATGAATGCAGGGTGGATATAGTCCTAGGCCATATGAGCGCTTGTTTTATTTTTCTGCGTTGGGTAGGAGATTCTGGGTGTGGTCTTGACTACCCCGCAGGCATATGGCCGCTTCCCGACGATTTCAATAGGATCCCAGGTTGTCTTATGTTAGGCCCTGGAAGATGATGGTTATTTAGGGACGCGCACAGTGGGGAAACCCGGACGGGCGGTCTTAGAATCGTTATATTTATATTTATGACTACTCTAATTATCGAGTTGGACTCGGTGGAATATGAATGCCATAAAGAGCAAATTTATGCCACAAAGAGCATGTTATTGAGATTAGTACCATAAAGAGCACATGATGATAACTATATTCCTGATAAGGAAATGGAAAATGAAGAATAAAATTGAAAAATGATGAAAGATGATGAAGGCTCATAAGCACTTTTAATTCTGTTTTATTATGAATCTCACTTTATCAACTCCTTCATCAGTTTTAGTTCCTTATATGATGTTACCATGCTAGACTATCATCCATGCTATTTATGCATCATTGTCATACCTGTCATTTATCTATTGATCACATATGCCCGGCCCTGACCGGTTTTCTTTTCTTGTTGTATCTCTATATATATATGATCCGTTCAGGTGTTCCGCCGCACGGTCGCCAGTAATGACCCCCTTCCTTCCTTATGTTTTGAGGAGCTGTGACATTGTGCGGATTTCACGGGAGTTTTGTGTAGACGCATCCGTTTATGTTTCTAATTAAGATCAGTTATTCGGGCTTGTTGCCCCAAACAGTTGTAATTGTATAATGACTCGATTATGTAACACTGGGTATTAATTGTATGTGTATGGTTATTATTGACCGATGTTTCATTCGGTCCTTTGTAACTTTTGGGGTTTTCTTATATAAGCTTGTGGGGGTTTCCACCCTCTATTTCTATTTTGAGTTATTGAAAATGTTTTCTTTTATTTCAAATCAAAGTTTTTGATAACCCGTTTTCTGGAATATAGAGTGGTTGTTCCTTATACTTTGTATATGGTTGTGATGCTGAGGATGATATTATCCATGATTTCCTATTTTATCGGGGTATAGGGCTGGCCACCCTTTATTTCGGATAGCGGGTTGTCACAGATGGTATCAGAGCATCAGGTTCTAGAGTCTTTAGGATCTATGCGGACTTGTCACCTTCTACCGTAGCGTTCTTTGATATAGAACTTAATGTTAGGATTGTTTTGCTGCCTATGTATTCGATCTTCTGCTAAATAGATTGTCTTATATTATGTTTTAACTCTCTCTCGTCTTTATCTCAGATGCCGCCGAAGAGAGGACGTCCCGCTAGAAGTAATAGGGTTGTTGAGGATGAGTTTGGTCCTCCACCGCAGCAGGGGAGTATCAGTGCCGCTGAAGTGGAAAATATTGTGGCTCAAGCTGTCAACGCCGCGATGACGACAGTGGCTCAACATATGCCACAAGCTCAAGTAAGGGGACAAGAAGCAATAGTTCCTCCGGGACCTTCTTAGTGGGAACGGGTGAGGGAGTCTTTCCTTAAAGGGCATCCCCCGGAATTCGAGGGAGGTTCGGATGTTATCAAGGCGAACCAGTGGAAGAGAGATATGCAGCGCCATCTTAGGATGGTGGAATGTAGTGAGGTGAAGAAGCATATTCTCGTTACTTTCAAGCTGGTAGGACCGGCCTTACATTGGTGGGAGTCAATGACGACACCCGAACAGAGGGATACCATGTTCATTACAAATTTTTGGACCTTGTTTGATGGAAAGTATTTCCCTCCCGCAGTTCAGCGGGAAATGCAGAGGAAGCTTCAGGATTTGGTTCAAGGGGAGAGGACGGTTGCCGAGTACGAGGAGGAGTTTACCCGGTTAGCCAGTTTTATACCGGATAAGGTAACTCCAGAAGCAAGGAGGATCTCCAAGTTTGTGGGAGGTTTGAATTGGCGAATAAAACAACATTTGCTGGGAAACCCATCTCTGGTGACTTTTGGTGATGTTATGAATGCTGCTCTACTCCATTGTCAAGAGCACAGATTGTTTTTACTAAACAAGAAGAAGGTTGTTACTGTGGGACAAGCGGGGAGGCAGGGAGGAGTTGGGAGTGGAGGGGGAACATCTTCTTCGTCCCAATCCTCGGGGAACAAGCAGGTTGAGAAGGATCCTCAGCAGGGGGATTCGTCAAAACGTCAACGTTTTGGTGGGTTGAATGCCGGTGGCAACCCTAATAATTTCAGGCAGGGTCAAGGTGGTCTACAACCACAGGGAGGTAGAGGTGGAAATGGTGGTAGGGGCCAACAGGGCTGAGGTGCTGGTCAATTCCGGAATAACCAAGGCAGGAATCAGGATAACACGACAAATAAATGTTTCCAGTGTGGGGAGCCGGGCCACTACAAAAGGGCGTGTCCTCAGTTGGTTGGAGGGCATCTTCCAAGGGCCCCACAACAGCCGTATGTACAGTTTCCGCCTCAAGCGCCAAATCCGATTGCTCCTCCTCAACAGGGGCAATTGCAGTACGGAAGGGTTTACCATATTCAGGAGGCTTTGCTTCCTCCAGCTCCTCCGGCACCACCAGCGATCGAGGGTAAGTTTCTCATTCATGGGCATATGGGTCGAATCCTATTTGATACAGGTGCTACACACTCCTTTATTTCTAGAAGTTTTGCCCAGACTACAGGTTTGATAAAATCTGCTGAAAGTACCTTCACTAGCGTCGAATCCTCTATGGGCGATGGCTCATTGATTTTCTTCGTATGTAAAAATGTAGGAATTAATCTTGGTGACTTGTGTTTTGAGGCTGACTTACTCGTCCTTGTTATGGTCGGGTACGATGTTATATTGGGTATGGATTGGCTAGTGAAGTACCGTGCTATAGTAAATTGTTACGGGAAGAGTATAGTTTTTGCGGTTCCGGGACAAGAGATGTTCCTGGTAGTTATGCCTTGTATGGAAGGGAGCACGAGTGCTTATCTATATTGTATTGCGGAAGACGCATCTAGAGATGTCGTGGTTCCCCTAAATTCTCTTCCAATCGTTAGAGACTTTGAAGATATTTTTCGGGAGATACCGGGATTACCTCCAAGTCAGGAAATAGAGTTTGTGATTGACTTAATGCCGGGAACTCGACCGATCGCCAAAGCTCCTTATCGAATGGCTCCTGTGGAGATGAGGGAGCTGAGAGATCAGATTCAGAAGTTACTGGAGCAGGGCTTTATTAGGCGTAGTACCTCACCGTGGGGCGCTCCAGTATTGTTTGTGAAGAAGAGAGATGGTTCTCTCCGGTTATGCGTGGACTATAGAGAATTGAATAAAGTCACCATCCGAAATAAATACCCTTTACCTCGCATCGACGACTTGTTTGATCAACTTAGGGGAGCTTCCTACTTCTCCAAGATCGACTTGCGGACAGGGTATCACCAATTGAGGATACGAGAGCAAGATATATCCAAGACGGCCTTTCTGACCCGTTATGGATCTTATGAGTTCTTGGTCATGCCCTTTGGGCTAACTAATGCCCCTGCAGTGTTTATGGACCTTATGAATAGGGTATTCCGGGATTTCCTTGACCAGTTTGTCATTGTCTTTATTGATGACATTCTAGTCTATTCTCAGACAGAGTCGGATCACGCTGCTCACTTGCGGTTGGTCCTGCAGAGATTGAGGGATCATCAATTGTATGCAAAGTTTGAGAAGTGTGGCTTCTGGTTGAAGGAAGTTCAATTTTTGGGGCATGTGGTGTCGTCCCAAGGCGTGTTTGTGGATCCGAATAAGGTGATCGCGGTAAAAGAGTGGGGTCAGCCCACGACGCCCACTGAAGTTCGTAGTTTTCTGGGCTTGGCGGGTTATTACCGTCGATTCATTAAGGGCTTTTCTAAGGTTGCTAGCCCATTGACGAATTTGACCCGGAAAGGAGTAAGATTTGTTTGGAACAGTTCATGCCAAGCGGCTTTCGATGAGCTCAAGGATAGACTGACTTCAGCTCCCGTCCTGGCATTGCCAAAGCCGGGGTTGGAATATCTCATCTTTACCGATGCATCTCTTCTGGGGTTAGGAGGTGTTCTTCAACAAGAGAGACAACCCATTGCGTACGCTTCTCGTAAGTTGAAGCCTCACGAGAGGAACTATCCGGTACATGACTTAGAATTCGCTGCCGTTGTATTTGCCTTGAAGATATGGAGGCATTACCTCTTGGGGGAAAAGTTTAGTCTTTTCACCGACCACAAATCGCTGCAGTACTTATTCTCCCAAAAGGATTTGAATATGCGCCATCGTCGTTGGTTAGAGTCTGTGAAAGACTACCAATTTGATATTCATTATCACCCCGGGAAGGCGAATGTGGTAGCAGATGCCTTGAGTAGAAAGCCTGATGGAGACTTAGCTGAGGTGTGGAAAGCTAAGTGGAAAGAACTCAGCCTGGAGGATGCAGGGGTGAGAGCATTCCTTTCCGTGATGATGGTTACTCCCACGATCATAGCAAATATTGTGGAAGCTCAGAAAAGAGATAAGGTTTGTCAAGACCATACACGCCAGTTGTTGTCTGAGGGAGCGGAGTCGTACTCAATTGGTTCTGAGGGTGGACTACGCTTCCATGGAAGACTTGTGGTTCCCGATGATGGAGATTTGAGACGTGCAGTAATGGCGGAATCCCACGGGTCCAAGTTCGCGGTACATCCAGGCGGGGACAAGATGTACCAAGATATGCGTCGTTTGTATTGGTGGGCGGGTATGAAGAGGGATATCTCCGAGTTTGTATCTCAGTGTACTACTTGTCAGTTGGTTAAAATTGACCACCAGCGACCGACAGGTTTGTTACAACCGCTCGAGATTCCCGTGTGGAAATGGGAAAGCATTTCGATGGACTTTGTTACGGGCTTGCCTAGATCGCAAAAGGGTCACGACTCAATTTGGGTGATTGTCGACCGTTTGACCAAGTCGGCACACTTCTTGCCCGTGCGCACCGACTATGATACCGCTTGTTATGCCCAGTTGTTCATTGAGGAGATCGTCAGACTCCACGGGGTACCTTTGAATATTATCTCCGGCCGAGATAAAATATTTGTGTCCCACTTTTGGCAGAGTTTTCAGAGAGCTATGGGGACCGAGTTGAGGTTAAGCTCTTCCTATCATCCTCAAACAGACGGTCAGACCGAAAGGGTAAACCAGATGTTGGAGGATATGCTTCGTATGTGCATACTCGACTTTAAAGGCAATTGGGAACAATACCTTCCGTTGGTTGAGTTTTCTTACAACAACTCATACCAATTCACTATTGGAATGGCACCCTATGAAGCTCTGTATGGCAGGCCTTGCAGATCGCCCGCTTGTTGGTTGGAAGTGGGTGATAATAAGTTCCTTGGACCTGAAATGATCCAAGATACTTCTTCGAATATTGAGCTTATTCGGAATCGCATACGGATAGCCCAAGATTGTCAAAAGAGTTATGCCGATGCGGGTAGGAGACATATGGAATTAGAGGTTGGAGACCAAGTGTTGGTGCGAGTGTCCCCGATGAAGGGCATTAAACGTTTTGGGAAGAAAGGAAAGTTTGCACCGCGCTTTGTTGGACCTTTCCCGGTAATTGCAAAGGTTGGTCCCGTGTCATACAAACTTGCCTTGTCGGAACTTTTACAACGAATCCATGATGTATTTCACGTCTCCTCTTTGAAGAAATATAGAAGGTGTGAAGGTGCCCTTTGGCACATTCCTTTCGAAGATATCGATTTGTAGCCCGATGTTTCTTACGAAGAACAACCGGTTGCTATCCTTAAGGTTGGGGAGCGAAAGTTGAGATCTCGTGTGGTGCCCCTAGTGAGAGTTCATTGGAGTCATCATCATGTAAGCGAATCAACTTGGGAACGTGAGGATGAGATGCGGGAGAAATATCCACATCTTTTCTCATGAGGTATGCCTGAATTTTGGGGGCAAAATTCCCTCATAAGGGGGGGAGTATGTAATAACCCTCGCTTATGAGACCGTATTTTATAGTAATTACTTAGTATAGTAATTGGAGTCAAGTGTTGGGTTATGATTTGAATGCTAATTCAATGTAGAAAAGTCGATATTTATTATGAGGTTGCATACATATCATAATCATGGGAAATATTGCTATGTCATGCTTATTAATATCATCTGTATTTAAAATGATATTTGGCTTAATTATGAGACCGGAACCTAAATTGAATTTTAAAATGTCCAAATGATGATTCGGAGGTTGCAGTTGATTCCGGAACGTGCGAAATAGTCAGATAATGTGCCATATTGTATTTTATAGTTTTGGGCATTTTTGACTGGTTGTGCCTTAATTATGCTATTGCTTATTTTATCGCACTATTAGTTAATTTAGTTGGACAATTGCCTTAAGCCACGACTTAAGCCTTTCTAAGTCTTCTAATTTCCCCTAAATCCCTTCCTAAACCAAAGAGAGAAAGAGAAAAGTAGAGAGAAAGACTTGGAGATTGAGAGAGATATTGCTACTACACCAAGGAATTTGCATATTTGCTGAATCAAGGCAAGTTTTTACTTGCTATTTGTGTCTTGAGATAAATGATTTGTTGTGGTAATGGTGTATTGATTTTAGTTTAGCAAACTTAGGGTTTTCTTATGTATTTTTGGGTTTTGATCCCCTCAAATATGATTCATGAGGTTTTAGATGATCAATAGTATCATTGATGTTATTTTAGGGTTGGTATATAAGTTTGGTTTGAAGAAATTTGAGTTGGGGTAGAGAATGGAGTCCAAGACTCCATAGCCATTTCTTGGCAAAATCGCAGGCCCGAATCGATTCGGCCACCAGGGCGAATCGATTCGGTTAGGTCCAGTGCCCAGGTCTTGTGAACCGAATCGATTCGAAATTCATCCGAATCGATTCGGCAGTTATGCAGAAACCCAAACTTTCTGACCGAATCGATTCGGTTTCCCATCCGAATCGATTCGGCTACATTTCAGAAACTCAAATTTTCTGGCCGAATCGATTCGGCCAAGTGGGCGAATCGATTCGGTAGCCCTGCACTTTTTGAAATTTTTCTTTTTCATTTTTTTAACCCCTTTTCTTTAGGATTAATGATTAGGGACCTTCTTAAATGAAGTAAACATAGGGTTTAGATTACTAGTTGAGTTGGGTCGACATCCTAGACTCGAAAGGGTTCATCTAGGGTTCGTTTAAGGGGGAATTTAAAGTGATGTTTCGGCATTACTTTCGTCGTGTAGTTTTATAAGGGTCTAGAATATATTAAGGTCAAATTGGAGACTTTAGAATTCAACTCGAGTTATATTTGACTTGAGGGTTTATATGAAAGCCTAAAGGAGGCTTCGGAAATAACTTTGGAGTCTGAATTCCTTATTGAGGATGTTATGTCAGTACGTAATATGTAAAGTTCCGATTTAGTTATACATTTATTCATATTGGGAAGTTGATAAGGTAAATGACAATTTACTAAATCATGTAATGAAAATAAATAAAATGGATGTTACACACCTCTCTAAATACCATCTTAAGGGAAGTCCGTGCGATAGGTGAAGCCCCCTGGCTAATGAATGCAGGGTGGATATAGTCCTAGGCCATATGAGCGCTTATTTTATTTTTCTGCGATGGGTAGGAGATTCTGGGTGTGGTCTTGACTACCCCGCAGGCATATGGCCGCTTCCCGACGATTTCGATAGGATCCCAGGTTGTCTTATGTTAGGCCCTGGAAGATGATGGTTATTTAGGGACGCGCACAGTGGGGAAAACCGGACGGGCGGTCTTAGAATCGTTATATTTATATTTATGACTACTCTAATTATCGAGTTGGACTCGGTGGAATATGAATGCCATAAAGAGCAAATTTATGCCACAAAGAGCATGTTATTGAGATTAGTGCCATAAAGAGCACATGATGATAACTATATTCCTGATAAGGAAATGGAAAATGAAGAATAAAATTGAAAAATGATGAAAGATGATGAAGGCTCATAAGCACTTTTAATTCTGTTTTATTATGAATCTCACTTTATCTACTCCTTCATCAGTTTTAGTTCCTTATATGATGTTACCATGCTAGACTATCATCCATGCTATTTATGCATCATTGTCATACCTGTCATTTATCTATTGATCACATATGCCCGGCCCTGACCGGTTTTCTTTTCTTGTTGTATCTCTATATATATGATCCGTTCAGGTGTTCCGCCGCACGGTCGCCAGTAATGACCCCCTTCCTTCCTTATGTTTTGAGGAGCCGTGACATTGTGCGGATTTCACGGGAGTTTTGTGTAGACGCATCCGTTTATGTTTCTAATTAAGATCAGTTATTCGGGCTTGTTGCCCCAAACAGTTGTAATTGTATAATGACTCTATTATGTAACACTGGGTATTAATTGTATGTGTATGGTTATTATTGACCGATGTTTCATTCGGTCCTTTGTAACTTTTGGGGTTTTCTTATATAAGCTTGTGGGGGGTTTCCACCCTCTATTTCTATTTTGAGTTATTGAAAATGTTTTCTTTTATTTCAAATCAAAGTTTTTGATAACCCATTTTCTGGAATATAGAGTGGCTGTTCCTTATACTTTGTATATGGTTGTGATGCTGAGGATGATATTATCCATGATTTCCTATTTTATCGGGGTATAGGGCTGGCCACCCTTTATTTCGAATAGCGGGTTGTCACAATGTTATCCATATAGATTAGAATTGAAGGCTAGACTTGAAATATTGATAATTACATGAATTGGGAGAAGTAAATCTTGAATATGGGTAGGATTTGCATGTAGTTAAATTCAGGAATTAATAAAGATTGAAATCAGAACCTTAGTAATATAAATCCTAGATTAAAAATTAGTTTTGGGTTTTCTTGAATTGCAAGAAACTACACTAGGGTTGAACATGAAAAATTTGATGAATATAACGATATATATGTTTTTCTTGTGATGATTTGATTGTTCTGGAATGTTAGAAAGGTCATAATTAGGATGGTATAACACGTAGTACATTTACTTTGGATAATGGATTCATTTAATGGAGATTGGAGAGAAAACTTGGGCTAAAAATGCAGACAAATGTGGGTTGTATCTGCTCGATCAATCGATCAACATTCATACTCGATCGACATTCATGATCGATCGATCGATCGACCTCCCCAGAAATCGTGATATTTTTCCTCTTTTTGAATTTAAGTAATTCCGACCCTTGAAAGTTATCGGTGGGTATCTTGTGAACACATTTAGATTTAAGGGAGAGCAATAGGGGTGTATATGGGGTCCGAATTATATTAAAATTGAATGGGGAGTTTAGGTTAGACTTACTAGGGTCCGATGAGTGAGGTACTATTAGAGATTGCGAGTAAATGAATTAAATCTATATAGTTGATAATTTAAGGTTAGAGACAGAAATATGGATCTTAAGAGTATTGTATTAATATGTGGAAATAATAGGAGACTTAGTAACCTTTTTCGGTTAGGTTTTAAGTACTTGAAAGTGCACGACGTGCGACGTATCAGCGGAATATATTATATATCATCCGGAAGTATGTGTGCACCGCAACTTAGCCTAGGGGTGTCCTATTTGTATATTTGTGCTGAGAATAATATACTAGTGATTATAATGGACTCTGTTAAAGTGTGAATATAAATTGTTGAGACATTTTGAATGGCATTTAAAGTGAGAATTTTCTATCGTAATTGTTATAAATTAATCTTATCAATGAAAAGGTGAGTTACACACAAGGTTTGTTAGAACGATGTGAATAAACCCCTATATTATTAATGTGAGGAAAAGAAGTGGTACAGACTAGATAGTGAACGATATAACTAGGACGGGTTAAGGATATACGTTAGGCATGCACATTAGTTGAGGGGTGAGGAACTCATGTGAGAGCACGTAACTAACATGTATATAATATTCACTATTTAATGCAATTAAACACTTGATATTTTTAAATTATTTCGCCTCGGGCTCTGACTTATTTGGCTTCAAATCTATTTTTCCTTATAAAACCTTTTAGTTGCCTAGCCACAGGGACGCCAATCATAGGAGTTCCATTCCATTGACATGCTGTAACTGCTGTGAAAGTTACAGGATCTCGATAGTAGACGCCTCCACATTATACATTGATTCTATTTCAGAGTCATTCATTTGTTAGGGATGTCTCCCTTTCCATTTAGGGAAATCTTTATCATACTTTCAGTTTTATTTCAGTTTTGGAGTTATATATTTATTAAGACTTTGTATTTGGTTTTATTCAGTATTTGGATTATTCAGAGGAGTGTTACTCCAGACTCATTTATTATTCCATTATTATTCTGTTGTGACTGTGATGTGATTTGATTGTGGTATCGTTAGCTAAAAATTTAATTGGTTGCATGTTAATTTAATTTAATAAAATTTTGATAACTCACTTTTTAAATATTAGGTGGCTAGTATTTGTTATAAAATATTTTCAAGAGTGATGCTATGAACTGAACCAACTTGACATTTTGTATTAAATTGAATAAAGGAGTAGCAACCCGGTATTTAATTAGTCGGGGTGTCACAGGTGGTATCAGAGCATTATGTTCTAGTGTCCTTAGGATCTGTACGACTTGTTATGTTTTCGCGTAGTGTCCTTTGATATAGAGCCCTATATTTTAGGATTATTGTACCCTTTTGTGTATATTACGCTCTTTAGCTATTTTAAGATATTAACTGTGGACTTATAAAACATCTCTCTCATTTCAGATGCCTCCTCGATGTGTACAACGAGTCCCCAGGGGTGCCCAACCCGAGCCACACCCAGTACCAGTTCAGGGTTCTAGGAACGCTGCGGAAGTTGCCGCCATTATAACCCAGACCGTAAATTCTGCGTTAGCAATTGTGTAGCAGGCAACACCTCAGGCACCGGTGGTAGGCTCAGTCCAGGATCATGCGTTCCTGTCTACTTGGGAACGTGTCCGTGAGGCCTTTCATAAGGCATACCCTCCAAGGTTTACAGTAGCTCCGACGTAGTTGTGTCTAGTTAGTGGAAAAAGGACATCCAAAGGCACTTAAGGATGTACGAGTGCACGGAAGTGTAGAGGTAGATACTGACTACTTTTAAGCTGGTAGGAGGAGTATTGCAGTGGTGTGAGTCTATTACCACTGCAGAGGAGAGAGATGTTCTTTCGATACAGGAGTTCTGGGTGCGGTTCGATCGCAAATACTTTCCCTCAACAGTTCACACTGAGATGAGGAGGAAATTTATGAACCTAGCAGGAGGGGAGGACAGTGGTAGAGTATGAGGTTGAGTTCATTAATCTTCTGAACATCATTCCTGGCGAGATCCTTACGGAAGAGAAGAAGATTCAAAAGTTCATGGATGGGTTGGCATGGAGGATTCGTTAGCACTTGCTTGGTAATCTCTCGTTGTCCACTTATTCAGATGTGGTTAACGCAACATTACTTCATTTCCAGGACCACTGCTTTCACTTTTCAGAGGGTAAGCGAGCAGAAAAGTCCAACCATTAGGGAAGGAAGGGGGAAATGGTGCCAGCGGGGCACAATTAGCTCAGGGTCAGCACAAGCAGGGTGATCAGAATTCCCAGCAGGGGGATTCTAAGAGGTTTAGACGAGGAGGCTTCAAGCATAGCCAGGGAGGTTTTCGGCATGGCCAGTAGGGTTAGTACGACCATCAGGGTCAGCATGGCCTTCACGGATAACCACAGTTTCAGCAAGGCCAGAATGGCCAGGGTAGAGGTGGTAACGACCATCAGGGTCGTGGACAGCAGGGTCAGAGAGGGGGAAACTTTGCGGGGAAATGTTTCATATGTGGCAAGATACCTATGTTTCTGGTCGCCCTCCCAGCACCACCGCAGATGCTAGCACTACCAAATATCCTAGCAGTCCCAGTCCAGCAGGGACAACTTCAGTATGGACGAGTTTACCATCTCTAACAGGCCGCAGTCCCACAGGATACACCCACTATTGAGGGTATGATTTCTATTCAGGGGACCCCAGGGCGTATTTTATTTGACACTGGGGTCACACACTATTTTATTTCCACGAAGATTTTCATGCGCTATGGGCTTATTGGATACCGCGGAGAGCACTGCTACTTGTGTAGATTCACCGTTGAGTGGGGGTTCTGTGATTCCCCTTATATGTAGAGGTGCGGTTGTAGATATTTGGAGGTTTACTTTACCTTTCGATATGTTAGTATTAGATATGTCCGAGTATGATGCGATCATTAGTATGGATTGGCTGGTTACGTATCGAGCCATGTTTGATTGCTTCAGTAGGAGTATTATTTTTTCCATAACCGAACAGGAGATGTTCTTAGTGGCGATTCTTCATCCTGAGGGAGGATCGTCCACTCATTTGTATTATATAGAGGATGAGACCTCTAGGGATGTGGTGATACCACTTGATTCGATTCCAGTTGTTAGAGAGTTCGCTGATGTATTCCAGGATATTCCGGGATTACCTCCTAGTAGAGAGATAGAATTTGCTATCTATTTGATGTCGAACACTCGACTAATAGCCTGCGCACCTTACCATATGGCTCCAACGGAGATAAGGGAGCTATGGGATCAGATAGAGCAGCTGTTGGGTCAGGGGTTTATCCGTAAGAGTAATTCACCGTGGGGTGCTTCAGTACTGTTTGTTAAGAAGAGGGATGGATCTTTGAGATTGTGTGTAGATTATCGAGAGTTGAATAATGTCACGATACAGAATAAGTATTCGTTGCCCCAAATCGATGACTTATTCGACCAATTAAGAGGAGCTACTTTCTTCTCAAAGATTGATTTGAGATCGGGATACCATCAGTTGCATATCACGGATCAGGACGTCTCGAAGACTGCCTTCTTAACGAGATATGCTTCCTACGAGTTCTGGGTTATGCCTTTTGGCCTAACGAATGCCCCAGCAGTATTTATTGACTTGATGAATAGGGTGTTCAGGGAGTTCCTAGACCAGTTCGTCATTGTCTTCCTAGATGACATCTTGGTTTACTCATTGAGAGAGGAGGAGCATGTCGAGCACTTGAGACATGTTTTGCAGAAGCTGCGTCAGAACGAGTTGTATGCATAATATGAGAAATGTGGATTTTGGCTGAAGGAGGTTCAGTTTTTGGGGCATATCATTTCAGACATGAGGATATCTGTTGATCCCCAAAAATCGTGATATTTTTCCTCTTTTTGAATTTAAGCAATTCCAACCCTTGAAAGTTATCGGTGGGAACCTTGTGAACACATTTAGATTTAAGGGAGACCAGTAGGGGTGTATATGGGGCCCGAATTATATTAAAATTGAATGGGGACTTTAGGTTAGACTTACTAGGGTTCGACGAGTGAGGTACTATTAGAGATTGCGAGTAAATGAATTAAATCTATATAGTTGATAATTTAAGGTTAGAGACAGAAATATGGACCTTAAGAGTATTGAATTAATATGAGGAAATAATAGGAGACTTAGTAACCTTTTCCGGTTAGGTTTTAAGTACTTGAAACTACACGACGTGAGACGTATCGGCGGAATATATTATATATCATCGGGAAGTATGATAGTGTAAGAATTTTATCAATGGTATAGGGTTGAGAACATACCTTTAATAATATTATAAGTTATCTAAGTTGTGTGAATGCTTAGTATATGGATTATGTGTATGACATACCTACCATACTTGCTACCACGGGAGGTCGGCTTTCGAAATAGGGCAATCTAATCTTTGTGTGCCTACGGGGGGATTTATATTGGTACCTCAAGGACATAGGGATGTGAATGACTTATTTGTGATTTAATAAGTCAGCTGACCATGGAAGCGTAGGTATGTGTGTGACCCATGGGTATGTGAACTATGTTCGCCTCCAATATGTATGATTTTTCTTATTGAAACAGTTCCGGAGAGATTCAGAACTTGTGGTCCTTATGTACGTGGTGTACCGGGATTCGATAGTAGATTATGTGTGCACTGCAGCTTAGCCTAGGGGTATCCTATTTGTATATTTGTTCTGAGAATAATATACTAGTGATTATAATGGACTTTATTAAAGTGTGAATATAAATTATTGAGACATTTTGAATGGGATTTAAAGTGACAATTTTCTATCGTAATTATTATAAATTAATCTTATTAGTGAAAAGGTGAGTTACATGCAGGGAATGTTAGAACGATGTGAATAAACCCCTATATTATTAATGTGAGGACATGAAGTGGTACAGACTAGATAGTGAACGACACAACTAGGACGGGTTAAGGATATACGTTAGGCGTGCACATTAGTTGAGGGGTGAGGAACTCACGTGAGAGCACGTAACTAACATGTATATAATATTCACTGTTTAATGCAATTAAACACTTGCTATTTCTAAACTGTTTTCACCTCGGGCTCTGACCCATTTTCTTTCAAATCTATTTTTCCTTGTAAAACCTTTTAGGTGCCTAGTCACAGGGACACCAAGTATAGGAGTTCCATTCCATTAACGTGTTGTAGCTGCTGTGGAAGTTACAGGATCTCGATAGTAGACATCTCCACATTCTACATTGATTCTATTTCAGAGTCATTCATCTGTTAGGGCATGTCGCCCTTTCCAATTAGAGACAACTTTCTCGTACTTTCAGTTTCATTTCAGTTTTGGAGTTATTTAATTATTCATACTTTGTATTTGGTTTTATTTAGTATTTGGATTATTCAGAGGTGTGTTACTCCAGACTCATTTATTATTCCATTATTATTCTGTTATGACTGTGATGTGATTTGATTGTGGTATCATTAGCTAAATATTTAATTGGTTGCATGTTAATTTAATTTAATAAAATTTTAACAACTCACTTTTTAAATATTAGGTGTCTAGTGATATGCCCAAAATGTACCTGACAGCTCGGAGGCACCAACCTCGGCCAGGATGGTGGCCTAGCTAACAAGGACTCCAGATTGGCGACTAGCGATCGCGTCCAACATAAGGTCGGTTATGGCCAACGTTATTAGTACCCCACTATTAGGGAACATATGAGGTCTTTGTGACTCGTGCGGTCAGTTATCCAATAGGTCATCCATAACCGACATCACAACTACCTCATACATCAACCTCGACTGGGTATCAGCCGAGGTCAGCAAGGAATACCCCATCATCGTAATCAACCTCAGTTGGGAATCAATTGATGTTCCAACTACCTTTGCGTAACCCCGGCCCAGACCGACATTACTACTCCACTTGTCTTACCTCGTCTTTTCTACTCGGCCAAGTGCATCATGAATAACATCGGGTAAAGCAGTAGTCAGGCTTCACCAACCTCGTACTCTTCCAGGCTAAGGTTGCACCTGTCAAGGACAAGGCCAAGCATTTACAAGAATATGCGAGGGTAGGAACACGTGGGAAAAATCAGTTGTAACCGAATCAATCCCCTCACATGGGGGAATTTCATCATCATTCTCTACATGTGATAGTGACATATGTCTTCATAAGATTGTCTAGATCAACACACACATGCTCATTACATGCATGGGTGGTACATTACACCCCTCACACAC
Source organism: Sambucus nigra (assembly GCA_949130495.1). Taxonomy (NCBI): domain Eukaryota; kingdom Viridiplantae; phylum Streptophyta; class Magnoliopsida; order Dipsacales; family Adoxaceae; genus Sambucus; species Sambucus nigra. The sequence goes on along the minus strand of OX422218.1, from coordinate 312,290,315 downwards.
TATATATACTTGACTTTTCCTACCTTGAGAGTGATCCAAAATTAACAACCCTAGCTAAAACTCTTTCCAATTACATAGTAGAGAGAGAAATCTTGAGAGATTGTATCCATGGCCGTTAGTGCCTTATTCCGGTGACCTTATTCACTCACTTGCACAGTGGATGTAGGCCTAATTGGCTAAACCACTTATATATTGATGTTCATCCTCTTCTCCTTATCTCTGTCTCTTATACTTAGTATGTACTTGAGATGCCATTGATATCACTGATTTGAGCTTACAAACACCTTGAAGGGTGGTGCTATTTCCAACATCGTCATTTTGGCGCCATCTGTGGGAACGAGAAGCTGTCTCTTCCTCTTTTTCTGCTTAACCTCACGGGAGAATCTGGTGGTGAATCAGGCACCACCCCTTGCGTGGAGTTGTTTCACCATTGAAAGAGGTGCTTTAAGGTATTAAGCTCATCTTCTACACATTTTCTTTAGTTTAAACATATGGCACCAGTGTTACCACCACCTCCTCCACCATCTGGTACGGGAGGCCCTAGTTCTAGCCAGGCACCACCCCACTCTGAAATGGCTGAGGTGGCCGCAACCTTGAAGTCCTTGGTTACAACGTAACAAGCAATGAAGGAGAAATTCGCACAGCTAAGCCAAAATATGATGAGGCCACTTGGGGTCTCACCGGAGGTGATTACTCCAACGGCTGCTCAGCCCCATCCTGAAGCCAAGGGACCACCCCAAGAACCGCGAAAAGACCAACCTACACCTCAATGGAGGAGGGAAGTCGCTGACCCTAGGAATTTACATCTGGGGAGTTAAGGACACCATTGCCATGAGGATAGGTATGACGATATAGAGGCAGAAGAAGCTCCAAAAGTCTTCTGGGAACCATATGAGGTTTCTAACAACACGGTACATTCTATCCATCAAAGTCGAGGTTGTGGGGATAAAAGGGATGGTGGTGCCCAATAGAGAGGATCAGCCTTTGATTGCTTGAGCAAAGGATCGGCCTTTAAAAGGCTTAGCCCAGTAAATGACCCGAGGTAGAGGTTATCTAGGTCAAGAAGTGCAACAGGGTCACAAAGGGGAAATGGGGAACATCGGCCTCAACATGGCCGACCCCAACATGGCTGAGACTGTGGCCAGGTCGATGTTGTGCTGGGTCTGGGGAACCCTCAGTCCCCAGGTCGATGTTGTGCTATGGCTGGGGAACCCTCAGTCCACCCCTTGGAGGTGGCTAGGGATAACCTCGGCCAGGTCGATGTTGCTAGGCCATGGAATGACTCCATCCAACGTCTTGAAGAGAAGATAGGAGACCTCATCAAAAGTCGAGACCCACTACAAAGAGGTTTCTCAGAGGTCTCCCCATTCGTGGCTAAGATAGTGAACTTCCCAACCCCTGCCAAGTTCAAATAACCTACAGTGTCTCCCTAGTATGACGGTAGTACTGACCTTGTGCATTATATTGAGATGTACCAATCGACGGTGGACATTTATTCAATCCCAGATGAGATGAAGTGCCGGGCCTTATGTGGGACATTAACAAGAGCTACACACATTTGGTTCACCTCTCTTCCAAAGAACTCAATTGAGAACTTTAAGGGCTTGGCTGAACGGTTCATTCACAATTTTTATTTTGGGGTAAGATCTCAAAAGAAGACCACCCATTTGTTATATGTCAAGCAAGGTAAGAATGAGATCCTAAGAGACTACATTACTAGATTGAATAAAGAGAAATTGGAGGTTGAGGATTATGAAGAAAATATAGCCATGACATCCCTCATTGGAGGATTGCAAAAGGGGAAGTTATTATGGAAGCTTGAGAAAGACCCTCCCAAGTCTGTGGCAGAGCTATTGGCAACTGCAGGAAAGGTCATGAATGCCGAAGAGGCTATGGCTGCGAAGTATGAGAATGAGAATCGAAGTGGCAGTGGGAAATTCCAAAGAAAGAAAGATGGAAAGAAGAGGTCAGTCGAAGACAAGTCTGCACACTATACTCCTTTAACTGTGAGCTGCGAACACATCCTTAATGAGATCAAGAATGACCGGTCTCTGAGATGGTCAGAGAAGCTAAAGGCTCCTCCACATAAGAGGAATAAGAACTTATGGTGTGAGTTCCACCAAGACCACGATCATATGACAGACAAGTGCTTCGCCTTAAAGGATGAGATCGAGAAGATATTGAAATCCAAAAAGTTAAGGAAGTATGTTGATGGCAAGGCCCCTAAGAAGGAAAGAGATGACCCTAAAAAGAAGAGAAACGACAGATGTCGAGATGATACCCCAGCAAGAAGAGACGATGACTGAGATGGAGATGATGAGGATGATCCAGACCTCCCACCAAAAGATGATAATGCCCCGTTGAAGAGGGTTGGAATAATATCCTTTGGTGTTAACACCATCTATGGAGGACTTACTGGGGGTGGCTCTGAAGTAGCCGACCGTAAAGCTCATATGGCAGAGGCTAAGTCAGTAACCAAATTGGAGGTTGTGAATCTGGCATCTTGAGAGGCTAAGCAGAAAAGGAAGAATGTTGATATGGATACTCTTATAGTTGGATTCTCTTGACTCGACTTCAAAGGTTCTTATCTCCACATGATGACCCTTTGGTAATTACAACAAGAGTTCGTGGATGTGAGGTGCAAAGAATCCTCGTAAATGGAGGAAGTTCAACAGATGTAATGTTCTAGCCCGGTTTTAAGAGCCTAGGCCTTAGTAGGGCAAGGCTGGTACCCTATCATCATCCGTTGATGGGCTTCAGCGGTGAAAACGTCCATTCGGTGGGCATGTATGAGATGGACATACGAATGGGAGACGAGTGGCCTAAGAGGTTGACCCAGAAGTTTAATTTTTTTGTCATGGATGAAAACATTCATCGGCGTACTACCTCATCATAGGACGAGTAGCCCTTAAGGAGTTTGAGGTCGTGCCATTGAAGGTTCATCAAATGCTAAAATTCCCAATCCCCTATGGGGTAGGGGAAGTGCATGGGGATCAGACATCGGCATGAGAATGCTACTTCAACTCAGCGAAAGAGAGAGAGGCCTATAAAAGGGCAACCACCACGTATAACATTGATACACTTGATCCTAGAGTTGAAACAAAGTTGAAGAAAGGAGAGGCCGCGGAAGAGGTAAAGTCCATAATCCTCAATGAGGATGAACCGAAAAAACCCATCCAAATTCGCAAAGCCTTAAAACTGGAGATCAAGGATGAGCTGATAAGATTTTTGAAGAAGCGGCAGAGTGTCTTCGCTTGGAGCCACGCAGATATGCCTAGCATCGACCCAGAGGTTATATGCCACAAACTCAAAGTTGCAGAAGATGCTAAGCTAATCAAATAAAGATGAAGAGTTTACTCCAGGGAAGAGGTCAGAAAATTAGAAGAGGCAGAATTCATCAGGGAGGTCATATAACCAGAGTGGTTATCAAACGTCGTCATTGTGCCTAAAGCTAATGAAAAATGGAGGATGTGCGTAGACTTCACCAACCTTAACAAGTCCTACCCAAAAGACAGTTATCCCTTACTTCGGATTGATCAAATGGTAGATGCCATGGCAGG